>JAWWEU010000040.1:28585959-28624173 GCA_035583155.1 Acropternis orthonyx | reverse complement strand
GGGTTGCTCTTTCCCTCTCTTTGGAGTGTGTTTCTCTGGGGGTCTGGGTGGTGGAACCTGTGTATTGTTGAGAGGGAGGTTTCAATAAGTTGTTGCTGGTTTGTCTTTTATATTTATTCATATATATGTTGTAAATTTGTGTAAATATATGTATATATATATCAGTTTCAGTTTTAAGGTTTTTTCCCCCTCACTTCTTCTAACTGAAACTCACTGCGGCTCTGAGAGGCTTGGCATTTTGCCAAGAGTCAAACCAAACAATAACAATATTAAGGTTATTTGCACTTAAATGCACTTCTGCCTCCCTTTCCATTCAAAGTTTCAAGTGCCTGGTTTAATAGATTTAATCAGCTTTTAGAATTTAAGCCCACCATTTTTGACATCTAAATACCTGACTGAAAGGTCTGCTGGAAGACCCTCATGTGGAATAGATGTCAATACAGCCCACACTGTAAAAGCAGCATGAACTCAGATTTAGACTCTGCTCTGTCCTCAAGGACCAGGACTGGCGACATGTGGGGACGACAGATGAACACAGCACAGCAGGGACAGATGCTGGGAGCTGCAGTGCCTGGGGGGAAGCTCTTGGGAGAGGGAGCTGAGGCTACCCTGAACTCCCCAGGAGCTGGAGCCGCAGTGTTCCTGTTCAGCTGGTCTACAGCACCTCACTTCTAAGTCACAGCATCTCCTGCCTGTGATTTTACTTATTCCTTTGACTAAACTAATTTGATAGAGGAAATGCAGTGTAAAATAATGACACCACAAGGCTTTCCTTTCATTTAAAAGTAGAATTCTAGTATGAAAAGAGATGAAAAGTGCTCTGTAAAACTAAGGGATAGGTGCCTATGTCTACAGCAACAAACTCTCTGCTGAGTTTACACAACCATTTTAAGGCTCAAAACCCTGCCAAGTTGGCTTGAGTCCTGATACACAACCCTGATCTTTTCCATGCTGTGCAATACACTGGAAGGAAAATATGCAGGCCAAATGATTTATCTGTGTCAACCCATTACCCCCAGTTTAAGCTGAAGACATCATCTAGATACTCTGCTTCATACCATGCCCCTGGTGACATCTCTGCAATTCCAGTGAAGCCATGGGGTTTGCATGGGTGGGGATGGAGCCCACTGCTGCCCAGGAGAAGCCCATGAGGCTCTCAGGAGTCCCATGTCTGCAGCTGTGCCCCAACAAAGCCACACTGCCTTGTCTTCCACACATCAGTCTCCTCTGCCCGTGGCTTCTGCAGTGCCCTCGAGAGCAATCGCACCTCTAATCATCTCTGCAGAGAAGCACCACCCCTCCTCAAGCTCCTTCTTCTCTTGACCATCCAAACAAAAAATTACATGGTTTTGTGCATTTGCTCAATGCTTGTAAAACAATCTAAAGATGGAACACAGAGCTTTATGACACTGCTGAGGAGATCCAAAGAATAATAGCAATAAAACTAAAAAGCAATAAAGAGGAAAGTTCTCAAGTACATATTTACAGCTCCAGTTACACAAGGACAGATAAGTAGAGCAAGGCTGTATAGTTAAGAGCAATCATAGCAAAAGACAACCAAGTCAGTACTACTTAGAAACCTGTTCATATGAACCACTGAACTATCCCAGCCATCTTTAAAGTCAAAGGGAACAGGGAAAACATCACATTCAAAGTATGTAACACAATGCAAGATTAATATTAAACTGTTGTGACTTGTACTGCCTGGCAAATAAATTAGTATCTGGACAGTTCAGCAATAGTTTCCATTTATGAAAAATTACATTTTGCTAATAGTTCCCCATTGCTTAAAAATACTACACATAAATTTTCAGTAAGAAGGAAGGCCTTTTTTTAAATACATTGCTAGGAAATTCATATATTTACTTTAATATTTTTTAATACTATGGGAGGACTTGATACAAATGTTTAAATGAACAAGAACTGGTACACAACAAAAATGTACATGACGATACACTTCATTTTATGTTACATTTTGGCAAGAGCAAGTGTATTATTACTTCTTCAAGAAATGTCTTGCTCAGTCAAGCAGAAGTAGCTCCCATGTGGGAGTGCAAGGACTATTATGTTACATGGTTTTATTGGAGATAATTCTTTGCTAAACCAATCAGACCACATAATAACAGCATTCTAACACCAACTACAGGCCCTTGGAGACCAGTTTGTGTGTGGCCTAGATTTCATAGGCTTCTTTACAACAGATGTGTTGGATGAAGGTAGTGTTACTTCATATATTAACTTGTGTGTTCCTTAGGTAAAACAGCAGTCTGAGTTTAAATTCTGCCTCTTACATATTCTTCTTATAGAACATGTGTGTCTTCTGCAAGCAGATGATAAATTTGAATTCAAATAATCCATAGCAATTACAGTTCATTAGTTTCTAATGATCACTGGAAGTACTGATAAATCTCTTGAAGGTATATCAATGACATATTTTCAGCTTATGTATAAGAATACTCAGCTATATGTTTAGGCATGCCGAGGTACAAACAACCGTGCAGCCAAGGCCAAAAATTGTCTGAACGAGCAACCATTTATATATATAAAATAATTTCTCTTTGTTCTATAATGATCTTCAAGTCCAGAAACTGCATTTTCATAAAAACATGAATGAAAAGAAATTCCTAAATACTCTCCTTTCTGACAGATGCTAAAAAACTCCCATTACTTGAAATACACCCGTTCTGGATTAAACAGGAAATAATCAGCTTTATGCCAAAGGAAGGACCTCGCCCTGCAACTTTTTATTTATAAAATACTGAATTGATGGAAAGCTATTTCCTAAATCTGCTCTATGGTAAACTTATTGCTCCATCCAAAACAGGAAGGGTGAAGTTTAACTACAAAAGATTCTATGTTAATTCTCTTGTTAAAAAAAGCTTTAATAGCTTTCAGTTATGTCCGCTGAGCATAAAGCAACATGGTACTCATTTAAGCTTCATCAGAATGGGCTGCATATTAACAGCAACAATAAAATTACAAACTAATATTTCTTGTCATAAAAACATGCAAATATATTGTATGAAATGTACAGTAGTTCAAAATTCACAGATTGAGGTGTTGCAGTCAAGATCAACAATGACTCAATGGATTTTACCCAAAAGTGACCTGTGGTGTTTCATTTTCCCCTCAACAAAAGTTGTCACTCTTGCAATTTCAACAAATATCCTCAGCTACACATATTCTCAGATTCAACATTCTGTGTTAAGAGGGTTCATTATTGTTAATGGGCAAGACAGAATTTTTTCCTGAGGTGTGGATCACCTGTATTTCATCCAATTGCAAAGAGAAAATAAGCCAGCAACAGAAAAAAAAAAAAAAATCCCCTTTCTTTTTCCAATTAAAAGCAACTCCAAGTAGATTTGTTGCACAATTATCTGGCAGCAGCACTGCTAATAGAAACTCAAAGCTGATGGATCCATGAGTTTAAGAACCAGTCCTTATTTGAGAAGACTTCCTTACCATCACTATAAAAAGAGCAACTTAATCCTTTTCCTTCTTCAGTGGTTAAAAAAAATGCTAAAACAGGTTTGAAATTGCATGCCAAAGGGTAGGTTTTTTCATTACATATGTACCATGAAGAAAATACTACACAAAATAAGTAAACTACTGTAGGTAATGGACAACTTTTCAGAAAGGAAAAGCAACAGCTGCAAGAAGAAAAACAATTACTTCGATTACCAACATTTTATTGCTTAGTTTACATTAAACCTTATTGCTTCTGAAAGTTTAGAATTACTTCACACATTATATTAGCCTCACAAATCAGTTTTATTAGTGCTTCAATAATGGATCAAATTTTTTTTTCATGTCCGAGTCACTGTCCTATCTCTACCCTTGAAACAGTCACTCTCATCATTTACTTTAAATACTCATTTCAAATCTAAAATCAAATAAAGGAAAACAAAAATTAAGATCACGTTTTTGAAGACCTCTGTAATCTTTCCTTAGCTTGTAGATGGGTATCTTTTTCCACATGCAGCTGTGACAGCTGAAAAGACTATTCCCCCTTCCCAGCTGTCAACACCCCTATGCCAGAAACCATCACCAGACTTGTTTGTGTGAGCCAGTAGTATAGAGGACTAAAATGAATTTTAAAGCAAAACCAGCCTGATTAGGTCACATGATAAACCATCAGTTGGGCCGTGGGGAGGAATCACCTATCCTGGGTGAGAAGGTGACAAGTATCTGTGGACGGCATGTAAAGAGAACATTCATCTATAGCTTTACTTTAGCTGTTCAGTCAACTTCAGCTCATTTGGAATTACTCAGAGAACATCCACCCAACCCAGACAGAAAAGCACACAGAATCTGTGTTTAAATGTTTGCATATCTTAGTATATATCTTCATATAAAATACCTATGGAAGCAGAACATTAAGCTAACACAATGGCTGGGGTTGGAGCAGGTCAGAAAGGCTGTATGATGAACCCTCATTTCTTACTGCAAATATATTCATTCCTTCTCTGTTTTTAGTATTCAACACCCTAGTTATCTCTCCTAAGTCTGTTCCCACAATTCTAGCTATTTCCACTTCAATTTGGAAGCAGAAATCTGATCCAAAAATTGGTAAAAACAGAAAGCATGTCTCTCCCCAAAGAGAAAGCCACAAAGAGTAGAGTCTGTCTTTTATGGTTAGTAAATCGTATGTCTTAGGGCAGCGATTACCAACTGTGGTTCCAAGGGAATGTAGTACAAGTTCTGCATTTACTGAGTGGATATACCATTAAGTATATCCCACAGTACTTGGAACTAATTATTTGATAAGTTTGGATTACAGCTCATAAGTAATCCTGAAGAATCACAGTGATTAACTGGTTCAAAAGAGCTTGGGAATCATTGGGTTTTTTTCATTGTGGACAATTTTTCCCTGTGAAAAACAAGTCTCTTTTGTATTCAAAAGCATTGTCTCAGAATGCTAGCTATCTACATTCTCTGTATAAGCCTTTCTTATTGAGATAGTTAAGCAATGCTGCAAAATTTCAGCACAAGAACTGTTACCTATCAAACTCATTAAAGGAATGTCTGCCCTGCTCAATCCAGTGTCACTGAACATTTTCCAGAAGTTGTCTGATGGGGTGAACTGACAGAGGACATACTGGGAACAAACTTGGCAAGATACGTGAACACACTCCTGACTTTTTGAAGTGTTTGCTTGTCTTCAGATTCTGGCATTCACTGAAAAGCTTTGATTCTTTTCAAGTCTGGCTTCAGTCAGTCCTTATAAAAGGTTTTATCACCATGAGAAGAAAACTGGGATCACCAAATACTGTTCTACATAGGGTTTTCTTCTAAGACGGTTTTTGAGAGCTTTAGCTCTGTATTCTTCAGCAGGTTTCTGTGATCTGTGACACTTACAAATTGTGGTAACAGCACGATGCACCAAATCCACTAGGTCAAAAAATAACAGATATTTCTAGTACTCAAGTGACAAAAGTCAGAGTCACACACTCCTTAAAGTTGACCTTTAATACCTTTGAGTCCAAATGGAACACTGCCAAGACCACCACTAAACCATGTCCCTAAATGTCACATCTACACACCTTTCAAATACCACCACGAATAGTGACTCCACCACTACCCTGGGCAGCCTATTCCAATGTTTGACAACTGTTTCAGTGAAGAAATCTTTCCTAATACCAATTCCAAACCTCCCCTGGTGCAACTTGCGGCCATTGCCTCTTGTCCTGTCACTTGTTATGTGTGAGAAGAGACCGCCTCCTACCTCACTACAACCTCCTGTCAGGTAGTTGTAGAGAGCAATAAGGTCCTCCCTGAGCCTCCTTTTCTCCAGGCTAAACAACTCCAGCTCCCTCGGCTGCTCCTTGTAAGATCTGTGCTCCAGCCCCTTCACCAATTCTATTGCCCCTCACTGGACACGCTCCAGCACCTCAATGTCTTTCTTGCAGTGAGAGGCCCAAAACTGAACACAGGATTTGAGGTGTGGCCTTACCAGTGCCAAGCACAAGGGGACAATCACTGCCCTAGTCCTGCTGGCCACAATGTTGATAATAAAAGATAGCAGCAGCCTAGACTCAGTCCTCTTGGATATACTTCATGAAGTATCTTATTTACTATAACTGTAAAAGAGGAAGGCTCATTATGGTACCAGTATTTGTTTACTAGTAACAACAGTAAAGCATTATGTAAATTAACAAGTCAATGAAAAATACATAGCTAGAACAAATTAGCAGTTGCCCTAAAACTCTGTCAACTTCCTGCAGGTTAAAGATTTGTTGAGTATCACCAGCAGAATTACAAATTATGGTCAGTTCAGAGATACAGTAAATTCTGTCTCTGGCCACCATTCCAATGTGTAGAACTTCACTTTGGCAAATCACACAGACAACTGAAGGTATGGGGGAGTTGACCCTTTAACTGAACACTTCATAAAATTTCAGATTACCACCAACTTGTTGTTGATTTGAAGAGATCCTCCAATAATTAGAAAATCTGCTAATATCTGCAAACATACTTACTTGTCCGTTTTAATCTTACCTTTAGAGATACAAAGAATATAGTTTGAATAGTCTAAAATAACTCACTTTACAGCAGACACCAAACCAAGTAATATCAAATCAAACACCTAAACTCCAGGGAAAGACTAAGGTAATAAGGAGGCCATACAAAAGAAGATCTAAACTAGATAATGAAACTGGAAACCACGGAATTAGAAATGAAAGTATTTATTAAATAAAATGTACTGTTACAACATAAATAAACTTTTTATGCTGAATCTCTAAGCAGAATAATAGCTGCTGATAAAGTCTACTGATCCTGGATTGATACAGTGTGCTTTGGATAAGAACAGCATGGAAACAGAGCAGTGAAGTCTCTTTTGATAAGCAGAACTAAACAGTTTACTGCCTAAGATAAAAATGGGTTGCTAAAGGTCAAACACTTTAATGCAATAGCCAAAAGAAACAATACCATACCATTTACCTTTTAACCTTACTTCAGACAAGATTACCATGTGCTCTCAAAGATACAGAATAGAGAGGGGTTATTTCTGCAAACATATTCTGAAAAATAAGGCATTCCTCCCTTCATGTAGCCTTACAAAAAAATTTTTTTTAGGGGGAAAAAAGTCCAAACAAAGCCACAACACCAAAAACAGTTCATGCTAATAAAGATCTGGCTGAACTACACTGTCTAGAATTGAAATAAAACCAGGAAAAATATTTAATTATTTAGAACAGTGAAATTATTTAGAACAACCACAATGAAAATGAATGACATTTTCTTCTTTAAATTAAAAATTCCACTGGGCTTTCTGTTCTTTAAAATCTCATAAAGCTATAAACATTGCAAACTTTCTATTTTCAAATCAGCAGGTAAGGGATTGTGCTATTTCAAGGATCAGTATACACAAAGAATTCATTTATATACTAAACAAAGGATTATTTATTTATATATTTATTTAAGAGTACCAAGGACTGTGCAGAATAATAACACTTAACTTTTATTTAAAACAGTTGCCTCCTCTAGGGTAAGTCAGTACCTTACACTCTTAATGAAAAAAACACAACTAACACTTACTGTTTGTTGGCTGAAATGCACTGAAACCTGATCTTAAATCCATTGACTCACTTCATATTACCTCAATTTAGTATTAATTTCTTTTTCACTTGTTCACCTCTTCTCTTTGTTTTCCTTAGTTCTCCCTTGCTCAGCAAACCACACTGTGGACAAAGCCAAATCACTCTTCCTGCCCCAAACACCCTGCAGTCGGCCAATTCAGACCTAAAAAAGGAACCACTGCTACCTCTGACCACCTTCATTTCTGCCACAGTCCTCCCCATTCCCTCGATAAGTCTTCACTCAAGCTCTCATATAACCTAGCACTCTGAAAAATCAAAAATTTATTGAAAAATATTTCACATCAATGAATTATCTAAGTGTCTTTGTATTACTTTATGACAGAAATGCATTTACCTTTCATGCATTTCTATCAAACAGGAAAACATAAACAAAAGGTATGTTCCATAACTGCATGGAAACATTACCCATGAAAACACTGGCCACCGTGTATGTTACATACATATGCACACAAGCTCTTTCAGAGCTTTAATATAATATATAATACAGCAGCTCTAAGGAATACAGTAAAAGCTACTTGCTTACTAATTACACCAACATGCTGAGTGATACACAGAGAAATCAACTGCAAACATACCAGTGAAAGTTTGTACCCTTATACGGATAACACCTTACCTGACACCAGGCACTGAGTGTTCATACTTAGGTAGCATCCTAAGTGACTTTGCCTCTTTTAAAATCTCAGTTGATCCACAACATACAAAAACAAGCTCAACACTTTATTCCTAACAGACCTCTGTATATCTTAATATAACTCTTCAGCAATATGCATATGCTTTTTCAAGAATATTTAGTACAACCTTAACAGTAGATGAGATACTTTTCTTTGGGGTCACTGCTCTGGCTGCTTACTGTGGTATGAGTAACACATACACATACTAAAAGGCTCCACAGTCAACTCATTATAATGATATATGTTTTTCTCAGTAGCAAAAAGTTCATCCTGCTTAAAATAGAAAGGAGCACTCCTAAACCACAGGTTTTTTTGGTAACCTATCTGGGTCATGAGAGACCATATAATTACTTGCTTATCTTGCTTCTGATTTTAGCAAAAACATAGTTGCAAGAAAACCTCCTTCCATATCAACATAAGAAAAAGGAAAACTTTATAGTGAGCTGTAGTTATGCCTAAGATTAAATTTGACAAAAACTATGAAAAGGATTAAAAAAATTAAACAGGGCATTTTTGAGTTATGGCTAGACCTACACTTGGGTAAGCAGATTAATAATTTCATTAAAAACTCATTTTTACATTAAGAAATATTTTTTCTAGTTAATGACAAATACAGGAAAGTGAACCAAAAGGACAACAGAACAGTCAGTAGTGACTGACATGTTCATCAAATATTTTAGTAGGCAATTTCAGATACTGGATGCAGAAATGTTGCATTTCCTGCTTTACAGTTGTAGCTTCCTGCAGACGCCTTGAGGGCATCCAGAGGGGAAGACACCAAGCTGGAAGCACCTGACTACTCCCCACTTGTTTCTGGCACCAGAAATAGCAGCAAGTTTTCTTGCATGATGTAGTGCCTCCACCCTCTAGCCAGGGAGAAACTCCACTGCATTTGCCCATGGGCTTTAGAGCTTCTGTGGAATTAATTCCCATCTCCACCCATGTTCCCCATCTCATTCTTTCCCCCACTCTCTTGGCTGCAGCTCCTGATCTTGGCTCAAATATTTTATTTTCAACTGCAAGTCCAGTCCCACCCTCACTTCCCACACTCAGTTACTAACCCTACCTCTCCTGTGACCACAAATCCTTTCATCTCTTCCAGATGTCCTCCACCCTCTAACTCAGAGGTCACTTCATTCCTCAGCTAGACATAGTTCTACACTGCTTCTTCCACAGAAACTCTTGTATCCTTTTGTCTCTGCCTTCCCGGGGACGTACCCAATCCTCCTCTCTTCCCTTTGTCATGGTCCACCTCTTGCCATATAAAAGAACTTTGACAGGAAGATTCCTAACTTGACACTCACTTGCCTTCCTAGACTGGTTTCTCTCCTTTCAACTGGGGGAAACAAGATGAATTTTTGTTGGGGGTGGAGGGGTTCATCAGAGTCATTGCCAAGAGCTGGTGAAGGTACAATCTCCACGCCCTTTGCTTGGAGAGCTACAGGTGAGATTGCACCAACAGTGGAAGTCATCTAATTACACATTTCAAGGAGGCTCTATCCAGCTCACAGGTCCCTCCAAGTGAACAAAGAGTCATCCTTATCTCAAACTGTAACAGAGCCCTTGTCACAACTATCCTGTTCAGTGGACGGTAACAGACACATGCAAAAGGGCTTTCAGCTTTCTTTCACAGCAAGTTGTGCCTTGGTGTAAGAACATTTCTCTGTAATTGCACACTTCCAGTTCTTCACCAAATTAGCTGAGAGACAATAAATAAAACAGAAATCTTTTGATCTTCATTTTCCTAAATTGAAAATACTTTAAGGAACTGCAGCTGTTAGAGTTTGAATTAAAAGAGACCACTTAGTTTACAAAACCGAGCTACCTCACTACCAAGAGTACTGGTTATTGTGACTATTCTTTCCTCTCAAGATCTGCTCAAGAACTTAGGGGGTGGAACAGACAAGTACCAGCTTGGTTCACAACTAAACCAAAGTTTGGCACCAACAGACCACGTGAAAGAAGCTGTTACGGGGGTGCCTAGTGATTCTCAAGAACCAATGCTATCAAAGTTAGAAGATGGTGAGGTGTCTTACAGGAAGCAGAGAGTTCTGGCTATGGCAGCTTTAGATAGAAATTGAACAGAAACATTTTTTAAATTTTTATCTTCCCTATGACAAAAATAAACAGTTACTGTGCAAATACCACCAAACACTATAGCTTTCTATATATTTCTGCTTGATGATTAAATAACTTCGTGTGTCTAAGCAGTACTTTCAAGACACTGAATGTTCAGAGACTGTACTGACTCGATGCAGCACACAGTGTGGGTATTCCCTTCTAGCAGCAGGCACATTTAAGGAGCCACACTGTGAATAACTGATTAAAGAACTATGAACTTTTCATTCTTTTTCTTGACCTGATTCATGCTCAGGCCCCACAAAGACTACTGTGTCAGCACAGGGAACAGTACAGTACAGGGACATAATTTCTTGAATTATGCTGCCACCAAACTCTTTGTAATGTGCAGCTGAGGTCTGCAATGGTAAAAGTTGGTTTAGGGTTTTGGGGGGTTTTTCTTGTTTCTTTTTTTGGTTTTGTATTTTGGTTGTTTTGGTTTGGGTTTTTTGTTTTTTGGTGGTGGTGGTGGGTTTAATTTTTAAACAGCAGCACTTGCTTAAGGAGACTTTATGATGCCTAATGAGATGCAATCATAATATGGTCTCTGCTGGAATGCATACAGGTTCTGTTACTGCCTATTTTCATAAAGCTTGTAACAATTAATCATCCTGGTTTATGCCTAAATTCAATTTAGTTGAAATCTGACAATACAGTCAAAAGATACACAGCACAGATAACCTGCAACTACATAAGCTAGTTTCTCCAGGAAGCCAAGTTAAAAAGAAACATAATAAAATGGGCAAATTTCCAGCTGAAGATGATGACTGAAAAGCTTGTGTCAGCATATCCTAATCTATTTATGGTTTTCTGTTTTAAAATGCTTATGTGGAGATTATTTTTTTTTTTAGCTAAGTAGCACATCACCAAAAACTTAATATATAAATTATCTACTATACAGAAGTGGTGAACTGCTTGTGAGGTGTAATTAGGGTCAAGTAAGCATACACAGTACCCACGTAAGTACATTTCATGTTGTAATGAAACCAAGTACTTAAGCTATGTGGAGTCAGGAGAAGGGGAAAGACTGCTAACAAGTGAATTAAAGATTGGATAAACACTATCAAATCCATGTACTGAAGGTTACTAGTGTCATTCAGAGCAATATTTGAAGTTCAATAATTCAAAAAGTTAATGTGTGAATAGTCCTTCTCAAGAAGTGTGAGAAGCTTAAGAACCATGAACATGACCCACTCAATTGGTCAGTATTCACCTTCTGTGCTTTTTTCAAGCCAGGATGACTCTACTAGCCTTTGCAAGTCAAAGTACTGAGGTAAAACAGGCAAACCAAAACTTTTGTCCTGTGGGGAATTTTGGCCCTTGTTCTTCTGCCACGCTTTGTGAAGTATGCCCCGTGATATCCATACTAGGGTATGTCCAGTCACTGAGGACTCAAAAGTCACAACATCAATGCAAACAAGAGTCAAACAAAACAGGAACATGATCCTTGGGGGTCAGTGATAAATGATGATGACCATTAGTCATTTATACCTCAAGATAAAAATCTAATGTTATCATAATCTTACAGAAGAAGCACTTGCATAAACAACCTATGCAACAATAGACTTTTTTCTCATATAATTTGGGAAAGTAAACTTTAGGAAAGTTCCAAATTTTGATGCCTTTTGGACCTGCAAGATTACCCTGTATTTTAAAGGTCAGAGAAAATGAATACTTTCCATGCTGAGGTTTTAAGACAAAGACCTATATAAATACTAAATGTACTGAAAATAATCTGAACAAAAATTATGTAAGAGTCTTCTGTAAATTCTATATTTCTAATTTTAAATAATCCACTAATGTTCACAAAAAAGAATAAGCTATTAAAAAAGGTGTAGCCTACCCATCTATAGAACATATTGCGTTTAACTGGCTCAGTGAAACAACCGTCAAAAGAAAGAGGGTATCAGGCAGCAAGATACAGCATATAAACTTAAGAACCAGGTGACAAATACAACCTGTCAACCAAGTGTCTGTGGTCACAGATGATCCTATATTTACACATGAATCAGTGTTATATATAAATTAGAAGTACAAATGGACCAGAGGATTAAATTACATTCACCAGGACAACTGTCTTCTACAAACTAAGTTTCTGTTATACAAAGATGAGCAGCACAGTCTGTAAACGACACAAAAATCCATAGAACTGTAGATTCACACTTCAGCAGATTTTCCTTACCTACAGGTAGAGTGACACTACTTTGTCACTGAGTACTTGAACCTCCTGAGGCCTGAAAGCCCTTGTCGGTGCAGGAGAAATGGAAATCAGCTTCCATGCCAAACATCAAGCCCTTCCTGTTACCAACCTTCCTGCCACTACATTTCCTTTGCCACTTACCAGGGATTTTTGCATGTTCACTCAGTTACCACATTCCCATCATCACATACAGTTCTATGAAACCTTTCCTTTATCACACTGTTCTCTGTTTGCCCTACATACATCTTGTTTTAAGGCCCACTTGGACTCCTGTTTCCTCTCTAAGTCTTTCAGAAGATCAGACTGTATTGGGAATACTGACAGAGACAATGTGAAATCAGCAGGGGGCATTATAGATGCTAGACAGTAGTTCCTTGAGCTTAGGCTATTTCTGAAGGAATTTCGACTTCTAGACCTAATTACTAGGAATATGGGACTGATCCTATTCCTCATTCTGTTTCAACCCAAGAAGGTTTCCTAGTAACAATGCTGAAGAGACAGTAGGTTGTAAGAACAAAAAATACTTAGAAGTTTAATCCTCAGTGCATTGAGCCAACTAAGAGAGAATTTGACCTTTAATCCTTAAAAGTCCAAAAATAAAAATCAAAGACTACTGCTAACCTACCTCTTAAGTCTACCAATGCACTTCTGTTAAAGCAAGATAAGCTGGAGACAGAGTTGAAGAGGAGGCTTTCTCTATCCTCTGAATTAAATTCAAGTTATTAAAAGCAACAACAACAAAATTCCACCACCACCACAAAAAAAAAAAAAACCCAAACAAACAAACAAATAGAAAACACTAAAATAAAACAACAAAAAACCCCACAACCCCACAACACACCGCAAAAACAGTAACACTCACTCCTACAGAAATTACTGTCTTTATCAAGGCTCAGACTATTCATCATTTCTGGTTTCGTCCTTCAGCATTCTCAGGATTGCTGGTGTCAGTTCAGCTTATCCTTCCAAGCATCTCAACTTCTGACAGTTTTTCCAGTAGGCAATTTCTTGTAATTAGTTCCTAATTATGTATCAAGGCCCACACATTTTTAGTGAGTTTCTTCTCTTCTCAACACCTTTTCCAATCCTGTTTACACTCATCATCTCTTGAAACTAATCTTTTTTTTTTTTCCTCCAGCCTACTCATATTATAGTTTCCAAGTCTTCTTTCATCCTGTTTTTATGTTCTTCTGATTTCTCACGGCTGAACCAAAAATTTTAAATAAATCAATCAATCAATCACTGCTAGCTGGTGATTGAAAAAATGCCATTTAATTAATCACTCCTTAGATTTTTACTTTGTCTAACCAAGAAGTGGATGGTGTCTTTCAGATTTGGACAACCTTCTTTCACATTTTCTTTGGTTTCAACTAAGTGCAACGATTTTATTAAGTACCTGTCTACTACTAACCCTCTCTCACTACAGTCTTACAGAGATCTGCCACCAAATACTAACACCTGTAAACAATCACCCTTAACACTGTCTGTAAGCAAACGGTTCTCTTTGATATCTTCCAATCTGCAGTACTGCTTGATCACATAATGAAGCGCCTCTACACCAAAAACTCTGTATCTGTCAGTGGGTTGTATCCCCAGCTTTCACCAACTCCAAAACCATGCAATCAGCACAAACCTAAAACTGTTTACAGTAAAAAACATAAGGCAAAATAAACATAAGATCTTCAATAGGTAGTGATAGAAAGCTAAAGGTGAATTATACCTAATTCAAACCTCTGTAAGAAATAACCTGCTGTTACTGGATAAATGCATACATTTCTGGTATTAAGTACTCTTAGAAGGATTTCCCTAAGAGCGGTGTGTATTAAATAATACTCAGTTTCTATCAGTTTTCCAACGAAAAAAGCTGCTGGCAAAAAGCTGAAATGTGGTAATATATTTCCTTATTAAACCATACCTTCAGGTACTGAAGTAAAATGAATGAGTTGCACTGATTTTGCATATGCAGCAGTTTGTAATTACAAACACAGCACTGCATACCAAATAACCCATTAATGTCCATGGAAAGGGACTAGAACACAGCTGAGTGAACGTAAAGTGAAGGGCTACAACTTCTAAAGCATTGTGACCCAAACACAGGAAAAGCAAAGCTAAAGCTAAAGTTTTCACATCCTTTTACAAGTATCCTGCTTAAAATAAACGTATTTGTAAGGAGAATAAAAGATACTACGAAGATACTGACCAAAAGCTTTTATATTCTCCATCCTGCAGTTTCATAAATATGAAAATGCAAATTTCTAACAAACAGCTCATATTTAGCAAATTGAAAGATCCCAACGCAAGAAAAGACTTAAGGCAAGTGTGAACTAAAAAGATCAAATAAGCATAGCAAAAAAACTAATTTGATTTTGCAATGGTAAAAAGGAAGCCCAGAAAAAATACTAAAATATAGTTGAAAAATCAGCAAGTCAGAATAAATATGGAAGAAAAAGTGTCTAAGAATGTGTAAAAATAATTATTTGTCTTTTATACATAAGGAGAGGGATACTGATACAAGGAAACTAATAAATCACAGGAGGACGAAACAAGATCATAAGCAGATGATATAATTAAGTAAAGGAATTGTCATCAATTTTTCTGAGAAGCCTAAGGCAAAATACCAAAACCTGAGACAAATGTTTTTTGTGATTAGGAAAAAATAAATTAACTCTCTTAATTACAACTTCCATTTAAATAAAGTAAACATAAGCTCAGAGGAGGCATGATACATACTGTGCTACCAATCAAATTAGATTGATGATGATGAGTCCATCATTAAGGCCTTGCCACTCCATATTAAAGTACACAAGGTTTGAAGGACAACAGAAAAGGTAGGAGGGAATGAAAATCTACAGCTTCGCCATCTTCTACTCTCATCTTGCCTGTTACTCTTGTCTGGTCTATTCCCGTCAGAACCAAAGCATGTCTGACCTCATCCACAATCAGAAATAATCCTTTAATGTGTTTTTTAGCCACTGTTCCAAGTTCCTTCAGCTTTACTTAACTCACCTACTTCTTAACTTATATTTTAATTAGGGGATTTTTTCCTAACCTAGATAATTTCACCTGAAATGAGCAACAGCACAAGCAGACCAACAAGTTAATCTGAGGAAACGGTAAACTGTTTCCCTAGCTCAGCTGAAGTCAAAAGAAAAGGTACACCTAAGGCCAGCTTTGGCACCCTCCTTCATTTCTTCCTGGATTCCCATTACTCCAATTATTAATCTATTTGTTTTATTTCAACTGCTAAAACTTAGATGCTTAACTTATTATATCCAAGACTTACAACACTTTTCTGATATATTTACCATTAGCTTAATCCTCGCTAAAATGCAGAAGCTACCTCATATTTACATCCTCTTTCACCTTTACTCTGCTGATGAACTGTAAAACAGTTTTGTTTGAAGTGAAACAAAACTAGCAATGGCCACAGGAGGGGTTGGGTGCAGGAAGGAAGGCATAAGTATACTCCTATACATTACAGAAATTCTAACTATTTTATTATGACAGAAATGCCTGTATAATATTTTTATGTTCTGATATTAGAACCAAAATGTTCTTAACTGCAATGTAAAGTATCACTTTGTGACAGGTGAGTTTTTGCTGAGCTCTCAGCACCTCCAGAGAACAGAGTCCAATTAGCAAGTGTTAAATACACAGAAAGACAATTCAGCTATTGCTATATAGATCTTACCAGAAGAAGAGCTATGACAGAGAAGGGGAACAAAAAACAGTTCTTCTGAAACTCCACACACTGTAACAGCTAAAACCTGGTTTTCTTACTTAACTGTAACTTCTAGGCCACAGATTTAACTAATTTATTGAAAAAAGGAGTTAGCAGATCTGGGAAAAGGATATGGACAGCCTGTTGACCCAGCCACACACTCATTTTTCCTTCTTTCTATACACCATAGCTGTAAAGTTTCAAACACAAGCTTTAGAAAAATCTCTGATTTTCAGCATCTTCCAGCAAGAAAGCTGTCTCATTAGGGTAACAGTTTACTGAGGGCTGTTAACAAGCAATATTCATTTAGAAAGTCAAGTAAGGAAGCAGTTAATACAAATGTTTTGAACATTTAAAAATATTATTCTGCTGAACATTTAAAAACATTGGTGAACTGAAAGCATACATTCAGTCAGTAATTTCATTTAAAAAAAAAAGCATTCATGAATATATGAATTCCTGTGCTTCCTTCTTAAATGCCAGAACTCTGTGGTAATAGTCAAATTCATGTCTGAGTATCAAATCTCTTTCAAAAACTCCAAAGTTTGATTTTTTGCCAAAATCAAGGAAGGTATTTTGTAAAATTGTCATTTGGTAAAATTCATCTTCAGAAAAGAACATGTGCAGAGGTAACCCATGTCATTTCAACTTGCATATGCAACATATAAGAAACTGGACACATAATAATGGACTAATTAACAGAGTGTTGCAGACTTGATGTCTAGACAAGATAAGACATTTCAAGAATCCCTGCTACTCGTGCTCATAAAGGAAGAAGAAAGAGATAGCCTTTTGTGCAACAATGATGCTGAATAGCTCCAATTGTGAATTTAACACCAGGGACCTATTTGTCATCACTTCCAAAAAAAAATACCACACTTCAGCACATTACAGGCTAAAAGCATAAGCTGATTCTTAACTACATTAAAAACAGAAACTAAACAAAACTCCAAAACAATACTTTAACTCATATTGCATGTTATTAAATACAAAAATACTAAAAAAGTGAATGAAATGGTTACATTAGCAAACTATAGACATTCATTGCTTGTGACATGCCAACGCAAACTTCTCTGCTACACTGTTTTCAAGTGCCCAGACCAATCTCTGAAGCATCTGTTTAACGGGGTTCTACCTCACTGTGCTCAGACAAATACTCAGAAAACATCTAACACTTATTTCAAAATTATGAATGCAGAGAAAAGAGAGACAGGCAAGTTCAAAGGTCCAAGGAAACACCTAGCTTCAAAAAAACCCAAACAGTCAAAAAACACCCCAACCCAGAAAGCTAATTACCTCACTTTCATTTTTTAAAAACACCCCAGAGCTTCTTATTACAAACAGAACATTAAAAAACCCATCATGGATCAAGACCCTACTTAATGGGATATATTAAAATATGAAACACACATTAAAGCTACAGAATTTTCATTGAGTGCAAAGAGACATAAAGACTGAAAAGACTATGCACCTGGACAGAAGGGAACAGTTTTCCCAGTACCTGCCATGCAAAAACGACAGGAAAATTCTTCCAATCACAAAGTGGCAGAGCCAGAGGGTTCTGGACATGAACCCTTCCCTGAGAACAGCTGAGCCCACTCCCAGCAGAGCAGCTTCACAAAGCAGGGGACTACAGGAAGGACCTGGGATTCTGCAGCTCAAGAATGGGGACAGGAAGCTGTCAAGAGAAGCATCAAGCACAAACCATGTCCGAGGTGGAAAGCAAGCGTGTTCTGGACTGTGACGGCAGCTGAGCTCAAGAGACAGAGCAGGGAAACACTGAAACAGGTTGCTTAAAGATACAGTGGAGTCTCCTTCACTGGAAATATGTAGGACTCAATTTAATTGACAGAGCCCTGAACACCTGATCTAAGGCCCTTTTTCAAGATGAGATTGCATCAGGTGAGGTCCTATCCACCTGGATGTTTCCACGACACTGGCACTATGCTTGTTCTTTCAAGGATGAGAGCAGAAACGTCCAGGATCTGCAGTCCCCGTTCAGAAATGTTTTCAAGCACCCATGCACCTTCAACCATGCTCTTCCTTTCCAAGTAATACTGCCATACTTCAAATTAAATACAAGCTTTGTAGTTTTTCTAGTTTGGTAGTGACACAGATAATTCTTGGCTCTGTTTAAACAGTGTCTGGATTTTTCCAAGCCTTTATCTGTGAGTAGAACTTTTAGTTTCCTCTCTTTATGTCTGTTTCAGTTTCTATTTGGAAAGCAAGTGCAGACTCTTAAAGGATAGTCACTATACAGCAAACAGCAACGAGCACTTGGTTTGACACTTTTTGCCCTGTCATAATCAGCATACAAAACTTCATTTTTCTTCAAATGGCATGATTTTACATGAATGCTTGCATTAAGCCCCCTGTCAAACAAATCATATCCAAATATTTTCTTGATGAGTCAGAGTGGTCATTTATAATGACATTTCATTTAAAATTCTGAATTTGGGGATTGTGTTACTACAGCTTAGAGGAAAGGCAGAGGGAACTTTGCAAAAGAGTGATATGAGCAATACACAAGACAGAGATGGCCTTATTTAAACAGAACACCTATATGAATATTTCATTCAATTGCTCAAGGGATTCTTTTGTTTGATTTTATTAAGAGAAATAGCAAACTATATCACAAGCTGTCATCCCCCTCCCAGCCAGGGCATCAGGCTGCCTGTTCCTCTGCTATACAGCAATGAATTTGCTCAGTGTGACACTGGGCATGTTGTGTCAGCACAATTTTTTGCCTCTGGGTTTGCCTGAAATAGTACCATACTATGAAGCAAAAGTACATATTTGGAAAATTTTGCATTTTTTATTTGTTGGAGCTTTGGAGACAGATGTTATGGAGAGAACAAAGCAAAGAGGGTTTTATCAGGAGTTTGGAATATCAAGAATACGTGGCAATCAGGTTGAGAATAAATATGAACAGAAAAGCAAACATCACTAGATCTGGTGCTCCAAGAGAAAGCAGAAAAATGTGGCAGATAGCAGTAGAAGAGGTCCAATGGGTCAAGCCTTCTAATCAAGCCTCACCTCCTCTAACACTAGCTGGACCCTCACCACTTCTTTGACACATACCCAACAGCACAAGGCCTGCCTGACTTCATTACTTATTTAAGTACCTTAATAGCTGTCCACTGTACACTGAAAAACAACCTTCTGGAAATCTTGCTTCGCAGAAGGATTACAGCTTCACCATTTCTGCAGCATAAATCCTTGCAATAAGTATGTTATTTTGGTAATCCTTCCACAAAATTACATTCTAGAAATAATACATTAAAACAATGATTTTTAACTGAAAAGAAGTCCATGGAACAAAACCTTTTTTCTGGTATTACGTGAATCTTCAACACAAATAATCAGAAAGAAATAATAAAAAAGCTTTCTTATATTTTATTATCAAGTCACTCTTTCTCAAGTGTATTAAAGCTTACAGTTCACTTTAAAGATTTAAATGTAACATCTGTATAAAGAATAGAGCATGACTAGCGATAGCATTAAATTTGTATGTTAAGGACTAATTTTACTGTGTGAAAAACAGAAAACACACTTTCAGTTAAAAAGTAGGAAAATCAAAATAAATTATATCAAGAAATTCATTTGAAAACCTTTAGTAAGCAAACCACGACAGCACTGCGTATTTAGTTTGCATTCCACTCTTTGTTCTCTCTCTCCTTACTTGTCAAAGGCAGAGAACTCAAGCCACACAGAATTAAACTAAACTTACTTTTAGATGCTGAGAACTCAAAGTCAATAGAATAGCATATAGATTTCTACAGAAGAACGCTTCCGTATACAGTAGGAAGATTCACAGTATTTCACTATGATGATTCATTACGATATTCATTATGAGAATCATGAGGTCTATTCCAACAATAAAAAAAAAAATCCAGAAAAGTTAATTGCTGAAGCAGAAGTTACTTCTAAATATTAATTTGAAAAAAATAAATATAATTTTCCAGTCAAGTTTCAATGATACATATATCTCTTGTCTAACTCTTAACAAATTCACAGTACTTGATTTTATAAGAAAATAAGCATCTTCTTCAGTTGAACACAATTTACTGAAGGTACTTCTAGGATAATTCTAAAATCTTATTTAAATTCTGTGGAAGTTAACGGCTTCAATATTCAAACCAACAACAGGAGAATCTAGTTCCACAAAATCCAAATCTTTAAGTTATTTCTCAGGCTTTTTTGACCAAAGTTCCGAGAAGTATTCCACTTTACGGCACATAATCTAGACTTCCTCTGAATTAAGTGCAAACTCTACCAAGCACAACAGCATTAGATCGTACTGAAAACAACATTTGGGGTTTATGTCCAAATTTTCATCTGTTTTCACTATAACCCTGTCTTTAGGATCTAGGGGAATTAACCCAATCCATAGATTCATCAGCATCAGGCTAAATAATCACAACTGCTATTTTTTAAAAATCTACTCCTAGTCTTTATGTTTTTCAGTTTGTCATTTTTAAATAGTCTTTCATTTATGCCTTTGGTAGTAGCTGATTTAGGCCATGTACGAGCCTGTGATCAGACACGCAGGGATAAACCAACTGCATTTACAGCATGCCCTGGTTAACTCCATCCCAGCCAGACCCAGCACACATGGAAGGCCATGTTCCCCAGGAACATGATTATGCAAAGTCCATATTAAAAGAAGAAAAAAACAAAAAACAAAACCAATTGAGTAGAAAGCTGCTTTTCAGGTGTCAATAAAAAGGAACAGTGTTACAGCACAGGAAATGGGCTCACAGGCAATAGAACAAAGGCCACCAGAATTAAGATGGAAAATGAAGACGTACAGTAAGCTTATGTCAAGCAAGACAAGAAACCTATTTTCTTGAAGATGTTATTATGAGATAAACATGAGGGGGGAAAGTGATCTGTATTTCTCTTTCACCCATCCCAGGCATACACTAATAACACTGTGAATCACGGCAAGTTTGAAGAAAGTAATCTCTTTCTTGTCCATCAGTTATAAACTTTAAATGCAATTTACAGAGTTGGAGACAGTTTCATTTATATCAGAAAGACCAAGTCAGAAAAATCTCCAAACTTTCCACTTAAAGTGATAATTAGAAACAAAGCACTTTCAATTGTTTACAAAAAATTAAATTGAAGGTCATTTCCTTACTGTGAGGTGACAGGATAAAGACTAGTATATGAATAAACTTTCACTGAACAACCTTAAAACCTCAATGTTACAGGAGTGACAGAAATCTTGTTTTGTATTAAATCAATCCCCAGTACTGAACACAAAAGAGAAAAAAATACAGATTTTGAATACAATAACCCTTTTTTATCTATCTATATCTCAATATAAAACACTGTTGTCAAAGCAAAATTTGATGGTTTTTGATACTCAGAGAATGCCAAAAGCACTGAGATTCAAAGATGATTTAAAAAAAAAATCCCAAAACAAACACAAAACCCCAACAATGCCCACACAAATCACAACTACCAAAAATAAACCCAGCCAAACAAAATACAAACACACAAAACAAAAACAGGTAGCTTCTGGTGTTCAATCCCAAACTCTATATATTTAAGTGAAGGAAATTACACTATAAAACTGATTTTTGATAATTTGATCTCACATAAAGCCATACTTTTTAATTAAATTTGAAATTATTTGTATTATATTTGATTTTAAAACAATTATTTGAAGAAGCGGTCATTGTCTCAGCTTGCAAAACAGCAGCTGTATGTAAGTTACAGAAAGCTACCACTAATTTCCATGTGCAGATACATGCCATGGTTCTTCAGAATTAAACAGCCAGAGATGTTACCATCACATCATCTCAAGAAATCAAATTACATTCATATTATACTCCAAGAAGGAGGAAAAAATAAATCAAGATAATTCTAGCAGAGTAAACAATTACTGTATTAGTGACAAAATGCCAAGAGGACTCACCTGTTCAATCTCCTTTGTCTTAGTTGCAATTGCTTTTGAGCGACCATGAAGCTGGCCATCCTCGTATAATTCTGTACTATCTGTTATATTTGTTTCTGTTTCCTCTGGTTGTTCGATGTACAATGGAGCTGAAGATCCAGCCTTAAAAAAGCCACCAAACAATAAATTCAATTCTGAGAGCAAAATAAAAACTTCAGTGTGAGGGGAAAAAAATAAAATTCCAAGTAGAGTCATCAGTTAGATATCAGTTTGCTCATCAAATCTATTAGCAAAGTATTATTGCTACAATATTAACAGATACAGAAATAGGAATTTTAAACATGTAGAAAACATGACATCATAAAAACCCTTGTGACTCAGTCTTAACTGTGTAAAGGCAATGATGTCAGATAACCTTTACCTGTCCATCCACTGAGAAGAAATTTGTATATATGATATTTGTAACACTTAATAGTAAGAAAAATTCACAATGAAAGTCTGATTAGTTTTCTGGGAAAAGATAAAAGTAACAAAATCAAAGGTAAATAGGCATCAACAAAATAAAAATGCTGTCAGAAAGAACTCTTGCAGCATTCAGAACCACAGGTCTAATATTAAAGGAATAGTGATAACTACTGCGTAGCAAAAGGAAACGTGATTAGAGGATTTCTAATAACATGAAAAATGACACTGAAGTCCTGTAATTGTATAAACTTCCCTCTAACACAGAAATTAAGACAGTATCCCTACACCAAAGAAAACAGACTCCAACTCCAAGCAGTCTGCATAGAAGATGGAGTAATTTACTTTTACAGCATCATTTAAATCAGGTATTATGGAACAGATCTGTAGAGTAGTAAAATATTTTATAAAAAAATTAGGATTTGAGAAGAATAGAAAGAAGATGAATAAAACTACTTTCTATTATTCAAAAATACAGATGAAGAATCTTAAGACTTAAACAATGTGAAAGACAAAAGCATTAGACAGAAAAAGAAAAAAGTTTAAGTGGTCCTGTGAGCACCTGCTCAAATCTCTGCAGCAACATAAACCATTAAGATTGCATCCCCAATCTTGCCACCACAGTAAATAATGAAACAGTGAATAATGAAAGAGTGAGTAAAGGCTACTAAAAAGTTCAGTGCAACACAAAGCTCCACTATTAAGCACTACATAAGATAAACTGGATGAAGTTAAAAACTCTTGCAGTTCATACATGACAGCATACTGATCAAGGTCAGAAGCATCCTTCTAGAACTCAGAATGCGATGCCTCACCTCCTTCATTAGCATTTCTATAGCCCACTTTCTTAGTCAATAAATCATCTTAGACTGTGCCATAATCAACTAATTGCTTCATTTTGATTCTTGATTTTCCACCTTTTTGCCACTGCAATTTTCTCTCAGCCACAGAAGAAGCTTTGAACAGCTCTTCTCCATATGGGCCGACTCTTCTTTCCTCCCTTGCATTACCTTCCCCTCATCAAGAACAGGAGTGATATTTCTCTTCCCTGCTACTCTCCTGAACCTCTCAGATATGTTCTCGTCCATATGGCACTCATCCCTGGATCAGTTGTTGCTTTTTCATTACTCTAACACTTCTTCCCCTTTTTTCTTTTTTCTTCCAATTACTTTTTCCAGTTTATTTATCCAACTAGATCTTTCTGACCAGTATCGAGGAGTTTTTCCTGAATTCACCCACTGTATCAATGGGCAGGACTTAAAAGTTCAGATAAATATGGATCCGGTGAGTTTATTTCTCTAACCTAGCCCTTATATTCCACAAGCATGAAATTACAGGGAGAAATGTGATGCTTCTCAAGATGATTTCATTTTCCCTCAAATTATTAACAAATATATAATTAAAAAAAATCAAACCTATTAATTGTAAAGTTTAAGACAGATGACCTTGTAAAGCATGTCCTACTTTGTTTTTTTTAAAAGTGTCTCTAAAGTTGAAGCCAAGTGAAAGTCCAAGAGCAAATTACCACAGAATTAAAATAGATAAATTCTACATTACAGATTTTTGGCTTGTTTTAAATGACAGATACATATTCCACTAACATAACAGAATCCAAAGAAGACACCCTACCCAAGAGCAGCATAACAAAATAATGACTGAAAAGGGCTATAATGGCATTTCAATACAGCTGGGGTAGAGGACAAGGAGGGGTGAGAACAGATGGGAATAAACTAGCAAATAATTAATGTTGATTATTAGTGAAATAAGGTTCCAGGTAAAAAAATAGTATCTACCCACCGCAGTATCAAGGTAAAAGCTTAATTTTTAATACGGAGGAAGACTGCTTTCTGAAACAGAATACATGACATGGTATGTTGACATGGCAAGAAACTGAACTCAGAGCTTCTCTTCTAGGTCTTATGTTTTACACATACACTCATGTTTTGACTCAGAAGTCCCTTGGTGATTTTAAGCAGTTCAGTAGGTATACAGACCTATACTGCTACAAGAGTTCCTTGGAGAATTCCTGGGAGAGACGAAGCCTTACTCTGTCAGTTGTAGCCCAACATGAATTCAAATTACACTGTTATGGTTTTAAGTTTGGAGAATTTTCTCTTTCCCTCACCTGCCCAGACCGGGAAGGGAGGGGAGGGGGGAAGGGAGAATTTCCGGGGGGAGGGAGGAAGAGAGGGGACCCTTTTTACTTTCGGTTTTGGATCAGTTTTGGACACACGCGGTTTTGGTCGGCGCTGTGTTCGGAGCCATTGTCACAGCCGCCCGAGGTGCCCAGCTGCATCAGAGCTGTTTCTCCACAACCTCCCCGTGGATCCTGAGGCACTTAGACAAGCCGCCCGTCACCGCTGGACGCCCGTGCCCCGCTGACAGAGCAGGCACAGTCTTGCACGCATCAGCCCAGTCCATCGGAGCCGCTGCCAACCAGACGGGGTCCGGTCTGCCTCCACTCCCTGCCAGCTGTCCCACCTGCTGCCAGCCGGTGCCCTGCCACTTCATCCAAGCCGCGCTCGAGAGAATAGCGTAGCTGCACCGCAGCGCAACAGTGTCACCCACTGTCCGTGACTAGTATTACAGAACGTTCCAACCAGGTTTTTTTTTTGTGTTCTCTTTGTTCTGTTCAGACGTTTGTTGTCCCAGTTTGTGTGTGTGTGTGTGTGTACATATACATATATATATATATACACACATATATACTTAGAACTGGTTTGGGAGCTGTTATTTTTCCCCCCTTTGCCCTTTTACCGTTCACCTAATTAAACCTATTCCCTAATTTGAAATCTACAGTGAGCCTTGGTGTGGTTAATCGGGTGGGGTCCTTTGCTCTATTGGCCCCCAGATATCTTAGTTTTCTCTTTCAAACTAAGACATACACTAACAAAACGCACTCTATTTTTTCTAAATAAATAAATAAATAAATCTCAAGGCTTTAGTTTCTCTCTCACTTCCTTTGAACAAATACTTAATAGCATAAGCAGAAAATTCAGGGATAAGTAACAAAATGTGCCTTACAGAAAAACAAGAGTCTATCACTGTAACATTTTAGAATAAATGGATTAATAATCATATCTTACATCATACTCTGTTATTTCAGGCAAATTGCTTTCCTCAGACTTCTCTGACTTTTCAGCTGCCCATTTGCTTGCAGCTTCTGCAAGTTCCTTTTCTGATAGTCTGTTGCTCTTCTCCATGGCCTGTACAAAAACATTATAGTCAAGGTTTAACATGAAATACACTTACACACAGCACAACATCTTCAAAGTCAAAATAAACTGTTATTCAGATCCCTAAAACATTTTAACATAGGTAATAAGAAAGTTGAAATTATTTCATTTGCAGACTGATTTCTTTAAAAGAAAAGTAGGTGTGGGAGAGAGCAGATAATAAAGCAATAAAGGGAGAGCGTAAAAAACAACAATGAAGTTCGGTAGACTGCTAAAAAACCACTATACTTTCAGAATCAGTTTTACTAAATTCTCAGGTCAGATATAAAAAAAAATTATTTTAGACCAGTTGGGCACTAAAGAAAGTCAGATACAACTGGGAAGTGATCCAATAATTAATGTGATTTTCAGGCATAAATGGCTGTAACAAATTTAAACTAAACTATTAAATACTAGGTAGGGCATACAACCTAAACTAATTAGGGGTAAGAAGTATTTTACACATACTTTAAGTGATCAGAGGCTGTTCCATTAAAAGTCATTATTTTTTATTGGGGGGGGGGGTGGGGAACACCGATCTTTTATAATGGAGTCAGTCATGGCTTTATGGCCTTTTCATATGGAAATTCTTGTATAAATAGTATTTAAAAATTGATTTTGCTCTAAGAATACTATTTGGGTTTTACTATCAGAGCAGCAAACAGACAATGACAAATACCTGTTTAGGAATAGGTAGCTTTATAAATCTTGTTATCACTGTATGAGTATTTAATTTGAATCACCTGTATGTATAGAAGCATCCACCCAGGAATCTATACCACTCTAGCATTAAAAATTGCAACACTAAGATGGATAGCTAAAAAAAAAGATACCAGACTCCTACTGCCTCAAATTTCCATGCCTGTTTCATCTTAAGAAACAGGCAGACAAAAACCAGCAAACAAACAGAGACCCAAATGAAAAAAAAGACACTCCCCTTCTTATTCTTAGTTCATTCTAAGTTACAAAAATGGCCAGTGAAAGCAAATATTACGACCTGTATCAAGACTGCTTGGTTTTCAGACATTTTGTGTTTATCTCAAGTAAAGTATTACCCAAACATCTCTTTGTGCTGTAGTATGGCATAAGTACATAATTCACAGAACCCTTACAGGATTCTGTGTCATTAAGACATTATCTAAATCCAGAAGAGAAGTGCAACACAATGTTCCAACAAGAATCCTTGTTTTCTATAACTGCAAATTACAGAATTACAACCAATGAAGTCAGAAAAGATCGATATAATAGCAAGAAATAATATAATTCATAAAATGGCTAGCCCAGCCTACCTTACTAAACGATGCAATTATTCTTATGGTAGTCTCACTAGAAACTATCTGCTGCCAAGTCTTTTTCCCTCAATGTTCCTATTTCCCAAAGTATGCCTGACTTCTACCTTTACCCTGACTTTTCCCTAGCTGCCAAAAAATCTTGTACTGTAGTTCTATTATGAACCTCTCCCCTTTCTCAAGTGTAGCTCTGTCCAGGACTAACAAAAAGAAAAGACCAGTATCTTCATAACCAACAGTCAGCTTTGCATGAACTGAAGATAAATAAAATCTCACATGACCTACTATATTTCCACAAGCCATAAAAAGAACCTAACCATTCTAGTATTGAGTGAATACAGAAAAAAAAATCTGTTTAATTTAATCTCACTAAATTTAATTCTCTATGTTGAACGTTGATAAATACGTATTAAATCCTGGGTGAATCTTATGTAATAATGGTATTTCCACACGTACACTATAATTGAAGAAAATGAACAGGACATATCTCTCAGGTGAAAATGTCTGCAGCTACTTAGGCTGCAAACTTGCAAGAAATGAACAACCTAGTGTGTCTTGTAAAAAACCCAAACTGCCCCCCTCCCCATACTCCCTGCTTCAAAACAGAAGTACTTTTTTTGGTTGTTTTTTTTTTTTACCTCATGGATAACAGAACAGTAAAAACCTGTCACTTTGCTGGGAAGCTTTCCCTGTCTCACACATCTGCCTTTTGCTCTAAATATGTTGGATACAGCCTCCAAAGCTTATGGTCCACACTGCTATTAAAGAAAAACACAAAAGATTTCATGCCGTTGTCAATTAAAACAGGTGGCCAATATCAGATAACATCAACATGCCTTAATTCACATGTATGAATATCTAAAAGATTAATTATAAGATAGATAAGAACACCTTTTCAGATTTGCAAATAAATACTACAGTGAAAAAAGGTATTGCTGTGGAAACATATACCTTTGTAAGTATTTCAGAGCTAAATTATAACTTAGAGCATAGAAAATCATCTTCCTTAATATAAAGTATGTCAGTCACTTCTCAAGCCTTAATAAATTGTACAACTCTGGCTCTAGAGAAGTCCATGTTTTGACAAGACATTTTCTGTCACTACTTCTATGTCAGTGAAGCATTTTTGCAACTTAACTGGTCAGTATAATCCAGTCAAGAGCTGATTCCTACAGGTTCCACTGACACAGGATGCTATGTTACAAGCATATTTGGGGACTTCAAGAGAAAAGCAATAAATGGTCACAGAAGTATTTCCACTTCTGCAGCTGTTGCACAGAATGTTTCATTCTGTGTAGCTGTATCAGATATGCATACACATGCAAACTGCTGGCAAAAAAAAACAACAATGCAGCATAGATCAGACCTGACTGAAGAAAGCAGAACATTTACAGGATACTTTATAGTTCAAGCTCACACTACGTATTAGCACAAGGGTAAGAGATTTTGCAATGCCTCCTTGTTTGTATTAAGCAAGGATTTGATATTAAGCTGCAGTATGCTGAGTCTATAAGCAAAATAGATGAAGTAATTATAAAGTTTATTTTATGATCTAAATCAGTGTAACTTGCACATAATAGTTTTTATCTTATTTTCCCTATATACATCACTGAAAATATATCACTTGCCTCCCCACTTAAGGACATTGGCAATCAGCTAGCACAGCAGTTCTAAAAGAGCTGCTTAAAGGATAAGTACTTAGAATGAAATAACACAACCAAAGCATGGGTTTTGCCCCAGCTTACTATTTTCTTCAGTGTCTCCTCCTCACAACAAAAGGTAGCTTTTTTTCTGTTTAAGCATTCCACTGCTTTTATTAAAAAGACCTCAAGAACTGCGCAAATGCACCATGTTACTTAAGGCAAGTGATATTTTAATTGTACCTTTTCAATTTTAAACAATATCATGTATTGTCTCTTTACTTCTCATTAAAGTGATTCTCAACAATTTATTGAAAATACTCCTGTGGAAGTGTTAATTTTAACCTCAGATATAATTTGCAGAGAAGGAGTCTGTGATGTGAAAATTATTTTGCTGCCACAGGACAGCCAGAACAGTGTTGAATGCTGATTGTTCGTTACTGTTTATTAGCCTGCCCATTTAACTAATTAGCAAGATTACATAGCTAGTGCTCAGCCCACAAGATTTGATGGGAAATAAAACAGCATCAGTAAAAACATAAAGCAAGATTTACCAAACTATCCTGCAATGCAGCTCCCTTCCCAATTAAACACCATCATTCTTGCCATATCCTCCAGCAGCCTTGCTTCTCTGCTATTTACATTATCTTCCGAGTCAGTCAGATGCTTTACACACTGTTTTCAAATCCAGTCACAGCTTAGAAACCACTGAAGGATGAAGTTCAGTGCAAATACAGGCTTGTCCAACTGATCTGTTGCTCCTAAAAATCACTTGACCATTTTTACTCCTTGCCATTCCTTTTCTGGCACAACCTCAACTTTGAAAAATGACAATTTTAAATATATACAACTTCCTTTTTTTCCTAAAATGAGATTGAATACCGCATAAAAAGATCTGTCAGTGCCATCATTAGATACACAACATTATCAGCACCTGCCTACCAGATAAGGGAAACCCTAACAGCTGCATTACAGTACCTCCTTCTAACTGAGGAAAAAAATTCAACAATGAGCAACCTGAAAAACATGGCAAGAAGTACTGGAAAAGAAAATTCACCTTTGATGAGGGTACTGCTGTGGACCCTGAAGGTGATGCATCTCTTGATGTTCTCACTGTCCTCTCTTTACCTACAATTAAGGGGGAGGGGGGGAGGAAAAAAGACTGTGAAATTAAAGATATACATTGTAAATATGCTTACTGGCTTAGAAAAATTGCAGAGAAATTTGCCCAAGTCAGACATGAATTTTATCACTCTCTACAACTACCTGATGACAGGAGGTTGTAGCAAGATGGGAATTGGCCTCTTGTCCCATGGTGTTTGGTCAAAGGTTGGACTCAATCTAGGAGGTCTTTACCAAGTTTAATGATTCAATGATTCTATGAAATCTACACACTCCACCATCTGACAACAGTTTGTTCTCTTCACAAGGAGAGAAAAGACACAGTTGTGTCATTTCACACATTTAGGAAAACCCACTATCCTTTTTTTTTCATCATTAACTGAAAGGGCGTATCAATATGACTCAGCAAGATGATGTGGTTTCACTCTTTAATACTCATGTAACAATATAAACAGGTGAAATATTAAAACACCAGTCAATCATTCCACAAAACCAGGCAGTGTAGGAACTGGTTTAGCAGGCCACAGTACGTTGAAAAGAGCATGGGAAACAGTCCTGTATTGTATCAGCCACAGGCTAGATGCTCTTTGTATGATCAGTGTTTTTTCTTGTAAGAGTTATAATTGGCAAAATATCAAATCAAATTCACTGTGCTAATCACAGTCTGTGTATGGTCTTGCCACAGACCAGTTTCAGGCAGGCCACAGCAGCAGAAATGGTTGCAGTGTAAACAACTAGTTTCCAAGCTGTGGTCCACAGATTACATCTAAGGGATCTGCAAAAGGTAAATACAAAAAGCAGACGTTGTCAGTAGGCCTAAATGAACTAGACTATTCACACTCACTGGAAAATGGTTGACTGTTCACAAATAAAATACAACACAAACTTACCTTGGCTTCCATTACATTTTTCTCAATAAAATTAATAAAGAGATGAACTAAAATGCCTATCAAATACAAAAATTTGCATAGAAATTATTTTAGTAGTACTATAAACATGACTGCTCATCATGGCTTTAATTTAATGAGTTAAAGCAGACATGGCATCTCACTCCTAAGAGTTATTTTCCTTTTTTTTTACTCAATGCCATAAAATAACAGTGCATCGTGTTGTGTGTTTTAAAATACCTACACAAAAATGTAAGGAAAAGTCTATGCAAAACGCATACCTTTACCAATAGGAAATGTTTAAGAGGTATTTGAAAAGTTGGTCTTTGACTCTTGTTACATTTTCATACCAAACCTATAGTGTAGGCTTAATACAAAGCAAAGATCAAAACCATGCACACTGTTGGAGGCAAGTGAATTACTGCTGTAATGCTGAAGGCCTACTAAGCCATGCAAAACTCTTCACAGTTACTGATGGGTCTTTCAAATATGCTAATGAAAATAGGTGGGAAAGTTACTCTGGAAAAAGCAATCGTTGTAAATTGCACTTTAAACCTCAACTTCAAGAGGATGCTAAATGGAGAGCCTACTTAAAACACACAGCAAAATCAGGCTTATCTGAGAATTTCTAGTAGACATAAAACAAAATAAATTGATCTTTAACAGAAAAAAGCTTTTTAACAAGAAATAGTAAAAACAGGAAAACCATGAAAAATAAAAAGTTCACATAAATATAACACATATTTCAAAACCAAAAGCAAGAAGATAGAAATAATCATATATTTCATCTGGCATACTCCTCAAAGCACAGAATATCTCCTTTGTCACCACCAAGTAATGTTGAAGACTTTCTCCTATGCTACCTGCTTTTCAGCCTCATGGCTGAGCCACCTCCTTTTGAATTTACAGACTTCTCTAACTCTGCCTCCCACACACCTCCTTTATCAGACTGGATTCTTTAAGATTCTTTAAGACCACTCAGTTGAGTGGTCTATATGTTTGCAGCTGAACTGATGAAATGAGCTGATAACAAGTGGTAGTATTCAAAGTCAAGCAGAGACAAAAAACCATAATTTAATTTGGAGACATTATTAGGCCATTTTTTCTGAATGTTCATGGATATTTTGAGCCCGAAAGCCCTGTAAAATTAAACGTGACACTTTCCAAGCACCACTATTTGCCTTCTTGTATCTCCTCCGCATACCATCCTACAGACCCCTTAATTCCTGGTCCAGTGAAGGAATACCACCCTGCTTCTCTCCATGCTCTCCCATCACAGATGAATGCCCATCCTTTCCACTAGCCCTTTCCCTCCCTTTACCAAGCTTACTCATGTTCCCCTAGTTTTCTTTTTTTTTTTTTTAAAAAAATCTGGTATTTATTCTAATGTAGAGTATGGGACATTCCTTCTTCAGTCCAAGTCATGAGGCCAAATCAATTCAGACAGCATGATTTTAAACAGTATTATGATCTTTTAAAAAGATACCATATTGCAAATTCCACAAGAAATAGTATATACTTTGCATGTTGTAAATCCATTTAAGTACTGGCTAAAATGTACTGCTGACATATATGAGGTATGTCCCACTTTATGTTCCTTTTAAATATGTAATATATGAGCTTACCTAAGGCAAATCACATTCAGAAACGATTCTGTAAGTATTATTTAAGCCATTTATACTTTGTGAATAGGCCTTTTTAGTTTAGTCATCTAGAGGAACAATTTAGTAGTACTGTTTTCCAGGGACAGGCAAAGAAACAAGTACAAGTCATCTTAAAACTGATTTAAAGGTGATTGGGAGAGATGCTTAACCGTGCAATTGGGAAAAAAATAGCAAAACCCATAGCCCTAGATGTAAGTTCCTCTCTTGACCAGCATCTTTTCTGGTTTGTGAAAATGTCTGCTTCTACTTCACTACCTCCACTACTGTCTGAGTAATTCTGACAATACACTATATATCTACACTTACGTCATCAAAGTCAGCTCAGAATTTTATATGGCTTTCTCACAACATTGTCTTCCTATCGCTAGTAATTATGAGCTGCACACTACAACACTTCTACCAATGTAGCAAAATATATTTTTCTCTTCTTCTCCTACACTTAGAGAAATATACATTCACTGAGTATTCCTACAAAATGTTAAAGCATTGCAAAGACCAACTAGAAAGATCACCTGTATTTTACAAGGAGTGAAATAATTTCTCAATATTTTAACAATATAAACTAAACTACAAAGATCTTTTTTGGCAAGAAATGCTACAAAATGGTTCTCTGGAAACACAATGTGCCTATCAGTGCATTAAAAAAACCCCTAATTATATTTAAAAAGCTGCCAAAATGAACAGTAGGTTTGCATAGTTCACTAGAAAGCATTTGCAGAAAGGGAAATCAAATTGGATTAATTTACATAAGCAGTACAAACAGCAGTGGCTATGATTGTAGTATACTAAAAAAAGAAGCAATTTTAATTTTTTTCCCCCCTCCAAATCACTTAAATAGGAAAATCTCAAATATCTTCAGAACAGATGATTCATTAGACTTCTGGGAAACATTAACAGCCAAGCTTTTAAAAGGCTTAACACACACAGTATAGACTAAACTGAGATGTGTTTCCAATTTCTTTGAGGAAAGCAAGATTTGAGAGGATCTGACAATGAGAAAAACCAACCAGCTTCAAAAGCCTAATAATACGGTTCTAAGAACATTTGGAGAAAACTCAACAAGCATGTACTTTAATTTTGCTAATTTTTAATCCCTCTTTCCCCCTGGTTGCAGTAAGAAATGTCTTGATCTGCTCTAGATGACAGTGAAGTTTCTTGTAAGGGAATCCAATAAAGCACATAAAGAAGTAACAGAAGGAACTGATGCTAAAAGGAACACAAAATACTAGAAAAAGCTATGCAGCTGAAACTCCTACGGTCAGACTAGAGCTGCTACCCTAAAATAACACCTACAATCTCCCACACAAAATACATATGGAAACAGAAAGGACAGTGAAACAGCCAGAGCAGACAACACATAGATGGTACAAAATGGCTATTTTTTTCTTTGTTAAAAGAGAGCATGTAAAGAAAACAGGCTTATATAATGAGTTGCAATTTCACCTCACTAACCAGTTCTCATCAATAATCCAGCATTACCTTGCTGAGAAGAAATATTTCTTTTATGTAAAGATGACATACTTCTGCTATGCTGGTGGAAAGGATAGGCTTTGCTTCTTTCAGGAGAGTAGCTCCTGCTGCTGACACTGGAGCCAGATCTGCTATGTGGAGAATCCCTTCGGCTCCCTGGCGATTCCCTGAAGAAAGGAGAGTCCCTCTTGTGAGGGGATCGATCTCTCACATAATGAGAAGGATAGAAGCTTTTTCTTCTGAAGCCATCTCTGACGTCCCTTGGAAGACAGCACAAAAATAAAAGGTACTTGGTTATCCCTTCAATGTTTCTAGACCTTCACTAGACAAGACAAAGGTAACATTTTGTGCCTGGTAAATACAAATAGGTTAGCAGTCATCTGCAGAAAATGTCCAAAATCTTAAGCATTGTTAAGAGTACTAGGAGAGACTGAAAAATTAGTAGAAAAGACAAAAGAAAAAAAAAGCAATTTTTCCAGATTTCATTTAACTACTTCATTGCTAGAAGCTAATTTTTTTTTATTTCTTGATAATACTGCTAAAATGTAAGAAAGAGATATCCAAGAAATGGGAGCAGGTTGTTTTTTTCAGATTCAGTCCATTTCTCCCGGAAATTAAGCCTCAATTTACATCAAAGAATGAATCACCCCAGAATATACAGAAGAATAATCCTCCTGCTTTCTTCAAAGGCCTAAGAACAATGTGCCCACCTCTGGACACTACTCTTTAGAAAATGTACACACTAACAGGAGACTTTCTGAAAGGAAATAACTGAAATTAGCAGAGACTGGGAAAATAAATTTAATGAAGAAACATTCAAAACCCTTTGTCCACTTACATTTAGCAAAAAGAAATCTAAATAAGCCAGGTGAATTCTCAAACCTATGAGATGACTCTGAAAACAGGAAACTAATGCTTTATCTACATTATATGTATGAACATTTTTTGTAGCAATAGACTGGAAGTGGAAGTTCACATTTGAAGAATATTAGATTAGCTCAGCACTGAACTACTTTTTCTAGCTAAATGGAGTCTATTTATTCATTAAAGAACGTATTAATAATCAAGTATTACCAAGCATGAGTCAGGTACAGCCCATTTTTATTTCCATTTCCTTCTGAATCTCTCTTTAAATAATGTCACTTATTTTAGAGCACAAGCTTTCTAGCAGAGCAGTACACCACTTTTATGTGCAAAACACATTTTTATGACCAAGCTATTAAGCCCTCCTATACAGAGAATTTTATTATAGAAACGTTTACAGAGCCCCAGCTATTGCATGCATATAATAAATGCTCTAATATCCATGCAAGAATTTTAAAAATATCATTGAAATGTACTTTTAAGCAGGAAAACATTTGAAAACCTCATTCTACAATAATATTCTGCACCATAAAATAGAATCTCGCTTTCAATTTTTGAATTTTTATTTCATCACTCCATGTTAATTCTAACTGGACCATACCTCATACAGAACATTAACTATGTTAAATCTGTTTCAGACAGCATAGCAACAGCACAGTATTTCTGATGTTTTCCATTAATGTAACAAACTACACTGAACAGAACAAAGTAAGTATTGTTTTACTTTTATTTTTTTCCTTAAATACTTAAGCTAACATACACCTGCCATTTGGCAATGAAGGCCCCAATTCAGCAGAGTAGTTAAGCACATGCTTCAGATTCCAACACATACTCAAAAGGTTTATTGAGCTGGGACAATATTTAATAGAGATGCAAAATTTTGTGCTTGGCTGTAACTTTAAAATAGAGCTACTGCCCTTAACAAATACAGGATGAATCCCTTCTACATAGCATCTCTCAAACATATACATTTCATATTCATATTTCAAACTTAGTCCTGAAAGCACAGTTTTGTTCTCTCAGTAGCATTGCAACAGGAAGTAGTATCGTTGTTAACCTCGATGAAAGCTGACCCTTACATTCCCACTAAAGCTGACAGTCTTCGATGAGCTCCTGAAATTTTACAAATAAACAGCCATACTCTGATACACCATTCACCAAGGACAGCTGAGGGAAGAGCACAAGCCTGAGAGCTATTTCAGTTAACCATCCGCTCGTTTCCTCAAGGATAAAACACAATTACAGAACAGACAAAGGCACAGCTTTCTGCATAGCAGAAGACCAAGAGAATACAACACAGGGGAGATTTTCAGTTGCCAAAGATCAGAAACACTGCTTTCTCTAAGCTGTCACTACCGCACTGAGTACTTCTGGTCTCTTTCCTTCCTTATCAGGACACTGCAAGGGCCAACAGAGCTACCAACATGGTTCAGATGATATAGAAAACCATTAATAAAATATACTACACCACTGATCTTTTAAAGGAAGAGTCAAGAACATCTCTACTTTTAATATCTTCAAAGTAAATGTAGGTGGTGGAAGATTCCGGCCACCATCCTCTCTCCCAGAAGCCATTCCATTTCCTTCTGAAGTATGCAATACACGGTTGTGCAACAAACCAACAACCTACTCAGGTTCTGCTTTGGAGACTTATTACAATCGCTTGTTATCGTCCAAAGATCCTTATGCAAATTTATCATAAGCTAATCTAATACCGTGAATTACACCATCCTAGATATAAGTAATTGCACCTGGTTCCAATGGCTTTCATTTGAACATGTGAAATGATGACAAGATTTCTTATGACAACTGGTTTTCAATGTTTTATGACTAAGCCAGTAACTGCAGGACTTGTAAGTGATATTTGCATTTGCTTTAAAGGGAATAGGCATTGAAAAAGACTGGTAAGTTTCAAACAGAGAAGGATAACAAGACATATCAAATGTACAAAAAAATTAAAAATACATAAATGTTTCACAATGTTTATGATGCAGGAAGTACTACTGAAGTTATCATATGCAAACGCCAAAACTCCACATTGATGCCACTTGTCCACCCCACTCAATACAAAAGCTACTCAATTCATCTCCCACCACCACCTCGAGATGTCATGACAGATCAGAGAATAGAAACTAAGACAACTTAAATATTATAGCAACATTAGAGAGAAATGCCTCTTTGTCCTTTAACTGAATGATAAAGCTGTGCACTTCAACTGCACTGAAAATTCCACTACATTCCCCTTTGTATGTAATAAAGAGTACTTCCTTTCTACTGTCATCAATAATGTACTATTAGACTTGCTGGAAGATAAATCCACACAATAAAAGTATATTTAACCTAAAGCTCTCCTTCTATTATGTGACAGAGAGAAATTATGGTCAAACATACAGACAAGGACAGAGAAACAAGTAACAAAGAGTCCAGAAAAACACATATTTAAGTACCAAAGAATTAAGATAAAACAGTTTTATACAATCGTTTGAAGAATAAAGACAACATATGTTAATTAGACAAAATAACTCCATTCAAATGCATGTGATCTCAGTTTCTCTTCTTTTCTAAAACAAGGGCTTAGTAAGTCCCTGCAATTCTTCTACAATAGCAAATAAATCACATTCTAAAGTTTCAGAGGGAATATTTGCTATAAGTGATGGACCAAGTTACCGTTTCTACAAACAGCTAAAACGTTTACAACTGCACTTCAAACAGCATATGATCCCAGAAAAATCAAGCAGTTCAGACACCTAGCTCAAGCAATAAACCTCTCCCATTTTATGACTCCATGAGGTAGCAACTGAATCAATTCCTAAACTTCTATCTCAATATAAGCATAAAATTGGAAAGAAGACAGACAGAACGATATGGTACCTTCACGTACACTTTTCCCCCTTGCGGTCTAACAAACCAGAAAAACTGGTCATCATTACTGTTTCTAGACAAAGTTCTAATGGGACAGACCTGCCTAAGTAGGTGCTTGCATATTTACTGTCATACTGCCTCAGGCAGAGTCCAGCACATGGAAAAGAAAGTTAAAACATTTTCCTTCGGTACCAAAGAACATTGGTGCCCCTCAAAAGATTTTTCCTGGGATTTTTGAATTTGTTTTTCCCTTCACAGTCAGTACTTGCAAGCAAGTCAATGTAGGCTAGCATTTGTCTTATATACACACTAATCACCAGAAGAAAGAAATCTTTTTGCACTTTATTTTCAAGACGTAAGACTCCAGCCGGCTAGCTCAGTCAGTAGAGCACGAGACTCTTAATCTCAGGGTCATGGGTTCGAGCCCCACGTTGGGCGCCAATACCTCAGGCTTGAGGGAATGCCCCCTGCTCCCACCCACACTCCTGGGGCCGACTTGTAGCCCCTTGATGCAGCAGAGACA
>JAWWEU010000040.1:28520043-28585859 GCA_035583155.1 Acropternis orthonyx | reverse complement strand
TCCGGTTCTAGAGAAGGTTTTTCCATCCTTCATAGCTTAGTCCATTTCCCACAAATTTTATGTTCAGTAAGCTATTCTTCTTTGCCCCAAAAGCTATCCTTACAATCCTTAAATAGAAGAAGCCAGAAACCATGAAATAGCTGCTGGAGGAGCTCTTAAGCTTTTCACTGATGTGCCACCGAATGCCGATAGTTCACTGACACTTAAAAGAAAGCAAGAACTAGTGCACTGTAGTAGTATATACTGATTTGATCAAACCTTTGGGTTGACTTTCTAAGACTACCAATAAAAGATTCAAAAGGAAAGAGCAAGTTGTGGAACAGGTTTGTAAGCAGTAATACCTCCTATCAGTAATACTGATACACAATACCCTTATTATATTTACTTCTATTCTATTTTCAAATTTCTTAATGAGATCTATAAATCAGAAAAACCCTCCAGTTTTTTCTCTAACAGAAAAATACTTCACAGAACTATGTTTTTATTCTTAAACTTAAGCGAGATTTGAAGCAATTAGGTCAAATAGGTTTCATTTGCTTATGCCCCAAAGTGTTGTAATAGTGGTATGGGTTTCTGCACAGGGAATTTAAATAAAAGCAAAATACCACTGCTTTTGAATTTCTCAATACAAAAGACATTATACATATATGAAGAAAAAATTCATTGTACATAATGGGTTTTTTCTTTATGTGATCTCATTCCTTCCTGTCAACTATACAGTGTGTTCAAAAACAGAAAGCCTGAAGTTGCCAGACATTTCCTGTTAAATTATTCAGTCATGTAGCTTTATCTTTTTTGTTTTCCAGTTTACTTTTTCCCTTCACTTTGATTACAGTTTACAACCTCTATAATAAACATGAACATATCTTGCCTCTTTTTGTCATCCACTTTCCTATATATTACAAATAGCAGTTACTTGAACATACTTAATGATGAGTCAAGCTATGCTGCTTATTAAAAGTCCTTTTGCAACTCTTGTATCCCTTCACTTATTGCAGTGATTTAATAGCAGTTAACTTCAGAGCATAGCTCCATGACAAGTCACACCAATTGAGACTGGTGCTGCTACAATCCTGAACTTTGCAACCTTCCTAGGATCCATATTCCCACTTCCTACCTAACCTGGACTGATATTTTCTTTCAGGAAACCAAACTAGCAGATACTTTTTTAATTCCTTGTGGTGGTTTAGCACTCACGACCAACTCACGGAAATGTACAAACACCTGAAACAGAACCAGGGAGAGGGAAAGGACTGCAATGGCATCTGCTTAGATAGGCTTAAAGTGCTGTGAAAATAGACTTTTACTGTAGGAAAATCAGTCTCCTTACTGCATTCATGACTTTTATTTAATTATAAGTTAAATTGGTTCCTTGGCAGAATTTTAGAGCAGTTAAAGTTAGAATCTGTGGCTGTGAGTAATAAATGTAGACTCAAAGATAAATTTTTTAAGAGAATACTGTTTAACAGAGACAAGTTTTAACAAGGGATAAAATTAACAGTAGATGAAAAGAGTTTTTAAAGAAGGTAATTTATTGCTTTGCAATTCAATCTCCTCTGTTAACATAATCTTTTAACTTATTTAGATATTCCTCGTACAAAATTCTTCCAAACAATACATCTAAATGCATCATAAATTTTGTAGAACACATACTGAGTCTACTATCTCATCAAACCTGAATTAGTCTGCCTGTCTGCTCTACTCTGGGGAGATCCTGCCTGGTGCATTGCACCCAGCTCTGGAGTCCTGGAAAGATATGGATGGACAGCTGGAGCACGTCCAAAGGAGGGCAACAAAAATGAAGATGCAGTACATATCCTGTGAGGAAGGGCTGAGAGAGTTTGGGCTGTTCAGCCTGGATAAGAAAAGGCTCCAGGAAGACCTTGTTGCAGTCTTGTTGTCCCCCTACTTCAAGGGGGCTTACCAGAAAGACGGGAACAGACTTTTGGTAAGGCCTGTTGTGAAAGGCCAAGGGGTAATGGTTTTAAAATAAACGCAGACTCAGACTAGATATGAAGAATAAAAAGTTACCATGAAGGTGTTGAAGCACTGGAACAGGTTACCCAGAGCGGTGTTAAATGACCCATCCCTGGCAACATTCCAGGCCAGGTTGGATGGGGTTCTGAGCAACTTCATCTAGTTGAAGATATTCCTGCTCACTGCAGGGAGGTTGGGCTAGATGACTTTTAAAGGTACCTTCCAAGTCAATCCATTCTATGATTCCATAAGTAAACACATCAAAACAGCTTTTCCATTTTACTTCCAGATTTCATAATCATGCTCTCAAACATCACTTCCAAGAATAATTATACATACTAGGCTAGGTAAGGTAGGACTTAATTTTTAACACACGCAACTTTCAAAAGAGAAGGACATTCCCACAGCTGGCTGGCACAACACTGTTGTGGGCAATGGCATCAATATTCAGTTTCACTTTCACAAAAGCATTATTAACTCATAAACAAGTACTACAAACCTCCATGTATAAGGAAGAGAACCTTTAAGATTATGCAAATATATATCATGAACTAATGTCAGGACTAACACTGAGAATAATTTGTTACAATGCAAGAATAACATCAACTTTCAAAAATAATACTAATGGTATGAGATCATGGAATTCTTTTACTGATGAACTTTTCCTCAGATGTAGATCCTAACACCCTCAAACACAGCAGGCAAAAGTCAAAAAATCAAAAATCTCTTTGCAGCAAAATGCTTAGCAAAAAGATGTCTGTAACTGTGAGTAACCATAAACTTTTGCTCTGCTCTTCTGTATCCTAATATTCCCACCATCTCTCAATGGCAAAAAAATTCCCTGAAATTTTTAGTATATTCAGAATACAACAAAGAAGTCCTTGGAACCTAACAAACGGAAAGTTTGACATAATTTCCCTTAGGAAGGTAAAGTCCTTTGTGGCAATACTCAACCTGAGAAATGCACGACTACATTCGTCAACCCAATCCATTGGCTATCATTGAGATGAGTTAGTTAGATGCCATCTAAACAGAAGCTGTCTGGACTCGAAGGGAGACTGCCTTCTTTCTCCCTCCCCACTGTCTCTCAGTACCTAGCTGTTTTTCAACAAAGCTTTAGGAAACCTTCCCAGAATAATCAAGTGCTACCCACGGGAGTTTGCCTCATTATTTCCCAACACATCACTAACTTCCTAGTTTGATACCATCTATAGTGGTAGCTGTAAGACTGGACCAGACAAGCTTGCTTTTTAAAGTCAGGTGTTAGCCATGATTTTACAGTGTGAAGGTACATAATCTTATCTTTAGGCACATTACCCTATCATACATTGTAAAAAGAGGATCTCCTTACACTTTATTAACATTATGTAAATAGCATTGATAAGAAGAAAACAATAATTTTCCCAAGATGTCACTTAGCTTTAAAAAACAACAAATCAATGTTGTTACAAAATTTAACTCAGTTTGCACAGACTACTTAATTTTTCCTTATGTGTATATGATAACATATTAACACCTGTAGTGAAAGTTCTCATGCAATAACCAATGTTAAAAAATAAGATGACACCATCTCCATATGACAATTTAAAACCTTACAAAACTGCAGTGGGAAGGAGTTGTACACACATAAAGCCACAGATCCTTAAAACATAACACAGCTCTGGATCAAAAGCAAGTCAAATAAACAAGATCGCAGTTGAGAATTGACAGGATGAGAATTTCCAGGGAGTTTACGAAATCTGGTATGTTTACTGTAGTTGTTGTCAAATATAAGTCAATTTACTACCTAGCCATTCCGTATTTAACAACAATTTTTAGGAATATAAAAATATTCTTTGAGAGTTTTGTAACTATTTTCTTCATCCTTTCTCAATCCTTAAGAGTCACAACATAAAGACCATATTTAAAAGTAACTGAAACATTTCAAAGGACCAAAGTAATAGGAATACCATAAACATAGAATAATACTGAAAATACCTTCTGTAATTATGCTTTTCAGAAAAAAACCCCTTACCCAGTTTTCTCTTATGGTTTTCAGAAGAGTTAAACCCAAGATTTAGAACTGTTCCACATTTCATATAACAGGAAAGCTCTACTGCATGAGAAACTTCAAAGTATTTTGAGTAGAAAAATAAAGCTTCTCTGCCATCATTCAGAAATGAAATAGAACAGCCAGAACTCTCAGTAATCAACAACAGCCAAAGGAGTCTCCCACTAGATAGAAGGGGAGGGGGAAAAAAATAAATATCACAGCTCAGACTTATGTTGGAAGTTCTAGCATTCTGACTGAATGGTAGGAATACTGACACTGACCTTATAAGCTTATCACAAGAAATGATTACAAGAAAAAGAAATTAAATTATCAATATGGTTATATTATTACTTTAAAGTTTAAACTCCTTTCTCTCAATCTGAGATGGAAACTCCATAAGCAATTAGAATTCTGCAAGGTCCTCTAAAAGGAACAAAATTATCAGCAAGCAATTTTTGAAGGCAAACATGTTTTTAGAATTGGATGGATAAATTCTGCAAAAATGAAACAGGTCTTCAATAGACATGGCAGTCAATTATTACACACAGAAAAATATTTAAAAATTTAAAGCATTCACTCAGGAAGTTAAACTAGCTGCGAGTGAAAGCAACAATTCACCTTAAAAAATAACCTCACAATCAGCTAAAACATGTAAAGAAAAACGCAATTGAAAAGAAGAGGAATTTTTACCTCCTCCACATATTTTTACATTATAGGATGGGGGCAAAAAAATTCTACAGTTGAAACCCTGTCTACCAGTCTCATCTTTTCTCCCCATTGACAAACATTTCAGAAGTGGAATGATAGCAGTCTTGCTTTGAATGAAGTTTCTAGAATAATTCTAGATGTACACAAAGCAGGTTCCAACAATATAACCAAGAACAGAAATTCAGTTTGACACATAGGTCTCACTAAGAAACCAGGCAGGGTTCACATAGATAGTCTCTGTGTTCTAAGCTAAACCGAGGAAAGAGATTCACCAGAGCAGCAAAACCAAACTTGTCTGAAAAGAAACTTTTTTACTTTCAGTCGACCTGCAGCCGTGGACAGTTCTGAACTTAGACACAGTCTTCAGTACAGGGTGGTATCTGCATGAGAAGATTTGAGCTTTTAAAACCCATTCAAAGTAAAAACCCATGGTCCTACAGAACCCAAAGCAGTGGCATACAATTCAACATATATAATTTTTACCAAGTAACAAAAGTCAAATTATGAAACATAAATCTCAGTCTGCAATCAAATTGATTGTCCCAAGCACAGAAGAGCTAAAGAGGCAGTGTAGCAGAAAACAGCTCTTAAGGAAAATGTAGCAACTACTGAATCAATAAGACCGCTGTACAAGACATGAACTGTAATATGAAGTCATGAAATATTTAGTGTAAACCAGAATCAACTTTTAAGTTGTATAGTAGCTATTATCTTGTTCCAAAAAGTTCTAACTTCCCCCCTCCACCCTCCCAAATATCATAAGCCAAGGTAAACTAATTTAGCTAGCAGTCTAACACAATGGATTTTCTGAACTAAAGATTTCAACAGACAAGTCCCTGCCTGGAGCTGTAGACAGGTATAACGAATCTACCACAATGATCTATTATAAGGAAACTGTAATTTTGTATATGAATAAACAAGCTACTCTTAGTCGGTCGTGTGAATACCCAAGAGGTTCAATGTCCTGGCAGAGATTTTATTTATTTATTAAAAGAAAAAGGCATGTGCTAATGAATATGATTACAACTCTGCTTATCAATCTCTGTCAAAAGCAAAACCATTTTCTTTGGATGACTGCCATATTTATTTCCCTCCACACACGATTTTTAATAAAGAATAAAGTTCTTGTATGGTGTCCCTTAAGACCTGTCAAATACTGCAACAGAATAGCAGACTTATGTACATTTATAGCACCATTTCATAAATTCCTTTGGCTAAGTTTATCTTGTATAAGCAAGAAAAAGATCAGTTTACATTACAAGAAAGTTTAAATCCAAAGCCTAATGACTTCCCACAATATAATACACTGCTTTAAATGAGTATAATATTTAGAGGTTCACTATTTCATTAATTAAAGAATACATACAAGGGAGGAAGAAAAAAACCAAACCAAGAAACAACCTACCTCCTATAATTCAAAGATGATTGCACTGTGATAATGCAAAGATAACTACCTTGGTCTGTGACACATCTGAACCCTCAGTATTCAATGCTGCTTTATTGAGAGAAGAGTCAGTGACCCTTAACTTCCATCTGGAGACTCTCTCACCAGTGATTTTGGTTTAAAATAACTATTCTTGCCAAAGAAGAATTTTCTTCTCAATGTGCAATCTTCAGACCACTCCTCTACAATGTCCTGTCATCACGCAGTGCACCTGCAAGGAGTTAATCACTAAATGGAAGGGTAGTTCAAGCAGAGATCAAAAAGCCAGGACTGCTGGGCTTCTGTCCCTCAATTTGCAACTAATTTTTTCTCTGCTTTTCAGTAAACACAGTCTCACTGTGCAGGCGTATGCATCTACAAAAATCAAAACCTATTATGCTTTATCTCCTTGAAATGGCAATTCCAAGTTTAATATTCAGAAAAACATGTAAAAGTGTCAGAGGAAAGGCAGTATGCCCTTGATTTAAAAGATTTCTAAAACAAAATATAGGACTGACAAATCTCAGTTGTTCACAGATCATGAATTGTTTAAAATTAAGTTTCAATATTTTGCCCGTTTTCTCCTATTTCTAGCACCAAAATTACGTTAGTATTTCCATTTCTTAAAACATATTTCCTGTCCGCTACACAGGTAAGCAAATCTGGTTTATATAGACAAATGCATTATAAAGACTAGACTAATTTCCTAAGACTATTTCCTAATTTCACACAGAATATAGGAAAAAAACACAACCAATAAACAAAACGTGCAGTAGCAGCAAGGTTCCTTCATTAACAAAGGAAAAGTTATTCATAACAACTGAAGAGATATTAAAAATATCTTCTGTAAGCCACTTCTATGGAGTCTATTTTATATAGACCAATATTACTACTGATGCAAAGTACTTAGTCTGCAAATACAGCAATCTTTATTTTACAAAAATCCAGGCCTTGGATAATTCTAAGGATCAAATTTAATGCATGTGTAGCTGGGATTTACAAGTGCGTCATTTTGTAATTTGTCTTTGAAGATGAGTCTTACCCATCTTAAGTTGCCAAGTTTCATATATTTCACATCTTATGAACTCAGTTTAGTTGGGAAAAAAAAATAATGAAGTAATGCTCTGTGCACTCAAAAGGATTATAATTTGGCATGACTAAAGTGAACAGCAGCTAGCAATCTTCTAAAGCATTTCACACTGAAAAGTTCATCTGAGCTTACAAAAATGAACTTATATGCAAAACCCATTGCTATGAGGCCCACAGAGAAGTACTGCAAAACTAGAGTCCTTCAACTGTCATGATGTTCTCCAGCATTCAACATATAATAGCACAGCTCCCCGCAACCTTTTAAAAAATCTGGCATGCATGAGTGCTTTGAATAAATGAGCTTAATATATTCCTGAAGACTAGTAACACAGCTCCAGAACTGATCAACATCAGTAGAAGACAAATATACAAAGAAGTCATGTCTTAACTGATCTGTACTCTTCTCAACTGCGAAGTTTCGCCATTCTCATAGTATCAGCAATTAAGACAGTAAAACTGTCATAATGTGTGCAGAACATTTTCTCCAAATGAACAGACTGTGCTTTGATGTAGAATTCTTTATATATGCCAACTACACTTGAACCAAGAGGTACTTCAAATCAAGGTAAAACTGTAAGGTTACAAAATTCACATCAGTTCCTAGAGTTCAGAAATCCAGCAAGAATTCCTTAGGTGACAACAGGAGAAAAAGAGCTAGGAACTAATTTTGAAATCTGTGGCCCACACATCCTTTGAATTACGTTATTCTTTACATAAAATATGATATTGCCATAAAGAAGTCATGGTCAGGATGACGGCTGTTCACTAAGCACAGTATAAAACAGGGCTCACAAGTCTCAAGAACCATGTGGTCCAGAGAATAGCAGAAGGAATAGTAATGCTCCACTCAGTGGTAGACATGATAATGTCTACTGCTTAAATGATAGCTGCTTGGAAACTGGAGCATTAACCTGCCATAAGAATAAGCAATGCAAGAAAATAAGACAGTCAAGCCAAGTGGTAGAAGCTCAGCAATCCTCTGTCACTCACGGAGAAATGCTGCTGGTCAGTAGACACCACGGCTGAAGCCACAGCTCTGCAACTACTAAGTAAGCAAACACTTCCCATTTTAAGAAAAAGCCACCACAAAAGAAACAACAGCAAGAAAGAAACCCCCATAACCCTACAAAAAACCTAAGAGCTGGTTTCTTCAACATAGCAAAGTTTCAGAGAATCACAGAATCATATGATATCCTAAGTTGGAAGGGATCCACAAGCATCATTGAAGTCCAACTCCTGACCCTGCACAGGACAGTCCCAAGAGTGCCTCAGTGCATTGTTCAAACACTTCTTGAACTCTGTCAGGTTTGGTGCTGTGGCCACTTCCCTGCGGAGCCTGTTCCAGTGCCCAACTACCCTCTGGTGAAGAATCTTCTCCTAATACTCAACTTAAACTTCACCTAACACGACTTCATGCAAGTCCCTCAGGTCCTGTCACTGGTCAGCACAGAGAAGAGATCAGTCTCTGCCCCTCCTTTTCCCCTCATGAGGAAGTTGTAGACTGCAATGAGGTCTCTCCTCAGTCTCCTTTTCTCCAGGATTAACAGACCAAGTGACTTCCACTGCTCCTCATATGGCTTCCCATCAAGGCCCTTCACCATCTTCGCTGCCCTCCTTTGGACACTCTCTAATGGCTTACTATCTTTCTTATCTTGCAGTACCCAAAACTGCCCACAATATTCAAGGTGAGGCTGCCCCAGTGCAGAGCACAGCTGGACAATCCCCTCCCTCGACCAGCTAGTGATGCTTTGCCTGATGCTCCCCAGGACATGGTTGGCCCTCCTGGCTGCCAGGGCACTGCTGACTCAGATTCAACTTGCCATCCACCAGGGACCCCCAGGTCCATTTCTGCAGCACTGCTTTCCAGCATCTCATTCCCCAGTCTGTATACAAACCCAGGGCTGCCCTGTCCCAGGGTGAATTTTTTATCCCCCAAAATTATGCATCATTTAAGGATTTTTGATCTTGCAAATAAGCAATGTTTTACTTTGGGAGAATCTCAGGAAATGCTTTTTAGCACTCTGAATCAAGATAGGGGGAATAAAAATGGAAAGAGTAAGAGATCAGAAAATACTTTTTGACAGTTACATTGTCAAAAACCAAAGCAGGAAAATGTGAATGATGAATGCTTAAAAAGAAATGCTAACATCATCTTGACAACTTCTTAGAGAACATTTTTAGCTACTGAGTTTTTAAAAATACTCAAGAAAACCAATTATTTCTGTCAATAAAAGTGCTATTATTTTTAGAATTTATAGTCACTGAACTGCCTATGAAAACTATACAAGCCTCCTAAGCGTCTTTAGCTTCCAACTTTGTACTATGTTTTAGCCATGTTACATGCAATTTAAGAAAAAAATCCTTCTTAAAATAATCTTAAATCTTCTTCTACTGCCTCAAAGAAAAAACAAAATTATATGTACTCCAGAAGCACTTATTACCTAAAACAACTTTCAGCATATCCAAAGAGAAAGCAATTTTGCATATTTTTGCAACTTTTTGATATCATGTTTTATAGAGCAAATGTCTTTGAAATAGAAAGTAATTAGTGCTTTCACCACAGGAGACAACATATACCAAGTACTGATTTCCTCTACTGAGATCCACTACATAGCTCAATAGTGAGCCATATGCAAAAAATCATAATTAAGTTTATTACAAAAATGTAACACTAGAAGTGTTTAGCAATCTGGTCACAGGATTTTACTTCCAAGATTATTTCCCATATTTATATAATAAATCAGTAGGGTTTCATTCAATTGCAAATACATCCTCATACCCTCAATTGAACCATGGTCTTTATGAAGTTCTTCCACAGCATTACTGTAGTTGTGTAAGAGTTACATAGTCTAAAGTATAAAATAAAGACTCAGATGGGACTATCACCTACCACACAACATGCTTTTAAAGCCTTCAGCAAAATGAGCTGATATTTTATCCTCACATTTTAACAAGGAAGAAATCAGAATGCATTTAAGACAATCTTTTTGACCACTGGGTGCCACTCTTGTTCTGTGTACAATAAACTGCCTGACAGTAAGTCAGTCTTCTCAGCCCTTTTTTTCCTCAGCTTTAAGCAACTCTGATTCTCCTAAAGTGGGAGGAAAAGACAGAAGAATTTTTACATCTGTTTATACTAAACACTACTTTTCAAAAACCTTACTATTGCTTTTAGTTCCAGGAATGCAATTTTGAAAGAAGTATAGTACACACAGACCTTTACAGTATATGATGGATTTCTTTCATGGTGAGGTTATAGAATAATCCAGTTATGTTATGCCTAAATAATCACATTCAAAGGAATAGATGTATCTACTGCAGCTGTGTAGCCCTGTACTGTCATTGCTACTAACAGTTTCATATTCAGTGTGCAATGCCACCAGCCTCAGGCCTTGAGCAAGCTCGTCAGGCTTGCTCTGTCTGAGCTTTTCCTGACCTGCCTGAAGTAGTTTTTCTAACTTGCTGCAGCTTTAACATCGGTTTCTCTAACTGGCCAGGTGGCTACAGCTAACTTGGTTTACTTTTGTTCAACTCTCTATGGTACAACCATAGTTTTAATACATGACCGTAACAAGTAGTTTATGACTAACACCATGATGCAGTATATACAAATACAGGCCTGGTATAATAGACATCTTGAGAAGTGGAAATGCAGGATATAGTATAGAAGAGCACAGCCATGAGATGACATTCTTGGATTAGACTATTAATATTTCAGATATACTAACAATCAATTGTTCTCTGAATATTTAAGGTGGGTTTCAACCTTTTCCATAAATTTTGAGTGTAACACCATCCTATGCACTTTCTTTGCTAACTCAAATAATCCCATATCAAACATCATTGCAGGCATATGTATGTTACAGCCCTACAGTTTAATACGAATCCTTACATTTCATAAATGGGAACCTGAAACACAGACTCACAGGAATTAGTATCATGTATGACGGGAATATATATTCATCAGTTCAGCTGAGAAGACAAGGAGGTTAGAACATGGCTGTGGTGAACTTCGAAATCGCATTATCCACTTAACTTTTAAAATGGCACAGGCATCATTCCCCTGTACTGTGGCCCCAAGATCCTGCAGTCACAGAATCAACTAATAGACCAAAGAATTCTCTGAAGTAATCTAAAAAGCATGACTGATCAGAGAGATGCACTAAATTACTTATAGTCCCAGGTTGCCATCCTAAACATGTTATCATTATGCCTCCTATTCTTACTGAACAAATACTAAAATAGAGACTTTCATGTCACACCATTTCTTTTATTTCTGTTTCAAGCAATACAACTAAAAACTGATGTTCACTACTGTCTTCTACCTCACATGTCCTTTCCCTGTCATTTCACTGCTCTGCTCTACCAACTGTTTTGATAACAAAGTAAAATACTGTAAATATTCACAGTTTATGCATGGTACTACTAGAGTCTTATAAAATACCTGTATTCAGGGTGCCGACTTGAAGGATGATCATCCCTTGTCCATCTGTATCCTGATTCATCCTGCAAAACATGCATGCAAAACAATTGTGTGAGGTGTATCAACATCAGATGTCAGGTGCAGTTAGTTAACAAATTGTACTACTTACTGCAAAATCGAAGCATCTAATGAGCTAAAAAAAAAGTATTAATCACTCACACCAAGTATCCTCTCAATTTATTTACCGTACACCCCATTCCTCTTATTTTCTTCCTCTGTCAATACTGAAGAGGGCAACTTTGTAATGCGGTACAAAACACAAAAATTACAAAAGTTTCTAAAATATATACACGCATATGCTCTGGCTTGAAAAACAAATTCTCTTTGAAAAATAAATTGCCATCAGTAGCTTGAAATTACAGAATTTCAAACAGTTGGATTGCAGGAGGCAACCGTAATGAGCTTTGCAAGGGACCATAAATTGTTTACTTAAGTGCAGCTGCTACTGGGAAAAAAATGCATTCAACATCATGACAAAATTTAACTAAGTGAACAACTGTGAGGACTAGAAGGATACTTAGATAACATCCAACAAGTTGCGTGTGCAAGGACTTGTTGAATAGAGAGGTTCTGCAATCATTCTTCTATTCATCCAGGTAACTTTGTACTGCATTACAGAGAGGGCTTCTGGCCACTCTTATTTTCCCAGTTCACATTCATCCAAAACCTGGATGTTTTTTTCTATTAATTTTACTACTAATTCTATTTTAGTTTGTGAGAAGGGCAGTAACATCAATGCTTTGTCTGAAGCAAAATTTTAATTGTTTAGTATTCAAGCATTAATGAGGAAATAAACATCATAAACATGTGAGTAGAATCACCTTACGTACACCTCGGTGTGGAGGGCCACTTCTTCTGTCATGGGCAAAACTGCGACCCTCTTCATAATCTCTGTACTCAGCGTGACCGTAATCATCATACCGACTGTAATTCCCATCCCCAGGTCTCTCAAGCAGTGGTGGTTTCTTCGGCACAATGTTTACTATTCTATGGTAATCACTCTAAACCACAAAACAAACAAAATCATATTGTTTTCAACAGCTGAAAAACTGCAGTGAATAAACAAAACTAAAACCGAATTATTTCTAAATATGGGACACAAACAATCTTAAAAGAAGAAATTGCACAAGAAAACAACAAACATTAAAAATTATGCCAGTCTGACAGTGGAATAACTTATTGAATCTAATTGGACACCACTCAGATTCAATCCTTAGGTATTACAAGTTTAGTTATAGAGGGCAAATTTTCAACCTGGGTTAATTTTCTTTTGAAAGTTTAAAGCAGTAGCATTAGCTACTTTCTAACCATCTGCTACTTGGTTTTTTGAAGAATTAGCTACATGTATTTCTCAGAGACTTTTATTTTAACTTTGGAAAGCAACAAAAAAAGTTACTCTTGTGATGCCTGTAAAACACAGAGCCTATTTGAAAATATTAAAAATTTTCTTAATGTCTACAACATCCCCCACACTGCAGCGATTATAATTGAGACAGTCCTTGCTTCATGATCTGAATAGATAAGCATCTATTCAATACAATGCAGTAGGTGATCTGAGGATTCAAGTGACAGTTTTAACACTCTCGGTTTTTCTTTTAAGGTAAGTTTCAGATAGCTTTTTGCTAGAACACAAAATTAATTTACTGTGTTTCCTTCAAATAAATAACACGTCATGCACCATTTGCCAGTTAAAGAAATCCTTTGTTTATTACACAAAAATTGCACAGCTGTAAAAGACAAATTCAATATTCTAGAACCAGGTTTTATAGAAGTCAACTGCAAATAAAAAGCAAACGAAAATGTGAATGAAAGATTTTGTATTTTAAGTCTTCTTCCTTCAGCAAAATATTTTTTCTATGGGCCTTAAAACAAAAGCTACAAATGCAGAGAGTTGAGCTAGGAGGAAGGGAAAGGAGGAAGGGAAAGATACTCAAACTATTTTTTTAATAGTAAGCAGAAGTCACAATCTAATGCATCAATAGTGATTGTAGAAAATACATTGCAGTCACAAACTGCTAAATACTGGCATACAAAAAAATGTTAGTTCTGATTTCAGAGATGACCCAACAAACTGACTAGAGGGCAATCCAAAGCCAGCCTACAGCCATACTAATGAAAAGTATGCATACACAGTCATACATAGCCACAATGCTTGATCTATCCTTTCCTTATTGAACATACTCCACATGTATTTTTTTTTCAGCTTGGTGTCTTAAAGATGTGCTCTGCAGCTAAAATAAAACTGATCCATGCTCTACCCTCATCCAGAAGACTCCATCATATCACTATACTGACATACAGAAGAACAGTTACATGAAAGTTTAAGGTGTATCTAGTTATGGATCCTAGTTACTGTGCCAAGTACGTGCAACTTTACATTCTTTACCAGGATCTGAAAGCATGTGTTTCTACTACAATCTATACTTGACATATAATTAGCACACAGTTTAGATTAGGACACGTCTTGCCCTCTCAAACAAAAGATACTTCATTCTGTATAATTGGCACATCTCAGTTCCAATGCACTAACCTATCAGCCGGCACTAAGTGCATTCATAGATTGAATGAATTAATTTTGACTAGACAAGTGAAATGAAAGTAAGTCAGACTTCTACATGTGGACACATATACAATGACACAGGCTTACAAGGACAGAAACTGCCTTCCAGCTATCTTGAATCTGCAGAGCTGTGTGAGAAGGAACTTCATATCCATCTTTCAGTATGGCAGAGGGACACCACACCTTAGTTTGCCTAGCTACTGGGGTGTTGGTAGAGAATGGACAGTATTAATTGTGATGAGTATATTCTGCTAGTCCCTTCATCCCCAGTTCCAAACACATGTCATATAAAGCTAGCTTTGAACTATCTAATTAATTCTTGCATCAAAATGAATGCATCACATCTTTTAAACTGTAAAGTAAATTTTCATGATGTATATGTCATGTATTGTTCTCTGGATAGCCTGAAGGACTACAAAGATTTAGAAATGTCGCTGATGCAGTGGCAAAATTAAATTAGCAATGTGTTACTCAAGTCAAACTACTAAAAAATAAAAATCTGTGAAAATACATTCTGCCTTTCCTCATGTCCTACTGTTGATAAGTATTTTAGAGAAGGAGGTAGCTAAATACCCTGTCCAAATGAATCTGATTTCCAGCTTGCTGAAAATACAGAAATATTGTTGGTGCCTGCAAATGTCACAGAGTAGCCAAACACTAATACACTACTCAATAGAGAAGCCTATGTAACTGATTATCAAGTCACCAACGTTGGTATGCTTCCAAAACAACCAGCTGAAAATGTAACAGAAGGAACCCAGAAGGTATGATAAATCAGATATGCTACTATTTCAACCTTTAGGCTGATTAAAAGGAAAGTCAACATCTGTGATAAACATCTTCGCCTATACTTTAAGCATCATAATAAAAAACAGTATTGGTGACAAAACAATTTTGAAAGTAGATACTTTGCCAACTCAAATTACTTAAAAGAATCACAGATCACAGCATGTGCTGAGTTGGAAGGGACCCACAAGAATCACAGTGTCCAAACCATAGCCCTGCACAGGACCATCCCCAAGAGCCACACCACGTGCCCAAGAGTATCATCCAGTATCAACACAAAAAGAAAATACTGCAGAAAAATGGTAATGTAGTATGGCCTTTAGTTCTCCAGAAGTTATTAAGAATCCTGTGTTTAATAACACAAACAATTACATCAAAAATCAATTTATCAGAATACAAATATTCTGAAACAGTTCCAGTAGATTTGAAAATAAGAAAGAAGTACCCAGGACTTAATTTTGTAGGCATCCTATTATTTCTCTGCAGATGCATTTGCTAGACTGTTGGTTTCAAAGAATGAGAAAAGAACAAAACTTGGGGTATACTAGGAACTTACATGGATACATAAATCCAGCCCTTATAGTACAAACCACCGTGTAAAGGTATAGTATAACGTCATAATGCTACTGAAACTTGTTATATACTCACATCACTATGAATCCTTGGGGGGAGACGTTCTCTTGGAACTCTTTCATAGTCATACCGCCCTTCAGACCACATTTCATCTCTTCGATATGCCACTAAAGACAATAAAAATACGATTAGTGAAAACCAATCCATTACGAATACACCAAAGGGCAGTAAGCATAGAAAGAAGGGGTTGTGGACTTCTCCCAATATAATGTATTGCACATACACTTTCTATTATTAGCCCTTCAAAATAAGTCTGTCTAGTTATAGAAAGTAATTAATGTACTACAAGCAAAAATAGCTCACAGTAAGTTCAAGAACAACTGAACTACTGAAAACTAGTGCAGTATAGTCAGTAAAATTACAGGATTTTCAGATACTATAAACAGCTCCATTGAAATATATGTATATTGCAAATACTAGCTATATATATAAATGCATACACATACAGTAATTTTGATATTGCTCTGCTAAAAATACTGAACTTTAAAAAATAGCTCAACTCTTACTTATTAAATATTTTCTAATTTTTAGTATCATAACTTTGATTGAATTATTTCATCAACTCAGCCACCTGGAAGGCAGTTAATGTGCAGCACATCATTCAGTTACTACAAAGCTCTGCACTTTGATTATACTGAATAAAACTCATTCTTCACATACAGATACTTCTCATTTTAAATTGAAAGCCAGCAGAACACAAAAATTCCTTTTTCCAAAGGAGGGCAACTTTCAAAATCAGACTCAGTAATTAAAGACAGGTACCAATAAAACCATCACCCTAAGAGGTTCAAGTCATCCTGTGTGTTATTCACCAGATCAGCTATTACTGGGTCAGAATGACCTTGTGGCAGGTGCACATGTGTGTGGAAGCAAAGGGATGGGTTGAACTTTATGGAGGTGAGGTGGTGTCATACCCCTCATGGCAGCCCCTGGAGCCCACATGGGGAAGCACTGGAGCAGCTGCCAGTCACGAACAGCCCAGGAAAACTGTAACATCCCCAGCCCCTGAAGCCCCTGACCCAGGCTTGGATTGGCAGGGACAGTGAGGACACTGCCCCTCACCCTGGCCTGGGATCCCAGAGCGGCCACTGGGTCAGAAGCCCCGCCAGGGCGGTTGGCCAGAGGGACCAGAGGAGATAAAACCAGAGGCATTGGGATGCTACATGTCATGGCCCTGCCATCTGCACCTGTGAGAGCTGGTCTGCCACAGAGTCTCTATCTCTCCCTCTTTCCCCTTCTTTCTTCCTACTCCCAGTGCTTCTCTTTCTTTGCTCCTTTCTTGCTTTGGGTGGCTGGAAGTTGGAGGGATTGGATTTTGACTGAAGTGTTGTGGATTGATTAGATTTTGACTTAAGTTGTTGTAGATTAATATGTGCTGGGTTGATATTGGGTGAAACATTTTGCCTAGCTTGTGTAGTGCCCTTTTTGAACCACTGCAAAGTTTATTTTATCCCCTAAATTAATAAAGAAACCGCTTGGAAAAAAGTCCATGGCTTATTCTCTTGACACCATCTAGAGGTATTAAAAAACCCTAAATATATATTTTAAAGTTAAACTCCTGACTGAGCTGTGAGCCCGCAGCTCCCAGGGCTGGAGTGTTACACTGTATTAGACAACACAGACTTGAGGAGCTCAGCCCTTTCTAATGGTTATAAGGATGACAAATTATCAACTATACATCATTGAAAGTAGATAAACAATAGCTAGACATATAATTTTCAAAGCTTCCCTTCACAATGGTAGTTCTGCTATTAAAAATAATCAATAAGGAAAAGTAACAGGAAGTCATATTCAGAAGAAATATATAACATCACCTACTTACACAAAGTAAAAACACTTTTTGGAAATAGACTTATGAGGCTATATAAAAATACTGATTAATACAGATGTTAAGAATCAAGAAGACAAATGGGATTAATAATTATAAACAGAGGTAGCACTAAATAAAACACATACTTTTCTGTCAGGTTCAGCAACTCTGCTTCTGAAGATCCATTCACTTTCCTACAAAAAAAGAAACTGAAGTTAGTAAAAAAATGCATATACATTCATCACAAGTACATTTTTTTTCTTTTGAGTAAACCAGACAAGTAAAACCTAAATGATTTAACCAGCTGTCCCCTGTGATCTGTCTGATTTAGTAGTTACTCACTACACTCAATTAAGAAAGAATATTAATTACTCAGATGAATTCACAAGATCAAAACACTTCCTGTGACAAATTATTACAGATAAAACACCTTTGTAATAAATTCCAGAATTTTCTTTCCCTTTTGTCATCTTTTACTCACTACCACAAATCCCAGGTTTTCTTCCATTCATTAGCAAAAGCTTTTGGAAACTAACTGCTTTCTTAAAAGCACTCAGGAAAATATTCAATATATTCACTTAATGTATATTTAACTGTCTTTCAATAACATTAAGAAAAATAAAACTCAGTTGCATGTGATGAGAGTTTATGACTTAACAAAGGCTTTTTGTAATACACAGTATACCCTGACAAAGCAGCTCTTTCCTCAACTGTAAGAAGCATTTATGTTCAGAGATTTTGACTCTACCATTGGTTCAAACAAACCAGAGTATCTTATTTGTTACATACAGGTAACACAGAAATGTAATAAAAAATATTCTGCCGTTGTTTTTCCCTGGCAAAAACATTCTTTCACAAAGAGCTGTGTCAGAAGTTCTCACAGAGAAAGCTTCTGGCTGGAGCAGTCTGCGAGGATCTCTCACAAACAAATATCTGGCCAGACCATCCTCCTGGAGCTTGCTTGTCATGCCAACAATTCAGCTAAAGAGTTCCTGCCATTGTGAAGTCTTCCAAAGGCCCAGATAAGCTACATGCCAGAAAAACCATATGCAAGCCTTCTCGAATAGCATAAAACTCAGAGAAGGCACCTTGAGAATTCAGAGAGGGGGAAAGAGAGAAAACTGTTTCCAGATAACATAAAGTCTCACTCTCTGCCCCCCTCTCTGACCCTTCTTCACTTCTCACCGCCAACCCCGCTGCCGCCAGACCAAAGATCCACACCCATCGCCAGCAGCAGTTTCTGCTTAGCAGCAACTGCGCCGAAACTGTCAGGGCGTGAAAGCATCTCCACATCGCAGCGAAACAGCATCAGCACATTTACATATCTAAAGACTGCATTCCAGACCCTCCACCCCTGGAGCAACAGAAGCAACATTGAAAGCAACAGAGAAACAGGAAATAAAAGACAAGGGGGGGAAAAAAAAGGTAGAAATGGTTTCTCGTCCCCGATATTTCGGCAAAAAGGTACTTTTCTGGTGGTAAGCTTTTTCTTTGCTTCTAAAATTAATCTTAGCATTTTTGCAATCTTTTCTTATTTCCTCTCTCTCTGCATGTCTTAGCAACTAATTAATTAATTTTTTTAAAAATCATTTTTTTAAATCAACGGATAACTTGTTTTGACTTTTGATTTTTTTCGGGAAAATATTTTGAACCCGAGTTCTTTCTGCAACATAATTAAGCAGATTGTAACATTATGAAAAGATTACTCCATTTTATAACACACTTGACCTCAGGTTTGTTCCATAACCAAGACAAAGGACTAGTCTGATGTTGCCAAAAGCTGACCAAACCAACCAGCCGGTCTTGATTTTGGTAAGGGCAAAAGCTAGAGGATCCACTGCCATGACCTCTCCAGCATGCTCCACAGAAGTTACTAATTATGAAACCACTTTTCATATTGCTGCATTGGATGATCAGGTGTATCATCAGAAGCACCTTCCCGGCACTTTCACAGTAACTGCCTGAACTTTTCCTTATTCTCTTCTCCAGGGACTTTTGCTAAAGCCTTAAAAATTCACTTCAGGGGCTACAGGTGCATGAACAGTCCATAGACCAACTTCCTGGCCTCCTTCCCACATTACTGGGAGGGTGCTCTATCTACTCCTGCACTATCCCCACAGACCTATTTTCTTTGTGCCTGCAACAGTGCCTGAATACCTCTGCGTTTTTATGTACTGGGAGGGAGAGAATTAGATGAAACAAGACAAAATCGTTCTGCTGGAAAGGCATCACATGCTTTTTCTGGATACACTTCACTGCTGGTCTAAAAATGCCCAGCCCTTGCCCCAGGGTGGACCATTCCTTCTGTTCATACTTGCCCGCAAATGGGGAGCACCTGAGCCACTCACAGTGCCCACTCCCACTGCTGCCTGTCCACGGCTCACCCACCTCTCACAGGTGCAGAGATTTAGGTACTTGACAGCAAGCCTCAGTTTTTTAGACCAACAAGAAATAGCAGAAGCTGGATTCAAATAAGGTTTTCAAGTGGTCTTTCTTTCATTTTGACAGATACAGTAGTGTCCATGCCCTGCTGCCTGCAGCAGTTACTGAAACTCTTAACTGAACACAACAATCAAAAAGCGACACATTTCAGGTAAGTACCACTCATGCTGAGCGCAAACTTACACATCGTGCTGCTCCATCAGTCAAACCACCTCCAACATCCCAACACACATTACTGGCAGCAGGCACCAACACTCCCATACACACTGTTAGACTACCAGGCAGCAAGGCTGATAAAAACACTCCCTTTTTTATCACTGTTGGACCTCACTGAAACTAGAAAGAATTATCACCACTATTTTGACAAAGCAAAATCTCAAGCTGGAAAGAAGGCAGAGATACACTATCACAAAACTCAACAGAGGGACATAAAAAAGATATACACTAGACAGCTAGTAATTATAGAGGTGCGAGAAACATCTCATTCACATTTAGATGAATTAAATGAAGGAATTTAATCAGATGAAATAAACTATAAAGTACATTGCTCAAAATGCTGGTAAGGCAAACAAGTAGGAGAAGACTAATTTTATATAAAATACTAAACAGAAAAATTGTAGCTGGGACCAATGAGATAAAGTTAGGATGTATTTGAAAATAGCAGAAGGGAAAAAAAATGTCTAAAGGGAGGAAAAATGCATTTCCCAGCATCTTCAGCACATTTCATCTGTTTCTACAGAAAAGAATCCATTTCTTAAATAATGTGACCTAACACAGCTTTAATAGCAATCATGAAGTCTAAATTCTTAGGATCAACAAAGATTCAAGAGATCAAACCTCAAGTTTATTATGCTGTATTCAGATTCATCTGTTCTTTCAGTAAATACAAAGTTGTTGTAAAATAAGGAATAAAAAAAAAAATCTGCTTTTGTTTCACACTTAGCAACATTGTCACTTATACTGACTGACTATTTTCTATTAGCAGGTAAAGCAAAAGTAGTTGATATTTAACATAATGAGACAGAACCACTTGCTATATTAATTTACACGATCTCTTCCTAATTTTGATCAGAGGAGACTGTTTCACCTAAAACAAGGTCTTTATTTTCTCAAATAAATACGTTTTGTGAATGCAGAAGCCATTCTATTAATGCAACACAAGCTGCTCTACTCTGGCCACCCCCAAGAATGGCTTTATTCCAATTACCACAGCACTTTGTCTCTATGTATATATAATATAATGTAATATAACAAAGGTTACTTCATCAAGCAGATTACGTAGGTCACTTCAGATATTTTGAACAAGTGTGGTTTCTTTACCAATCAATCATCTTTTTTATTCCTTTTTTGCTTTCTAAATAATATGTGCTAGAATCTTCATGCATTTTGTACACAGTTCTTGTCTGTTTACACTTACTTGAGTTATCAATTTCTATCAAAGCTAGAAATACCTACTTCTCCAGGATTCACAATTTTCTAGTGAGTGCTGTCATCATTCTGCAGAATCTACATTTTTGTTTTCAAAACATACAACTTTCTAATCCAGATGGCTACATCTTGCCATATGTGAACAAAGCATAAAACCAGTGCTGTGCTGTAAATGCGGAGACAGACAGCAACAGTGTCTCTCATGCCACAGGGATGTATCTGGGTTTATAATATTACTTTGACAAAGAGCAGATTGACAAATGTGGGCCAGTTCTGCCTCTCCTCTGCTTTGGAAAGCTCTCAAAAGAAGTTCAGGCACTTTTTCCAAGTAAGATCTAGGAGAGACGTAACTTATTAGAAATATCACTATGAACTCTGCAATGATTCCTGCTGTGATGACATAAAGACAGACAGAAAATACTGCTTTCTCTTCCAACAATTAGAGTCCATAGTTGATAGTGCTTCGAAGAGATCCTGGTGTCTCTTACCTAGGCAGGAGATGAGATGAATAAAACTGAGTTTGAGAACGGAAAAAAAAAAAGTAACTTTCTCAAACTCCCCTCATACCTGGGACAGGCAGAAAACACTGAACAGACACAGTCCTACTGTTAAGATGAAAAAGCAGAAGTGCAAGAGCAGAGGGAAAAATCCTACACACCAGGAAATAAAATAATGTGACAGAGGTATGAAAAAACAGAGATTCAAAGACAATCCATCTCTCCCTAATAACAAATTTTAGGCAGTAAGATTTTCAAAAGCAATTATAAGTATGACAGCAACAAGTCTAGGCATAAAAAAAATCACTGACCACAAAAGCCAAATTAACTCACACCTCAAAAGGAAAAATAACCCAGACACGTGTAAGCTGAATAAAACTATTAACAGCAGGAGCGTTCCAATGAGGCTTCACAACCCCACCGGTCCCGCTGTCCTATGGCATCATTACAGTGCATCACTGGGAGCATGAGAAATGGAGGCAACGCGAGTGGTGTACGAGCGCTGATCTCTGCCTGACCACCTGCAGGTACCAGGCTACCCCTCGGCAGTGCCGGTGCCACGGAAAGCACATCCCACCCGGCCGGGACGGGGCAGAGCAGCCGGGCTGCCAAGGCCAGCGCCCGGCCCCTGCCCCACAGGGGGCAGCGGAACGCGCCCGCCCTACACAGTGCTGTCCCGGCGGGTCAGAGCCGCAGCGCCCACAGAAATTACTCCTGAAGGCACCAGCCAGTCCCGAGGGTTACGAAAACCACTGCGCCACACCACCGACCTCGCTGCTCGCACTGACCACGTGGGTCTCCGCCTCCTTCTCTGCGCTGCTCACAGCCCTGGTCCCCTTGCAGGCCCAGGCACGCCAGATAACGAAGGTAAAGGCTACGCCTGGAGACGAGTGGGCGGCCCGGGGGGCTCCGCAGGGACCGAGCGCGCCCCGCCGGAACCACGGCAGCGCGGAGGGGGCGGGCCGACGGGCCGGCCGGCCGGCCAGCGGGACAGACACCCAGCCCGTCCCGCCCCGCCGCTCACCGCGCCCGGAGCCCGCAGCCTCCCCGCGGCCACCCGCACCTCCCCGGCCCCTTCCGGCGCTGCGGCCGCGTCACCGGAACCGCCCGCCCGGGGCCCCGCCGTGGCCGTGGCCGCGGCCGCGTCAGCGGAAGCGCGACGGGGCCGGGGCGGGAGGGTGCAGCGAAGTGGCGGGCCGTGTGTCCTATCCCGGCCCTGGGTCCCGTCCCGGCCTTGTGTCCCGGCCCTGAGTCCCGTCCGTGTGTCTCGGCCCGACCTGCGCATCCCCCGGTGCCGCGGCGCGGGATGGACTCCCGCGCGGGCTGAGCCCGCCGTGACGGTACGCGGGACCGGGGGCACCGCGGGGCGCGGGTTTGCAGCTCGCTCGGTTCGGGCTTTGGACCCGCAGGAGCCGTAGGGCGGTTTTTCGGCGGAGAGGTTTGTTCCGGAGCAGCCCGTGGCTGTGCTGTCTCACCGGGGTGTGCTCGGAGCCACCTCGGAAATGCAGCCAGGTGTCTCGGCTCGGGCTCGGAGGGGGAAGGGCCGTCACCGGCCCAGCTACCCAGATCGGCCCCTCCTGCGCGAGTTCTTCTCCCATCTTGACTATGCTGGAAAACCGCTTTAAAAAGAGTGATGAGAAAGCGTTTAATGTAGTCCCTGCTGGTGCTCTGGTGCCCAGTCTTACTGGCAGTAGTTAGATTAGGGCATAAGTGTGATTCGATTCAAACCACAGATCCTTTTAATGTTTCTCTTTGGCTGGGGCAAACTGTATTCTTTCTTTGCTAATAGCATTATTTACCAAATTCTGATTCTGTTTAATATTCGCTTTGTACTATTTAAGTGACTAGGAGATTAAACAGATTATGCTCTGACAGTTTATTCCATGCCCCCTGTGTAGGACAGAATTGTAGCAAGTGGTTAATACCCTTGGCAGGGACCGAGGAAAATGTGAGTTTGGTTTCTTCCTTTACCACAAGCATTTGATTGTAAGCCTGAGCCAAGCTCCTGCACAAGTAATGGTTTGTTAATTTGGGTCTAACCTCTGTTGACACTATTCAATCAGGAATAAAGTACTGTGTTTTAATCGTCAAGACAGAAGAACTCAAATTAGTTGGCCTGAGTGAGCATGTCTTGAAAAACTTGTTCACAAATCATTTGTGCATACTTTAGTTGATTAAATAGTAAATCTGACATGCTGCTCGCCACAAGTTTGTGCTTAAGTGCTTAAGAAACACTGATGTTAAGTCACAAAAGTATCAGTAAATTTAGACTCCACTGGATGTTTCAGAGGCATCTGAATAATTTTGCTGGTGTCCTTATGTGTTCTGGGACAGAGTAGAAAAGCCAGTTACTGAAATCAATCATTGCCTTTTCTTGTGATGTCCCTAGCACTAGTGACAGATGCTGAATTAAGCATATTGGATTCAAGCAAACATATTCATGTACCTGATCTATTTTTCAGGAGACTTAATTATTGCTGACAGATGGCTCTTGTCAAAGACTGGCTTCTTTTAGTTCAAGTTTTTAAAAAACACAAAAAAGATTGAATTCAAGAAGTCATTGTAATGAGAGACAACTCTGTCCTCAAAGTTAATATGTAAGAGTGATGAAGAAAGCATTAATATTATAGCGAGGCTATTACATTAATGGGAACTGTGCTCAGTCCCATGGAGATAATGTACAAGCTTTCAGCTGATGCTTTAAAGTTAAGTAACCAGGTAATACTTTGAAGATCAGGGAAGCCCCAGGATAAAATAGGAATGTTTTGATGTGTTGGAGAGTTCTAGCAGGATATAGAAGTCAGGCTGTACGTGACTCTAAGGTGAGTCTCCTGAAGCAAATAGAAAGCTCATATGTTCTTTTTTGGTTGGTTTGTTCAGGGTTTTTTTCTTGAGGGAAGGAGATGTTTACTTTTTTTCTTGAAAGCCAAGCAGAGAGACTGGCAATCAAGGAGAAAGAATGTGATGAAAATGTTAAACTTGTATTGGACAGAAAGTTAGAAAATTCTTGAAGCAGAAGGACTCTAAGTCTTGTTATGATGAGCCTCCAGATGACATGTCTTGTCTAGAGACTTAGCTTAAAGCTGGAACTGGCAATTTTTACTCATCACACTAGAAAACGTCAGACAGTAAATGGTGATAGCCTTACAGTACTCCCTCTTCTGCCTGTCCAGTGAGTGAGACATTAAAAACAAGAAATCCTTGCACAACAGTCATAAACAATACAAATTGCTAAGAATATTTGGGCAGTCAGAGCAGCAAAACTGTTATGCTTAAATTTGTTCAGGGGACTGGACACAAAATTCAACCTCAGCTATCTGGCAGCAAGCACTCCTGGGCACAACTCTTTCGGCTTGCTTCTGGAGAAACTAGTGTGCAGCTGAAAATGGTGGTTCTGTATGCTGCATTCATTAGTAGGTTCCTAATATTAGGCCTGTAGTAATCTCTACGTGATGTATCACCTTCTCTTTGGAGGTTTGCACCGTGGTGCTGTGGAATATGCAAGCTGACTGCACTCCAGCCATACTGTTTCCTGGGCACCTGCCTGTTAAAATGGAGGCTGCTTGGTCTCCTGTTGCAAGGTGCTCCAGCTTCACTTGTCCTTTAGGCAGAGTGAAATTGCTGTCTTCAGACAGTTGAAGTTCAGCTCTGCTGTTTTTTCCTCCACTGTTGCAATATATTAGCACTGCCAATATACTATAGTGCAGCGTTAAGGTCGACCTTACCAAGTCCTTCTATTCACTGTACATCTGGATACTTCGGGTCATCTATTCACATGGCATTTTGCCAAGTCAGTCTGGTTGGGCTTGCCAAGAAGAGAGGAATTTGGGATAATTAATCCAGCTTGCGTAACACCAGATGCAATGTGTGGCTTTTATTGTAAATTTATTCTGTTTTCCTTTGCTTAACCTTTATGTTTCCATTTTTGACCAAAAAACAGTCTCTGAACATGGAGAACCTCAAAATTCAATGACTTGGAAACTACCACTCAAATGAATTGTGATACAGTAAGCATGTCGGGAAAGAGAAGCAAAACACTTGGATAATCAGTGCCTCTTGGGACTATCAAGTCTTCAGATGGCTGGATCATGAAATGCCAGAAAATATCAGCCAGATTAGAGTGTGATATTAGTTACTTTGTTGGCACTTGCCCAAGCAATCTGTTCAGACTAGCTACCCAGAAAGTGCCATAAGAAACTGTGTACTATGGCAGATGTTGATTTTAATGCTTCATTTTTTTTATCCCTTCATCAGCTTTTGTCTGCAATTTTTAAAAAGAGTTGGTCTTGCTGAAGAAATGGCTTGATCCTCAGTTACAAATTGGATAGAGGTGTCAAGAAGCAGTAATAAGGCTGTAGGAAGCTGGACAAGGAAGTAGTAATTGGACTGGGTAGGGAATGGATTTGCTGTACACTATTTGGTGTGCCCTTTCATAAAGGCTGTGTTTTGATTTTTAAATTTTACTCACATAGCTCTTGGTCTGAACCATGGCTACAGAATGGATCAAAGAGAGTGTTTTACATAGACTTTACACCACTTAAAATTTTGGGGGATGTCTAAATGTGACTTAAAGCATTGGCTGTTCTTTCTCAAGTGAGTTCAGTTACTCTTCACCTAACATTAGATGATGTGTATTGTAGTTGTAACAGTATTTTTCAATTGATTCATTGTTTCTGGACATATGCAGTTTCAAGAGGCATAGAAAAGATTGGAAATTAAAATAACTTTGAAATTTCCCTGTTTTCTGCCAGGATAGAGCTGTTTCATCAGGAGGAGGAAGGCGAGTGCTTTCTTCTAGGGGAAATGCTGTCTTATGGTCAGCTCTGGACACTCGCAGTTCTCCAGGAGTGTAGAAACCTGAGCAATAGCTACAAGAGGAAATGCATGCTGCTTTAGCATCTTGCTACATTGACTTTACAATGTATCTCTTTCCCTCCCCTCCATAATTAGGGAACTGCTTCAGGGAAGCTTTTTTCCCTTAACCTAATGTGTTTTATTTTATGTTGAATGCAGCCAAACTGGTACTTGTATAAAGAATTAGACCATTCAGGTACTTGAACAAAGGTCAATAATTTCACATATTTGCCATAATGTTTAATAAATGGACATGTTTCTTTTGGACCCAAACCTTTCTTATTGCACAGATCAGCAAAGGATTATTGTAAGTACACTATCTCGTCTGTTTCTTCATGACTACAAATTGACTTCCACACAACAAAAATATGTTTGGATCCAGGAGAGGAGGAAGGAATGTGTGTCTTCTGTAGCACATGAAGGCAAACACTAATTTTCATGTAAAATGATACAAGGGAGGTGAAAGAAAAATGAAAGCTATGCTTTCCTGCAACTTTACCATGGCTGTCTGGGCTAGGTTTGAAATACAACTGAAAGTCTTGCAACTATTTTTTTAATTGATTTCTCTTTTGAATACAGTTTAACTCTTCTCTTTTTCTCCTTTCATCAGAAAAATGAGTGGTGGGTTGGCACCAAGCAAAAGCACAGTGTATGTGTCCAATTTACCTTTTGCTTTGACAAACAACGATCTGTACAGGGTGAGTTTTAAGAGCTCCATTGTTTAGATTTAACTTGTTGATAATAATTTTGAGTGTCAAATCAATACTGACACATATAAGTTTGTTGTGATAAATTTATCACTAATGAAATGCAATTGTCTATTGCTAAATATTTTTACTTTGTTTTATATTTCAGATATTTTCTAAGTATGGGAAAGTTGTCAAGTAAGTGACCTCATATGGCCTTCTGTTTCTGTACCTCTCATTTTAAATATTTAGTATCTGTCCTCCACTTGAAAGTTTTGAGCTTTTTACAATTTAAGCAAGAATGTGGAACTGTACTGAAGTTCTGTTCACTTTAATAATGTATAAATTTATTGAACAGCTGGAAGTTCTTGCAGTTACATATGTAATACAAGAATATTTGTGCGGGGAACAGGTTTTGCTAACCATTTCTTAAGAGCAAGTAGAATATTGTTACATACCATCAATCTATTCTCTGAAATAGTTGAAACAGTGTTCTTCTAGTAAATATTGGTTCCCTTCCCTTGAGCACGTGTGGGACACAATGGATAAGTGTAAAAGTGGGAGCTTCTACTTATGTCAATCAGATGTCACAGTTCCCACAATTGCAATGTACAGTTCTCTACTTGTGATTCTAGAGGGACTTGTTATTGTGTCTGCTTAGTATTTTACCTAAAATTAGTTGTAAGGCTGCATTTGAAATCAATCAGAACTGAGGTTGTGTGGGTTCCCGCCCCCCAGCCCTGTCTTGTAATTTTTTTCTTTAGGTTTTTGGGTTTTTTTTACTCTGTCTAGATCCTTGAATTTCTCATTGTGCTGTTGGAGCTGTTGATTTCAATCTTAGACTGAAGATTTAACTTTCTGTGTCATGTGAAATAACACATGCATCCGTGATCCTTGGTTTTCATTTGGAACTATTTGTAGAATAATACTGCAAATACTTAGCATTTCCTATGGTGAACCTGTTTAGCTGATTAGTCCTACACAAACATAGGTTTCTCAGTTTGGATGCAGTTCACTACACTGTGTTTTTCAGCAATAACAGCAGTGATAAGATTACTCCTAAGTTTTCCTTTCACCTCCAGTATGTGTAGTTCCCTCCAGTTAGGTTGCCTGCAAATCTAAAGAGTATGTTCTCTGTTCTTCAACACTGGCCCCAGAAAAACCCCACAGCCTTTTTTAAAATCGTCTCCACTCTACCTGTAAGCACATGGCCAGGTTAGCTGTTCCTTTGAATTTCTGTTTATTGAGCATTTTTATTGTTAAATGTACTTTAACTTTTTTGCTATATAACACAGCTAAGATCCCACTGAGATCTTTAAGGAAAAAATGTCTCTGAATTAATTTTAGTGTATCAATAATGCAGTTATATGTTTCCAGAGTTACTATTATGAAAGACAAAGACACCAGGAAGAGCAAAGGAGTTGCCTTTATTTTGTTTTTGGATAAAGAATCTGCACAAAACTGTTCTCGGGCACTTAATAACAAACAGGTAAATGGTAGAAAGTTGTTACTGCCAGAGGGTTGGGTTTGCAGTCCCAAAACATTTACCATTTCTTACCGATTTTCTACAGTTGTTTGGAAGAGTAATAAAAGCAAGTATTGCCATTGATAATGGAAGAGCAGCAGAATTCATTCGCAGGCGTAACTACTTTGATAAGTCCAAGTGTTACGAATGTGGGGTGAGTAAAACTGAAAATGTGTAGAAATGGAGAGAACTTGTAGATTAAGATAAGAACAGCTTAATAATTGAAATAACATAAAATAGTAGTAATAATAGTAAATGGTAATGAAAGTAACAAAGAGAAATAAACCCCAAGAAAGGCAAGCAATGCAAATGAAAAGAATTGCAAATGAAACCAACCAAACAATGCCTAGCCAATCCCCAAGTAACAGCCCCCCTGCCAAACTTCCCACTATTTTTACAGCAGAGCATGACATCATATGGCCTGGAATATGCCTTTGGTCAGTTTGGGTCAGTTGACCTGGCTGTGAGGTCAGGTCAGTGGTGAGGTGGGGTGAGAGGCAGAAAAGGCATTTACTCTGTGCAAGCTCTGCTCAGCAATGGCTAAAACACTCCCATGTTATCACACTGTTTCCAGCACAAATCTGAAACTATAGCTAGCTCCATACCAGCTACTGTGTAGAACATTAACTATCCCAGCCAAAATGAGCACAGAATCTTTGCTGGTGTCTTCAGTTTGGCCATTGCTAATCCTGCCTGTGCAGTTAAATTTTTTTCTGTTGATATTATCAACTTGCATAGCAAGTTATATCATTTTCAGGAATGATAATACTGCTTCTGTTTTTTATTAGAGATTTTGGGCATGGGAGAAATATGTGTACATGTAACAGTTGCTTAACATGCTGACGAGCAGACAATTCTGAGTATCAGTATAATGCTGTTTGAGAAAGCAAATCTCCTGATCTTTGCTTCAAAATGCCTGCTTTTGCTATATCGTTGGAAGTTCGCAATATAGTTGTAGTAGTAGCAGTAAAATAAACATTGGAAACAACTGTTTTATATTAAAGTGAGTTTTCAGTTTTAGGCAGTTCCTGACTTTTCCTGAACGTAGGACATTAAGATTTGGATAGTATTTAATGTCCAATACAAACCTGATTTATATTCCTAACACTTTTTACAGCAAAAATGTTGTCTCACTCCTGTGTCTTAACTTGTTAATTCTGAGGTTTCTATCTTGAATATAAACCGTGTGTACTATATTCAGCTATTGCAGCAGCCAAAGAAATCTGTGTTCATAGCTTGTTCTTAGTTTGCAGTTAAATGTGCATATCACCACCAATCTCTTCATTTCCATGGCGAACTTATAAGAGGAGAGTTTGTCTTCTGTGCACTAATATAGCATTCCATTTATCTTACTAATTGCTTCCATTTTTTCCCCATGAACTGCCTTACATTAACTTTCCTCATGATATGTTTTAACATGTAGTTGTTTGTAATGGCTTCTGTTAAACTATATTTCTTTTTCTCCAAGGAAGCAGGACACTTAAGTTATGCTTGTCCTAAGAATATGCTAGGAGAGCGGGAGCCACCAAAAAAAAAAGAAAAGAAGAAGAAAAAGAAAATAGTTGAGCCAGAAGAAATGTATGTATATTTAGTTACATGTTACTACTTCTTTTAGGAAGCTTTTTCATACTAAACACTTAAATTAAAGAACTATATATTTTTTTCTCTGCACAATGAAGTGAGGAGGAAGAAGAAAGTGAAGAGGAAGGAGAAGACCCTGCTCTGGATAGCCTCAGCCAAGCCATAGCTTTTCAGGTACAAAACTGAAGCATTGTGTATTTATAATTATTTTTTTAAATGCAACTCCACTTCCTTCTGCAGCTGCTTTCCAAAGCTCTGATACACATACATAGGTCTGTCTGCTTTATAGCACTCCAGGGGACTCTTGTTTGGCAGCAGTAGTTGGTAACTGTAGTCGGCTTCTTCACATTGCAGGATGTTCAGTGGAATTTTGTCTGGGTTTTTTGCACTTTCACTATTGCTGTGTATGTGCATTGCAGCTTTTTGTTTCCTTCAAGCTCCTTTGCTGCTTGGTTTTCTGTCATCTCTATTGAGGTGTCCTGCTAGGTTTTTGTCCACAAATCCCTCTTTACTTTGTTAACTGAGCAAATGGGAAAACACAGTCATGTATAAATGACTGGACACATCCTCTGCCCTCACTAGACTGGGCCTTGAACAACATCTTTCTGGGGCACTTCCTTTGCCTAATGCAGTCCATCACAGTCTCTAATAGACTCGTCTCTCAAAACATATTGAATTTATATTTTGTTATATAGATAGACTGTCTGACATCTGTATTACTGTCTTTATTATTTCTTTACACCTTTGCTTCATTTTGCAAAGCAAACCTGACCTGATATTCGAATTTCTTGGCTCTGATCAACAGCTGTCCCCTGTGTGCCTGTCCTCAAAAAAACCCTCAAGCATTATTAGCACAACTTTGTTCTGAATCTGATTGTAAGGAGTGCTGAATTTTTACATGATGTAGTCCAGAAGAATGATTCAAATATGTGCAATTATCCCCCCTTCCCCAAAAACTCCACGATTGGAAATAAAACCTATAAAGCCAAGAAATATTCCCATATCTCTCACCATCCAAAAATGTTAACTGGTAAAAATAGGAAGTTTCTATTTAAACCTTTAGTTGAATAACCTTCAATAATAATCCCCAAAGGTATTAGTTATGTGAATGAATGACTGCAAAAGACAACTGTAGGAGACTTGTTAGTGGAACAGAGCTGATTCAATAATGTCAGTTTAAAATATGAGGCATTCTTTGCTTCAGATCTCAGCTGCTCTATAGTTTTGGAATTTTGCTATGGGCAAAATTCCTCTTTTTGAAAATACAGGATACTCCACGTGGCCTGTATTGGTGTAGAAGGCTACTTGCATGTGAGAACTGCTTTCAGAAATGTTTCCTAGTGCATTGATCACAGAGTTTACCTGGAAATGGAGATAAACCCTTGTATTCTTAAACTTATTTAATAATTCAATGTGTATTAATAATTAGCATTATTTGTAATGCATCTTATTTTTTCTTAATCCTAGCTAATATTTTTGCTTCTTTTATTGTAGCAAGCCAAAATTGAGGAAGAACAACAACGATGGACGCAGACTGCAGGGGAATCTTCAATTTCAGATGATTCAAAACGTCCACGGATCAAGAAAAGTGCATATTTCAGTGATGAGGAAGAACTCAGTGATTGAAATAATACTGTTCTATATGCATATATAATATATGTAGTGTACATTTTGTAAAGTGCTACAAAGTGATCTGTAATACAGGTTTGTTTTATTGTTGAAGACACTGAAAATCATGTTGTATTTTTATTCTGTCTTCTCACCCTCCTATCTTTTTATATCTGTGTTTCAAAACTTCACCTTTCAAGGCAGGTTCTTAAGAAAGTGATATTTTTCTACACTTAAATCCAGAAAAGTATCTGTGGGAATGCTTCTTGCAGTTAGTATCTAGACCCAAACCCTGGAGTGAAATCTTTTGTAAGAGAATTTCCTGATACTTTTTTTCCTAAGAGGATTTTTCTTAGGATGACTATTAGCAGCACTGATGTTTTATGTATTGGTCTGTTTATTGCCTGTTTGGAAGCAGGAAGCTTTAGCAGTACTTCTGTAGAATATCAATCTTGCACTAGTTCCTCTTCGTAGGGTTGAATTTCAGTTTTAAGCATTGTACTAGTCTTAACTCTAATAGATGACAAATTACTGTCACATCAGCACTATTTATCCTGACTGCAGTTTGGATGCCTAACATGGTAATTATGGTTATTCACTGGGTTTGAAATATACTTGTATCTGACCTGGATCACAGTTCTGTGTTCACAGCTGTCTAAACCTGTTGGCAAAATCCAAAAGGCACCAAGTTTCCTATGTGCTTAAAAACCGGCTTTCCTGTGTACTTGGAACTGTCATGGTCTCTAAGCAAAGTGTGTTGGCACTTACTTTGCACATAAAGCTGTTAAGGTCTTTTAAATAGGGTCTTCGTCCTTAGATCTCTGTAGGGTTCTAGTCATGTTCTCCTGTAGCAATGATCATTCCCAAAACCACAGACACTCTAGTGATGGTGGTAACCATTTTATATCAGCCACTGTGAGCAGTCTGAACTTTTCACTTTTAGGAAGCACAATATTAAATACATTCACACTTTCATACTTGGAAGAAGAGATGAGCTGGCCTCGTTTTCTGTTTTCAGTTCTTCCTGTTTAACCATCAGGCCTTGATTTTCTTCCAAATATACTGTTATCTATTCTTAATACCAATTTACATTCAAATCTATAACTGGGTGCAAAGCAAAGAAACACATGCACACCCCCTCTAAGTTAATGTAAAGTAGTCTTGTTCAAAAGGTCATTCTGGGGCCTTCTGTTGCTCTTTAAACAGAAGAATTCAGAAGCAAGAATAAGGTAATAAAAGATTATTCTGTGCAAGCTACCGAGGCCATCAGAATAGGGAGGAATATTGGGTTCTAGACAAAGGAAAGTCTTGGCCTCAGTAATCAAAGGAATGTTTTTAAGACTGACTTTGTTTTTTGCTGAAAGTACTGTATATTGAATCTGAAGCTTCCTTTTCTGAAGTCTGGGAGGATCTCTTGATAGTGAATAGCAGAATGCTAAAGTGCCAGGCATAACTTAGTGATAATAAATGCAAGTCAGCATATATCATGTATGTAATAGTGAAGCCTGAGGAGTTCTAAACTCTGCTAAGGAATAAAGTCTTGCTGCCAGCATTCTTTTCTGCAAATGCTAGGTTAGGGGTCAGTGGCAGTCAAAAAAAAAAAAAAAAAAAAAAAAAGAAAGCAAATGGAACAAAATTATTATTGTCACTACTTAAAACTGGGGTTGTCTTCTTCTCAAATACGCTATCCAATGCTGTTTTTAAAAAAAGATAGAGAACTAAAATGTGACAGTGGACTAGTTTGATTGTCCATGACTTCAGTTAGGAACATTGATAGCTTGTAAGAATTAAGATTTCAATGAAGTGATTAAGCAGCAAGTTTCAAGCTTGTATTTCATTACACTGTGTAATATAGTAGTGGAACTCACTGCTACGAGACTTTTTTTCAGGGTATGGAGTCAAAAGGATTAGACTTGTATGTGAAACATAGTTTAAAATGTTTGTTTAAATAAAGTCTCCACTCAGAAATAGCCTCATTTGCTGGCTACCCCTAACTGTTAAAATACACAGATACTAACAGTCTAGGAATGTTTTATTTTTACACACTTTACTGTTTCATATTTGCTAATGGTATCTTGTCAGAAAGCATAAAAAACAAAACTGACCCTTGTTCTGACCTAATAAAGTACTTTTTCAAGAGTTCCAGTAGCTGAAGCACATTGATATATCTTTCTAGTCTGCTGCTTCTGCCTCACTGCTTTCCCCATAGGATTTGCTCTTGTCAGCATGAAGCAGTAGCTCAGTCCACACTATTACAACTGACCCAGTGTTGTTCCTCCATGCTCTTTTGTTCCAGACATAAAATTACTTGAGGTAGGTGACGTTGGAAAAGAAACATAAAAATGAGCCTGCTTCTTTGCAGAATTGGATCTAGAATTCCTTACCTTAAGTCATCTTCCTGTAACAGTTTTCTTAACTCTGAACTTCTATTGTTTAGCAGTGCTTACAAGTTTTTGACTTAGGGTAAATAAGAATGCACCTAATGCCGAAAACATGATCTAGAGGGACTTGGGAGGAGTAGGATTTTTACACCTGACCCTCTAAATCATTTTAAATTTCTGTTCTTTTTTGGCAAGATAAAGAAGTATTTCTAGGTGAGAAATTCAGAGAACTAGCATTAGATAACCCTTGAGTTAGATAGTGTGAGTACTAGTCCTGCTTGCTTAAATCCAGAGTTGTTTTCTGCAGCACCCTCTGATGCAGCTGCCTCATCCTGAAAAAAAAGGCCCGACCTTGTCAGTAAAGTCTCTTTCTGATCTTTGAACGTGAAGAAATTTGCTCCTCTTCATGTCCAGCATCACCTACTCTAAGCAGCATGGCTCCAGGTCTCCATCTGGATCTCATCAGTGCTGAGGAGCAATCAGGCCAATAGGGTGCAATTAGTTTGCAGCAGTGGTGCTTCTGTCATGGTATCATAGCACACCAACTCCAGAAACAGAAAACAATGTTGGTGGCTGTATGGCTCTGGGCCAGACAAGGTGAGACTGTGTAGCCTTGTAATCAAAAGAGACAAAACCCCACCTTGTAAAACACCTCTCTGTTAGAAAAAGCACAAGATTTTCTTCTGAGGGGGCCATGTGCAGAAGGTATGTTGGTTTGGGGTTATTTTTACTACTTTGAGGACTTACCTTGGGGTAGCAAGCTAAATGCTAGTTTTAGAGTATAGATAATATGGCTCTGATCAGTAGCAGACTTTTTAAAATAATGTCACAAACTTGGATCTTTCTGCAAACATCCGCTTATTAGATTTTGTTTCGTATTTTCGAAACAGCTTGAAAATTGTCAAAATATGTTCTGGGTCATAGGACCTCTTGTCTCTTGAAATAGCTAACAGAGTAGTGTCTCAAAAGCCACTAGGAGATGCCTTTTATCTGTCCTTGGAGAAGAAGGGGCTATGGGAGTGGGATAAGGATAATTAGCTTAACGGATTATAAATGGCATTACTCACACTGTGCCTGTGCAGCACTTGTTAAAGCCACTGCAGCTATGAGACACAGGAGTAATTTTAGTCCATGTTTAGCAGCCTCTTGCTATGTTCTTGGCATATTCAGGTTACTACTCTCAGCAGAGCAATAGAAGGGACTGTAAATATAAAGAACTATGTGTATCTAAATAGGTGATGTCTGGACCAAATTGTAAACACTTTATCTTTGGCTTCTGGGTCACTGTGTTCTCTGGGATAGCCCTTCTTTAATCTGCAGAGATGACTTACTCTAGCATGAGAAGGTGAGTTGTGCAGGCTGTCTAGCTGTAGTCTTCTGAGGCAAAAAATATTAAATTGCTTAGAAAAGCTAGATGTAAAACATGATATTTGAAAATGGCATTTCAGTGGTACTATGAGCATTTCTATTCCATTTTGCATCTGCAGTGTCAATATGATAATATATTCCATCACTATTCTACCATTGCTTTTCTATAAAAATGTTTCAAATAATGCTCTTCCAAATGTGATATCTTAAAATAACTGGTATTGGATATTGTTTCTTTTTACTATAGATTACAAAACCATTTTTAGGTGTCCTTAAAGTGTTGATACCAGCAGCTTTGTTTATCTTATGGGTCTTAGAAGGGTAGGGGTGTTTTTTTCTCTAGCTGTTGAAGGCAATACTAAAAATTCCTACACTGTTCCTTCTTTAGAGAGAAAAGTGTAAAATAGAGGGTTTAGTCACTTTTAATGTACATGACCTTGTGTTTTGTCTCTATCCTTGTATCTGTAAAACATATCCTAGAAGGAATAAGCTGAGGAGACTCTCCATGTAAAAGAAAGCAGTATTTTTTACGTTGAATAATTGTACAGGTTTGAGAAATAACATTCCATCACTGTCAGGCTGACCCTGACCCTGCTGTGCATTCAGACAGACGTGTGCTTATGCACGTATTTAATGGATGTGCTAAGTAATGCAGCAAGGCAAGAGTTACAGAAATTGTGGCAGTAGAATGTGATAAAAGCGTGTGAAACATTTAACCAACCCAGAGAGGCAATGTAGGTCACAATGGCTTGAAGAAATACCACAGTTACTAATATGAGAAGTTTCCTGTCTGATGAATAGGATGCTCCAGAGAATCAAAAGCAACTCTGAGGTTTTAAGTTCATCAAATGCAGCAGCCACAAACCTACATCAAGATGAGCTCACCCATGAAAATTCAGTTTTATCAGTATGCAGTTAAAGAGAATTAGAAGGCATCCAAATTTAGATACTGCAACAAGCTCAGTGCAGTACAGCAAAAACTGTCACTTGGTTGCAGGACTAAAGATGCATTATTTTAACTGCATATGTGGAGGCAGGGCACATAGATGTATTCTGCTCCAAGAACAGATGTGGCTATGGAAGGAGGAGGGACTCAAAATAGAACCAAAAGGGATATTAAGGACTCTGTGAGTATGCTGTGAAGTTCCAAGGCACTGAATTGTATTTTTAGAGTGGGATAGAACTGATTGTACTATGTTTGCTTAATTAAAAAATGAGTGTTTTATAGCTGAAAATTACGAACCTTTTGGTAGTACAAATTTGTACTGGTGTTCAAATGATCAAGAAAGGAAGAGGAACTAAAGGAGGATACAGTTCTACAAAGAACCTCACTTGGGATGTCTTTGATGTATGAATTTGATTAGGTGGCAAAGAGCCATCTGCCCATGAAGCCTGGAGCCAGGAGGGTGCATATAAAATGAAATGACTGAGCAGCATATGGCAGTTAGGAAAGATGAGAACATGTGGTACTTGGATGTGATGGGTTTGAGTTCATGAACCATGTATCTGGAATGAGTGACTGTAGTCCTTGAAATTATGTTCTTTCAAGGAAAGTTTTTGAAAACTCATCAGCTAGATTTATTTTCATGTGCTGCAGCATAACATTTTTAAGGAGTGTTTTTACTGTGGGAGGCTTTCATAGGAAAAGCTTAACAGAGGAAAGTCAGTTAATTAAAATCTGGAACACAGTTCTGCAGCAAGGGTGGATTCTCTGCAAGTCCCATGCCTGTGGCATCCTAGAGAATGCAGGGCCCCAGGGCCTTATTCATGTTCATATTTAATTTAGCTGAAGCTGCTGGAGAATGTCCAGAATCTTCTCTCCATTTGCTGCACAATTTAGGTCAAGCCCATGACAAAGTACTTGAGTTCAGGACAAAGTAGCCCTTGCAAAATTTTCACCATTTTTCCTCTCTTCTATTATTTGTGCTAGGATGGTGGATTTTGTACAGTATTGCACACCTTTGAAATGGCAAACTGGTTGGCAGGAAATTACTCAGCTCCCTTGATCCTAATGTGGTAGGAGCAGTCTACACAGATTACTCTGCTCCTTTGAAGAAGGACAAGGAGTAATTATTATAACAGGATTCTCTGGATGCAATTTCAGTGCTTCCAGGGGCTGGGAGCCAGAGGAGGAGGGAAGGAGGAAGGCAGGTCAAAGAATGATTAAGCCAAATGTCTACCCAGAGTAAGTGTATATTGGTTATGCTAAACATTTTCAGGGTTTTTTTTCTAGAGATTCTGTTCTTAACTGTACTTTAGGTCAGAGTTTATGTGGGTTAAAATTATGTGCCTGTGTGGAGTACACAAGTGTAATAGGTCTAACTGCAAAGACTATTTCAGTCACGTAGAAGTATAACATGGACTACATTAACGCAAGTAAGATCTGTTACATTTTCACATTTAGTTATCTTCATGCTTTAACTGACTTCTCCTGGGGCACAATGAGACCTGCCTGTTAGAAGAACTATTTATTGTAAACTATTTCTTACATAGGTATTATATTTAAATAGATTCTGACATGAGAGGCTAGAATGCAGATCGCACAGTAGTTTTGTGGAAATTAACAGGATGTATTCTTGGTAGGAGAGAAAGGAGAACTTCAGAAGTGAGAAGAAAACAAATGAGGCAAGTAGCAGGTGAGACTGAGAATACTGAAAATCTAGAGTTCAGTATCAGAATAAGGCACCAAAATTGGTTGACTAAAAATCAACACACACTATCACCTGTAGTATTAATTCCCCTCTATTTAAAGAAGGCTGTTACAGAAAGTGAGTGATTTTTCATATTGCAGTGAAGATTTGTTTTTCACATTGAACTCAGTTATCTGATTTTCTCAGGAGCTAGACTTCACAGCAATATGGCAAAGGTGGATGCGACTCAGCTTTTTTTTGAAAAATTAAGCCAGAAATTACTTCCTGTTCTATGCTTGGTGTCACCGGTTATCATTCAAGAGTGTTTTAGCCAATAACTAACTTATAAGAACCAATGATGCTTTTGAAAACTAGTGTCTCTCAAACTCACTTCCCTGCTCTCCTGTCTCTCCTTCACCCATGGGATTGTCATTGTTCAGAACTTTCTCCAATTTTTCCAACTGTCTGGATGACAAAGTCCTCCTGTCTCTATTCATTTGACCATTGATGTGATTTATGCTGAGGTTTTTTTCCTTATTCATAACATGCTGTTTGTTTTTTTGCTTATCATGAAGATTTCCTCTCTAGATTCCTGACTGAGATGGAGAGATTTGTGTTCTGTGGGGTTTATCTGTTAATATCCAGTCTACAGACCAGTTTCAGGATGTCTCACTGTAGCTATACTTTACCTGAAAGACGGTTTTTTTAAAAAAATAACATTGCTTTCCAGCTATGCCATTCATTTAGTTATTCTGTCCAATTACTTTTCCACTTTTATTATCATTGACTAAATTTAATATTTAAATAAAGGCCTAGGTTTTCAACTTAAGGAGACTTTACTCATTCAGGTTCTTTTTCCTTCAGTAATCTGCTAATAATGTGAGTGGTTCAGTTATTTTCTATCTTACTTAGCACATCTATTTTTAATTAACAAAAAAAAAAAGTTTAAAAACAACCCTATCGAGCTGAAGTGAGCAACTAATAATAGGTTTGTCTTATGTTTTGTGTAAAATTACTTGTATTAATAATTAATAAGGCACAAGAAATTAATTTCAAAATATGCTGACTGGAAACTTACCTCTGTCATCTGTGTTTCTCTCTCTTCTTGCAATGTATTTGTTACAGTTCCTTCACACAATATGAACAATTTAAATTGAATTCACTGAGATTATTGCAATATATATAGTCATCATTAAATGAATTATAGCAAAAACAGCAATGAAGCACACAGGCTAATGTTTGCTGTCATGTTTGTTGACAGATATATCATACTTAGGCTTCAGCTGATGAGAAAGACCAACAAACTATATTTCAAATGTCTAGACATATTCCTTTGGCGACTACTCAAGTATGAGTTTCATACGTGCCTCCAGTCTGAGTGATAAGTGCATTATTCATTGATAACTGGTTTTAAAAGATGTGTTTTGTGCCACAGTATTATGAAAGGCAGTAGTTTTATGTTGCTATCTTAAAAGGCTTATTAGCTGTTCCATTATATTTTTTCTTTCTTTTTTTTCCCTTCCTTTTTAAGGGCTTCAGAGTTCCCTGTGAAAATCTGCTGATGCTTGGCAGAAAATGCTCACTTCAGAATTCTGTCTTAATTTCTAAAATAAAAAACAGTGTTATGGGGAATCTCTGTAATATTTGCACATGATTTCAAAGACACTGTCTTAAGCTTATGCAGTTCTTTTATCGTACTGCAATTCACTTAGGAAAAAAAAAAAGCTGATGGTCGCTTTTAATAAGAACAAGCCAACCAGCAGATGGTTATTCCATATTTTGATTTATATTTCTATAGATCCATAATCAGGCTGTTTCCAAATGTTTGTATTTCACTACAGCTGAATACTGGTTTAAGGAAACTGCATTTCAACTCAAATTTCAGTCACAGGAGGGAACTGAGAGTTTGGGAGGAGCCTTAGCAGGCTCCTATCATTCACATGACATGAATAGTTTGTTAAGAAACAGAAAAGTCATATGAAGTAAAGAAGCCACCTTGCTGAGGAGAAACGCCACATGACCACTCACTTTTACTGATTTCCCAGCCCATCCAGAGACAGTGGCTCGAGTTTCACTTAGTAAAAATACCATTAATCTCATTAATTTTCAAATAGAGTCACAACAGAACTGAAGCAGTGGGAGATGAGAACTTGGAACACATGGGAAACAGTCAAAAGCAAAAAAGATGATTGCTTAGAAAAGCTGTGATAAAGGCACTATTGCAAACTACTTCAAAGTGGAATAAAATAGGAGTGAGGTAAGAGCTTAAGTAAACCATGAAATCTTCAACAGTGGTTTAGGGGAAAAAAGAAAAAAAGACCCTAGACCAGTTTGCTAAGTGTAATTAACACAAGGATACAGAAGCAAAATAAAAAGATCAGCCAATCAAATGAGAAACGGTAGTGTGTCTTATACAATTATCAAAAAACAAAGAGTATGTTCATAGGAAGGGTAAAACCAGAGAGAAAATTGATCTACCCTTCACAAGGAGGAATCTTCAGTGCAGCAGCTGGAAAGACAGAGGTGTTTCATTCTTGGTGACATCAGCCCTCACTAAGGAAGTCGACTGTAATGTTAGCAACAATCTGTAAGAGCGCAAGCTGCAGCAGGGAAAGAAAGGGGCAGGAACGACTCAGTTGGTTAGAGGCTGTTAAAGAGGTTGAGCCTTCCAGAATACATAGACACCCTAGGCATTTTTAGGAGTTGTCACTGAGAATTTGTGTTTACAGGTGTACACTCAGATTCTGACTTTAAAAAGTGGGAGCTGAGGAATTTCAGAGGTGTGGTTAAAAAAAAAAGTCCTGAAACAAAATTATAAAGCAAAGAGGTGAGATGTAAAAAAATCAATATACACTCTAATGAATCTGATGTCTTTCTGTACAAGAATGTAGATTTTACGTGTAAGAGAGAGGTGGTAGATGTCATTTATCTCGACTTCATTACGATTTGTGTTAGTGTGACATAGTAACAACAGGGTATAAATGCTACTGCTGTTACCGAGTGAAGATTTTGTGGGAACACTGCTCTCAGCAGTTCACAAAGTGGTGAGATGAGAACTGAGAGGGGTTCTGCAGAGATCTATCATGAAGGAGATGCTGTTTTATACTCTCTTTAAACCTTGGGTGGTGGAATGGAAAATATGCTCGTGAAAACTTGTGAATAATGAGCATTGCATAGAACACCAGCTGTCTTGGCTTTTCATCCCATACTGCTGAAGATTGAGTAGGCATAAGAATAGCTCTTCCTTTCCTGGTTGCTCCTGAGCTAATCAGTTACCTCCGATGACCTCTGCGAGCACCTTCTGCTCAGCCCTTGCTTCCCTCCATGGTTCTTCCACGCTGGCATGGGCTGCTGCCCTCTGCTTATTGCACCAGCTGAACTGACCTGTGCTCCAGGCTTTTATCTTTGTCCTATAGGCACAACGGCAAGGTAACTTAAGCAGAATATTTTAATAGAAGTTTTCTGGATAAAAATGAGACTGAAACCCCTGAATCTGGTTTCACAAACCTGACCATTTTTTCCTGTCGATCTAACTTTTCAGTAGATTCTGTATCTCTTTCCCAGAGAATGGTAGGTCTGCTAATGTTTAGTTCATGAGCACATTAACATTTCCGAAAGAGAGTCTTTAAAACTGGGTGGGGTGTATTGTATTTGGTTTGGGGAGGGGGACTGTTTGTTTTGGGGGTTGTGTTTTTTGGGGGTTGTTTTGTGGTTTGTGTTTTTTTCAATTTTCAAAGCTCTTTCAAAGACTCTCTTTTCCTTGGAGGCAAGTTATAAGGTCTTCAAAGTTAATAACTGTCCTCTGTCTTTCAAGGCTGTGTTGAAGCCTGGGGTCATAGACTGGATTTCCCACAACCCCTAATAAGTTCCATTATGCCTCTAGCTGTGATGTCCCTCTAAATATCAATAAGCTGCCATCACTAACAAGATCAATACCACATTTATAAAATACTACAGTGTTTTAGGTTGAGGGCAATCCTATCTTTACCTGGGTTTATATGCCTTTAGAGCAGAACACTGGTGCTCTGGTGGGGGAGACATTCATTGCCAATGCAGTAAATAGCAAAACTGAAATCCATACTTTCAGGGGCTTGTTTTCAACCCCTTCAGTTTGTCAGCATGAAGTTTATCAGCATGTGGGAGAAAGAAAGAATGAGAAACAGACTCTTGAACACAAATAAGTGACAAAACTAGGGAGGAAAGGGTTCTTTATGTCCTTACATTTCAAGAGTTTTCATTAATTGGAAAGAGAGCCTAGTGTGGGATCATCATTGAAGGAAGCAATTTCCATTGGACACCAAGAGACAGTAAACCTGGATGAGGTGCTGAACGTGTTCATTACATTGTGTGATACTATCAAGCTGTACTCACTGGAGCCGCTGACACTCTCATTAAGTACAGAATCATGGTGCTAAATAACAATGTGCTTAGATGAGGAGACTCGGTGCTTAATAGTTTTGCAGCCTTCCAAGTATGTTTGCAGAGCAGTAAGATGAAAATTTCCAGGTCCTGCTTTGATAGATCACAGCTTGTAATTATAGTCACGTTGCATGAGAACGTGGGCACACTGCTGGCTAGATTAGAGAAAAAGACAGACAAGATCGAAGCCTCCCTGATATTTTTTCCCCTCTCTGAGTGTGCTAACTTGTACCTGTTTTAGAAATTTTTACGAGAATGTTTCCGTAATTTTTCTCATTTCTTCATTTTTATAGCTCTGAATTTTCCAGTGGTTCTGCTTTGTTTCACTTCTAATAAATACTTCTTTTGCTTGTCCTTTATTTATTCCATCGTGTTCATTTTACTGTACTGTATTCCTTTTCTATCTTTGCCTCAGTTTGAGCTCTCCACCCGGCTCAATGCTGTCTCCAACTTCCTCCCTGGAGGCTGGCCCTGTCATTATCACCTCACCTTCACTCCCCTCTTCCCTAATGCAAGCGAGAAGCTCGATGACACACAGTTTCCTGCTTAAAAGCAGGCTGTTCATCACCACCTTTTATTTATTTAATAGCACCCTTTCACAACGGTGCTTTACAGCTTCTTGTGGAAGGTACAGGTAAGAAAATCGCTCAGTGGGTTACAGAGCAGGGGAGCAGAGCTGTAATTCTGTCCCCCCGCCCTGCCCTGGCTCCTGCACTGCACTGCCAGATGTGATGGTGCTGGGGGCTGAAGGGCACAGCCTGGCAAAGCACTGGGCCTGCCTTTTGGATGCCTTTCACCCCACCAAAATATTGCAGCCACATACTACATAAAACTGATAAGCCATGAAGTCACTCCAAAACGTGAAGTGTTCCCAAAAGGGGTTAAGGGCTTGTTGATGGGTCTCATGGCAGAACACGTATTTTCTTTTCTCACCAGGATTTTACTGAACCTGCCATCATGTTTCTCCTCTCCTTTTCTTGGTCAGTTCTTTGCCCACTTACAACTGTTTTGACCAAGAGAAAAGCTGATTTCTCAAAGCACCCATTCTCAGCCCTGCCCTTCCTTTTCCTACAGGTACTGCAGAGAGATCTCTATGGCCTTTATCTTGGGTGTTGTCTTGCACCACAGATCTCCACATAGTAGCCAGCAGTGGCACTATGTAGAGCCCACCAAAGTGGGTGACAGAGAAGTGTCATTTGTTTTCAGTCTTAACAGCTGTAATGTGCAGTGGATCCAGGAAGAGACCTGCTGAGGCTCTGGAGAGGAGCTGTTGTGCAGCTGTCCTTCACTGGCAAAATGGCCAGGGATAAGAAGTACCATGCCAGTGCCTTGTGCACGGCTTAAGGAGAGGCATCAAAAGGACTTGGAGTAGTGGAGCACCTAATCAAGGCTCTGAAGAGGGCCTGTAAAGAGTCTAAGAATACTAATATATAGTCCAGTGCCAGAGGATATCTTGTTTGTAGCAGAATGAATTTGGCTGTGATTAGTTTGGGAGCAGGGATGCAGCTCCCAAGTACAGCAGGGATCTGGTAGTCTAGGCCCAAGCCTCCCTTCTCTGGAGGTGGGCATCCACCTACACTGATCAGAGTATTGCGAGTACAGCTGTGGGGAGGACAGTACTTAAATAAGTAGATACTCTTGAGAAGGTGCCAGGCTAACGGGAACAAAATGAGAGGGATAACCCTCTTTGCATGTGTGTTGCCTCCTTTTCATGGTAACTCTTCTTTTCTGGGTACACTGCCAAGCAGCAAGGGTTTCCAGCAAGGCTGACAAGTTTTCTCAGTTATCCCTCACCCTCACATTTCCTCAGCAGAAATGTTCCCTTTTCTGATCCATCCCGAGTCAAGACCATGTGCCATTCCCATTTAGTTTTTGTTTGCTCCCTCTCCCAAAACCTTTCCCACCTGAACAGGCAGAGATACAATTTTTAAAGTAACAGCAGACATATTCACACATTTTACACAAACCCAGATATGTTTTTCGTGAACAGAAAGTGTTTTGGCAATGGATGGACATAGAACCAGCCTAGTTGCCCATTCTTTTCAAGTTTTCAATGATCATTTATATTTCTTATGTGATACCAGGAATTAGGTGACTGTTTTGGGGTGAGAACTATGCATACTGAGACACCTTTGTGCCCAAGATGTTTTCTTGTGAATTACTTCTTTTAGTTATGTGTTTAATTCCACTGAGAATGTAGTTTAGTTACCTAGTAGTTTTATTTTTAGGTGTAGGCCTTATTATTAACTTAAAAGTAAGAACTGTACAGTTTACTTCTTACAGCTACTGAGCTCCTTGCAGAACTGCCAGTTTCTTTTAATTTCACAGTAGAATACATTTTCTTTTCCAAATGTTGAACTCAGTTTTGAATCTGTCAGGCCTTTTCCAGACACTAAGTGAATGCACCTAACAATGAATATACAGTAATTGCCCATGCAAAGATCAGCTGAAATGTTGCCTCCTAAGTCATGTTGCTTTTACTCCTAAACTTCTAGGAGAGAGTGAGAGAGATTTAAAGATACAGCAATTTCACCTCTGTGTTCTACTCCATGCCTGATATTACCCATGACAACAAAAAACACAGGAGGAGAAATGCTGAATATGCATTTCTGAGAGATGAATGCCCTGGAACAATAGAAGAAACACAAGGCAGCTTCTTCAGGAGAAGAGTAGGATTAATAATCTTGATTGGTTTATAATGATCTCTGGTGTGTTTTTCCTGCAATAAGAAGGGGGGAAAATTATTTGCTGCATAAAAAAAAGTACTTTAGAGCCTAACTAGTGGTAAAAGGCAAGGGCATGAAGTATAAATAACTTAGTGAGAGAATGAGTACATGAACAGTCCTCCAAGGTTTCATGCAGAAATGTGTTTGTGATAGTTTAAGAGAAAAACCCAACAGAAAACAAACCATTTAATTTGAAGGAATTTTCACATGTATCTAATTTCTGAAGTGCATAAACTCTGTCTCCAGCTGAGAAATGAAAAGCAAACTGAAGAACACAAAGAGAGTGGGAAGTAGCTTATGTTACCTTATAATACTGTATTTTCCCTGAGTAGAGAAATTGTGGTCAACACATTCCTCTCCCAGAGTGGTTCACGCTGCACTTAATCGAGTATAACTGTGGGCTGCCACCAAAGATGGCAGACTTTCTGTCTTCGTGTTCCCCCTCCCACATGTGTCCCTGTCCTCTTCTTTGCATCACATTGAAGAATTATGCAACTTCAGGGTGAATGAACTCCCTTGATCCAACAGAAAATAAAGAGGTTTTCGGTGGGGAAGTTTGCTCTGAAGCGACCCAAGAAAAGTGAACTGGAGGTAGATGGGGAGATGGGGAAGAAAATGTGGAGTGTGTGGGGCAGTGACCTCATTACTTACATCAGTTTTAGCCAGAGCAGCATTTCTGACTGCAGTCTTAGGCAGCTTCAAAACTGGAAAAGCACACTGTTCTTTATCAATATGCTGCTGGACAAACAGCAAAGATCTGGGAGAGGAGGAGGTGACAATAAATGTGATGGAAGAGGCAGAATTCTGAGAGGTTTGAATGCTAAAGCATATGGGACTTTTGGAAAATGGGAAACCATCTCAGCTCTTTTGGAAGAACAGAAGGAACTAGGCTTATGCATCCTCCATTACCTGATTACTGAGGAGTGGTTTTTACTGAGGAAAATAAAATCTCACTTAGCTTCAACCAAGAAATATTAATTATTTTCTCATTTGCTCCTGTTCAGATATTTGCCACTGATCACAATCTAGTGGATGATATGCTATGAAAGGTGGATGCAGCAAAAAATGCCTTGTTTAATAATTGATCACCACCCCTCCAGTCTATGTCCATGGATGAATGCATATGTCAGTTAGGATGACTGTGTCCCCATTTAATGCTCTTAATTGACAAACACTTGATCTGAATTAAAATAGTATCTTTAAAGACATCTTGTTTGTGTCAGAAGGTTTTTCATATTTTACAGTTTCTTTTTTGCATGTGTTTTTCTGAGTAAATGCAGGTACCTTTTGTTCCTTTAATTGTATGGCCATTTAGAAATGAATTATGTATTTTTAAAAAAAGTGTTGTAAATCGTGATCACACCAAATCAAAACCAAACCTCCTGTTTACCTTCCTGCTGTACTTCTTCATCCAATGTCTGTTGTTACCAAGTGGTTGTAATTTCTTCATCTTCTTAATAGGAATTAGGGGACCAAATAAAAGCCAGTATATCATGTCCCCATATCTCATTCACAAAGGCAATACGAAGCAGTAAAGAGACAGAAGGCTAAGACAACAGGGTTGCTGAACACAGTATGTGGCAGAGGTTTCCTACCTTTAAGTCCTTTCTACAGATTTCTTAGCCTTTCACAAGAATCACAGGAGGATAAGAAATTTTACCTAAAAATAGCTCAGATTCCTAAAAACTAAAATTTTTAAGGCAGCTGATGTAATGCACATGTTGCCTACTGGAATTTACTTCAGACTCTGGAAGAAGAGGAAAAAAAAAAAAAGGAAAATTCAAAAAAGGAAAAGCTGAAGTAATTAAGAGAGCTGGAAAAAAGGCAGGATTAGAACCAAAAGGTGCCTCTACTCTCAGCTTTCTGCCTTATCTCAGCTTTCTCAGTGTTGTGTCTTCTGAAATGCAAAGAATCTTTCTCTTAGTGGCCTTACGCCGTTCTCTTGTCTGTTCACCTTTGGGACAATTAATGGTTATTTGGAGGCAGCTGCCAAGATTTTCTCCCCATGTGACTGTTCACTCAGTCACATCCAAGCTTGGTCATGTTTGTTTTACATTTGCTGTGATAAAGTGATTTACTGTTTCCTGTATAAATTGTTTAACATGACCTTGTAAGTCCAAAGTTTACATGGATTATAGAGAGAAATAAAACCAAATCTCATCATTAATAGTTTTTGTTCTGTCTTTTTCAAGACATTTTTACTTTTCTTCCAGTTAAGAACTTTCTCCAAAGTATATACAGGTGCGTCCACACATCATGCATACTGCATGTAACCCTCTGCATTACAGGAATATTGATTAGGATATAAGGTGCAAGGTGAAGATTTTGAATGTTAGAAAGTAGCAAACTGAAGATCCCCTTATTAGTCCTTCTTCATCTGTATTCTGCAATGAGCCAGATAGAGATCCCATGGAGGAACAGTACATGCTGATACTACATAATGCGCCTGGTACTGGAGACTGAGTCAAGGTCATGTAGTCACCTGGCATCTTATAACTTTTGGGTTAGCTGACTTTACTACCCACATAACTTCCTTTATAAGTAGTTTCCTTGTTTCTTTTTACAAAAAAAATCATTTTAAAGAAGAAGATACAGTCATATATGTGAATCCTAGGTTATGGATGGATGCCCTTTTCCAGATCCAGCTGTGCTAGAATGAAGAGTTACTCTCCGTGCAACTCATAGTCGACCACCCCTTCCCCAGGAAAAGCTCCTGTTCCCTGGTACCCGCTGGCTGAGCCCACAGTCCCACCTCCAATGTCAGAATGAAATCAGTCAAGGTTAGACAAGGTGAGCATGAGGCTTCACTCACCTGCCACATTCAGATTGAAGTGGTTAGGGGAAAGCAGGTTCATAAGTCTCTGAGCAGACTTCAAGAGACTGTACCCGAAAAGTGATGCTTCCTGACAGGGAAGGCTACAAGTGTGCCAGTGTGCTGTTTGCACAGAGGCATTTGCACAGTGCTTTTCTGCCTACACCTGAGCAGCCCAAACTGAAGGAAAGTGGTCATTTTGTTCTCTGTTAAAGCTATATTGGATGTTCTTGTGCAGAGGAAAGGCATTTCTCTAGAAAGTATAACGAAGTTTATATAAGTTGAGCAACTTCTCAAATAAAGAAAATTAGTTTTAAGGGCAAGAAAGGACAAAAACCTGAGCAAACCAGTCTAAATTCACAGCTGACCCTGCTTTGAGCAGGACATTGGACCAGAGATCACCTGAGATTCTTCCAACCTGAAATATCCTGTGATTTTTTGAAAGGTAAAAAATAACCAGCTGTAGCTGATTATAGCTGTCACTAATGCTATAAACTGAATGCAAATCATTAGCACTTGGGAGAGCTTTTGGGAGGGTTCCCATTACAGCTGAGACAATTGGATGCCTGGCTGCCCACTGTGTTTCCACTCTGCCAGACTTTCTTGTTTCTTCTGACTGCTCACATGATCTCACAGCTTTTGGGATCTTCTGGCTCAGCCAGCAGAAAACTACTTAGCAAGCTGACTGGGCTCACCTATGGGTTAGACAGCAATAGAGACAAAAAAATTGGAAAAGGTGGAGCCACACAGCCAGGATAAACCCTGGGAAAGTGGGGTTTTAACTTCTAGTATCATCAGTCTGTGACACAGTATAGTTTTGTTCTTGTAAGTTAATGTAGATGTGTCTAGTCAGTTCTCCCACTATCACATTTAATTATTTAATATAGTATCTGATCCCTCAGGTCTGCAACCCAGTGATGTAGGCTGGACTCTGTGCCTCTGTTTTGCAATGTACGGAGCAAGGGCTTAGACTGTAAGTGCTGGGAATCCAGTGCTGTCTCGTGAAGTACCACTTATGTCTCTACTCTTAAATAAGTGATAAACTACAAAGAGCTTTTTGCTTTCCAGTAAGGTGTCTGCATGGAGGCTTTTCTGTCTTTTGCTCATAGGTCAAATCCAAGTCCTTTTTGATATTAGAAGAATTTGGGGGTTTTGACAGATGTTCAGTGCAACCTCCAATACTGTCCTATTGCTGAGGTTACCTATTTCTATGTTTCTGACTTGTGATGTGGGCAATGAAGCCACAGCCTAGAAAGAATAGTCCAGCTCTCTCCTCCTTGTCTCTGGTTACAGGCTCCCACTGATTCCAACAAACAGCTGTGGGCTGAGCTGGACTAGCTCACAGATCAGACCAGAGAGAATGAACTCTGCAGGAAACCCAACACAGTGGCTACAGTCAGCCTGGCAAGCTGATCCAGCTCACCATGCCCTGCCCTGTCCTTAAGGCAGCCAATGCAGGGGGGAGACAAAAACAGACCACTGGGCAGGGAAGAGGAATGCTTTTTTGGGGGGACAGCCTACTATTAGCTTGTATAAAGTGATTGTGAAACTGCAAGATCAGTCACCTACAGAAGTACTTGCATTAAATGTTTTTTCAGATGATTTTACATATAAAAAAGATTCCTGTTAAGCTGCAGAGCCAGTAAAACTTTTTCCTCAAACAAATGTAACAGGAAAGAATGATTATTTTAATTTTTTTTATTTCCTCTTGCATAGAATAAGACCAAAGCCAGAGAATATTTTCTACTCATCACTTAAATATTTACAATAATAAATAGAAGTGGTGATGGTTTTCCTTTTAGCTTTCTGCAACAAATGCAAAACCGTGCAATGATTAGCTCTACATGAAATCAGTGTGAATGAATAACAGTATTTTTAAGAAGCTGTCAGGGCCTTATCTCACAGTTGGCACCTACTAATACAGCAAGTAATTTCTGCAAACCCAGACAGACTCCAAAATTAACACTATCCATTAAGAAAGACCATGGAGTGCTATAATTATGTTAGAATACTTTGGCTGTCAATAAACAAATCATTCTTAATGTGTATATTCATCTCCATTAACATGGGTTTCTAAACAGAAAAGCCGTTAATTTATTTTTATACAGTTTAATCCATACTTAGTTTAACATAATTAAAAAAAAATAGCAATTTTTCTATAATTACCACATCAGCAATTTTTGTGGGAATTGACCAGTTTGCCATTGCCCTGTTTTCTAGTAATGTTTCCATGGGAATGTGTGCTTGCCTACAGTCTCCTCAAACTGCTCAGAAGTGGCACAATTACTTCAGACTCAGCAGTGTACCAATAAATTACAAATTGTCCTCTAGCTTGTTTTTACACACCCACAGAAAACTTCTTTCCTGTGGTTATTCTCAAGAGACCTGGGATTCCGTCTTACTTTGTTGCAGGTGGAAAAGGATTGGGAAAAAAACCAACAAAACCCAAACAAGATAAAACTGACAAGCTTATATCCATCTAAACTTCAAAATCCATAGTGAATCCTTGGATTTAAGCAGTCAAGGAAGACTTACAGTGGCAGGCAGACAAGAACTGAAAATCTTAGTTCAGGGCTGAGTTAGGAACACATGTAAACTACCTTGAAACAAGTTTAAAAAAGAATTAACTTCTGTCCACTGTTTATTTCAGTGTGAACACATAATGTTATCTTGAAATAAAGTCAGTAAATTTGACCCTGTCAACTACCAAAAGAAGGGTTCTTATTTGTCTCACTGAAGGAGTATAGCAGACTAAGCTCCAGGGATCAGCTCCTAGTTGAGTGGCAAGCCTTGCTGGAGTAAAGGAGAATATTGCCATGATTCTGGGAATTAATGTGTTGCAAGGACAGCCTACAAAAACCCCAAACAACCTAGTGTATTGCTAGTTTTTACAACTGCTCTGACTCTTTCCACCTCTATTTGATTTCAAATACAAAGAATGACTGTGAAGTCACATTTGCCTCTACAAAATATTTCATATGCAAGAGGAAAAAAAGATATAGTTATTACTTTCTGTATAATATTTGTTAGTTTGTTTGTTTTTTAAATGTATCTACAAAAGGAACTTAGAAGCTGATAGTTTTTCCAAGAAAATACAGAACAGATGTACTTTGTACATAAAATACTTTGAATTATAGAAGACTCATGTAATCCCTCAGCAGCATAGGAGATCTGAAACTGAGGCCCCCAGCACTAGAGGTGGCCAAGATTATGAAGACGTGAAATGAGCCATGTGGATGCAGTGTTGTGCTCTCCTTGGCAAGCCTTTTTCATTCCCACTGTCCCTGGAGGTTTGTGGTTCTCTGAACCCTAACCATAACCCTAAACCTAATGGAGACTTGGGGTTAAGACTGAGGTACCCAGCACCATGGATGGCCCAGATAAGAAAGATGTGGAGAGACCAGTGTTGGTGCATTTCTGTGCTCACCTTGCTATGCCTTTTCCAGCCCCATTGTCCATGGAGCTGTGCACATTGTGGTTCTCTGAACACAAACCCTACCCCTTGACCCTAGTGGCAGCCTAGGATTGAGGCTGATGTACCAGGTACTATGGGGGGCCCAGATTTGAAAAATGTGGAAGGAGCAGTGTAGGTGTAGTGTTGTGCTCACCGTGGTATCCCTTTTCAAGCCCCACTGCCTCTGGAACTTTACGCTTGCTGCTTCTCTGATCTCCAGCCCTAAACCTACTTGCCACCTTGGAGCTTTAGGATGAAGGTTCCAAGTTCCATGAGTGGCCCAGATAAGAATGATGTGGAAGAAGGAATAGTGGTGTAATGTCATTCTCTCCTTAGCATGCCTTTTCCAGGTCCAATGCCCCTGAAGCTGTAGACTTTATGGCTCTCTGAAACCTCTTCCTTGCCAATTAAAAATGAAACATAACAGCACACAATAAAAGAAAAGTTTCACCCAGACAATCTTCTGGAACTTATTGTCTCTTACTTTTAATTCTCTGACTTTCCCACTGTCCAGGTACAGCTGTGACATGTTCATACGATCACTGATGTTCCTGCTGTTATCTTTATATGGGTAACATTAGCTTTACAATACTTCCCATCTTTTATAGCACTGGAAACAGACATTTTAAGGTTGCTTCTGAACTCAGAACTTTTGTATAGCAACACCATTTACCAGCACATCTAAGGCACTATGATTCAGCTGGCCAGAAATAATTCTTCCAAGCTCTTTACTGAGGACTTCATACTGAAGTGGCAGCATGCTGTTAAAGACCATCCTGACTATGCCTACCATGACACCTTTTTCACACCTTCTGAACATCAGAGAAAGTTTATATAATTTGTAAAATAATCACCACAGGTGAATTTCTTTTTACTCCCAGTTCCAGACCTTCAATGTACTGTAAGGAACATAGAGTGCTGGTGTGTTTCTGGTATGTGTTTTCATATAGAGATCTGAGAGAATGATTCAATACTCAAAACTTCTTTGCTTTGTACACATCAAAGTTCAAGATCCTTTTGTATGGACTGTAGGATGCACCACCAAGAATATGTCATAGGATGCATCACCTGTGCTTTAGATACAGAACTTCTTGTGACAATTTACAGATAAGATGTTTTAACTAATTTTTAACTTAAAATCTAAAATGTAAAAACCTAAACCAGGCACTTCAGAAATTTGCCATGTGGCATTCTTTTATCCCATGTGTCTGTTAGAATCATAGAATCATAAAGGCTGGAAAAGACCTCTAAGGTCATCAAGTCCAAGTGTCACCCTAGCACCACTATAAGTTCACCACTAAACCATGTACTCAAGAGCCACATCCACACGGGTTTTTTTAAACTATTCCAGGGACAGTGATTCTCATACTTCCCTGGGCAGCATGTTGCAATGCTTGACAACCAGTTTCATGAAGAAATTTTTCCTAACATCTAATCTAAACTTGCCCTGTTGCAACTTGAGGCCATTTCCTGTTGTCACATTGCCTGTTACCTGGGACAAGGGACAGTCCCAACTCCTACAACCTCCTTTGAGGTAGATGTGGAGAGTGATAGGGTCTCCCCTGAGCCTTCTTTTCTTGGTCTACAGATCCTTCACCAGCTTTGTTGCCCTTCTCTGGACACGTTCCAGCACCTCAATGTCCTTCTTTAGTGAGGCGCCCAGAATTGAACACAAGATTTGAGGTGCATCCTCACCAGTGCCAAGTACAGGGGGACAATCACTGCTCTGGTCCTGCTGAACACACTATTTGGAATACAGGCCAAGTTACCATTGGCCTGCTGGGCCACCTGGGCACACTGCTGGCTCATGTTCAGTGGCTCTCAATCAGTGCCCCCAGATGCTTTTCCACTGGACTGCTGTCCAGCCACTCTTCGCCCATGTGAAGTAAGATACGCACAGGTACCCCCAAAAATGCAAAGACAGTGGAAAGAATCCAAGGAAATTTATTTTGAAGGCAAGAATGCTAAACTTCACAAAGAAACCCTACACCAGCTGCCAAAGTGTTGGGCCTGAGAAAGACACATCTCCTTTTCCTTCTTTAGGCTTTATTATCATTGGCCCCCCTGGCTCTCTCTGGGCCACAGCGGCCCTGTAACATGGCTGTGAGTGTTCTCTCTCTCCCCACATATCAGAGAGAGACTCTCTGGAACGTGGGGTGAGAGAACAGCAACTGTCTTGAGAAAGATGTATCTCTTTAGGCAGGAAAGACTTTCCTAAGTGAGTAACTGTCTCCTCATAATAAAATCTTCTGGAAAAAGGGTATATATGCCTACACCCCAGCCTGTAGCTCTGCATGGGGTTGATGTGACCCAAGTGTTGGACCTGGCACTTTGCCTTATTGAACCTCTTACTGTTGTCCTCAGGCCATTGATCCAGCCTGTCCAGATCCCTCTGCAAACCCTTCCCACCCTCCAGCAGATCAACACTTCCAGCCAGCTTGGTGTTGTCTGTGAACTGACTGAGGGTGCGGTTGATCCCCTGGTCCAGGTGATCAGTGAAGATATTAAACAGGACAGGCCCCAGTACTGCGCCCTTGGGAACACTGCTGATGACCAGCTGCCAATGGGATGTAACTCCATTCACCTCCATTCTCTGGGCCTGGCCATCCAGCCTGGTATTTACCCAGTATCTTTCCACACCTTGGGAAGCCTGTTTCTCCCAGATAATGCTGTGGGAAATGGTGTCAAATGCTTTACTGAAAGTTTAGGTAGATGACATTCTCAGCCTGAGACCTGGATGGCTGCAAGTTTTTATGGGAGCTCTGTCTGGATTGCCACATCCTTTCTGGTGCTTGCAGAGGACGTGATTTTTTGCCATTATTTTGTTCAATAATGTAAAAACGTAGGAGCATTCAAACTTTCCTTAGTGTTAAGTCTCCTAAAACCTCACATGGAGGCTTCATATGGAGGACATACTTTGATAGGATGTTTTTAACAACTGCTACAGAAACTGCTGTAGGTGATAAACAGGTATAGATCTATATCTATACATAGGTGTATCTATACATTTATACCTGGAGATAATAAAGTCAAGCATCATCCTTCCTCATTCATAGATTTGCAGGATTCAGCTCAATTGGGCAAAGGGAGTAGGGGATACTGGCCTCATTTGTTTATAGCTTTCCCTGATAGTGCACACAATTATCACCTGGGCCCCAGTGCCACTCTTATAAAATATGTCTGTGCCTGACTGCTAGTTAATTAGTGATCAGTCTCTTTGACTGGTGTTAGTTCACCCAGTAATGCAAAGTGGCTGATCAATAGATCTGGCCTTACTTGTGGCTATACTTCACTTGCTTTGGCATTGACATGTAGCAGCACAAAGCAACCAATGTCTACTTATGAATCTGGCTCAGAACTTCAGATGGTTTTCAGCTGAGCCAAGATTCCTCATATATATCTTCAAGTTTTATGAGGTATTATGCTACCTTTCTTGTGTCTTCTCTCTGAAATTCTTCATGGGCTTTCTGGTTAAATATTCACATGTTAAAACTTTTTTAAGAAATTCTCAGACAAAAATCAATGTTAAATTGGAGTCAGTATTATGAATGTATATCACTACTTTAACTGAAAGTAATCCCAGAAAATATATCAGCTACATATAGTGATGGCTATTCTCATTAAAGTCAGGCTTCCCTTTTCAAGGGATTTGGTCATATCTGCAACTAATGAACTGAATGTCAGGTCCTTAATAGACTCTACCAAAGAGACTAGAAGTAAATACATATTCTTGCACTGAAGACTGTCAGATATTTTATTTTCTGAGTTGATATCTCAAATGTGAGAATGCTCGGAATTATAAACTGAATAGTCTTGGGGTTTTTTCTATATTATCTTTTGATCTATGATTACAAAACTTGTTAGCAGCTACAAATCTAGGTACAGAGACAAAAATTTTTGGATTGCATTAGTGTTTTTTATTAGTCTTAGTAAAGCAGGCAGTTTGTTGGCAATTATAAAGTGTTTAGCTCACTAAGCCTATATTCAATCATGCATATCAAGGCAATCTGATGATTGAAGACTTCTATATGGCATTCCTTGACCCAGTCAGGCCAACAAAAAAATCCCAGTACTTGGTCTGTTACCTGCATGCTAAATTGAACTGAAAACTATGTCATATCACTCTTTGAAGCCATATCACTCTTGGATTGCTATAGTGTCTAAAATGCAAATTGTAAGGATGATACTCACAACCAATTGTATAGCTTCAAAGTTATAGATTAAGTTGATTTGTTTTGGAAAATTAGTCTATCAATAATGCTAGCATTAATGAAAATAATACTCTTCTGCCCTATAATGGGCTTTCTTCCATGTCTATTCTGCCTGCCTACTTCTTCATATCCAAGAGAAAGCTTTCAAACATCAAGAATTCCATATTCCAGATTCCATTTAAATAATTTATTATCAATGCTACTTCAAATGCTTGTTTTTGAAGCATTCCACATTTGCTCTGCCTTGAGTGTTACAGTGCCCTTTATTCTTTTAGACTAATCCAAAGAGGTCACTCAATATACTTGAGTGTTCTGCTCTGTCAGAACGACATCTTATCCTGGCAAATGCCCAGCTGATATTTCATTTAACTTTACACAATAGAAACCACTAGAATTTTGAACTCCCTTCATTGAACTCTCTTCACAAAACTCCACGTTTGTATCCCAGTGCCAGTACACAACCTGCCTACAACACTTTGAAATTAAGGATAGTTAGCTTCAGGACATACCATTAAATTATAAACTGTAATCTATCTTAAAGCTAAACTTAAATAAAGCTCAGTTTGGCAGACCAGAGAGATTATGATTCATGCTTTAATTTTATCTGTCAGGTGCTGTTGCAGTGCTGTTCTGGCTAGTGTCCCAGGCAGACTCCAAAAAAGACAGAGCACAGCTCTTAAAATAAGTGCACCTTTTCAACTTTGAAGCTCCATGACTTCTCTTGCATTTGACCTCCTGAGGTTACCAAATGAAGACAAAGTCAATCCGTCTTTTCCTGACACTTTTGTGTTGAGCTGCTTCTTTCCTATGTCTATTACACAGTTTGTTATCTTCTAGTTACACAGGGACAGAGTCTTATCTGGAGCTAAGGGTACAGTTCAGACAGTTTGCATAAAGCTATGATGGCTAACCCAAGCACAGTATCTAGTGTGGTTTACTGCACACTAATGACAGACATGACTAAAGAGTTTTAGGTACGTCTCTCTTCTTAACTGTGAAACAGCTTTATTCCAACAAATCCAATCATAGGACTTTTTTTCTCCCAAAGAACTGAAGTACAGCTAGAACTACTGAATTTGTTTGAAGTCTTCTTACATGTGCAGCTAACAAATATTCTGTTGTTAATATATAAGCTAGTAACTCACATTATTAATTACTTTATCTGTTTAAGTACTTCCTCAAGGATAAGGGAAATGCCTTTACTGTACATTCTACTGATATCATAAAAAAGACATTCAACACTTCATTCTTAGCAATATTTATGATTGTTTATATGAAAATGGTAGTACTTAATTGGACTTAGTGAGAAAAAAATTGGACATTAAAATAGTCTAGAATGCTACAGAATTTTCAATTAATTAAAGATAAAAGCTTCTAGATAGTCTTTTCACAAACCCAGTATTCAGGAAAGCACAATTCTTTTCCAAACTGTCTAATTTAATAGAATATGTATAAAGACTTGGTTGTGGGAGAGGTACATTAAGGCACTGCCTGTCCTTATGTATTTTGCAAGTGGTAATGAACAGCCTGAGACAGAGATCTGGTTGGTGTGTTTGAAGGCATAAATCAGAATCTGTCACTCAAAGCTGACTTAAAGCTTCTGTTTACACTGCCTTGATCCCAGGGTTTCTTTGAAGATTTGTTTGTAGAGCTATAAGAGAGCATTCTGAGGGTTAGTCAAATGTACATAACAGCTACAGATGATGATAACTCCAATGCAGAGTTAATCATAGAACCTTAAAACATAGTAAGTTGAAAGGGACCCACAAGGATCAAGTCCAACTCCTGGCCCTACATAGGACACCGTAAGAATCACACACTGTGCCTGAGACTGTTATCCAAACACTTCTTGAACTCTGTCAGGCTTGGTGCTGTGACTACTTCCCTGGGGAGCCTGTTCCAGTGCTCAGCCACCCTCTGGGTGAGAAACCTTTAACTGATACCCAACCTAAACCTCCCCTGACTCAGCTTCAGGCCATTCCCTTGGGTCCTGTCACAGGTCACCACAGAGAACAGATCAGTGCATGCCCCTCCCCTTCCCCTCATGAGGAAGTTGTAACTGCAATGAGGTCTCCCCTCAGTCTCCTCCAGGCTGAACAGACCAAGTGCCCTCAGCCACTGCTCACATGGCTTCCCCTAAAGGCCCTTCACCATCTTTGTGGCCTTCCTTTGAATCCTCTCTAACAGCTTAATATCTTCTTATAAATTGTGGTGCCTAAAACTGCACACAGTGCTCGAGGTGACGCTGCACCAATGCAGAGCAGAGCAGGACAAACACTTCCCCTGACCGGCTGGTAATGCTTTGCCTGATGCCCTCAAGACATGGTTGGCCCTCCTGGCTGCTCAAAATTTGTCATTTTTCAAATTCCCTTTTGTATAATTACATTCTTTTTTAGCATTCAGAGAGCAGCAGTTTAGCTTGGGAGCAGAGCTTTTGCATCAGTGGTGTGACTCTGCAGCATTAGCCATGCAGCCTCACGGTCATTTGCAGGCTAGACAGCCCCAGTCAAACCCTGCAGAGCAGTTGTTTTGTAAAGAGTCATCTGACTTCAATGTTCAACTTCTAGTTATGGTGATCTGTAATGATCATCTTGATAATTGCAGTATTTTTTGCCACAACATTTTTTTTAATGTTTAAATCATCTTAAAAATAGCAGCACTGCAAGATTTGACAGTCTTTTATTTGAACACTTTTTCTTGAATCTGGAACAATTTGAAGAATTTTCTGCTTGAGCAATAACCTAACAGGAGGAATCAACAATGATCCATGTCAACTGACAGGTTCCTCTGGGAGATTTCTGCTTCTCCCAGCCCTAGACCACCTGTCAGTGCATGGGCTCACTGCAGACAGTGCTCTGAACCTACAGGCAAAGCCTGAGGGTACACTCCATATTAATTAAAGAACTTAATTATTCTTTCTCTCATTTATATATTAATTTTGAAAGTAATATTTCAAATTTATTTTGAAAAAGCTCAAATATTGAGTCTAAACAGTCCACCCCTGCACTTGGCAACAATATAAGTCCAAGCAAAAGGATGGGAAGAGACACAAAAGGGTGGTAAGATGCAGTTATTTAGGGATGTTGGCATTGCAATAACATTAACACAGTGGCAAGGAAATTGTCTTTTCCTCAGGGGAGAGGTTTCCTCAGCTAGCCTTGGTTCTGAGCCCACACAGAAATATGTTCTAGTACCTGGATCTGATCCCTGTGCTTTTTTTCTTTTTTCTTTTTTTTTTTTTTTTATTTTTATTTTTATTTTTTGGATTCTATATTTTTTTATTGAATTTAATGAAAAGGAACAGGTTAAAAAAAAACAGAGGAAAAATGGAAAATGTAACACTGGAGTTGGAGGTAGAGGATACTGACATGGATTATATTGTGAAGGGTATAACTTTTTGCCAAACTGAGACAAAGCCAATAATTCCAAGCCAAAAAAGAAAAGTGAGATCTCTTACCAGCACTTTTGCATGCTGCACCTTTATTAAATTCATCATTCTCTTCCTTACATAAAATAATGTGGAAATTGGGAAAAAAAGGGACTCATGAGGTTTCTCATGGAGATCTCTTACCTCAGAATATTTCATAATGAAAACATAGTGAGTTGATATGGAATACCTTTTAAGAAAAATTTGAAATAATTTGGAATCTCTAAATACCCATATCTCTGTGTGTGTGTATATATAATCATAAGCAGTGAAATATGCCTTTTACTACAGACAGAAAAGACATTCTTCTCAAGGACTTACCGTCTTTGTGTGGGTTTTTTTCTGACAGAAAGTTGGTTTGTTCATTCACTACTTCTGATACATCTGAAAAAATCAGTACATCTGCAATATCCTTTTTTCCTACTGATCCCACAATGCAGACACATTCACCCTTTCCCCATCATTAGTCAAAGATAATGCCTGTAAGTCCAATTCTGATCTCAGAGTAAATCTGAAGGAATTCTTTAAAGGGATTTACAGAAAGAAAAAGTGAACATCACTTTTGATCCAAAGGCAGCTTATGAAATCCAGTAGGTGTTTGTGTGTTGAGTTGACACAATGTTGGAGCACTGAACTAAGCATGGACCTTACTTAGGGGCTTTAATTCCACTATTTCATATTTTGCTCTGACAGCCTTTTAAGAATGCTACATAGGACCAGGAAGTTATGTGACTTTCAGCCATATTCCCTAATCAGATTCAGAATGCTTTCAATATTGCTGTAAACTGTGAAATCTCCTCTGGGCTGCTGTTCTTCCTTTGGCACTAATTTCACTGGAAGCCTGCCATGTGCATGACACAAAAATAGGAAACTCAGCCTCTTGTCAGATTTTAACACTTGAAAACAACGAAAATAGGGACCATCAGTGAAAATGAAAATCTAGCAAGAGAAGAGTGAGGAGGTGACAGAAAAGGAAGTTGGAGGATGGAGCAGGCAGAATTAGCAGTACAAAAGACCTGGTAGAAAGACAAATCTCAGACCTAAAAAAAAAGGAGGAAAAGAAAACAGGAAGGAACACATGGAGAGGTGAAGGAAAAAACCAACCAGGAAGATGACAAAGAGCAGAGAAGGAATGAGGGAGAAAATTAGGAGGGATAAAGGCACATGGTGAAATCAGGGAGCAGACATGAACAGATAGCATTGAAAGTGGGATATTTTTTTCTCACCTATAGCCCCAAGGGAGCATGGCTTGCTACAGGAGGTATATATCTGTTCACCTCTGTAACCAGTCAAAGCTTATGCTGATGTCAGCAAGAACTGGCAGCTGAAGACAGAGATTTTTTCTGTTTAAAGGATCCTCATCAACACATACCTATTTCTCCTCAGGGTGCTTTGGCTTCGACCAAATAAGTTACTCCTTGGCAGAGGATGTGCTGGACACTACCTCAATTCACCTTGATGGGAGCAGACGGGAAGATTTAGCCCCAGCTTTACATAGTTGACAAGAGCAGCTTTACTAGAGTTCCTTCGACCCTGGAGATCCAAATTCACAGGTACTAGTGAGCCTTGTCTTCCTCTGCTTCCTTTATAGGTGGTTCAAAGCAAAACTCCGGCTTTATCACTTTGAACCATTTGCCCTGGAGGAGCCAATCTTTCACCATTTGTTAGGCTGGAATCCTCCAGTCCAGACACAGACTGTGAACACTTTTCCAGTGTCTGAAACGATCATTTGGCATACGTTTAATTTAGCATTCACAGGTAGTTTTTAGCACACTGCTCCTTTGAGAGGTATAATAGAAATAAGTACCAGTATTATTTATTAACAATCTGATCTATCTGAAATTAATTTTCTTCAGTCTAAAAGACACCATGCCTGAAAATCTCAACCAAAGCACCAGCAATTTTTAATGACTGTTGGAAATGTTCTTTTATTCCTACCAATGATCCTTCACACATCGGATTACCTCAGAGAGAGTCTGAATGCAAAAAGTAAGGAAACTTTTAAGACTCTTCTTTGATGAAGCAGAGGACTTAAAGAAAGTATAGAGCTGAATATCTTTTAAATTACAAAAAAATCTGAAAGGATAAAGGCTGGGCCCAAACCAGGAGAGCAAATGATAAATGAGAAATTACTGAAATAATTGTTTGATAATTACCAAGTATCTGAAAGTAAGTGGTTTGCTAATTTCCTTCCAGTTCATAGGGGTAAATACAAAAAATAACTCACTATGGTCAAATTTTTCCTGATCTTACACACACAATTACTGCTGCTGTGTTATAACTTGGAAAAAAATTTCTGTTTATGATCCTCTGTTTTGCATGTTTGGAGCCCAGTTTGCACAAACGCATAAAAATTATGCCCCTAGAAAGACTCCTGGACTTAGTCACCACCTTGTTACTCGAGATTAATGATGCTGATGTCAGGGCCATTCTGGCTGGGTGAAACCTGAAGGACATGGTGATGAACCAACTCTCCTAAGTGTCATAGTTCTCTCAAAATTATATGATGTCTTTAGGTCAGGTTTGGTACAGGCAAGGAAGTGCAAACTCTTTTAAAACAGTTTTTAGGCTCTCTGATACTACAAAGGAATACAAACCTCTAGACGTGGTCCCTCTCTGTCCTGGCCCTTTCTAAAGCAGAATTTCACTCTCTGACCTCCACACACTAGTAAGAGAAGCACGGATGGTCAGGAGCCACTGATATTTTTTTATCAGCTTGGGCTGCCCCTGGGGCTGAGCAAACACAGGCTGGAGGGACAGTTCTCATTGTCACCAATCTTATTGTCTTTATTACAGGGTCTGCAAGGAGCTTTTACTTTTCACTATCTCTGTTTTTTGGGTTTTTTGAGTGGTGGGTGTTTTTTTTGGGTTTTTTTGGGTTTTTTTGTTTGTTTTTGTTTTTTCTTTGTTTTTTTTTTTTTTTTTTTTTTTTTTAAGTGCAGCATCACGTAGAAACCTAGTCATAGAAGCCCCAGAAGATTTGGACCTCATTATGCTAAACATGTCAAAAAACTCACCGTCAAATTCCTATGACTTAATTTAATTGTGTTAATTTTATTATATCAGTGCAATACAAGCAAAACAGAGACATCGTGCTGGAGTAACATCCATTTGTTCTAGTGCAATTTTATACTTATGTAGTTTTCCTTTTCATTAACAGGCATTAAAAGGTGGCTTATCTACAACATAATGACAACCATCTTTATGGAGTGTTTTTTAAATTCATCTGTGACAAAGTGATTTCTTAATTGCTCAAGATGCCGATAATGCAGCAACTGGCTTAAGTCTGATGTGCACAACAATGGTTCAAGTATTGACTAAATGGGAAGTCTTCCTACTGATTTACACAGCATCAGCCTATTCTTAAATAACCTTGTATGTGAACACCCCTTTTCAGGTACAACTGTAATTTTCTCTGCTGCAAGAATTTTCACACAAAAGGACACTTAAAAATTGCTACTGTCCCCTATCACATCCTCTTTATTATGAATAAACTTTTAACTGAGAAACCATGAATGCTAGAACATTTATACCCTATACTGAAATATATAACTTTCACAAAGCTATCAGCATAATATAATCTTCAATATCATAATGATACCATGAACATTTTTCTTGTACAATGCTACAAAAAAATGTCAATTTTAAGATAATAAGAGACCAAACTAGCTAGAGAGTGAATACCTGATGTAAAAAAATACAATTATATTGCCCAGCCCTTCTGTCTTAAAGATGTGTTTACTTTAGCTCAGCTGAATTAAAGCAGGGTGCAAATAACTATTCCAGAACAACTGTGCTTTTTGATGAAATCAAACTTAAAACTCAGAGAATTGAAAATGATGGTTCATTCACCCCCTCTTTTTCCTGAAACATTTTTTAAAAGACTGCTAATACTGATACCATCAATTTTGTCATTCAAAGCTTCTAGGTCACGCCATACAAATATATAGCAAAGAGGGATAAATTTCCTAGGTTCATATAGGTACCACTGGACGACAAAATATCTATGGCTATGGAATTCTCAGGTTTGTCAGTTTGTACAAAGTATTCCCAAATCTCTTCAGCATTTCTTCCATGTGCTTTCCTGCATTGCTGCTAAATAATGCCTTCCGTCACCATTTCATTTGCAAAGATGACATGGGATGGCTTGATGCTTTCAATGGTGTTCTCTTGTGTTCCTATTTGATGACAAAACAGCCCTTCTTTCCTCTTCAGTGTTAATTAAGAACCCTTGCACAGACCCACTGTGAGTCGCACCATGACCCATCCACCTGAACTTTTGAATGCACCATCTGAATCACATTTCAGATCCCAAAATAAGGATTAGTTGAGAGCTTGGTGGGAAACAGGCTCAATGCTGGTGGGAAAACATGACGGATCTTGAGCATGGTGGTTTGGGTGATGGCCCATGAAATGGGAGGTCTGGAACACAACAATCAGAAAGATTACTTGTCTGTTAGGGATAGCATTTGTGGCTGGCAGTTGCAAATATTTCTACTGATTAGAAATTATTCTCTCCAAGAATGGTTCCTGAGGGATTACTGCATATTCCAGCATTTTGTAACCTTCAGTGGAAGTTCCGTTTCTTACAATCAGTATGGAAAAAGTAGACTGTGACAGAGGAAAGGTCAAGAGAAAGTGGTTGTTTCAAGATGATTGCTTTCCAAAAGTGGGGAAATAATATGTTTATTTACACAGTAGAACCAGTGTACTGTGGAAAAGGGCACAAGGAGACAGGTTTCTCCACTGCTTCCCATCAAGAGATTTCTATGTCGTGTGAGCTTCAAGAACAGGCGAGACACCTTATATAATACTGTAATTTTAAAGGGCAGATGTCCAGTTCTGGACTATTGGTGCAAAGTGCTCTTTACAGTCAATGGAAAGAAATGGTGCCTGTAGGTGAGAAAACTGTATGCCTGTCTTAGCATCAGATCAATCACCTTCAGCATGAGTATATTTCTCCCCACTGTGGGCTGGTCTGGGCACCTAGTTCATGTATGTGTCTAACTAAATGCAAATAAACCCAGGCTAGCTGTCTATGCATGGCATGGCCCATTCTCAGATATGCAATCCATACATTTGATTCATAATTTACAAAAGATTCTATGAGAAGCATAAACAGAGAAGAAAGTAAGAAATTGCAATAGAGGAAGAAAGGAAAAAGTAAGGCAAATACAGAAAAAAAAAAAAAAAAACACCCAAAACCCCCCACAAAGTGAGGAAAATTGCAGTACTGGAAGCTGGATGCAAATGCAGAAGGAAATTAGGATGAATTTCTGACCACAAGTAGGAAATCCTATACAAGTTTCCGATTGCTGATGTGCAAGATTGCTAGAGAGGCACAGAAAGCTATGAATCTTGTAGAAGTGTTAGTGCTTGTACATAAATGTAATGTCCCAATGAATTGCTTTCCCAAGATGTCAAGCACTTTATCTATATTTTCCCTCTCTTCATCACATCTCAGTATTTCTAGCTGTAGTTTGTTTTGACAACTTTGCCCTCAGAATCAGAAAGTTTCTCCATTGTCCACTTGCTTAATTTTCAAAAACGTCTATGTCTTCACACACTTGAGTAAAGCTCCCGTTGGGCATATTTTGTTCTTGAAATCCCATCATTTTTTGACAAACACAATGCAGCAACAATAGCTTTGGCCACCGAGATGCTGACCAGTATCATCCCATTGTCTGCTTGCCCTCTGCCGTCAACCTGTGTCTAACTGCTGTCTTTGTTATGCACTTAGGACATGTGCTCTTTGTTCTGTTTGCACAGTATCCTGCAAAATGGCATCCTAGCCCATGGCTGGGCTCCGGTGCACTAAGACAGCAGCGGTAATAAACACCCCCGTCCTGCCTTATGTTGCTGTGATGCGTGTGAACCACGCTGTACTTGCAAGCTTTCCTTTGCAAGCGCACCGTGCCGCGCTCGGTACCGGGTGACACCGCTGCCCCGGATTCTGTGTCGACACCCACGGCGCTCTCCGCCGGCCTCAGGCCAACGGGGTGCTTTAGAGCAAGATTTCTAAGCAGAACTTCGTGTTCGGTCTATTCCCGTTTCTGTAAAGCACAGCCTGGAGCAATTTTTGTAGGAAGCAGCACAAGGCAGTCTAGGCCCTAGTGCGAGCAGCCCCGCGCGGTAACAGCGCAGCGGCTCGCAGGGGAGTTACGCGCTGAGGGCGGCCGGAGCGGCGGGCGCTGTCGGCGGTGCCGCTGTGCCCGCCTTGCCCGGCGCCGCCTCCCGCCCGCCCGTCCCCCGGGGCCGCCCCCGGC
>JAWWEU010000040.1:28496464-28519890 GCA_035583155.1 Acropternis orthonyx | reverse complement strand
GACACGTGAGAGGGGGCGGCGGCGGCGGCCGCGGGAGTTCCCCCGGCAGCGGGAGGCGGCGGCGGCTCCTCCTCTCCGGGACCCGCTGCAGCCCAGAGACCCCCTGCGCTCCTCCTTATTGACAAGCGCACAAAGGGCCGCGCCGGGGACGCGTCTGGAGCCGGTATGGGAGACAAGAAGAGCCCGACCAGGTAAGGGGCAGCGGCGGGGCCGCTTCGTTCCCCCGGGCCCTCCGGGGGCGCGGGGCCGGCGGGGGCGACGCGGGCCGTGCTGCCCCTGGCGCTGCCCCTGCCGCGCGTGTGTCTCCGCAGGCCGAAGCGGCAGCCGAAACCCTCCTCGGACGAGGGGTACTGGGACTGCAGCGTCTGCACCTTCCGCAACAGCGCCGAGGCCTTCAAGTGCTTGATGTGCGACGTGAGGAAAGGCACCTCCACACGGTGGGTCGGCGGCGGGGGCGGCAATGGGGGAGGCGGGGGGGCGGCCGTGACGGGGATGGGGCCGAGGGAGCCGCGGTGCCTCCCCGGGCCGTGAGGAAGGGCGGCCGGGACAGGAGGCAGGTCACGCTTATCGGGGGCGGACGGGGAACACCCAGCCCCCCCGGCCCGGTAAACCTGACCTAGCGGTGCCCCGGCGTGTGTGGAAATAGAAATAATAAATACCAGGAAGAGCATAATTGCCTGCACAGCCTAACCCTGGAGAAGCTGTGCCCCTCGCAGGAAGAGGAACCATCCCCTGAGGTGTGCCTGCAAAGACACTCACCCTTTAATATTTTTTTTGTTTTAAATTAAGTTTTTCTATGAGTTTAACTTGGTCTCGTGTATAACCCCTGTTTATATCATCATTATTAATAATAGTAGTTATTATTCACTTTTCATCACAGGGCATCACCGTCCGGGTTTCCGGGGGTTGTAGAGGGTGGATTAGAACCCTTCAGTGTTTAGGGAGGAATTGTTAGCTGAATTGCGCAGTATGGAATTGCCTCCCGGTGTGATCGTGACTTCCCAGGAGGACCCTTTCTCTGTACACCAGTCAGAAAGCTTGCGCTGGATTACCTGGTTCCTGTGCCTGCCGATGTTTTTCAGTATTGTGGCCTAAACGTGTGTGCTTGGGGAATGGAAGCTTTTATAAACGAACAGGAGTGCACTTGTAGCCATGCATGCTAACAGAGAGGAATGTAGCTCAGGAATCCTTTCTTATGGGTATCATACCTAGGGGTTAATCCAGTCAGCAAGACAAGTTTAAATGGCAAAGTTGCAATCCTGTCAAAAGCCGCAATTACAATGCAGATATTGGTCAAAGCAGTGATGAATGTGACTTGCAACAAATGTTACACGTTTGAAATTGTAACTGCAAGGTTGGATCCAATTACTTGAGAAAAAAAATTATTCTTTATTTCTGGAGTTGATTTCTTAGACTTCTGAAAACCAGAATGATTGTTGAAAGGACTTCTTATAGCTTGAGTTTTTAATACTAGTTGATTTTTTTTTTTTTTAACAAAGGAAATCAGTGAGGTAAATGTGCTGAAAGGGAATTGCATCTGTCACAAATAGTGTGACTTCCAGCTATACCAGTGGCATTGTGTTTATATCACAGAGAGATGTGTACAAATTCAGCAAAATAAGAATACTGAATTAGTGCAAAGTCTTTTAAAAAAGGCTCTCTAACAACCAGTCAGTTTATAAGCAAAGTCAGTGTAAAATTATGTTTTGTTACATTGGTAATTTAGCTGGATAAAAGCATTGAAACTTAAAACCCAACAAAAAAATAGAAAGTCCCCATGCCAAACTGGAGTGTGGAGTTCCTGAGAAACAAATATTTTCATTGCATTCTAGTTTCCCCATTTGAATACTTCATATTTCATGTATTTTAGCAACAAAATGTGTTTGGGTTTTGGTTTGGTTTTTTTTTTTTTTTTTTTTTAAATTTCCACTTTTCTCCATGAGAGTGACCTGCTATGGAAGAACTGTAGCTGATAGGTTGAGTTTTGTTTCTCTACTTAAACAGTTACACTGTATACCTGGGTAGAATTATGGGTTTCTTTTTCCCATAAGGCTTAAATGGGTTGCATTTTCATATGTTTCCAAAGTCGAGTTTTTACACATATCGTGAGATAAATACCGGTTGAGGTTTTAGGCCAGGCAGTTTTTGTCTCCAATTCTGATATTTGATTTGAGCTAGTAAGTAGACCTTTGTCTCTGTGGAGAGAATCATTAGTGTGCCAAAGAGACACAAAAGGCCATTTGGGTGAATTTTTCTTTTTTTTTTTTTTTTTAAGGATCTGGAGTCCGAGTGACCAAATTAGTGCCTTCTCAAAGCATTTGTTGGTATTGCTTGTAGGACAAAATGGTTTTCATCAGCGTTAGACAGAATAACAATACTACTGTGTTTTGATGACACTGAGAATGCATTATTTATTTATTTCAGTCTTCCATTTTGAAGCTTGATGTTAGATTAAATTGATGCCTCAGCATGGTTCTTAGTGAGCAATGGTTCTTAAAAATTTTGACTGTTTTTTTATTGATGAGAGCTATAAGACAATGTAAAACACTACTTTTTTTTTTTCCAGAGAAATCTGGGGTTTTTTGTGGTGGAATGTTTAATATCTGATTCTGCATGTTAAAATTCACTATATGTGACCAAATTTTCAGGTGGAAAAACAGGCAATCATATTCCAGTTTAGTGGCAGGCCACTGGAAATTAGGTGCAAAGTTGATTAAAACTTTTTTTTATATTGATTATGTACATTTTAATTTGCAGAAATATTTTCATGTGGGGGTAGGGTTTATGGGTGTTTTCATTGTTGAATAATTTCTTCTTTCCAGAAGAGCTGTCTTTTGTGCCAGGGGCTAGGCGTGGATTATGTTTTTTTCAACTGGTGAAATTGTTAAGATTAATGCAAATAATTCTTAGGACTTTTTGATTGTCTTATTTCTAGATTGGACTTTCAAAGCAGATTAACTTTGTCTATGGCAGTATTACATTGAAAGGTTAAGCTGGTCTGTGCTTGGAGGGGATATGTCCAAGGAAAATCCTGGATGTTGCAGGAAGTGGTGTAACTGATTCCCAAGGTGGTAGTCTTTTCCTTGGGTTAGTACTAAAGGAGTGTTCCAACATGATGCCAGGTAGATGTGCCATGAGTCAGATGTAAAATCAAGCTCCTATCTGCCAGGTGAAAATCCCTGTACCGTTTACTCTGGAACCACTGCCAGATGTTAATTTGGTAATGTCACTGAGGATCTGAACTCTCCCTGTAGACATGGCTTTCATAATTACTTTCTAACCTAAATTGTTCTGTTTTGTTGCTTGGGTACTGAGAAATTAGTGTGTTCCTCTTGATAGGAGACTGCACTGAATGTAGTAATTTTCTACATGTGACCTTTAAAACATTTTGAAATCTTCTGGATGAAAGAAGTTGTATAAACATAAGGAACATAGGACTGTAATAGTAATTTCTTAACTTGGATAAATCTCCTGCTGAAGTTCATCAGAAGCATGAGTAAGGAGTACTGAAGAGAACCGTAACATACTGTGTTATAGAGAAAACTGGTAGCAAACTGTATATTTAGGTTGCCTAATAGTTTCCATTATAAAGAAATTGTATGACCTCCTTGAGAAGCTTTACTGAAGCTTGGCAAGAGGAAAAGTCCTTAGGCTAAATAAGTGGTTTGATTTCCTTGCCCTATGAAATTGTTTCAAGTTTTGTTGAGACTAAATCCCTTTAAAAGTCATCATTCCCCCTCTGCCACTCACGTTGTACAGAAAAGTCATTTCTAGAACACTGAAAAAGCCCAGACTGGAATAATGTAAAAGCAACAGTGGCAGCGATGGTATGCTGAAAAGATGGAAAGGAATTATATGGCTCCTGGGAAGGTTATAATGTGGTTGCTGAATTTGGTCTGACTCTCACACAATTACCACTTTGTCAAATGAAAGTTGCCTCCATTGGCAAACTACCATTTCTTTTCTTTCTTTTCCTTCTGCTCTTCATGGCACTCTCTGAATTAGGAGTATACCAATACCGGTTAACCTTCAAGAATTGGGCTGGATCCTTGGACAGACCTTATTGCAGCAAGTATTTGCTCTTGGTTTGTCTGTCCTTCAATAGATGTTTTGGCTTTTGCTATTCTTGCCAGCTAACACCATTAGTCACTGTGATTTAGATGTGTTGTAAAGCTGAAGATTAAGTTTCAGTGTTGCTGGGAAGAAGTACACAAGAGGACTGGCATTCCCTCTGCAGGAATGTATGTTTCCTAGTCTCTTTTGCCTTCTAGGAGGCTGCGTTACTGCCCTGTTGTCACCTCTGCTTAAAATTCCTCCGAAGCATTATTAATGCTCTTATTATTCAGTTAGCAGTAGCATCCAGATTTAAAATTACCTGTCACGTTGCTTTCTTTTTTGTGGTTTTTACGCATGTGGTCTGATCTCTAGTTGCGGGATCCTATTCTTTTTTTAATGCTATGATAAACCATTTCTCCTTTCAGTGTGAATGATGAGCACCCAGAGAGCTACAGGAGGAACTGCAAACACTGGCTTTTTAAACTTTGAAATGCTTGGAATGATACTCTGCTGTGTAAATAAAGGAAAAAAGAGAGGCAGGGACACATGATCAATTTCCCCTTTTCAGAGCTGATAGCTTTCTGTGATTTTTAAATTAGGAAAAAGGACAAAACTCCAAATGATATTTTCACTAATGGTATTCCCTAGTAACAGGGGAAAGTTTGTTGAACAAAAGTGTATTTTATGCTTGTTATGGTTTTATTTTTTTAGAGCCACTTTCATTACTTCCTTTGAATTCAGTAAAAACTTTATCTTGTCTATGAATATGGGTCTTAGTGCACACTATTCTAGTCCATAATATTTGTCTTTTGGCAGCAGGAGAGGAAGCAGAATAAGGAAATGACACAGGTACAAGTGAATTCTGTGAAGTTTTGTGGGGTTTTTGTGTTTGCTTGGGTTTAGGGTTTTTTAGTTTGGTCGATTTTTTGGGTTTGGTTTGTTGTTTGGTTGGTTGGGGTTTTTTGTTCTGGGTTTTTGGTTTGGTTTGTTTTGTTTTGGTGTTTTTTTTTTTTGTTTTGTTTTTTTTTAGGGATTCCTATTTGATACACATGTTGAATGAGCTGCTATGTGCAATATCATTTATAAAATAGCCCCTGAAATTTGCAGCCAGAATGAGAAAGTCATCTTAAGTCAGGATGAAATTTTGTGGAGTTGGGATCTATACCTCTTAACATCCTGTACTGCCAAAGCTGAGACATGTATAACCAGCTGAATGGAGGCATGGCTTCCATATCCTGTGATCTATTAATCTTCATTACTGAATTGCTCATTTTCTCCCAGCCTAAGGTATGAAAAGCCAATTTTAAGTCATACCAGTCTGAGGTATAAGGAACTGGGATGCAGTCTTTGTACATTTCCCTGGTGTTTGGTCTGTGCTCCTTGACTGTGTCTGAGAGTATGGCAATCTAATATGTGCATGTATTTTATAAGCATGTCTGATAATCTCCTAAATATGAGATATAGGTTTCTATTTGGAACTGTCATGAGTTTGTTTTATGCTGTGAGAAGTATAAATAAAGTGTTTAATTTTTTAACTTGGATATCAAGGTCATTTTTCTTCAGAAAACATGTGCAATTTGTTTAGTCATGTACCATCTGGATGTTTGTAAGCACAAATCAGTTATATTTAATCAAATCTGGTATTTGTATTTCTGTTGAAGTGCAGTACTGCTAAGGTTGGTACTTATCTTGTATATCTGGTTTATCGTGTCTGTCTCACAACAGCTTGTTAAGGACTCTCTCTTCTGGCTTCCAGTATGCAGCCTCTGTGCATGCGTGTGTGTGTGTGTATGCGTGTGTGTGTGTGTCAGGGGGAAGGCTGTAAAGGAGAAGAAGAGGAAGAACTGCCTGTCATGCTGATTTTACAAATACATGACTGAATCAAGCTGAACAGACTGAAGAGCTGTTTGTTACTTGTGATATTGTGATAATTTGGAGAAGGAAATATTTGCAGGAATTGAGTGGAAAAGTCACATATAATCCAAATTCTGTATTGCAAGTTTTATGTTTTAGTGTCAATATTAAATTATAAAGAAGAACAAGAATTAATAGTTTTCTCTTGCTCTGTAGATAGCTATTGCATAATCCGGTCATTTTGGACTTCCAGTCTTATTTTCAAAAAGAGTTTTTAGAATTGTTATGGAACTTATTTAGGAATTATTTTCCCTGAAAAATATGGTGAAACTGAAGAATTCTGCACACATCAACTTGAATGAGTTTTTGTTTTTTTTATAGAACAATGAATTTTTGTTGAGTGGGCTGGGTCTGTTAGATGCTCCTGGTGGGTGTAGCTTGTATGGGCAATAGAGAATGCAATGTGCATCCAATTGAAAGAAGATCAAGTTTATATTTTAGAAAGAAGTAAGGAAGGGCGCTGTCGGATTTTTTTTTTTAAAGGTTAAAATCTTTGTGGGTTTGAACTTGACAGGTACTTTAATCTTACTCTAAACAGCTCATAGAAAAATCGTTGGTCTTTTTTTTTTTTTTTTCTCCAGCATAAACTTGGTGTTTTTGGTTTGACAGTTGCTTATTTTATTTTTTTCTGTAGCTCCTTCGTGATGTGTTATGCTTTGGTAACAAGAAGTATTTCATTTGATATTGGGCTAAAATCGGATAGGGCCTGTTTGATCCAGCTTTGATAGCTGATTTAAACCTAGTGTAGATGGTTTTTTTTCTGCATCATGCTGAAAATAGAACCATAAAATTGTAGTATCAGTAAGGTTGGAAAAGAGCTCTGAGATCATGAAGTCCAACCATTAATACAATGCCTCTGTGTTCACCACCAGACTATGTCCTCAGTTGCCACATTCACACATCTTTTGAACACTTCCATAGATTGTGACTCCAACACTTTGTGGAGCAACGTGTTGCAATGTCTGACCACCCTTTCAGTGAAGAACAACTTCCTAATATTCAAACTAAACCTCCCTTGTTGCAACTTGAGGCCATTTCCTCTCACCCTGCCACTTGTTGCCTGGGAGAAGAGACTAACACCCACCTTGCTACAGCCTAGTTTGAGGTAGATGTAGAGAGTGATAAGGTCTCGCCTGAGCATCCTTTTCTCCAGACTAAGTAACCCCAACTCTTTCAGCTGTTCCTCATAAGACTGGTTTTACAGATCCTTCACCAGCTTTGTTGCCCTTCTCTGGACATGCTCCAGCACCTCAATGTCCTTCTTGGAATGAGGGGCCCAGAACTGAAACCGGGATTCAAAGTTCAGCCTCACCCGTGCCAAGTACAGGGGGACAATCCTTGCCCTGATCCTGTTGGCCACACTGTTTGGATACAAGCCAGGTTACCACTGGCCTTCTTGGCCACCTGGGTACACTGCTGCCTCATGTTCAGCAACTGTTACAAGCACCCCCAGGTCCTTTCCCAGGGGTCTGCTTTCTAGCCACTCTTTCCCAGGCCTGCCATGCTACATGGGGTTGATGTGACCCAAGTGCTGGACCTGGCACTTTGCCTTGTTGAACCTCTTATTGTTGTCCTCAGGCCATTGGTCCAGCCTGTCCAGATCCCTCTGCAAACCCTTCCCACCCTCCAGCAGATCAACACTCCCAGCCAGCTTGGTGTTGTCTGTGAACTGACTGAGGGTGCGGTTGATCCCCTGGTCCAGGTGATCAGTGAAGGTATTAAACAGGACAGGCCCCAGTACTGCACCCTTGGGAACACTGCTGATGACCAGCTGGCAATGGGATGTAACTCCATTCACCCCCATTCTCTGGGCCTGGCCATCCAGCCTGGTATTTACCCAGCACCTTTCCATACCCTGGGAAACCAGTTTCTCTGGAGAATGCTGTGAGAGAGAGTGTCAAAAGTTTTACTGAAGTCTAGGTAGGTAAAACCTGCAGTCTTTCCCTCTTCCACTAAGCAGGTCACTTTGTTGTAAAATGAAATCAGGTTGGTCAAGCAGGACCTGCCTTTCCTAAACCCTTGCTGGCTGGTCCTGATCCCCAGGTTGTCCTGGATGTGCTGTGTGATGGCACTCCAGATGATCTGCTCCGTGGTCTTCTTGGACACTGAGGTCTGGCTGGGGGGCTTGTAGTTCCCTTGTGTTTTATCTGCAGTTATGTCAGCAATTTGGCCAGAAGTTTAGTTGGCCTTTTATGTAGATATACACTTTATGAAATTAAAAGAAACAAAGAAAGAAACCTATTGCTTTCTAAAAACATTCTCTTTTCCTCTCCTGTGGTAACTAATGATATCAGAGCTGCTGAACAGGAAAAACTACTTAGCCCTCTGTTTCCAAGATCTCCAATCTGATCATGGATTTCAGAGATATGCTCTCTAGAAGGCCATCTTTATTAATAGGCACTGCAGGATCAGAGAAAGATTCTGCCAACAAAATAGATTAGCATTTGTTTACCACAGTTAGAAAGCAGTAAAAGCTCTGAATTCTTTTGTGTTCATTATAGGGATGGTTTTAAGGAGGCTGATATGTCTCATTTGTCTTACCCATATCATCCTAGGAGCTCAGGATGGAAAAGTGATTTAGACCCTCTTCTATACTGAAAGAGGATCAGTAAACCTGGGCAACTTCTAACATTATCTTTATTCTAACAAGTCTTCATCGAAGGAGATTTTAACCTCTTTATACAACTTATTTATAGGCCTTTTTACCCTTGATGTTTTTCCAGATATCTAACCTTTGTGTTCAGTGAGATAGGTTGATTTATACTTCCCCTCCACCCTTTAGTGAATTATGCACTACATTTTTAGTTCTTTGGTTATTGGCTTTTGGTTTTCATGTTCACCCATTTTATCTCTAAGTCTCTGTATAAAAAAGAAAATTTCAGCCATCTTTTCTTATAGGTAACAGTTTTCTTAAGTTTATGAAATGATCATTCATTCCTGAGTGTTCAGTTGACACATTTCAGTAGTAGCCCAGAATGAGGACATACCTTCAGCTGAGTAATTTGTAGTGTATGGTTTCATGGGACTGTGGCTTTCCAGGATTCTGCTAAATTATGATGTATGATGTTCATACTTCCCTGAATGAGGATTTTCCTTTGTGCGGTAGTATCATAATGTTGACTTATCCAGGCCATGTAATCTGCTTGATCCAGTACAGTCTGGTATCCTTTTGTATCCCATTGTTACTTAAGTAGGGTGCTTTTTTCATCATGTCATGAGGCCTGCAGTGCTCTTTACTGTCTTTCTTGGAATTCATAATGTTGATTTTTGAGTCACCTTCACTCAGGATGGTCTTGTCAAACAGTTCTCATCACCTTTCAACTTGACTCTTGTTCTATTGCTTATTCCTTTGTCCAAAGCTTGATAGTGTGCCTGTAGAACCTCACTATAAAAACTGTCCTGTAGATATGTGTAAATGTCTCTACAGCTAGTTGCTGAGAACTATTAAACAAGCAAACTTAAATTTTGAACTTCATTTTTTTTTTGACCTCATCATAGTTAGCTTGACTGGGACAATGTATTTTTGATTGTGTTGCAAGTAAGACTTGGAATGTGTATTCCTTTTCTCTTAGTCAGTAGGACTGTTAGTCCATTAAAGAAAAGAACTAGACTGTGACAAGCCAATTTGCTTTATCCTTGAATGCTCCCAATTCTTAAATAATTTCATTACGGTATCTTTCTGAAATGTGGGTTAGCTGCGTCATTTACTACTACCTGCAGTTGTATTTGCCTGTCTTGGGATTTCTCTTCTGCCCCCTGCCCCTCCTGGTTTTTTTTCCCCTTCTGCAGTACTTAATGACTTCCATCTTTCTGTAATTTTCTAAACATTTGATTCTAAGGGTGAATTTCATTAGAGGCTGTTGACTACCATCAATAATATTCAGTAGCATATTCTGTTTCTTATTCTCACTTGTACTCATACTCTCTTGTTTAATTTGGTTACATGGAATTAAACTTTTGCCTGTGTGCTGAAGCAAGGAAGCCTTTATACCACTTAGTACTCGCTTCCTTTCCATATGTGATAGTGGATATGCTTCTTTCTATTTTCATGATTAAGTACTTTCCTTTGGGGTGTAAGTAGTGTGTGTTTTGATGTGTTTTGTCTTGGGGGTTTTGGAGGTTTTGTCGTTGTTGGTTTTTTGGTTGTTGGGAGTGTTTTTGGTGATAATGTCATCTTTGTTTTTAGTGACACCAGTGGTATTCTTGCTCCATGTATCTTTTCTAGGGAAGATTATTATCTGTTCTAGACTAAAAGCTGTGGGGATGTGAATAAACATGTGAAATAAGGTGAAGTATGTTAAAAGAGAGGTCTAGCTGGGAAGAAGAAAGCTCTTGTATCACCTGTAGAGTGATGAAAAGTTGCATTTTATGCCCCATGACTTTTGATAGCAATTTTTCCTTGATACTTGTGACAGCCCACTATGCCTGTTCCTGTTTAAAACTTGTTATGTCTGTACTTTCCATCTTGAAAGTTGGGTTAGGAGAGTATGCTTTTGTCAGAGTATCAAATCATGTCTTGTTGGCTCATACAGTGAGCTACAAAATACTTTTAAAGTAGGTTAGAACAAAATAGTAAGTGTTCAATTTTTACACTTCCATGAAGTATCTTATCCTGGTTTAAGTAGGGCAGAGAGATCTTGACGATTGTCTGTTCCCTCTGAAGTGCATTCAACTGGTATGTGGCACACTGATGTGGAGCACACTTGAACTTGGAGAGTTCAGCTGCAGAATGTGGTTGGTAGGCTTTTGCCTGGCAAACTTTCCACCAGAAGCCAGAGAAACTACAAGATATGACCTTGACATCTGCTACAAGTTTTTTCTTGTTTTCTTAGGAGTTGAGAGGAGAGGAGGAAATGAGCAATTGACAGTTTTCCCATTCTAATTTACTCTGGATTTGGGACTTACCTTTAAACTTTTCCATAATGCTTGAATATACTTTCTCTGAACTGTAGACTATGAAAATAAAGTTCCTAATTCTGACAGCTGAAAAAAGTTGGTTTGGCATATGCAGTGAAAGGAAAGTTGTTTCTTACAGTATCTTACAGATATCACTGAAATCTGTGATTAGGGTCATGCACTAAAAATTCTATAATTGAATAAGAAGGGTAACGGAGAAGGTGAGGACTGACTCTATGGCATCTTTTTAGATTAACATACATCTTATGGAATAATGCTATGGAGACTCTGGGAAGTTTGCATCTGCAGTACAGTACAGAACAAATAAGATAGGTCAGAAGCAAGTTCCTTCCTGTTTGATGACAAAACCAGCTGTGTCAAGTATTGGCCTTGTTCAGTGCAACAACTGCGCTGCAGCATCAGGTGGTTTTTTTTTGGTTTTTTTTTTTCCCTGCAGGGAAGGGACAGAGGAGCAGCCTGGAGGACCCAATCCTTTGTGGGATTGGCAGTTGAAAGTGGTCACTTCCCTATGAATCCCAAGGATCTAGAGGTCTAAAAGACTGTAACCACTTGCTCTGTAGACTAGCAAATATTGCCTCCTCAGGGGATGTTGTCAAGGAAATTAAGCTTCCTAACCACTACTCGTGGAGCACATTGTCATCTAGGAAACATAAATTGGTTGATACCCATATGTTTCTCAAAAAAGGTATTTTCAATGTAGCTGTCATGCTGAGCATTGGTGAGCCCTAGTCTGTGGCTCAGAAGAGGGGAAGAATTCTAACAACTGTGTGCAGGGGTTTGGAGACTTCAAACTGGTTGTTGGAGAACTAACATTTGATGGATGCTTTGAAAACTATCCATGAAGATGAACTTTGTCTTTCTAAAGATCCTGATACATACATTTCTTGTTAGGGCAGGCTATTGTGCACTCTACCAGTTGTCTTCAGGAGACTTGCTGGCCTCATCTGTTAAATGTTGTTGGGAAATTGGGCATTCCCTTTAAAGGGATGATTAAATAGGGTCACTGCCTCAAGGGGTAGTTTTCTGCACGTTTTTACAGTGACTGATAAACCATATGGGTCTTGTGAGTCTATTCTAATTGAATCAGCTTTTATTGAAAGACAGAATTGCTAGAAATGCACTGAATGGATGAATTCCAAGTAAATGATTCACGCTGCAAAACAGTTAGGAGTATGAAAGCACAAATCAGAGCTGTCTGAAGGTTAGAATTCAAATATACAGAGGATGTGTAGAAATTGGATTGTTACTCTGCAATATGCAGATGGAACTATATTATGTTTTCCCATACAGACCACTAGCTCCATTGTTTGCACTGGCATAATTACACAGTTGTATAATTTGCAGAGGCAGTGTAATGTACTGTTTACACTCTAGGATATGACAGAGGTAATGGTAATGAGAAAAAAATAATTTTGGATAGCAACGTAAGTTGTTGAAGATGCATTTAATCATTAACTGCTTCAATGTAGAAATAAAGACTAGCTTCTCACAAAATGGCTTTGTGTGTTGATTAGTGTGAGCATATTCATGTGACATGGCAAGCTAAATGTAGTTTAATCTGATAGTTTTTATTCTATGAATAGCTTAATAGAGTACTGATGACTGGGGGAGGGTGAGCTGATCTGTGTCAAAACCCAAAGACTACTTCTCATTGTAGCAATTTAATTTAATTGCTAGCAACTTGTACTTGCGTTACAAGAACTGGTAATAGGGAGTACCTTTTACTTTTCATAATGGGACTTCAACTGCTAAAAAATTGAGTGGCATCATTACATGAGCTGCTCTCTTTTGTGCAGAACAGAGTTTGGAAGATCTAACTGGTCACAGCGCTTACAATACTACTTAGTATACACAGTGTTCCTGATGGTTTCCCATTTGTTTTAAATAATATCATTGTTGTGCTTATCCAGAAATGAATATTTTTTTTGTTACTGGGAGGTAAGTTGTGGCCTACTTGCACTTGATCACAAAACCCAGTGAGAGTAATGGAACAGATGTTTTTGTTGGGTTTATAGTGAAGTTAAAAAAGCATCTTCCTTTGTTCTAGAATATTGTTTGGTAGAACCTGGAACCTCTTGTTGCACAAGATGCTGCAGAAGGAGATTGTGGAGTAGATATGATAGTTGGTAAAAAGAGATATGTAATTTTATAAAGCAAATTTTGCTTATGTATCAAATCTGGAAAATTACGTTGTTAGTTGAAAAACTGCCAGATAGAAGAAAATAAAGTCTGAAAACATTGTAGCTACTAGTCTGCAAATACGTGGAAGGATGTATTAAGAACTGTTATGTGCTTTGTGTGTAGAAATGCTCTCACTTCTCACTAATTATTTGGGAATGAATGTATTACATTTGACAGAAATAGTCCTCCACTATTGAAGTTTGAAAAATATTTCATGCTTTTAAATCTTTATTGTCAAACTGGCACTTGAAAATTTCATTGCCTTGAAGCACAAAGATCAGTAAAAAAGATAGAGAAATTGATGGGGTAAAGATAGGGAATTTTTTTCTTGGTTTCTGTGCAGCCAGATTGCACATACTTAAAAGCACCTTAACGGTAGAGATTTGTGCCTGAACTGGAATGAAGGGTCTAAAAATGTAACAGTTAAACTTTTGCCTTCTCACTTGAAGTTTAATAAGACACTGGTGCTCCTTATGTGTCAGCATTATTACATGAGGACAGTCACTACAATGGCTTAATGCATGTCTGTCTGTATCAGTTCTAGTGATTTCATTCTGTATTACAAGGAGTTCAAGTATCAACTTCTTGAATCTTAGGAACTTCTTGTGCATTTGTAGGCCACGATAATAAGATTATGATGCAAAATTAAATTTGGTTCAATTTATTTTATTTAAAGTCTCAATACCACTGCAAGGTCTATATAAATATAGGTCTCAGCCTTTCAACGTTTTTTATTAATTCCTAGTCTTGGAAAAAAGAGCAGTTTCTTTGAATTTAAGCTCTTTGGAGGAAGAGGTTAGCTCAAAGCAAGGAAGACTTGGGTAGCTGTGTCTATGTTTAATTTTTAGGTGAATGTATGGGTGGTGAAGTTGCTTACGTTTGTTACCATTAAAACCAGTTACAGTGGGAGGGAAAAGAGACTCTGGAAGGGGCATGGATGTAAGAATGACTAGGGTCATTGTTACCTGTTTTGCAGAAAGACTTCTGAAAAAGAGAAAAAATGCCTGAGGAAGTGGGAAAGTTAATTACTTGATAATCATATAGTAACTCTTTATCAGTATATGAAGGTGGGGGAAGAGAGGTAATGGTATCAGAAAAACCTGGTGGGTGAGAGGCAAGTTTATTTACTTCTTAGTAACTTCAAGGTACTGTGTTACTTTTTACAGAAACTGAAATTGAAATAGCGTTTGTTTGTTTTTCTTTTCCTTTTTTTTTCTTTCTTTTTTTCCTGGAGCTATTTAGACCTGGCGTCTAAATCTGCATCATTGATCCATCGTGGAAAACTCACATTCCAAAGCTGCAGGTTGTAACCTGTCCTGGGATCTGCTGAGTGAAAAGCTCTCTAAGCTCCATTGCAAAGTTACAGTTAGAACTTTGCATAATTAATGCATTTTTGAAAATGCTTAGGATATGTATCGTACTACAATATTGCTTTAATATTCAGAGTTAATACTTAATAGCTGTGCCTTGTAAAAGTTGCTGAAATAGATGCTGTCAGAATTGCTCACACCATTCATACCTAAGTGAAAGTGTTTTCCTAGTACGTGTTATAGGAGCAGTCATTCCTTACAAAATCTATGTAAACCCACTTTTTCACATCCTTTGCTTTGTTTGAAAATCTGTTTGCTGTAAGATCGTGCGTCTTTCTGTTTGACTCCCTGTATGTATCTGCTTGCTTTGGAGATTAGGAACTACCTTTTATTTTTAAATTAATTGCTCTAGTTATTGTATTAAGATATATTTGAGAATGTGGATCATAGTTAAATGAGGACATGGTGAAGGAGATTTGAGTAGAGCTAGATAGAATATGATGATGAAGTAGAAAGTATGTAAAGATAAGCTTTTCTTGAGATTTCACTAACGACGGTGAACTAGAAAAATGGAGATTAGAATATTAATGTGGATATCAGATTCCTATTAGCTTCTTGAGACATTAATATTTAGGATAGATGTGAGTGGAAAATGATCTTCAAATAAATTATAAGATATTTAAAGCCTGTACATTTGTACTGCAAAATGATCCGGTCTAGTAATGAAAGAACAGAATAGGATTTGAATGATTCAGCTTTGTTCTCAACAAGATTTTAGTGCACTTAACTGTATTCTGTTTAGACTTTTAAAAGACATGTATGAAACAAACATCAGCAAAACAGGATTTTTATTAGGGTTTGGAATTTTAACAAGGTGTTTCTGAAATCATTGCTAGATGAGGGAATAGCAGAAGCTGTTGTAGAAGGAATACGAGTATATGACTGAAATTAGAATGCTGTTTGAAAAAATTATTGTCTTAACTGAGTCATCTCAGTCAGAGACACACAAATGCCACACAGCAGCAGATGGAAAGGAGATAGGCAAGTCTGCGGGGCATGAAAGAGAGGGATACAATCGTCTCTTCTATTTAGAGAAGGTTGCTTTTTAAGCGTTGTCCTTCATAAGCAGTAAACAAAGAGGGAGGTAGGATTCAAGAAAACTTGAGTGGTTATTTAGAGGAGCTGACTGACTTTCTCTAAAGCCTAGCAAATAGGTCTAAATATTTTTTCTACAAGTTGACTTATCTTGTTCTCTTATGCTTTGCACAGAGATACTTAATTGGGAATGCCTGACCTTGATTTCCTACTGTGTTATTCGGAACTGTGACAAGTGTTCTGGGTTTAATCCATAATGCATCACCATACCCTGTGTTTCTAGTGCAACTTTTGGAGTAAAGTCCAAGAGTTTACCAAGGAAACACCATAAAAAAAACCCTCTGTGTGGAATCTGTAAAGGCAAAAAAGCATTTCTTTTTTGTACTGATTTTATTCTTTGGCACTCAGCTTCACAAATTTGACCAAAGATGACATGTATAAATAGATTATTTGCTGCTTGTAAGACCTTTTGGTAATAGCAATTTCAGTAAGTCTTGCAAAACCCTGGACAGTAGAATTCAGGGTGCTAATTGACTAGACTAGTGTTTTGCAGATAATGAGTTCTGCAATGCCATGCTAGTAGGACAAAACACATTGCAGAAGTGTGAAAGAAGTTATGTTCAAAAACATGCTGAACTCATTACCTAAGTCCTGTGCAGTGAGGGCCTTAAAGCAACAAGAAGTAGAGTAGAAGATTTGGGAACTTGGATTAACTTGAAAGCTTTTATTCTGTCCAACTGAATCGCCTGAAAGGGAAGAATACTTTGTATTTAAAGAATAATGTGGAGTTTTCATTTTTGAGGAAAGGATTCTGTGACCAAGGGTAAGACAAAATCAGTGAGGTTTCTGTTCCAGATATTTCTAACCTCTCTTTCTTGAGGAATAAATCTACTATCTTGAACAAAAGGTCAGTGTCTCCCTGCAGCAAAGAGAAGTTTAGATAATTGGTAGTGCTTAAGGATTAGCGATGCCTTTGAATAAAACCTCCTTAAGTCTCTGAAACCTGGTGTGTTTTGGTGGGGCCTTTTTTTTTTCTATTTTCTTTTTTTTTTTTTTTTTAGAAGAAATGGAGGAAATTACAAAATTCATGTATGAAGTTGAAACTTTGCAACACATTTTGAACACATGTAGAGATTCTACATAAAAACAGGTGAAGAATTATGATGAAATACCACAGGCTTTGTGTTTCTTAGGAGCTGGTCTTTTCTGCGAATAAAAACATCGTAGGAGATAAGATATTGCTGCTCAGTCTGAAAGCTTGAACTGTTATGATGAACAAACTGTTCAATACTTACCTGTTCTGTGTGATAGTATAAACAGATCTTAGAGATATTTTTCAACCTAAATGATTCTTTTATTCTATGATATTACCTGTTTCATTGAATCATGCTGTCATTCAAAAGGCAACTTCTTAGTATTTGGAAGAGAAACTTGAGTCCATGAACTGAAAATGCATCACTATCATGATGGGCAGCTAGGACATAACATCCTTCTGTGAGAACAGTGTTTTACAGGCAATTTCTTCCTGATTTTTAGGATGGGACAAGATGATGATAATTTCATAGGAAACCAAGGAGTAACAAGAATTTGAAAATAGAATTTTGTTGGCTCACTGATAGCTAAGTAGAACTGGACTAAATTATTGCTCTAGTTGTTGGAGGAAAAGTTTGGTAAGTAAAGTGTCCAGAGCTCAATAGCTGACATAAATATCTGGCTTAATATGTAGTATTCTGAAAGTTTTTAGGTAAGTTGCATGAGTTACTTGCTTTAGGAAATAGGTAATTTGCCACTCCAGACTGGTTAAGCTTCTAGCAAGGGCTTTTTGCCTAAGTTGAAGGAAGGAGGTGGATGGACTAGAGAAAAGTGAAGAAAAGATCCTATTAAAATGGAAGCTCTGGCTGACATATGATATTCTGGATTCAGGTTATCTGTTGAAGAACATCTTTCAGCTTGATTGAATGCTGAAGTGACAGCATTTCCTTAATCTAAACCCATTGCTGAGATTGGGAAATCGTAATTTTAATATTTCTGCAGTAGTAAAATACACAAAGCAAAGGACATAGAGCTTCAGGAAAGAGTGTGCCTTTGAGTAAGTTCCCTGTCCTTCAGAATGTCTGAACCCTGTAAACTGCACATTATAGATGACAATACACTTTTCCCACAATAAATTGAAAAAGTGTATGTATGTATTCAGCACTAGGATTTAATTCTAGCATCTAGTTTTGTGTATAGAAAAGCGTAGATTATGTTCTGAGATCTGCGGATACTGGGAGGGTGTTGGTACTTGTTCTGTGGATCAGTGCAGGTCCAGGATGGCTCCAACGAAAGCAGAGATAAGGTATTGGCTGTTAATGTGTCTGTTCAGTGGTTCTCAGCAGTCCTACTTGGTTGGCTGCACTGTGTGCTGCTTGGCAGTCTTATTGGGCTGGCTCTGGGTGTTCGGGATGTGCAGCACCAAAGGGATGAATCCACTCTGAACTTTGCATGCAGGGGTGTGTTATGATGATTCTGTTGAGATGTAGGTAGATTTGGGGTTGGTTCATGGGAAAACTGGCACAGTTCTCCACATCATGCTCTTTGTTTCCAGACTGTGGTGGATGAACTCTCGAGCTGGTGTGACAGTAAGTAACAGATCTGTCAGAACTTGAGCTCATACTCGGAGTAGTGCAGGAAACATTACACTGCTTTATGGACTAGTGGTGGCTGCAGAAGCAGCACTGTGCAAATGTAGTTGTGTTCTGAATATATTAAATAAATTAAGGCAAACCCCAAGATTCTTCAGCATTAAGCCAGTTTGCTTGTCTGCATGTTTGATGCACAAGTTGGGCAGCTGAGAGTTTACCGTACTTCTGCTGCATGTGTTGATCATTAGTATTGTACAGAGATATTTTTTGTTTCTGTTTTCAAAGTGGACCTGCTTTGTTGTAATGAAACCAAGTTATTCACTCTATCAAATTAGTCAAAATTCTATTAACGTAGATTATTGGTGAGCACCAGGTGAGGGAAATTAAGGAAACGTACTGCTGTGAGATGTCCAAAATGACTTATGAGCAGGAAGGTTTTATGTTGAGCTGTTGGACATGGAAATGACTTGTGGCAAAAGTTCCAGATACATTTGTTCTGGTGCACTGTGTGTGTTCGTAAAAGAGTATTTTTCATCTCTAGTCATGTAAATTGCTGTGTCATAAAGATTTTTTTAAAGAATGTCAGCAATGAAAACCAGTCCATCATTTTTAGTATTAAATATTTGCTTCATTTGAGAGTATCAGTGTTGAATGAATTTCTGTACACAAAACCTGAAGCAAAAACAAGTCTCTTCAACCTCTATGTGTATGCCTTCTAAACCAGCAGCTAGATCAAATCCTGTAAGATAAGATGTAGTAACATCCTGCAACAAGAAGACTAGAGTTAAAATGACATCCTTGTTTAGCACTTACGGGAATTGTAGAGAAGACAAAAACTTTATCCTTTATCCTTGTATGTTTGTATTAATGTCTATTGGCTTTTAAAACTTTTTAAAAACCAGAAATATTAGTTTTCCTAACTTTGTAAAGAAGACTATGAAGTATATGGGTATTTGTGTGCAGGCCCTTGAAAACAACATTGGAATTAGAGAATGAATAAAAGTGTAATGGATGAGGTTGGAATAGAAATGTCGGTGGAAGTATGGCTGATGTTAGACAAAAGATAACACTGAAAAGGAAAACTGGGTGGTAGAGAAGTGTAGTATTCAGAGCTGTAATGTTATACAGTGCTTACACAATAAAGTTCACCTCTGTTGGAAAGAATTGATAGCTCTTCTGTAATAGTGTATGCCTTTATTAGTATTCTCCTTCAAATGACTGAAGTGGCATTACTAGATAAAAATGCAAAGCTTTTAGGGGCTGGCTAAATGATATGTATTGTTTTTGTGAACATTTCTGCTTGTTCTGGATTGTTCAGTTTTGGTGGTGCAATAATGGTCTAGTGGTAGAGGCAAAAATGCTTGTAATCTTAATGCAGAAGGTTATCGAACTTCTTTTTAAACACCAGTTAGCTCAGGTGCTCTTAATTATGCTTTAAAAGCAAATTACCTAAGAATATTGATGAAATGAAAGGCAGTAGTAACACTGTCTGTATATACTTAATCTGTAGCAGCCTATTACAAGGAGTCATTAACTAACTGTTTTTGAAAACTAATAATTTAAAATATTGTATTTTGGCAAATCATCCAAATCAATTTCCTGTTACAGGGATAGTTTCTTTTACTTTATCTTCTGAGAAAGCCTTTCTTGTATGAATTCCTTCATACTTGAATGACATGATTCAGCTATTGCTAAGTGTGGAACAATTCTATCAGGTTAAAGCTTCATGAGTGGTAGAGATTTCATAACTCCTGCATGGCTTGCAAAGTGCGTGATTACAGTTCAGTAGCCTCTTTTAGGTATCAAAAGAAAAAAAAAAGAATGCTTTAAAGATGTTCCTAGTGTTGAGAGAGATCAATTACTTTTTTCTCCTGGATTTTTTTAATATAAGAACCTTGAACGTGTCATTTAATAAATCTGGAAGTGACAAATCAGATAATAAAATTTAGAACACAGATATAAGTGATAGACAGCTACAGAAATAATTGACAGCCAAAAGGTGGTTGTTTAATGGAAGGAATGAAATAACTGGGTGGAATCCCTTGTCACAGCAAAACCACATCAAACTTCTTGATTCATTTTTACTGCATCTTTCAAAACATGATTTCTCTGGGGGTTTTTTTGTCTCAACTGTTTTCTGTTCTTTGTTGCAAAGATTTTTTTTTTCAGTCTCATTTGTTTTATGGTATTAGGAAAAGAAGTTCTAAACCTGGGACTTAGAACTGAATTTAATTTCCCAGCTGTACTCTAATACAAATTACCTAGTTTGCCCTCAGGAACTGCAGTTGTTACAAATTGAGAACTTCTAAAATTATTTGGCTAGGATTTTTTTTTCCCTCTCTACCTCTTTTTAACAAGTTCCCAGTATCACTGTGTTGTCCACAGTCCTGGGAAACAATTCGTTATGTGTGAAGTTCACTACTGTCTTAGTTCACAAGTCACATGTCAGACTATTCTCTCAGGTCACTGTGTAGTAATAATAGGATTGTCACTTCACTGTCATGAGAAACTGTATCCCTATCTTCTGGTGCAATCTTCAGTTCAAGACAGATCATCAGTTTTGTTTATATATCACAACTGTTTTCCACCTGAAATTATAAGCTCCTGCATCAATTACACCTTGGTGGTTCTTGCTGTTAGGAACTACTATGACAAAAGGCCAAAACAATTTTGAGACAAGTTTTCTTAAAAATGTCTGATCTACTCTGTTAACCTACATATTTGTAGTCCATCAAGTTGTTTCAGGGGTTGTAGACTCGGTACAGTGTGTGCTTTGCAAGGTCCTGGTGCTCTCGTGAAAAACCTGTAGTCGCATACTTGCCAGTTGATACATCCAGTTGCCAGTTAAAAATTACCCATCTGGGTGGTTTTCATAAAGTGATTTGTTCTTTGTCTCTTCATAAGCCCTGGGTTGGCTTAGTCCATGGGTGTGTAAACAGTAGGCTAGTTTTTACCTCAGAAGTTCTATTGTGTTGACAATTTTAATAGTCTTTGCTTTATTTTAATTCATTAAGAACTTGCTGTGAAGAGTCATGAAATCTCAGCTAATTTGTATTAACTGCCTTTCCCATACTTTATGAATTCTTGTTATTTGGCTTTCACTCTGTAATATGAACTATTGCAGTCATTACTGAAAATGTAACTTGTTAATGGGAGCTGCCTTGATTTCCTTCTTTTGTTATTTTTCTCATCTCTTTAGCAAGAAGTGCCAGTAGTATGATCCTGTGGTTTGGGATAAATAAATGTGTATGAGCTGATAGCTTCTGTTGTTTTAATAACTGTTTTGTATTCTCAGAGTATCACAGTGCATATAATTTGTGCTTTTTCTATTTTAAAAAACCCAGCGCCACAACCCAACTAACAAAACCCAAGAGCTTGGCAGGGTAAACATTCTTTTGGAGAAGCAATTAACATCTTCAAAGTCTTAATAGAGTAACACAACCTTATTTTATAAGTCATGACTTGACATTTTTTAATTCCAAAATTACAGAATAAAGAAATACACTTGCATTGGAAAGAGTAAAATATGTAATTTCAAACTAGAACCATTGTATTCTGATACAGAACAGAATAAAAATTAAGCCATTTCAAAATAATATTTTTGAAATGTAAAAACAGTAAACTGCTGAAATTATTTTGCCTGTTGTTGCTCTTCTCACACTGTTTTTTAGTTTATATTAAAACTTGGAAATGAAACCTGCACTGTGTATACTGATGGAACGTGGTCATATGTTTCTGTTGCCAACTTTCAAACTCTATGTGTTCTGGCACTTATATCCTGCTAATATTAGTCCAGTATATTTTCTTCAGTGAACAACCTGATAAAAATGATGCTCAGCAGGATTTATTATTGCCTTCAATGAATTTGGTTGAGCTGAAAACACTTAAGTGTTATTCTATAAGGTCAGCAGTGACTTTAGCTCTGATACCTCAAAAGTCAGTTTTTCCTTTTTGTGATATGGATTGTCTATTTCTGTATAGGAGTACACTCAAAATAGACCCCTTCAGCATTTGAGGGGGCTGGGAGTGGGTGGTGAAGTATTCTCTCTGGGAGCTTTATCTTTTGGAGTTTACTCTTTGAGGTCTTTGTCTGGATATGACAACTGGGAGAAGAGGGCACACTGCAAAAGATTGCCTCTAAATCCTGTAAAATAATAATAAAAAAAATCTCATTTGCTTCTAATGCAACTAAGTGGAACAAAAGGTTGTAATGTGTTTAAATTTTATATGCTATCTTAATGTAGTATTAGCAGCAAGACATTTTAACAATATTTGTTTTTATAGTGATTGTTAATGTTAATAACAGTAGACAGTTTGAGACTTGTTAAGTCTAAGCATTATGTGTGTCTGTATATATGTGCACACAGGAAACCTCGACCTGTCTCTCAGCTGGTTGCACAACAGGTTCCTCAGCAATTTGTGCCCCCTACACAATCAAAGAAAGAGAAAAAAGACAAAGTAGAAAAGGAAAAAAGTGAAAAGGAAACAAGCAAAAAGAACAGTCATAAGAAAACCAGGTAAAACATTTAGAAACTTTTGCAGTGTTGATAAAATGTAATTTACAAACATAAATAAGAAAATGTTCTTTGATTTTTCTGCTTTTTACTTTATTTGCTGTGGTGAACAATAAGGCTAAATATTGGTGTGCAAAGTTTCCTTGGTTTAGGATGGCTATAAAATGTGAAGGTGACTTGCAGTGTGTAGTTGTGGCCAGAAGATGGAGATCAGCTGAATAGAGAAAGAAAGACTTTTTGAGGATTATGAAGGGTATTCTTTTAAGGGTTACTGAAGTATTTCTCACACCCTACAAAACTGATGATAGGCAAATTGATGATATTAATCTCTGGAAAAGAGAAGGGATGGGAGTGACTAGTAAACAGTAGTGGGGGAAGAGAGAGAACCAATACCAGGCTGCAGACAAGTGAGAAAGTAACTTGGTTATTGATAGCCTTGCAGAACCCTTCAGCTTTGAAGGGCTGAACTAGGGTATAAATTAATGTGACAGGATAAGGCATGTATACTACCTAGTGATAAAAATCTCTATACTACATCTGGGATGTTCAAGGAAGCCTTGGACTCTTAGAACTGAGAACATGAAATATTACATTACAGATAAGGAGTTGTAAAAGCCTTGATCTTGCTGTAAGACCAGGTAGAAGGAGGGTGCAAACTGCTGAACAGAAGCAGCAGCTTTAACCCCTAATTCATCACAATCTAAGCATAAAATTATTGTGGCAAGAATGCTGTGCCAAAAAAAAATGAGAAGCTGAGAAGTATATAAGACAGGTAGTTAAGCAAATGCAGGAGGAACTGTTGGGGTTTTTTTTGT
>JAWWEU010000040.1:28455961-28496364 GCA_035583155.1 Acropternis orthonyx | reverse complement strand
CGGGATTTGGGTTTTTTTTGGTTGTTGTTGTCAGTCGTTTTTTTTAAATAGCCTCAGGGTAGCCCAGCCAAGAAATATCCACTGCGATTAGTTATGCAGAGAAGCAGCAAATGCTTCTCTTGTGCCTGAAATAAGATCATTCAGGTCAGAACCAGGAAGAGTGAAGAGAGAGCAGTCATGGTTAGGATTAAGGACACTGAGATGTTCATTCCTTTTCTTCTTTTTTAAATACTCAAATTTACAAGATTACCTCATGCAGCTGAAGTACTTCATTTATGAAGCATTTGATGTTAGCATAGTGAGTCTTAACCTAATTGAAGATTATAAATTGAACTATTGATGGCTAAATTGCAATAATACAGTAAAAATGCAAAAGTAGGTAAGGAAATAGTAAGGACACTTGAAAAATAAATAAAATCTTGAACCAAAATAGCAGTATTATCTTGCATTAAGAATTACTATTTTATTAATTAATTTTATTAATGCCCTAAGCAGTTAATGTTTCCAAGAATTGTTTCACTAGGTAGAGTAGTAAGTTAAGAATGCTTCATTGGTTTAAGTAGATTTGTTCAGTATCCTTTGGGAAAAGGGTCTCCTTTTGGTTTTGCCTTAATATTTGTATATTATTGCTGGAAACAACCATAAAAATCTGCATGCACACTCAGTATGGTTATTAAGCACCAGGCATGGCACACAGATTGATAATGCTGAATTTTTCTCTCCATTTCCCATGTTGCAGAGCAGCAGATTTTCAGTTTCTCTGAAATTCTTCATTCATGCTGCTTCAGCCTCAGGGGACAAGATGTCAAAGTCTATCTTAATTCTAATGGACAAAAGTCATTAATTGTTTTAGCTGAAGTGAATGGGAAGCAATTCAAACTAAGTCAGATGATGGGGCAAAGGCTAGGTCGTGTTAGCACACCTGCGAACATGTGATGTCATTCTTTTATTGCAGCTTGAGCTAGTGATAGCTGTGTCAGTTAAATGCATAAACTGTGATGTTCATAACTGCTTGTATGAATTCAGGTGTCTGGGGGCAGTTTCTCATGGTGGTCAAAGGAAAGTACTAAGTTGAAAGTACTTTACACTTGTCACTAGCTAAAAGATGATGGCAAAATATAAGTCAGTGTTTTTTAGTTTTTTGTGTTGTGAAAAATGTAACAGTTGAAAGATTATGAAGAGACCCAATCAACACTGTGTGTAATTTATCATCTCTGTGTGTAATTTAAATCACAGTATATGCCAGGAATACCAGAGTTATACTGTGAACACGAAGTCCAGTTCAAATAGTATAGTGGTGGTCCTAGTAAGGTTTTGAAATGAGGTAATACCTGCTGCAAGTTAACACTGTCGGTGCTGGTGAATTCAAAATATAGCAAAATATCAACATCTTCATTATTGAACATCATCTTCCACTTACAATTGTTGCTTAAGACTGCTGCAGAGTTCAACGTTTCACTGGATCAAATTTGTAACTTTTAATAGTCACAGTAAAGAAAGACTTGATCTTTAAAAGTAAAAAATTTCACATGTGCAATGCATCCATATTGCTGCACAGTGACATTATTCATAATGTCAACTTTAAATAATTTTGGAAGGTAATGTGTTATATTCAACTATTTTCAGTGTAAAACGTACTAGGAAACACTGCACCATTAACACTTTTGATACATTGTTTTCATAGATATTAGATACTGCACAAAGCAGCCTTATATACAACTCCTAAAAAGTAGGAGGGAGACAAGATAATAAGATGGCGTGTGTGCTTTTAATATGGTTATTTGCTTTATTTAGGCCAAGGTTGAAAAATGTGGATCGAAGTAGTGCTCAGCATTTGGAAGTTACCGTTGGAGATCTGACAGTCATAATTACAGACTTTAAGGAGAAAACTAAGTCACCACCTGCTTCCAGTGCTGCTTCTGCAGATCAACACAGTCAGAGTGGTTCTAGCTCTGACAACACAGAGAGGGGAATGTCCAGGTCATCTTCACCCAGAGGAGAAGCATCATCACTGAATGGGGAATCTCATTAAAATTTATTTCCTCCAGTTTCTTTAGTCTCTTCTCTTCAAAAGATACAAATACATAACTTCTGTCACCTGTTACCACATTTTCATGACAGATTATTCATGCATAATGGGTATGTTGACTGGAACATAATTTATGCAGCTAAAAAAAAAAAAGTGCAGTGGTAGAAACAATAACAGCATGAAGCTGAGTCAGGGGAGGTTTAGGTTGGATATCAGGAAAATATTTTTCACCCAAAGGGTGGTTGAGCACTGGAACAGGCTCCCTGGGGAAGTGGTCACAGCACCAAGCCTGTCTGAGTTCAAGAAGTGTTTGGACAATGCTCTCAGGCACATGGTGTGACTCTTGGGGTGTTCTGTGCAGGGCCAGGAGTTGGACTTGATGATCCTTGTGGGTCCCTTCCAACTCTGTATTCTATGATTCTATAATAATTTAAATGCAATCTGCAGATATGTATGAAGCATTTTCAGACCAACTTTTTAATCTTCATGTGTAAGGGTGCCATGAAAATGTGGTTTGAATGTTCATTATGCAGTGTTATTGATATGTCCATTTTCACTTTTAGTTTAGTGAATTCTAACACAACTCTTGGAGTCTCTACTATTGGCATGTACTGAATTTAAATTTTTATAAGATAGTTCAAGCTGCCTAAATATGTATTATTTGATAATTGTGAAACATAGTTATATGTATGCAAGTCAGAGATCAACTTAACTATTGCTGCAACAGAATTTTCATAATAATTATCTTCTTAAAAACACCTGCTGGTACTTGGTGTGGTTAAATAGGAAAAATGTTATTAAAGAAAACATTTGTATGGATTTTTGCCAATGTTTGACACATTTTACTAGATTACTGTTACTGAATTATGTTGATGGTTTTACCCATATTTTTTGACACTTAAAACACTTATTGTAATGTTTACAAGCAAAATAGAAAACATGTTCTAAACATTGATTAGTCAACCTTGCAATTCAGGTAAAGTACTGCTTTGTCGGTGTACACTGGTATTCTGTGTTGTGTAACAAATACTGAACCTCAGATGACAACGCATTTGGCAAAAACTAATGTTTGGAAAAGCTTTAAAAATAACAGAACTGCAGTTCTCATTTCTGCTTAGCGCTGTTTCCTTGCCCCAAATTTTTCTAGTGTCATATAGTTACTTACTTCATTACAGGAATATCAGGTGTTGCACAAGAATAAGAAAATAACAATACTGTTATTTTTTTGTTCCTGAATCAATTTCTTTAATGTTGATTTGGCCTATTAGAATATATTATGTCATAAATCATATGGAAAAAACCTCAGTATCCTACTTCATGGCATAAGCTGTCAACATTTACGCACTTAGCAATATACTGATACAGAGCAGAACTATTTACAATCCCACCTAGTATTATGTAAAATTACCAATAAAATATTTTTGTGAATACAGATTTTGCATTTTTGTTTACAACCAATAAGTGTTTTGATACATACATACAATTCATGTATAGATTTTAAATTATAGATTCTGGTCCAGTCTGAAAGTTCATGTAGCTCCTTTTAGTGAGGTAGTGCACTTACATTCCTGTGAACCTTTTCTTTTTCAGTCACAGTAAATATATTTTTAAGTCCATGTAAAAGTTGAATTGACCTTCTTGGTAGTGAATCCAGCCCCAAATTATTACCAACTTATGATATGTCTCCTTAACAGTTTAAAAAAATGGATTTTTGTAGCCCCTGACAATTGTGATGTTTGGTGGTTTCTTGTAGTAATGTATTTTTCTGTTTTTAATGCAGTACTTCTACAGGCACAATGGTACTGTTCTATTTTGTAAGATGCTAGTTGTGAAATACAGTTAGTTGCATAAAATGAGTCTGATGTGATATCTGAGAACATACCTCATTCCTTGGTGTTGCTGTTTAAAATTTTTAGACATCAAATGTTAATTATAGGCTATTTCAGATGGATAACTACTGACCTGTTCATTATGTATTCTGCTTTATCTTACTAAATAGGATGTCTGTTCATTGCTGTTACCTGGCCAAATCTTAGTATCTGTAAAACAATGCTTTTAAGGAAGGTTCTTAAATGTTTTTGGGCTGGGGTGGTGTTCAGAATAACATACACTAGTTTTTAAGAGAAAAATACATGCTTCTCAACTTTATTTTTTTATATTTTATTTTTAGGTGGGACTATTTGCAGAATATACTGTGTAATGGATTACAAAAGAGCTGAAACTGTTTGAAGTAAGCAGTTTAAGAATAGCAAATCTCATTGCAAGAAGTTTTATGAAATGTGTTTCTAATTTAAAATGCTAACACATCTCAGAATTCCTTGCAAACTAATAATAATCTATTACCAGTAATTCACTAAATGGGAAATATATTTTCATTTACGTTTATGTGAACACGCCACCCAGCACTGCCAACAAGAGGACTCTATCTTCAGAAGCTAAGTAGCCATTTGGTTTGGAAGGGAAGAAAAAAGGATGGAGTGGATTTTACTATGATTCAACTGTCTCTAGAGAAAAATCTCAAAAATGTGATACAAGTATGGTTATAATCAAAAAGAATGCAGAAAAGTCTCACTGTTCTTTATGGAACAAGACACTGAAAAGCAATTTCTAACTACAGATACAACACAAGTCAGCTAGGATCTAAAAAGCTGTGGTGGTTTTAACTGAACTATTAGGTTGCCAGTGTTTCATGGCAATGATGCTTGGTTTAGCATTAAGCGAAGTTAAGAAAATTTTTACCTGTTGGTGATGAAAGGGATCTTTACTGACAGCAGAGTAGACAAATTCTAAGTGAAATATGGCATCTGACTCTGTTCATAGTGTTATAATTTAAATTAACTTCACTTTCATAATTTTGAAATAATTTTGACTTTTAGTAATCCTAAGTCCCTTTTCTAACTGTAAATATATTTAAAAGCATCTTTATTCCATAAAAAGTGAAAATTTAATGTTGTAATGTGTTTTGATTAGCTATTTTTCTCTATAATTGCTCTCTGCATAAAAACTGTTATTTGTTAAATCTATATATGCACCAGTCTTCAACAGTCATGCATCCTGGGTTGTTCATGAAATGGTAGCCCAACAAAGACAAGTGTGACAGTGTTTCATGTAAATTAGTTCCTTTATGTGTTGATTGATTGTCTGGTTTCAGAAAGAAAAGTGGGGAGAAATGGGGGGAAATGAAGTATAAATAGTTCATTGATAGAGTGTACAGTAATTCAGTCTCTTCCTAACTGTGTCATTAATATAATTATATTAATTATAAGGAAAAGAACAAATATACAGATGAGGACTGATGGGGTTTTTTTCATGAATTTAAGTCTACATATTGGAGATAAAGAAAAGTTCTACTCAGTAGCAGGTTAAAGTATACCATATACAATCTTGATTCCAACAGAAGTGGTAGTAATAAATAAATTACATTAAAAAAATTAAAATTCTTGATATTAATAGTCTTGATATTAAGACCATGACTGAAGTTTTAACCTATTATATATTTATCTAGATATTCGATGTTTTGGGGCATAGATTGTAAAATCTCAAAAAGGTTTGATTTTATAATTTGTGCACTTTACCCTTTTTAATATTATGAATAGCACATTTTCAAGGAGCCATGTGAGAGAGAGTACTTTCTAGAATTTGTTTCTACCAGTTCACTATAGTGTTTAGGCAGGTCTTCTAAACTTCACATCTTGCATCTTAGATTCTTTCTGTTTTCGCTTTCCTATTTCAAAAGCCTGACAATTTCTCACATTATGCTGATTGATTTTACTTTGTTATACAGGATTGATTTGGCATGGAACTGTCTGTTGTGTACTTTTTAGGTGCATTGGGGTTCTTTAACTGTATCTGTTTGAGTTTTTTCTCTCACATGCCTTTATTTGATTCTTCTCCCTGCTAGGAGTCTGGGTATACTTCTGTTCAAACATCAGAAAGAGTATGGAAATAGAAAGGCATCTAAATTTAATTTCTCCAAAGGTAACAACAAGTGCTATACTTATAGTAAATTTGGTCTCTCCTTACTCAGGAGTAAGATAGGTAAGGTGAAAAGTTAATGCTGGTTTTGGCTATTGGACTACTCAGTCAAATGTGGCATTTTGCAAATGCGTACTTCTATATTAATGTTAAGATTCGAGTGTGCTGGAAATACAGTCTGAGCTTTGAAAGGTTTTCCTAACCTGAAATTATGCCCCAACTTACGCCAAAGCAGTCTGAGTTTGAAAGGTTGTAACTTCACAAGCTAGCAAAAACTGTGCAGTAAAATCAATCACATTGGGGAAGCTCAGATAGTTTTCTTTTGTGCTGTCAAAGTTTTAACAAGACAAGAAACTGTTAAAAGAGACTTAAGAGATTTGTCTAAGACAACAATCAGATCTTGAGCTTATCTTGAGATCTAAAGAACCCATGTTTTAACAAGAATTAACAGGTTTTAATGACTAAATGAAACTTGGAAAAGTACTTGACAAGTTAATTACAAATCAGTGCTTTTTAGAAGTTATTGTAACTTCGAAGGGAGTAAATGGTGGAACAGCAATGGATGGCTGCACGCTTGCTAGAAAATGCTATTATCAACAGGAAGTGATGTTTACATGGCTTTCCTAAGATGTTATGCATTCCCACTTCCCAAGGGCTGGCAGGTGTTCAGCGATCCCCAGGAAAACAGGGCTCCCTCATAGGTTAACAGTGACTGGGGAACACAAATGCCATCACTCCAAATATTCCCCTCTTCCTTCTTCTTCCCCCAACTTTATATGCTGAGCATGACACTATGGTCTGGAATCGCTTTGGTCAGTTGGGGTCAGCTGTCCTGGCTGTGTCCCCTCACAATTCTTTGTGCACCTTCAGCCTCCTCGCTGGTGGGTCGGTATGAGAAGCAGAAAAGGCCTTGTTGCTGTGTAAATTTTGATCAGCAATAGCTAAAACATCTCTTTGTTATCATCCCTGTTTCCAGCACAAACCCAAAGCAGAGCTCCATACCAGCTACTGTGATGAAAATTAACTGTCCCAGCCAAAACCAGTACATCTGTGTATAAATACTGATCTGAGTAAAAAAAAAGTGAACATGCTCCCTTAAACTTTTAAGATTTTAAGACATGTTTATATGCATCTAATATATATCTGCCATCCTTGAATAATCTATTTGAAGCTGATCCTTCTTTGCACAAAATAAATAAAAATACTTCAATGTCAAGCCCAGTTCCTGATGGCACAGATCTCTGAGAAAGAAAATCTGCTATCTGACTGATCATCTCTTACTGTAACAGCACTCAGCTACGAATTAGCCTAGGCAAGGGAAACCTCTTCAGGTTACATGTATTTATTGAGTATCGCTATGCCCACCTCTGAAGAAAACACATTCTGATTCCTTCCTCTCCCCTTTTTTATTTTCTTTTAAGTACATTTGTAGTACAAGTGGATGCAGTGAGTTTGGAAGAATTTATTATGCCTGCTTTTGTAAGTGGGGAATTTAATGGCTGTTCCCAGTTCTTCAGCTATATTCTGGTTTCTCTAAGTCCAGCAAAGGTATGTGGAGCTTAGAGTTCATTTATCCATTTTGTCACCATTGTGTTTGTTCCTATATAACTTACTGAACAGGTTCTTGCTGAGCATACTTAGTTACACTGATCCTGTACCACTCAAGCACTCTGGTTGAGGTAGTTGGCATTCTGGGATGCCAATTGTCTGCATTTCTGCAAATGGTCTGATTCTGTTCTGGGAGGCTTCCAAGCCTGGAAAAATAAGCAAAATGCTTTCCAACTGATGGAGGCATAATGTTGCCAAGTAACTTGCAGTACCTGGAGGCTTTTTGAAAGGTTTAAGAAAATGCACTCAGTCCCCACTGGAGGAGGAGGTCTGAGGAGCATGAATAGATACTGTGCACTTTCTCAGTTTTCCTATGGAAATTCCAGCTAATCAGCTTCTGTTTCTAAAATGTCAAAGACCTTGAAAATGCTCAGTCCAACAAGAAGACAGAGAATAAGGAGGGGGGGAAGGAAGAACAAAGAAAATATATTTTCAGAATAATCCCTAGAAGAGCCATATATAAAGGCTTCTTTGTCTGTTTTGTCTGTTAAGTATTCCTTTTTCTGTGTATTGTATTAGAAATAGGCAGCATTACACACCTTAGAGATGTGTCTTGCTTTATAATTCCTGATACCTGTTGGTTTAGTGACTTTTGGCTTCAAGATAGATGTAGGGGTTTGTGAATTGAATAGTAAATGACATGAACGTTTCACTCTTGGATACAGGTCATTTATTGAAAGGGACAAAGTTTTGATTAAAGAGCTAGTCAGGAATAAAATAAATTCCTCTTGTACAATTAGCCAGTATGCAATTTTAAAGGGTATAATTATTGGACTACTAGAAAAAAGGATAGCTTTATGTTATAAGGGTAATAGGAACCCAGACTAGAGCGGATGTGGCTTCTGAAGAGTTTTGCGGCCAGTAGTTCATATGGCTGTTTTCAGTGGTTATTCCACACCTTACCCCATTAATCTTGAAGTTTGTTAGAGCATCCTCACAAACAAATCAAAACTACCAACAGTACTGTCAGATGCTCTTAAAATTTGCTAAGTGCCTTACACAGAGCATCACTGAGGCAATGGTTCAGTTGTAAGGAAGTTCAATAAAAGATTTACTCCTCTGGTTGGAGTCACAGGTTATCAGTTGTAACCAAGGTGGTGTTCCTGGTTATAACACACTAGAATCTTACATTTTATTGCTGATAGAAGTATCTAATAAGAAACAGTCCAGAAATTTCTGAGGCTTTCAATTTGTAAAACATACATTTTCTGGAGGAGATTTTTTTCTTCTAGTCAGCTGTGATGGTCTACTGGAATATCACAGAAGCAAATAAAACTTTTGAGTATTTTTGGATGCATTCACATTTCTCAGTTTCTCAATCAAAGATGGTATTACCATTATTGGGAAGGGGTATCTAAGTTAGTTTTGTTTGTAGGGTTTGTTTATTGAACAGTAGTTTTTTAAGGATTTTGTTGTTAGAAAAAGGGCTTGTTATTTTGAAAATAAAAATCTTACCTGTCAGGTGTCTTCCCCAAAATGAGTAAGTGCCTTTTCTGTTCTGACTCTTAGAAGTATTTACTTTGTCAGATTGAATCTGAATGTCCTGGATAAACCAACTGTTAAGTACTGAGTGTTACCAATGGCTTGAAATCCTTTCACTGAAACAAGAGACAGAATGTAAGCCACTTGAATTACTTTGAGATTGATGTCATCAGAAGTTTTATAACTGCTACGAGTAGTATACTTCTAAGAACAATGTCATTTTACAGGAACTTGATATTGACAGGAAATAAATATTTATTAAAATAAGTACATTAAATAAATATTTATTTACCAATATAAGTAAGAGAAAATGTTACACTGTGGGGGCAACAGTCGTGCTGTTAGCAGTCCTGACTTCTTAGTGGAAAGTAAAACTAAGGTCCTGGACTCTAACTAAAAAATGTGTGGGTTTTGGTGAGAGATTGAGGCTGTCAATCTTATGTCCACATTCTAATAAAGTAATTCTTTCTATCTTAAGTTTTTACAAATTCTCAAGCAGAAAAGAAAGCATGAACAGATATCAGAGAGAGGCCCTCTGGTTTAATTGGTGCTGCTTCCTATCTCTATAGAGGATTTTTTTTTTCATTTTTTTTTTTTAAAAAACTTTGCTCAGGACTGGTACAGCTGAAAGTATATTTTCCCTTCATTCTTAAGCCTAGACTTTGAATGGAGTTTCTCTGAGACACTTTTGTAGTGAAATCATATTCCCTACAAACATTGAAGACAAAAATAAACATCTCCCTGAACAAAAGATTGTGTGTGGTTGTAATTTTTTAATATATACAAATTTATTATAAAATAATCTAAAGGTACTCTAAGAAAAACATAGTACATTGGTTTACACTTAAAAGGTCTCTGTGTAGCAGTCAGAAAGTACAGTTTGCATCATGAGATGCTACAAATTTTCTATCTGGTAAACCATGTTAAATTCCTGTTAAGCATTCCTTTAAATAAAGATGACAATACATTGCATGTAACCAAGTGTATAATAACCCACTGGGTCACTGCCTTCAACTGACTTCTTCCTGACCTCAGTTCAAAGACATTGTTAAACAATTTAAAATTCTGAAATGTTGGCAGGAAAGCTGAGGAGAAATGTCTGGAAAGAAAAACAGTAGGAATCACAGTGCAAAGGTAATTTTTTTCTATATTTAATGTTACACAGTTGTTGATAAAAAATTAACATCGCTGTAGTTATTGCATATTGATGACATACAGTTTGTTTCAGATGAGCATAAAAACATGTGTTTGATGCCTAGAATAGTGATAGATATTGAAATACCTTCCCCAGGTATAGATCAATGCTTCTTGCCTGTGAACAATCTGATAAGAAACTATTTTTGGTGAAAACTACTGTGGGTGCACTGTATTACAGTCTTGACTGGCAGTGGTGATGCTTAGGGTGTACTATGATAAATGGTAAATAAAATTATTAAATTGTTCAAACCCCCTCTCTGAATATGTTATTTGTACTCTCTAGGAGAAGGTTCAAGAAATACAAGTAAGCAGTTTGGGGATAAACAGCAGACTTTAGGACTGATCTCAAAATGCCAAGAGGCCTCTGCTAATTTATTGGCTGAGATGATTCATTACCCCTATTGGCTGTGATGGAAGTTGAGATATTCCTGAGAGTACTGCTTCTGAGGCAAGAAATTGTGAAGGTATCCATGCTTGCAAATTAAAGTAACAACTGAGGTAAGAAACTTGAGTAGGGGGCTTTGTTTAAGGTTTTATCTCGCTGTATATTCAGCTATGCTGTTACTAAAGCAGGCTATAAAACAGTGGTCTCTGTGGACTCTCTCAGTTTATCTTCACACAGTTCCCATGTTCAGTTCTCTGAATTGTTTGTCATTTGTGTTGCTTTGCAACACGAGACAAAGGTTCTACAAGGCATTGTTAAAAGAAGCTCGTTCCCTTATAAAGACCGTCAGAGTTTCCCATTTGTGCAGCAGGTAACTGCAGTGTTGGCCGTGAGTCTGGGAATTCATCCCCACTCTAGGGAGGTAATGTGTGAGGCTGATACCTCCTCAGGTGGAGAATGTTTTTAATGCCACCCTGCCAATGTTGGACATAGATCTCCAAGCACAGGCAGTAAGTGTTAGGAAAAGTGTTGACATAACTACCAAGTTTGGTAATAGCAGAAATACTGACTAAATTGGCATCAGATACCAGAATGAGGCTATTGTTGCTAATTACGGGAGTCTAATTTAGTCTTACTCATCTATTTTGCCAGAACAGAAGGGGTTCAAAAGAGGAGCACAAGTTGTAAAGCCCTTCTATCACCCTTTTATTCGTTTCTTTCCACTGTTGACTGTTTGACAAGACTGCTACACAATTATGGTCTGAAGATCAAAACAGATTTCTTAAATTCCACACAAATGTTTTGGCAGCCATGGGAGATCACAGCATTCCCACACAGATAGGGGTCTGGTGCTTGGAGATAGCTTAGGACAGTATCCAATTTTATTTTACCCTTTCTTGTCCTAAAAAAAAAATAGTGAAAAAGAAAATTTCTGAAGTTACAGATTAAAAATAGGTAAAGGAAGGCTGAGTAATGTGTAAGTGCAATCATAAGCAGCATTTTAAGGTATTTTGAATGTTTCAGGCTTAAAGTTCAGTGCAACACAATATCCCAACTACTCCCCGACTCTGCTGGCACCACACAGTGGAACGATCTGAGAACAGGACTCTGTTGACACCTTAGATACATCAGTGTCATGTACATACGGCCCGGGGTGTTGCACAAGGCAGAGTAAGGCAGGCTGACTGCTCGCCATAATTCCATGATCTTTGGGCATGACCAAGGCTGTTAACCAAGTATAAGGATGTGGGTACTTAGGCAGTTGTCTGTGATGTGGCTGTTCTATTCAGTTTTAGAAGCAGTTAGCACAAAAGATCGTATTAAGGTCTTATCTCTTCTTCCTTATAATTCAAGCACTAAATGCTTTAAACAATTACTGCATTTGCTCTGTTTTTTAGATTACTAATTATGGAAATAAAGCAACCCTTAGAGAAAATTATATGAACAGACAAACATTAGGACTTTATTTTTCTGTCTTTGGCATTGTCTCTATGATGGTTTACAATGTTACATCCTGCTTGAAGAGAACTAGGAAGCAAAAAAAGGGTACAGATGAACTAAATAAAAAGGTAAAATAATTGACGAAGTCAACAGCTATTCACCTGTTTTGACTGCCTGATCCCTTTCCAAAACACCACCTTACTGAATGACTGTCTGTTGTCTTTTCTATTCAAAATAGGGGCAGCTGGCTCCGGTGTATCATCTGACTTGCACTTCTGAATGGTTCTCAGTGTCCTGACAACTCCCCTATACCTCTGTTTCCTGTTATAAGGACAGGTGGCAATTGTCATCTAAAATTTTTTTTCATTTTAGCTGTTTGCTAGATGCAGTTTTCACTCTACTAGACATGCAGACTTTTTGAACTTGGAACTAATAAATATATAAATAATAAATGCATAAATGTTTACATTATGAAAAAAAAAAAGGTAGTTCTTTTCTGTCTGTGGTCTGAGGATTTCATAAGCTAATGCATTCCTGTTAAGAATCTTGAAAAAAGTGACTAGGATGAGAATACTTAGTACAAGTAGCATTAAATTCACTATGTAGAGTCTGCACTGTTACTGTGAAATGGAAAAGGTAAAAAATACCTTACAGGAATTACTTTCAGATTATTTGATATATTTCATCTTAAAAATTGAACTTTCAAGGCATAGTGAAAAGTTGCTATTGTGCATGATTATTGCTAGTAAATATTTATTCCATTAGAGAAAAAATGGTGATGTATTGTAGTAATTTAAAGACCATGATCTGTGTGTCAGGGAACTCAAAACACTTGATGCCGTAGCAAACAACAGCAGGAACAATAAGGACTTTTAACTATTTTTATATATAAACAAATAACAAACAAAAAACCAGCCCTGCTTGCCTTATTTCTGTGGTTTTTTGTATATGGTACATATTTGCATAAGTAGGTAAGTTCACTGACTCTTTCCGGAAGTGACCTTAAAGATCATCCAGTTTCAACCCTCCTGCCATGGGCAGGGACACCTTCCGTTAGACCAGGTTCCTCAAAGCCCCATCCAACCTAGCCTTGAACACTTCCAGGGATGGGGCATCCACTTGTCTGGGCAACCTGTTCTGGTGTCTCACCACCTTAATTGTGAATTTTTTCTTCATTCTGTCTAACCTAAACCTACCCTCTCTTAGTTTAAGGCCATTCTCCCTTGTCTTATCACTACATGCCCTTGTAAAATGTCCCTTTCCAGCTCTTTTGTTGACTCCTTTAGGTACTGGAACACCACAATTAGGCCTCCTCAGAGCCTTCTCTTCTCCAGGCTGAACAGCCCCAACTCTCTCAGTCTGTCTTCATAGGAGAGGTGCTTCAGCCTTCTCGTCTTCATGGCCCTTCTCTGGACTTGCTCCAGCATGTCCCTATCCTTCCTGTGCTGGGAAGCCCAGAGCTGGATGCAGTACTCTGAGTGGGGTCTCATGGGAACACAGTATAGGGGCAGAATCACCTCCCTCTACCTCTTGGCCATGTTGCTTTCAATGCAGCCCAGGACATAATTGACTTTCTGGGCTGCAAGTGCACATTGCTGGCTTATGTTGAATTTTTCATCAGCCACCAATTTAGAGACAAGGATGTCATGCACAAGTCCAGGTATATGACATCAGTGCAATTCCCTCATCCACCAACACTGTAAGCCCATCACAGAGGGCCACCAAGTTTGTCAGGCATGATTTGTCCTTAGTAAAGCCATGTTGGCTGACACCAATCACCTCCTTATTATAGCCATGCCAGGTATAGTCCTTGGAGAATTTTAGATGACTCGAAACAAAAGCCCAACATGGAGAATCCTCTTTGGACCTGTGTTCTGGAGCTCCATATTTAGAAATCTTTACAGAAAAAAAGAGCTTGACACACAAATATAGAAAAAGAGATAAAAAGAAAATTCTCTTTGTGCTCCTAGAAAGTATTCATTCTGCTTTTTAAATGTAGTAAACCACTCAGTACTGTGCAAGCCTGCTTATTTATTTATTTAGGACATGGAAGTTGAACTTTCTTAGAAGGGATGATAGAAATATTTTTACTCATGTTTAATAACTTATAATTCTTCACAAGGGATCCATTAAATTAATTTTAAAGTGACATGTACTATTGATGAAGAAATAATTAATCCAAATTAGAAGAAACTAGGAAGTTTGCAAAGTATCACACCACTTCCCAGACTACTTACAATACAGCTTACTTAATTTTGTGTACTGTTGTCCTTAGGTGTTTTCCTATTCCTGTTCTCGTTAGGTGTTATTGTGATTATCAAGAGTAATTGCAAAGTATTTCAAGCTCCTATTTATAGTCTAAATAGGTTAAATGCACACTATGATGCCAAACAGTGAGAACTAAACAGGGAAGGAATTGAGGAAGGTAATAGTTTGGTCATCAGTAAAAAGTGACTTTGAGAATTTAAATAGTTCTATACATTGGGAAATTTGCAGAGTAGATGCATAAGAGTGGAAGGCAGTTGTACCAAACTAAGTCTTTTTCTTAAAAAGTAACAGGGAGAGGAAAAAAAGTAGTATCTGGCAGCAACCGAAAAGGATCATATCTGATGATACCATGTGTACAGCACATGGCAGCAAAGCTGTTTCTCTTTACTGACCAAACCTTGCAATCTATCACAGCCAAGTGTTGACACTGCAGCATGTATGAAAGGGCGCATGAATATCAAAGAAAGCATCTGTTGCCTTTGAAAAAACCCTTAACTGGTCTGCCCATTGGGCACCATTGACACAAAGCTGTCAGCACAAAATCATATTGCTTTGCTAACATAACTAATGGTTTAACTTGCTGAAAGAACAAAACCACGGGGAATGATACAAATGCATCTGATTAGGACTGGGTAATTTAATTAACTCGATCTGATTTGTATCTTTATTTAATGAGTAGTTAGAGTGTTGGTTTCCTTTTCTGGCACACAGTAGCTGCTCTTCTGACCCTTGAACACACTTGCAGAAGTTTAAGATCCTGATTCTTTTAAAAAATTGATTTTTCTAACTACTTATTTAACACTCATAGTTTACTAAGATTGCTGTTTTCTGGATTTCAGCTATTTTCTGGATTTCAGCTGTTTTCTGGACATAGTAAATAGAACCGATTTCTCAAGATACAAAAGTTACCATGGCTAAGTAACTTATAGTCAAGAAAGGATTTAAAGATTTAAAATTGTTAATAAAACTTTATTAAAGACTAGCAAGCATTATGGCTTAATATGTTACTTATTGTTCATTAACTATTTATGGTGAGTAATAAAGATACATAATTATTAATATTTAAAGGAATTGTAAGCTGAATTAGGTCATTAGATACTGTCTGGTAGTGTTTTTTCTCAGTGATACAGCTTAGGTATGGCATCTCAGACACTTTTGCTTATCCTGCTTACTCACAAGGCCGTTTGCAGTAAGAAACATTTTATCTTTTATCAGACCAACTGGTAGGTAAAGGGACAGATTTTGCAGTGTGAAAAAGGACCTGTGTGTGTGCAAGTTTAGCTGGTTTTTGCTTTCCATTAGCATAAGAGAGTTTAACAAAAGATACTTTCTCTCTGACCTTGCCTTAGTTATATTTTTAGAGCACTGCAGATATATTCTCTATGATTAATTATTCATTTATTATTGAACAGCATTGAATGAAGAGAATCATGTAAGTTCCTATTTGGGTAATGACGTGATTGATAATAATTAAAAAAAAAAAGTCTCCCTATGGTGCCTCTCTTTAGCACACCTTATTTCTTCTTTTCTCATCCAAGAGTTTGCTTTCTTCTTCTGAAAGATGACAGCATTATTGCTGCCCACCTGCCACATTCATTCTTGGTGCTACTATGACACCCTTCAGACCTCAGTTTCCCTGGCTGGGACACTCTTCCATATAAAAGGCAAGTGCCACACCTCAGTAGAGACTAACTAGTCTGCTTTTAAGCTTGCGGTCAGTAAATACTTTGTTGTATCTCTCCACTCTGACTCTAGTATCATCTGTGTTACTCATTCCCTGCAATATGGATGTGGTAGTGTATGTAAAGAGCTGTGAAGTGGGACAGCATACAAATTCATGACACAGGTCAGCAGGCAAATATGCAATGAGAACAATGAGCCAGATTTTGAGTGCAAACACAAAATCAGGGAAGCCGAACGGCAAGTTGTGGCAGAAAGCAGTGAGAACACAGAACTGAGGGGGAGAAAACCCTGGTAAGACTTTGAGTGATGCTTTCAGAGCTGGTTCTTTCTTTGATGTGAACCAGCACATGGAGCTTACTAACATAAAGTTCCCTTCATTAAACAAACTCTAGAAAGAGTTCTTTTATAAATCCTGACACATTTCATCTATGACTCCCATCACTACCCTGCCATCTTTTGGCCCTGAATTCTCATCACTGCTCCTTGTGCCCCGTAGTCCTTTACTTCTCCTTTTCTTAGTTCCAATTTCCCAGCTTGTATCTCTTAGTAATCATCCTGGTATCTGCACTACAGAGTTGAGTGTCCAGTATTTTCTCAGGGCCACTTTTTCTCCTCATTTCTTCTTTTGTTTTGAGGAAGAGGTGATGAATAATTTTGGCAGGACAATTTTGGTGTTACTTCTCTTCCAACTACCAAAGTGGCCAGCTGGCATTCTGCTTTCCCCCTTCTTTTAAGCACAGCCAAGAGCAGCAGTAAGCTATGGCTAAGGCTTTATGGGAATTCACATATGACATACACCCCTCTAGGCTACAGAATCTATACCAACTATTTTTTTAATATTTTATTGTGAATCATGTTGGCTTTTTTTTTTTTTTAAATCAGGGTCCTGAATTCATTCAGTTAAATGGGGATTTCATCACTTTTTAAAAAAAAGGTTGTTTCCAGTTCACAGAGAGAATGTGAAGCAAATGCACTGTGAGGACAAAGAAGGAAGCAGAATTATTCCAAACTTGTATTATTTTTTTAAAAACCAACATCTGAATCTGAGGGAGCAGCACTGAGTGATTAGTGTAAAATACTTTATCTTGGCAATAGTGTAGGTTAGTTAGGCTGTTAGGCCTTTGTTCAGTGGCCTGGGCCAGGGAGGGGGGATGCACCACTGTATTGGATTCAGCTGAAACCCAACCAATATTCCCCCTATCTATCAGGATGTACAGCTATTATTTCTTTGGCCACTTCCCAGATCTACATCTAGTCGTCCATAAGCATGGCTCAGTGAGCCAAAATAGCCCTCTCGTTGCTAGTGACCCCAAACAAACCCTTCAGGCTCAGTTCACCAAGGTTCTCCAGCCCAGTATTCTCCTGGCCCGCAGCACCCACCTGCTCCCTGTGCCAGGGTACTGCACACTCACCCCTATGCCAAGGCTGGAGGAGGGGAGGGCACCGGAGTCCAAAGCATGCTCTGATTGTGTCTCTAAAAGGAGAAAGAACATCACCTGTGTAACTTCAGCTGCCTAAGGAATGAGAGGGAATATCACAGAATGGGTAAAGGTTGGAAGGGACCACAGCGGGCCATCTGGTCCAACCTCCCTGCTCAAGCAGAGCCATCTTAGAGCACACGGCATAGGATTACGTCCAGGCAGTTCTTGAATTTCTCTGGTGAGGGAGAGTTCACAGCCTTTCTGGTTGCGCTGTCTCTGCTTGGGACGTCTCTTCTCTCGACTTCTGTCCGGGGACGCGTTCCGGAGGCCCGGCCGGCGGCGCAGGGAGAAGCGGGAGCAGGCGCCTTACGGCGTCTTTCACTTCGGGGGCCATTGAGCTGCGGCCGCCGCGCCGGCCCCGCCTCCTCCGCGGCCCGCCCGGCCCGGCCCCGGGCCCGCCCCTCACGCTGCCGGTGGAGCCGCGGCCCGCGCGGCGCTGGCCCTGCCCCGGTCCTTACCCCTGCCCCGGTCCCTGTCCCCGTCCCTGCCGGGCCGGGGCGGAGGATGCGGCCGTTCGCGCGGGTGGCGCTGCTGTGCCTGGGCTGCGGCGTCTGCTCGCTGCTGTACGGCCTGAGCCAGCTGGCGCTGTCGCTGGAGCCGGAGCCCGGCGGCGGCCGGCAGCGGCAGGCCCCGGCCCGGCGGGCGGGCGGTGCGGGCCAGGGCGAGCCGGGGCCCGGCAGGTACGGGGAGCGGGGCCGGGCCGGGGCGGGCGGGGCGGGCGGAGGGTCCCGCCACATTCCTGCGGGAGGGAAGGCCGGGGGCGCGGGGCCGGCAGGGCGGTCTGTGCCTGCGCTCCGTCTCCGTGCTCTCCCTCCCCGCCGGACCGGTGCCGAGGAACAGCGGCCGGAGCAGCCTCGAGCGAACCAGGAAACTTTCCCAAGTGGCGTCCCCGCGGCTCAGAGCGCGTCCCTGGCGGCTCCCGGTGGGAACAGGGCGGGCGACGCGAGGCGGGAGCATTTCCTTTTTCCGAGCGAAGGAAACTTCAGGGTGCTCGTTCAGCTCTGAAGCTCGGTAACTTTAGGTTATCAATTATAATTTAATTGAAGCAAAACTTACTATGGGATGCCTCAATACAGCCGGTTTTCTCACATCGACTAGCGAGTTCTGTTCTGCAGTTAAAGGGGTGTAAATCTGAGCATCTCGCACTTTGCAGAGCTGCAACAGTTCTGTTGCCTGACTCCTATCAGCAGAAATTTTTGCGTGGTCAGGGGGCGAGTGAGATTATGGAATGAAAAGTGCTAGTTTTCCCTTTAGATTATAGTTTCATAATCCTGTTCACCCGTGGCTGCAGGAATCCTAATGCCAGGACAAGAGGAGTGACAAGAAATCTCTTATTGAAACTGGAGGAGAAATTCCGGCCAGGCCTTTTTGGGCCAGCCTGCCTGTAGCTAATCTATCTGCTTAGATTCTACAGCAGTTTAAAGCAATGTGAGTGGGATGGTTCGGCGATGGTCACTCCTTCCCGATGCTGAACGATCTCTGGCACCCCCCACTCCTTGTACGGCTTGTGCTTGTCTGAGCACACAAATGAGTTGATCTGGTATGCTGATTCTGCCTGAAAATCACCGAGTTTTTGGCTAGCTCAGCGCTCTGAATTGCCTCATCGTGTAATTATGAAAGTGTCAGTGCTGGTGCAAAGGAGTTATGGAGGATGATAGGATGACAAGCTCTGACTTAATAATTTTAAAATACCATGAAACAGCATTCTTAGTTACTAGGGATGGAGTCAGCTGAGATGTGAAACCCAGCTTTTGACTGGTGTAACTGCTCCAGAGGATTTCTTTTTCCCCGTGCTTTTGCTTTAATTCAAATTTATACAGATTATGACTTGAAAAAAACATGTGAGGAGGATGTTTCTCATTTCTAGTTCACTATTAAAAACTTGTTGTGAGAAGTTGAAATCTATTAGTTCTAAGAAACACAGTAACTAAGATAAGACTTATCTTTAACAGTTTTGTGTAAGATTTATTGTTCTAATAAATCAATTTTAAATAGAAGTGTAAGGAAAAAACCATATTCTGATACTTGTTTTACTAAAGAAAATATGCAGTTTACATGAATGTTCCCTTAGATGCATGTTTCAATTATTTTCATGTATTAAACTTCGATGCATTCACTCGTGTAAGTGACATGTGAATGTATTGGTGTCTCTCAGTTTTTATACTTAAGCTGTTTCTTCAGTGGAGAGTGAGGATGATGGCCATTTGGCTGTTTTATGCCCACTTCTGACTGTCTTGTGATCATGTAATATTCTGAAGGGTTCATAACCTTATAGTAAAAATTGTGTTCAGATAACCCTCTAATCCTTCTTAAAGTTTAACATTTTATATGCATTAATAGTAACTTTCATAAATGGGTTGCTTCAGGTGTTTTCAATGATAGCTTTAAAACACACTTCAGCAAAGCAAATCTAACTATTATTGGAAGGCATTTATGCACTCAGCTGTGTTTTTCCTCTTCTCTTTAGTCAAGAAGGGTTTTCTTTGCTTGAATGATCTGGTTTACTATGTGCCATAAGGGCAGAAAGAGCTCCATCATTCTCTGGGATGGGGAACAGGGAAGTCAAATTTTCTGTCAATTTTCAGAACACGTGAACATGAAAACTGCAAACTTTGATTAGGGCTTTGAAATACCACACCCGGAAGAATTTGGCAATAGTGATGACACATTTAGGTAGAAAATAATTGAAAAGAAAGGACCATATTGAAACTAGAATTACAGGTTGAGGCAAGATCCTCCAATAAACATTCAGGGGAACTTGTTGGGTAATTAAGTTCGTAAGGAGTTGTTTATTTCAAATGCTACTCTAGCCTGGGGAACAAGAGGACTGGAACATAAAGGCTTGTATCTTGAAACTTGATATAAACAGCTGAAAAATATTCTAAGAATTTAATAGCTAAATCCAAAGGTTGGGTTTTAGCTGTGAAGAAAGACTAACAATGAGGGTAAATTGTCCTACTGATTATTCATTCCTGTGAGAAGAATAGTAATGAATAGTCAGTATTGTCATATATAATAGCTAAATGAGCAGTGCATCTGAACTTGAAAAAAGTGAAAGCATAAAAAATCAATCAAAAGGCAGTATATGTAGTCAGTCCTTTTTCCTTTGCTACTAGGATTTATGGATGAAGAATGTGGTTGAGAGGAAAATGAAATATAAAACAAAACTCTCCCAAAAATAGTGCATAAATGTGTGCTATATATATGTCATTAAATAGTGCTGTCATCTGCTGTCTGTGGAATATCCTTTCAAGTCAGTCTTTTTCCACATACTTTCAGATGAGTTAATTAGCAGGCTGTTTGAGAACTGAATCTTCAGTTAATTTTATCAACATTGCCACTCCAGTTAGGTAGATAATGTTCATCTTTCAGGTCCAAAAAAGTGCTATTCTAACAACAAGTTTTAGAAACACAGTAGGAATCAGTCTTTTCTCAGTTCTGTGATGTTAGTGAGGTCAATGAATTTGACTCTGTTCAAATGAAACATCTTTCCATTATGCTGTAATGTAGCCAGCCACACTGTTTTGCTGTGTGTGACACTGATATCTAACTATATTGGTCTCTTGCTCTGTAACTATGCTGTCAAGGGGAGAATTAACTGGATTTATAGTGCATGGAGAAGGGTAGAAAGTACATCGACTAGCTTAGCAGAGGAGGGGAGGGTGGTTGTGACAGGTAGTTGGTTCTTTCCTTGGCCTGTACACAGCTGGTTTTGTCTGTATCAGAGCATAACCAGCAGTTTCACCAGTCTGCTTCTCAGGTATTCTTGTGTCTTAAGAAATTGGTCCAGAAGCTGTCTAAGAATGTCAAAATATGAGTTAAACTTCAAATCATTCAATGTTTCATCCCTTTAAACTGAAACTTCATTTAAAAGATCTGCTGAATTTGTCAAGCAGTTGACTAGCAAATGTTATTTTACATAGAAATAGTGTAAATTATTGAAACATTATCAAGATTTTTCCAGTTACAAAGTTTGTCATGTGTCAGATATCTAACATTGCATTTACTGTCTCCCGTCTAAAAAAGCCATTGCCTCTATGACAAAATATGTCAACATGGGTTGAAAAGTATTCTTGAAACTGATCTCCATTAGGAGATTACCACTGACTGTTGTGGAATTCCTTATGGTTAAAACTTGACTCATTTGAGCACAGAGCCTCAGTCTGCATGACTGCAACTTGTGCATTGCTGTGTATGTTGCACAATAATTTAAAATTGTCCTTTAATTCTGAAAAGTTTTCTTTTCAAGTCACAGTACAGACAGCTTTTCTATGTCTGTCTCCCAAGCCTCTTGCTCTGCAAGTGGGCTGGTTTGGTTGCTAGTGGTTACATGCACCAGCATGCACACACCTACACACTGTGTGCACACATGTCTCTCCAGTTCCTGGCACTGCAGGCTCGTGGGCCCCTATGATCTGTGGACATCTTTTCATTTGCGGGCACTTGGGCCTCTGTACGTGCGCATGGAACAGAGCCACTCCTCTCACCCAGGAAAACAGAAATTGAGTTTAAGGAGGTTGGTGATCAGGCACACAACATGGCCAGTCATATTGACTGGCAACCTGTTCACATGTGTCTGGACCCTTGCACCTTCTCACTGTTTTTTTGCATTCTCATTCCTCTCTAGTCCACCTTGATCCCACAGTGAGCCCCACGCCCCTGCAGGCAGTACTCTCTTTAGGCAGTCAGTAAGGTGGTCTGGAGAGTCTTTCCTGTTGGCTCATCTGGTGGATCTTCTGCCTGGTTCATGGCTCACTGCTTTCGTGAACTGGGGCTAGGGCAGGGTGCTCCGTGTGCCTGGGTTAGATTGCTGCATTTCTTTCACCTGATATTATTTTTTGCTTTCTCTTTGTGGAGACTGGCCTTTAATCACATAACAATAATAGATGTGAGCAAATATCCCTCCCTAGTGCTGAAGCTGACTATTCCTGTCTGACTAGTAACCTCACTGAGGTAACAATGACTGTGTCTGATGAACAGATAGAACACATCTCCCTAGCTTTGTAAAACAATGGTTTGTAGTCTAAGCTTTCCTCAGATTTTATTATAAGTAAAAAAAAAAAAAATCTTCATGAGTGGCATTTGAAATGATCGTATTGTGAATAACAAGAAGAAAATGTTGTCCAATGATTCCAGTCTCTTAATCCTTTGTATGCAAAAATCTTGTGGAATACCATAGCATATGATCAACTGAGAGAGACTTCTGTTGAAAGGAAAAAAATCTTAGTGTAACATTAGGTAAATTACATACATACCTATCCTAGTAGTGTTTTTGTTTTAAACGTGAAATTTAGGACTCAAATCTGAGGCTGATAATCTTCTGGTTGTGGTGAATGGAATATTGGAAAGGTCTCATGTGTCAGAGACATGACTTAGGCATTACTTCAAACTTGCCTCTTGCCTTGGTAGTTTGAATAGAGTAATAGCTCAAGACAGCTAAGAAAACTGTTGTCGATGACTGGAAGATGAATCCCCTGTGATAATAATCTTCCAAACCAGAAAACTGTTTTTGAGAGATTGTCTATTAATTTATCCTAAAAAATATTGAGAAACAGTTACTTCACAAAGGTACACAGTAGAGATTGTAAAGATTGTTCTTCAGATAAGTGCAAGGTCTTAATGTGCCTGGAAGTTTTTAAAAAACTCCAAAAGCCACAAAGATTGGTAGAAGAAAGAATCTGGCAGAGAGAACGTGTGGTTATATACCATTTACTTTGGTAAAGAGGAGTGAAGATATCCTAGATACAGTCTATATTTTCAATTTTTGTACCTGGATATTTATTTGTAGATAGCATTCTTAAGTCATGACATCAAATTGCTTGAAAACTCTTGCAAACACATGTATCTACAGAATACAAGGATTTCCTGTGATCTCTACCAAAGAACTGCACCCACCTCCAGCACATAATGAGGCTTTGTAATACACTGTGTCTATCAAGTAATTTTTCTGAAGTGTTACGTAAAAAAGAAATTACACAGCCTGCTATTTTTTGATGCTACCTTGATCTATTATTACCTGGCATTTGCAAAATATTGGCCTTTATAGATTCCAGATGACACTACCAAGACGGTACTGATTCATTTCAAACTTGCAAAACCGACTTCCAGTACAGTTCTGAAGCTATAGTCCTTAAATACCTTTTCATCAGTAGCTTTTGTGTTGGTTTTCTTCTTGCACGTCTTTCATCCACAGATACTAACTTTCAAAGGAGAATAAGCACTACTGGCTTTGTGTCATCAGAGCAGGAAGTGGAGAAGGTCACTCAAGAGTATATCCCTTGCTTTACAATATTCTGCTTGCTCATTTCCGATCTTAAATTGTGATGTTGATTTTCTCCCCAGAACCTTTGAAAATATGCTGATGTTTCTATTTTTAAATATTTCCTATATTGCTCTTGCATAAAATGTAGTGGTGAACTAGTAAAACCTGCTTTTTTTACTTGTTAGTGTAGCACAAGTCAATAAATTATTAGTCTTGATATTAGTATAGAGGGGAAAAAACCCAACTTGCCAAATATGGTGATTATTTCTGTATTGCATTAACCTCTTATTATGAAACAATGGAATTTCTTGGTGCTGCAAAGCCCTGCTTTTTTATTTAAAATCAGATTTGCAGGTTTGGACTGAACACAGTAATGCTTGAATAGGGATTGTGTTAAATGGACAATGTAACCTTGAAAATGTAAAGTTACAGTTGCTCCTCTGCTTTGAGTGGACAAAGGTGTTGCAAAGATGAAGGAGTTCTTTCTAGCAGTAAGCGTTGCAATGCGTTCTGTTACCTATGGAGTTATTTTAAGCCATGGCCATAGAAGGACCCTCAAAAATTGCAGCCCCTCTGTTTTTCTCTCTCTGAAAATATATGAAGAGGAAAGGCTAAAGGATGGGACCATTCTTCCTTAAAATATCTTCCTGGTTGACATAGAATACCTCCTCCTCTGTATTCAAGTTGCATTACAAAGCTAGTTTTTTACCAAGTAATTGACTATTCAAGTTATGTTTGAGATAGAAAATAATCCATTTAACTTTGCCATAAAATCAGTAACATTTATATAGGTTATTTTTGTCTTATTCTGTTAGGTGTAAGAATTTGTCTGTATCTTTCTGGAATTCCTATTGGATGCTGCCCTCTGATGTTTGTGGAGTGAACTGCTTTTGGGAAGCTGCTTTTAGGTAGGATCTGTTATTAAATAGTACTTTATTATTTGATTGCAGACAGGTGTAGCTACTATTTAGCAAGGTAAAAAAGCAAAATATTTTGATTGCTTCATATGCATTTCACCTGCTTATATTACGGTGGCCTTTAGCTGGATTTTTCCTGTTGCATTACGTTTTTAAAATTGTAGGCTCAAGTGTTGCTACAAAGAGTAGATTTTTTTTCCTTTATGTTGCTTCATGTTTCATTAAATAGAAACTTGCTAACATCTGTTAGAAGTCTGCCTGAATATAGTGAAAAGTTAATGCTAAATTAATTATTTTCCTAAGACTTGCTGCACAGTAATACCTATGATGTAACTTGCAATAAAAACTGACAGATATGCTTACTAGTTAAGTTTGGACTTTTTTAATTCAAGTTAGGTGTTTTATAGAATTTGAGGAGTGTACTTCATGCAAAAACACTGAAACAACCATTTTAGAATGTTCTTTAAGATACAGTGTGTTAAAACCTAGACTGTGTCCTTAAAGTTGCATCTTTATAAATAAGTATGACTCATGCAGTAGTTCAAGCTCATTTGAAATCAGTGAGCTCTGAGCAGGTGCTGATTCTAATAATGGATAATAAGGCTTCTGTTGCTGAGTTAATCAGTGTAAGATCAATTGCTTATTCTGGATTTGGGAAGAATTTTATAGCTATTCTGCCCCCACATTTTTTACCACCATTCTGATTATCAACTTTATTGAGAGAGAATGTCTTGGTGTTGTGCTTCTGGCACAGAGTATTGTTATCTTTCACACTGACAGAGGAAACGTGAGATTGATTTTACATACAGTGGTATAGATTTTATCAAAGTTTTTAAAATGCAGGTAAAGATAGCAGGCTCAGGTTTTGCATGGTCTAGATGATGCCTATCTTTTCTAGTACACCTTTCAAGGTGTGCAGTGTCATCTCACTGGTATGGCTGTTATTTCCTACTGTGACTGATTAAGAAGAAATTCCTAGGATCATTAGTGTGGCTATCTGACCAGCCTAATTGCAGTTGTTGGATGTTGCAACTAAGTGGGTTTTAACTAAAATAGAAAATTTCACCAATTTTTGAGTATATTGAGGTTCACGTGTCATGGCTATGTTGAGATAAATTGTGACAGTCCTGAAAAAAAGGGACTTCTCTAAACTAGCTAGCTCATGGAAGGATGGCACTTCATACTTTTATAGGTAGTTTAAACTTATTAATATATTGTTACATCAAACCTAATCTATTCTTTGGATTGGCGATTTAATAGATTACATTGGGATGTCATATGCAGTGGTATCATTAGCATACTTTTACAAAATAAGCTTTGATTATGACATGTTTTTAATTCAGTGCAGTAGTAGAAAGTTAAGCTGAGTAAAAACTAGAATTTTCATCCCTTTCAAATCCAGGTAATGTCTGTAGTTACCTTGATCCTGCTTCTGATAAGTGTGGGAATGATTTAACAGCTACATTTTAATCAGTATAGGCTTTGCTGCCTTCTTAATTCCATGCTAATTGTGAAAAACACCTCTATGGGTAAAATATTTGCACTGATAATGAGGTTAGATCTTTATACCAAAGAAGAAAACACATTTGTGGGAGACTTCTGTTTGTTCTTTTAGTAAGTGTAAACAACTTTAACACAGCTGAGCCTGACAACCTAGTTCATTTGGTTATAATATAAAGGAGACATAGATTAATGGTGTTATGGAAGGACTGAGAGGCTTTTTATTAAGCGACTTTATTTAGGAAGCTGAATATGGGATACCTCATACTTTATAGACCATACAGAGAAAAGATCAAAGTAAAACAAAGGTATTCTAACTTTTTCAGAACAAGTGTAGGAGAACTTGCTTTGATGTAGAATAATTTTTAAAATGTTTTGTGTAACCTACAAAATTATTCTTACTTTTTTGTATTGCTGTCATGTGACACAGTGATGATACATAAAAACTAGTGGTGCAAGTTAGGATGATGGCAGTTTTCTCAGAAAATGGCAAATATTTTTACGTAGTTCAAAACTCATGCAACTAGGTTCAAAATGGAAACTCCTCAATGAATGGGCCAGAGTAAAATTTAAAAGGACAACTGAGGTCAATTTATTGCTTGTTATTCATACAACTGTGCTCTCAGTACCTGGATGCTCTTTCCTTCCTTGGGTCCCCCAGACATGTTAGGGTAGTAGGAGAGGACAACTTTATTGCCAGTGAATTTGAGCAGGGAGCTTCCTGTTGTTCCCTAGGCATGCTCTTAGTAATACGTCAACACATGAGGGTAAAAGGAACTCTAATGCACCAAGTTTGTAACAAATATGTAAGGTGGACATGTGGCTTTCTGTAATCACAAGGTCTCTATACTTGAATGTAGCTTAAAAAAAGGAGGAAAACTTACCCTGATCACACTGGCAATTCTTTGAAGGTACCCAGGTCACTAGGTGCTATAATGCTGTGGCTGCTGTGGAAAGTATGGAACCTGGAAAGCAGCAGTGTATGTGTGCAGCAGAGGCAGCTGCTGTACTGTGACCTCAGTAAAGCAGAATGGGATTGGGATAGGCTTAATGATCACAAATTAGATGGAGTCGTATACAAGGTGTTCCTGTGGGTTTGGTACCTTCTTATCTGTCTGTGTTCTCCATGTGTTACATGAGAATAGCAGTACCCTACCTTACACAAATGCAAGCGACCCTCACTGCCATACCTTGTGTCAAGTCTAGAGGACAGAGCTAACTAAGATTTTTGTGGAGCTGGTGGGTATTTTGGAGACAATAAAATGTAGGTTGTGCTTTTGTTTTTCCCCCAAAGAAGTCCAACTGGCATGAAGTGAAGGTTCTAGGAGAGTAACCTGTTTAAACAAAGCTCTGTAGCTAACTAGCAAATTATAGCTTCATAATTATAATTGACCTAGAAATGCTCATTTAATATACAATACATCATGGTAAACATTGTTAAATATAAGGCAGTGTCTTGACAGACAGGCTCTGGAAAGCCTCTTTGTAGCAGATTTATTGAGCATATCCAGTTATCTTCCTCTCTAAGGTTATCAACCCCCTAGCAGAATTACTCAGTGTAGAATGAAGGTCTACACTTGACACAGAAATACTTCAGAGCAAGGCACATAACCTGGCCTTATGTTGCTGATGAGCAGCATGGTTTAAAGTATATAGTTTTGTTCTCTCAGTGTCATAGTGTATTGTTTTGAATGTTTTCTAAACTAATGGGTGTATGTGTGAACCTATGTCTCAAGTGTTCTATTTCATTAATTTTTACTGTGCCTACCCCTCAGGTGTAATTAGTCTCCTCAGACAAAGGAGGTTCTCAGATTTGTCCCTGAAGACTCAAATCCTGTCATGGCATCCTGCTCAATATCTTCTGTTGGGTTACAGATGCATTGTTTCTGTGCCATTTTACTTACCAGAGATTTTATTTTCCCTGGAGGAGCTAGGACTCCCACATTATTGGAGATTTTTTTTTTTTGCTTTACAAATTAGAGCTGTCAAGTTTTCTTTGTTAGTTTATCCAAAATCCTTTCTAAAGTACACTTCATATTTCACTCTACTGTTGATTTTTCCGGCTTCTCCACTAAGTTCTCCCACACGAGAAGATCAGGCTATTAGAAACATGCATATAAAAATCTTTTGTGTTTTCATGTTTTCCACATTGCCTCTCAACAATTTTTTTTTGAAAGTGTCTTAACCCTTTCAACCTGTATTTGACATTCAATAAGGGTTCATACCAGAGCTGTGAGACACTGATACCAAACTTGCTCAGTTAGTTACTGTTCTTTTAAAATAAATTTTATTTTTCTCATTGCCAACTCAGCTACTGAACTGCTAAAAAGAATTTATTGCCAAAAGATCTTGTGTCATTTGGTTATACCAGATACCAGGATGTCTAAATGAACATGGTTCTCCCTTTCCCTGGCTTCTGGTGAGGTAGTTGCATGCCTGCAATTGCAGTAGAGAAAGATGGGGAGAAAGGTTACAGAGACTGGAAAATTCAGAAAGGAGAAGTAGAAAAGGGAGCAGTTGAATGCAGATAATTTTGAAAAGAATTATGGGAAAGACCAAAGCCATGTATTGAAGTAGGGAATGAGACAAATCATGAGATAGATAATCGGTTCTGGGGGTGGGACATGTTCACATTGAAGGTGAGACTGCAGAGCTCAAGCTGATAAGCTCTGCTGGACAATTTACATTTTATGCTGCCTCTAGTGTCAGACTGTCGTTCCCAGTGGTCTCTATGCAGGGAAGTCAAATGCAGCTTATAATAACTAAAGGATATCTCTTCATAGAGTTTGGAGTAAGAACCACAATTCTGGAGTCTCATAACTTCTGCCTTAATATGTTTCTGAGATCTAATATGTCTCATACCCTTCATAGTGGATAGTCCCCAGAAGGAATGGTGGCCTGTTCTTTCCAACAGCTTCTTTGCTCCATCTGGTTCAGGGATAAAACTTTGTTGTAAACTTACGGATCTGAGTCCAGCTGTTCCTTGTCTTGTACAAGCTGAAGTTGTTAGCTCTTTCTAACTATTCTTTTACCTTTAAAAATTATTTTTAAGCGCAGATTTAAAAAATTGGGTTCATGAAGTTAGGAATTCGTAGAACAGAGATTGTGTGAACAAAGCAACTGTAAAAAGCATTATAAATATGATCAGTCAGTTTTTTGTTGCGTGACTTGAAATGTTCTTTTATTCACAGATGTCACTAGATGTAGATATAATAAAACAGTCTCTGAATCTCAATGTGTTTTAGAGTTGCTTTGGCATAATTTTTGTCATAGCTTATTCATGGAAAGCCCTGTGTTACATGTGGCTCAGGACCTGACTTGCAGCTATGCAGTTTGTGTAGGTTTTGCTCTTATTTGTTACGTGACCTTGTAATATCACTGTAGGCTCTCATGACTTCAGGGCTTAATTATTGTAATTCCCTTTTCAGTGGATTAGTGATGCGGCTAATCTGCTGCTTGCAGCTTGTTCACACTATAGCAGTGTATTTATTTTTGTGTTTCAGCTACCCTCATCATATTCTGCTTTCATTGTGTTTTTTACATTACTACTTACTACATGGTGTAATGTTTAAATTAGCTTTATGAATAAAGGTCTGAATGGACATGCTTTGGTTGCATTTCAAGAGGTGGGGGGTTTTTTTTGTTTGTTTCTGTTGTTGTTGTTACTCCAACTAATTGTTCAGATTTTACTGTAAGACATAAAAGGTTTCAGTCTGCAGATCATCTGAATATAGACATCTGCATGTTGGTGTCTATGTCAAGTAGGTCTGAAACAGTCATTAAACTTGAAAGAGCATAGAGGATGATCCAGGTGATGAGTCATTAAATTGCTGAAAAGTAAATGCTTGGTGTTAATTGAGAAGCACTTGGGTATCCTTGAAATCTCTTTATGACGAGGAGATACACCATCATCTTTGAAAACACCCAGTCCTTCTGGACTGGCAGCTGGAGATCAGGTGGGATATTCTTGAGCTTATTAAATGGCACTATACCTATGTTAAAAATTGGTTCAAGCCTTAGGTGTTTACTTTGAAATAAGATGAATTGCTGTCTATACTCCATAACCTGGCACTCTGTTGGCTTTAATGAGGCTTGGACACAGTCTAGTATGTTAGCATCTTCATTTATGTGCCCTATTTTGGATCTGAATCTGATCTATGAAGTCTTTCGTCCACGGGGTTTTTAATAATGCCCCAAGCCTTGACTTAAGGTTGCATGTTCTAATTAAAATTTTATTAATCTTAAATCTCTGGCTTTTTTAGTTCCAGGTCATTAAATTCTTTCAAAACTCAGAATGTTTTTTAAGTGTAGCAATTATTTATGGAACTAAAATTCAGCATTTTTACAGCAATAACTTTGCTGATATTTTGCCTCTTGGAACTGAAAATAATGTATGTTGCTATTCTGTGCCTTAAAGAAAAAAAAAAGGCATATTTGCATGCTATCTATTGGCAATTTAAAGGAAAACTTGTATGTATCTACATAGTTACATAAGTTGGGTGAAGATTGTGCTAAGAATCACATCTTTTAATTTCTGTTTTGAAGTATCTTTCTTTGACAAGTTTCTAAGAATGGGTGGTTTGTCAAGCATTTCTCTATTGTTACTAGTTTAGGAAAGTATTTTCTAACTTCAGCACTGATTTTTGTCTGCATAATTTGGCATTAAACTTGTATTTTAAACCTTCAGATACTCTTAGTTCTCCTTCCCATAGTCTGTGCAAATAGCTCAAGTGCATATTGTTTTGAAGTTGATGTATGTTTAAAATATTTGAAAGCTTTTCTGACTAATTAAATATATGAAATCCAGGAGAATATGGTTTTAGGTTTATTATGCCCATTATTTGCCACCAAGCTAATGGTATTTACCTGATGATAATTTTAACCTATGGTATTAAAATAATGAAATAACTTGGAACTTTAAAATGTAGCATCAAGGACATGGACAGTGCATGTGGTCAATGTACCTGAGGGATTTTCCAGAACTACTGAGAGCACCGAGGCATCCCACAAGACCATCTGAGTTACTAGTTTCCTGCCCCTTCCAACCCAGGTTGTACTCCTGCAAGATGGAAGGATAGAAAAAAACTTTTTGTGCTTAATCAGTGCTTAGGTGAAGCGCTGAACCATGGGTTTGACAAAAAAGGACTTAATGGAGCAGAAAATGGATGAAACGCCTAGATCAGTCAAAAATCTTTATAACAGAACTTCTTGAAAATAGGGATTATCGCACTTTTGGTGTTGAGTTTAAAGCTGCTGTGTTTGTCATTTTTACCTATGTCTGTACTTAGTCCAGGGAAAGGGAAAAAAATTAACTCATGTGTAGATTTAATATGCTGTCAGCCTTTCATATTTTGATGTAACTTCATGTAATCTTTCCTTTAAAATACCTATTTTGATAAAATTCCTTCTTATTAATGGATAGTAAGATTGCTAAGAAAGTAAACATTGGTGTAGCTCTTTTATGCCTCATTTTTCCCATGTAGGCTGGGATAGTGGTAGTGAATATGAGAGTGATTCAGGTTAAATGTAAACGTGCATATGAGGTATAATGCTGTAGTTTGCGTGTTCTGTTTGAGTTATATTTTGCTGGTTTAAGTATGACAAAGGGTATTTTGTTAAGTTACTTCCTGCAGTAAATAGTAGAGCTTTTCTTTAAGCTTGTGCTAGAAATAATGTCAAATGAAAAAAATATTTTTGTATCAGATATGATTACATGAAAACACATCCTTCTGAGAAAATGCATCTAGCAGTGGTGGCCTGTGGTGAAAGACTGGAGGAGACTGTTACTATGTTGAGATCAGCCATTATTTTCAGCATCAGACCTCTCCACTTTCATATTTTTGCTGAGGACCAATTACGTGAGAGCTTCAAAGACATAGTAAGTATTCAAAAATCGTATTCAATCAATTTTTAGCACAATTTCAGTAATACATAGCAGTTTCTCTGCTTGGATAGGAGTTGTTTGATACAGTGGCTGTAATGCGGGGGCGGGGGGGGGGGGTGTGGTCTAAAAAAAAGGTAATAAGGCATTCATAATGTTAGATGGGGAATTTTGAATTTTTTTTTTCCGTAGAAGAATGCCAGTTGCTGATACCAAAGTTCCCCCTAGAGACAGACCAAAACTTCCTAATTTGTCACCTTAAATCTGTTAAATACAAATTTCTGATGTTCTGAATGCAAACCAGTTATCTTGTATGAGCTTATTTAAAGTTGACTTTACAAGAAAAAATTAATAGATCTGTCCTTTTTTGTCCCTGTGCTTACAGTATGAGTCAGCCTTACATAGTTTAGACAGTGGAACACCAGCTTTTGAAAATGGTACATGCGGTTATGTCTAATTTTAGTAAATTGCAGTTAATGAACATAACATTATGACTGTAGTAGCAGTTTCAGAAGATAACTAGGATATAACTGCAGAAGGGTTTACTATTTTTGTCCTTAAAATGTCTTATTAACTGTGACATTAGTATGTTATACATGTTAATGTACATACACTAATGTTATGCAAACAGTAACTGTGGCAAAAATGGAGTAAGTTATTTTAAATTTGGAAAGATTTTGTTGTTATTTCTCCTGTGGAAACTAGCTGAGGGGAAGAGTTTTATTTAATGTGCTTACTTTTGCAAATACTGGTTTATTTTACTTTCTCTTTGCATATGATCTGATATAATGTGTTTTCTTCATAGTGGCCTGCAGGTGCCACTTTTTGTCTGAGTATTTTGATTAGCTGACAGATTCTTGTAGTTTGAGAAGCATTTCTGTTATGGAAAAGAAGTGTTACAGTTGTGTTCAATTATCAACTTGAATGGGGGATTGGTTTATTTTTTGTAATTGAATTGAAGTAATTTCTGTGATTTCTTCTTTTCACATAGCTTGATGAATTCCCCTATGAAGGAAAAGTTAATTACACGTTATATCCAATAACATTTCCAACTGAGAGTGCAGCAGAATGGAAGAAATTGTTTAAACCATGTGCTTCACAAAGACTATTTTTGCCAGTAAGTTACTCTGTAATAGGACAATCCAGAAGTCTGGTTATGAAGGATCAAGCTGTCCTTGTTAATCTGGTGTCTGCTTGGTTTAAAATGAAGGACTCCTACTACTTCTGAAAGTTACGCTTATGACATCCTAAAAAAATCCTCTGAATTTAACCTTCTTCTGTGGCACTAATACCCTATGGAATAAAAGTCCTTTTCTCACTTGCTGCATTATGGCACAGTATCCTCAGAGAGAGGTATAGGTCATGTCATCCTCTCAGAGGTAAGAAGGATTTATCACACCTCATCTCCTCATTTAGTTGGAAAGTTTCCTGCATGTGTGGGTCTGAGAAGTGTTAGAGAAAATGAAACAAAAAATGGGCTGTTGTTGCCAGTGTTTTGTGCAACCTTTTCTTTGCTCATCTAAGACACTTCAGAAATCATCCTTTGGGCTTGGTAAATTAAAGCAGTGGCAGCTATCTCCCAAACACTGTCTCTTCTGGGGTTTTTACATCCCTCCCTTGTTTGATTAGCTGCATAGGAAGGCAAGGGAACAGCAGTGAGGTAGGAGCTCCTGTTAAGAGTAACATTTTACCTGGCCTGCAGCCCTGCTCCTGAGGAGTCCCAGCATATAAAATGTAGACTCAGTGCCTTTGCATTACTATTGTGTATAAAACCTCTGTTTTCCTCTACAAAAATTCTTTAAAACGCGAGAAGGAGTGATGAAAACTTTATTGACTGCAAACTGTCAGCCTAAAATGAATTTATTTGCATATGATGAAAATGTGTTAAATTTTATTGTGTAATGGCAGCAACTTCTGTTTTATGAAGAGAAGTTCAATAAAACTTAAAAGTTTGGTTTTAAATTTCTTTCCCTCACAGTTAATCCTCAAAAATGTGGATTCGCTGCTGTATGTTGATACTGACATCCTGTTTTTGAGGCCTGTTGATGATATTTGGTCTTTTCTGGGAAAGTTCAACTCCACACAAATTGCTGCAATGGCACCAGAACATGAAGAGCCTCGTATTGGGTGGTATAATCGGTTTGCTAGACATCCCTATTATGGAGTAACTGGAGTTAATTCTGGAGTCATGTTAATGAATATGACACGCATCAGAAGAAAATATTTCAAGGTAAGTATGTTGTCCTTACTGCATTTTCTGTGGACTTACATCTCTTAATTCTAATCCTGTTTCAAATTCATGTATGTTTTTCAAAATCTTTTTCCTGTAATTGTAATACTCTTACCAAAGTACACTGTGTTTAAAATAGTATCTAGCTATTTTTTAAATGTCATTCACTGTAAGACTTTGACTTCTCTAATTTCGAGTGTGTTTGTTTTAATTTTTCTTAGTTCTGAGAGATCCTGACTTCATACAATTTTCTGTAAATTACATTTGCCAGTAGATATGCCAGCATTTTTAATTCACTATAGGTATTCCAGAAAGAAGTGTATGTAAACTTGTAATGTGTGCAGTTGTGTGACCAGGAGGTGGTGCTAAAACATTTAGTGAGTGGTTTAAAATGAAGGTTTCGAAATTTTGATCTTTTACTTTTTAAACCAGGTGATTAACAGCCTAAGTATCTTTTTATTTATTTTGAAGTTATAGGTTTTGTAGACAGTTAAGTTCATCATGAAAGTATTTACTACTGCATGCATGAAAGCAGTGCATGCAGCAGCAGAAATGGCCATTGCTTCTCAGATGGGAAGTTTTTTCTTACGTATGTGAAACACAGATACAGAAGCAGCGCTGTGTGATTGTGCTTGGGAGAAAAGTACATCTGTTTAAGAGAGGTTTGGTTAGGGAAAATAATAATGCAGTCAAAAACTTTTGGAAGTGCATCATGAAAGGGGCAATACAAATTTCCAGTAGACATTACTTCTCTCCCATTTCCAATTTAATAAACAATTTTCATCTTAAAATTTTCTCTATGCATTTTTGTTAGGGAAATTCAGAGAATTTAGGAAAAATGGAGAATGAATTATCTCAGTTGTAGTTAAAGTGGAAAGTTAGCACAGCTATAGTGTATAGCTATAGTTTCTTGAAGAAGAAAACTGTATATATCATCAGTGGAGTCTTGCATTGTCTACTTTATTTGTTTAACTGATTATAACATATAGAGAAATGAAAATACTGAAAAGTATAATGGGAAAAACATGGGACTGAAAACTGCATGTATCTTAACCTCTGACCATGCACTTCCGTGTAGTGCATTATTTTTAGTGTGGCAAACACTAAGATAAGGTTAGTCTTTTATTCATACCATGTCAGAATTCTGGTTGGGCTTCTCAGGACAACTTGGATTATCAATTTATTGGACACTTCGTGTTTTTACTAAAATTTGAGTTAAAATTTTTGAAAGTATGCAGATTATGTAGGATACTAAAATTGTCAATGAAATTAACTGTAGTTTTCTAGAGGATAATATGAAGTCCTTTCTCCTAAAGCCAGTGTTTTCTTCAAATTTAAGTCTGTATATACAGATTAAAGTAGGTGAAATAATTCATGAGTATTTTGAAATTCAGAATGTAATATTGCCACTTTCTCTTGGTTCTAGAGGGCTGGAATATTTTCCAAGTCCTGAAAATATCTGCTTCTTATTCCTGGTTTTGCCATGTATGTTTATTATGCAATGAATACTGTCAGATGGCTAAAGAGAAACCAGCCTTGGTGGAAGTGAATTTTTTTATAATTGCTCTTTATTATGGGGGGGGTATCTAAGACCTCACTGTGAGGCAAGGCATAAATCCATATGCTTCTCTTATGATCCTGCTGTCAAACTTCAGTACACCTAACATGATGTACAGTTTCTGGCTAAGTGGGCCACTGAAAGTCTTTCTGTAGTGAGGAAGATTGTGTGTCATAACTAGTATGGGGAATTGGAACAAAAAAAAATTCTTGAATTTTCTGAAAGCATTCAACTGAATGCTCTTTCAGATATTGTTTATTATGTACTGTATTAAGCAAGTCTGCTTGATGAGTTGGAGACTAAGCAATCATACAGTTAAGGGCAAGGAACTGACACTGGAGTTAGCTACCCAGTGCTGTGCAACTACACTAAGTATTCAGAGTTATGAAAGAGCACTTGAGAAAGGGAGGCAGAAACAAAGCAAAGCCTCCTGATAGCAAAACACATGACTCAAAGCCCTTTTTGATGGATTTAGTTAGCAAAAATAATAAAAAAGGCAATTAACCCATTTCCATGCTCCATTTCAGTTGTTCTAATTTTAGAAATACAGAATTTTTTTTCCCATAATAGTCATAATTGTTTTGCATCCTTCTTAGAGCTTTATTGTCACTTCACACTTAGACTTCCACTTCCATGTGATGCATATATACTTCTGTCCCTTGCTTTTGCATGTCTTCTGAACTTCATAGTGGTCCAGGAATGCTTCTGTGTGCACTGTTGCTGTTCTTCAAACATTTAAGACTAGTGATGCACATAAAGAAATATTCTTTCATTCTTGCTTGATTGTAAAAAGTAAAAAAAAATAAAATAAGGTGGTGTGTTCTGTATACCTGATTTTTGAAGGGTGGTTTGGTTTTTTGGGGTTGGATTGCTGAGAACTCATTGCTTGCATGAATTTAATCCTTTTCTTTCCATTCCTATACTTTCCTTCCTCCCTTGCCATTCCTGCTTTCATTATCCTATACACCTTTCATGGAGTCTGACTGATTTTCTTGAACAAGAAACACAGATATAATGTTTGGATGCATGGTGTTTTGGCATATATGGATTTTCTGTTTCAACCAAAACATTTTGATATGTCCTCTTCAGATACCCCGCTTTATTTAAAACCTTGACCAGTATCTTTCAGTCCTTGTATAACAAATATTGAGCATCTAGCTGAGCATTCAGATGTTTTACCTCTTTCTTTGTATGTTTTAGGAAAGTTTACTCAAGCTTTGAAGACTAGACTAGACTCTGCATTAGACCTTATTGCCAGTGACCAACATACTTACCAGTGAGACTTTTTGGTGTCGAAAGGCTCAGAATTGTCTCTGACAGATTGCCTGGTGATTTCTAAACCATGCTGCCACCTTAGTCCTTCTACCTATTGGACACACTGGAAAAGTGTCCTCTAGTATCAGGCTTTTTGTAACATGCTCACTCCAGCCAGAACAGCTTGGGGATGTCTAACCAGAGAGCTACTAGATTACCTGAAATTTAGGAGTGATAGTGCATGATCATTCTCCTCCTGTATCATAGAGAGAGAGTGCAGCCTGAGTAATGACTAAGGAGGAAATGAGGTTGTTATACAATATGGATTATTGAGAGTTTTAAAGAGCACTCGGCAGGGGAGCAATTCAGTTTGGTCTCCCCTAGTACCTGGAGCATGGTCCCACAAGCCTGCAGAGCATCACAGAGCCCTAAGATACACAAGCTGTATTACAAAAACTCTACTCTTCATGGAGACTTGGAGAGACTGTTTTCATTTTCATTTTCAGGTTCCTTGAATGCCTTAATAAAAGGAGAATTGGTCAATAGGAAAAATTGCGAACCTCTCAGCAAAACTTTGAAAAAGATTTAGTGTGGTTGTGTCTATACACAGGAGGCCTGAGAGTGTATAACTTCCCTTGTGACTGATAGTAAAGGAGCTACTAATCTCAAACCTTGGGAAGAGAGAGGGTAGGGGTAGGGTCTGTCCTAAATTCAGGGACAGGGGCTATCTTATTACCCCTTGCCAACAAACTGCAGTTGCTTTTGGACTTTACAAGTAACTGTTCTGTGTTGTGTCCCATTAACTATTTCAGTCAAATACAATAGAATTAGAAAATGCTTTGTTGTTTTATAGAAAGCTCTGGATTTGTTTATGTTCATTCAGGAGGCTCAACAAATTCTTCAAGGAGTTTATAAGTTCTGGGAATTTTTGTAGCTTAAAAAAGCTTCCTGTAGACATTTTTGTATGACACTGTAGTGACTAAAGCATTTATCTAAACAGTGGAAGGTTTGAATCAGGATATTCCTCCAATGCTGTGGATTTAAAACTGCGGGTTCTTTGTCTATTTTAGTTTTTTCAGCCCAAAATTACAGACTGAGCTGCTTGAGGCCTCTAAACATATTTCTTCTGTTGTCACATTGATTTGTAAGAGTCAGGAGGAGCCAGAAGATGGATAAATAAAAAGCAGAAGTGGAGACTTCAGCTAATGGTTATAGTGTTTGTCTGGGTAGCAATAAACCTGTAGTTCCATGTTTTGCTCCAGGATTAAGTTGTCTTTTATCGACTCACTTATTAAAGCCTCAATCTTCTCAGGACTGTCAGGTCTGGTCATTTTAGACAACCACCCTAGCTACTTAGCTATCTGTGGTGCCTCACAGAAGTCATTACTCCTGTTACCTGTCTTGTGTGTCTTGAGTCTCTGTGTATTTATTCAGCACAAACATATGCACTGTATGCACACTTGTGTGCGTGTATTTGGACAATACTCCTGGGCACACGATATGACTCTTGGGGATGGTTCTGTGCAGGGCCAGGAATTGGACTTGATGATCCTTGTGGGTCCCTTCCAACTCAGCGTATTCTGTGATATATACAGATACATATGCATGCACATATGTGTTATGGAATGTAGTGTGGTCATTAAACGCTGCACAACAGGGCATGAGACTAGAATTCCATAATGGAGATCCTGATGGTTAGTGCCTGCATGTTGTCATTGCTAAGCAGCAGCTATAAAATGGGAACGTAAAATGTGCAAGAGTATTTAGAATATGGAAGAGGTAACAGTGGGTGACTTCTTTTGTATTTGTATACAGATAGAGGTAGATATCTTTTTAAACTGGAAGAGATATAGCAAATATCACATATATTGTGTTTAAACAAAAAGCCTTAGACCAGTGAGGTGATGGGAATAGAGAGCAATGATTTTTATCACATTTGTTAAGAAAGTTACTTGTTGTGATGGCTGAGATCCAGGCAGTCATGGAAAGGAACAAGTTCTTAGAAAATCAAACAAGCCCTCAACAAATTAAGTCCGAAGAGCCTGTGCAAAGTAGAGGTTCATGGGTATGCTTTAGAAAAAAATAAAAATAAAAAGTTCAGAGAGTTTCTATGACTTAAACCATTATAAACTCTTTTGGTTTTTTACCATTCAGTGTTGCTTGGGGCTGTAGTTCCAAGAAATATGGTGAGCCCATACAAAAACTAATTGCTTCTAACAGGAAGGTTCCTGACTTTTGCCAGTTTTTTCCTGCTTTTCTTACTTATCTTGTCCTAGCTTCTGGTGTTTGTTGGTACTTTCTGTTATCAATTCAACATGGTAACAGTAGAAAAAAGAAATCCTTTTGCTGGGTTATGGAAGTAAATCAGCTTGCAAAAACATCCCGTAAGTGTTAGCGCTACACTGCCAGTGCAAGAGCAGGATAGTGTCATGTAACCAGAAGGAAGTGGGCTGACTCTTAAGCTGGTCAACTGTTTGTGGGACACAACTGCAACTGGTTTAGATACTGCTGTATGATTTGAGAATTTTTCCTCAGTTTTATATTTTTGTACTAGAATTAAGAGAAAGGTAATACAAGGCTAAATGTGACAGCTCTTGTAAGTCTGACTTCAGCCTTGGCCGGGCAGAAGTTTTCTGGTACAGAAATGAGTGAGTAGTGACCAAACTATTTAAAGCACAACATCTAAACAAATAAACAACCCCCCAAAATGTAGGAAAATACCTTATGTCCCTATTTATGTTTTGTTCTTACACATTTTCTACTGCTCAAATAAAACTACAATTTTGAGAGCTCATAAGAGCCTGTCTGTATCAGTTTGATGGCATCACAGAAATGCTCACTATTGTTGTTTGTTATTGTTTGGTTTGACTCTTGGCAAAATGCCATCTCTCAGAGCTGCACAGAGTTTCAGTTAAAAGAAGTGAGGAAAAAAACCTGAAACTGATATATATATATATATATATATGTATTCATATATTTACACAAATTTACAACATATATATGTATAAATATAAAAGACAAACCAACAACAACTTAAATGAAACTTCCCTCTGTACAACACACAGGTTTCACCACCCAGAACCCCAGAAAAACACACCCCAAAGAGAGGGAAAGAGCAACCCAAACAAAACAAAAGTATTTTACTTCCCTAATACCAAAACTGCTGTGGATATCTCGGCACAGGAGCAGTGAGGCCTAATCTTTCTGAGCTGCAGGAGTGAGGTGCTCTCAGCACGGCCAAAGGGAGAAGAGA
>JAWWEU010000040.1:28443234-28455861 GCA_035583155.1 Acropternis orthonyx | reverse complement strand
ATGACCCATGAAATTGGGGCCTATCTAAAACTAAAACCTTAATCTGAGTTTTTTGGGGTTTATCAAACCCATCACAGAGGTTTTTTTCTTAAATCTCTTGAACATTCTTTACATGTTGTTGAATATTGGACACAAGGCTTATATTCTGGAAAACCTTAAATTATCGCAGAGTTGTTTCTCATATTTACTTGACTAACTTCTGAAAAGCAATGCTGTCAGCATTCTACTTCTCAAGCTATTTGACCTCACCACAAGTTAAAATAGAATATTTTAAAGAGGAACATACAACTATTCCAGCAGTTTCTCTTGCTCTGTGACTCCCATGCTGGTGTCATTATACGTCACTGTTAATAAATTAGTGTATAACTGTCTTTTATTTATGCAAAGGTTATTGAAATATTACAATTTCCAGTATTTAAACTTGACAGCATCATTTGTCAGGTAGTATTGCTTCTAGACATCTGGCTATGTGATATATGCTGTTACCTGCTTTGCAGCTTCTTGGGATATACTCTGGATTTCATTGGTATTAGTGAATTTCACTCTACAAGTGAAATGAAAATTATACTCAATAATGACTTTAACAATTTATATTTCTATGCATTGTTCTAAAACTTTATTTGCTACTGTATGTTCTCTTACCATTATTTCCTGGTATGAGTGAGCCAATTTAATTCTGTTTTTAATTCTTAGCATTGTGTCTAAATTTAAACCTTTGGTCAATATTCTATGGACAACAAAGTTCAGATGAGGGAGTAATCTTTACCCACTGTCATCAGCCCAATTTATTTGCTTTTTGGAAGGTTTTAGCTTGCTGTTAACCCTGTGTTTTATTTTGTTTAATCACAATGCACTGAGCCTAATGATAATTCTTACTATAGAAGAATTTTCTTGTGCATTTCTTGTGCCTGCTCTCATCAAATACTTGCAGGCAATCATAGTCATAAATTTTTTAGGACAGAAGAGACTGTAATATTCTGTTTGGCTTCTTACATAATATAAACTATAGATCTTTTTTTGTATTAATTCTTGTCTGAAATCTGGTAGTATTTCTTGTTTTAGTCTTGAGATCTGAAAGCCCTTCATATTTGATGGCTGAAATGATTTGAGGAAAGAATAAAAATTGAACTGCTAATTTTGCACTTTCTAGTTTGTCAGTGTAAATCTCAGACAAGAAAGTCTTTGATACTGCAATTCTAAAACTGAGTATTTTGCTCCTAGTAATCTGTCTCTTAACATGATGTTCCTGTATGCAAATCCCAAACTATACTGGAGTTCTAATTTAATGTTTTTTCTTTGCAACTTGTTCAAAAGAAGCAAGAGTACAATGCTGTACTTGTTTAGGAATTTTCTCTCTTTGGGACTTTGTGTTATTCCACCCTCACCTCACAACTGAAGTAAAAGGTACAGAGTGAGCAGCCTTGTTCCTTTTCTGTTCTAGTTGGCTTAAAGATGGTGTAAAGATAATAAATTGGCTTTGGAATATGTAACCAGTTAAACTCTCATTGGTAATATGGCCAAAGGAGTAAACTGTAGACCAGTTTAGCCCAACTAGCATCTCTTCAACCAGAACCTTAGAAGAACTCTCTCTTCTTTTTGTTTGAAATGGTGCTGCTGAATCAAGAATTTTGGAATTTAGTAACAGCTGTGAGTTTAGTGTCTTACTGACTTTTACTAGTGAAAAGTTGTGCCTTTGCTGTGGAAGTTCAAGTTCAGTGACTAAAAAAAAATTAGTTCAACTCAATGAAAATTCTTTTGAAAACTTCTGAAGAATCTGTGTTTCTTTGTACACTACTCTGTAGCCTGTGTTTTTTATCTGTATGTTTGGAATTATTTAAGAATTAATTTTACATAGAACTAGTTTGAATTTTTGAAGTTAATGTTAGAACCTGTGTATGTTACTGCTCTGTGATAAAGAGAGAAATTCACAAAGTGTGAATATTTAAATGCTCCCCATTTACTTCCTGCATCACTTAAATGCAGTTTTAGTGTTAGATCCTACTGCTGTACAAAAAACCCTTGCTATTTCTTGGAACTCTTAGCTTAATATTTTTGAGGGGAGTCTTGAAGACAAAAATCTAATGTGGCAGTTAAATAGGAGATGCATCTAATTTTCCTTCTAGGTTAATAATTGAGATATAAAGCATATTGGAAGTGTCCATAACTATTTTCCTTAGATAGGCTTGTGGGATTAAAAGGAAGAAATCATCTATACATTTGAGATATGTAACTTTTAAATGAAAATTACTGCGATTGTACAAGGCACTTCCTTCCTTATAGGTATATTTTCCTGAATGTGTGTTGTTTTGCTTTTTTTGTTTCCTAGAATGATATGACACCCGTCCGGTTACAGTGGGGAGAAATTCTTATGCCACTACTGAAGAAATACAAGTTGAACATAACATGGGGTGACCAGGATCTATTGAACATTATGTTTTTTCACAATCCAGGTAAATTCACCTTCATTTTAAGTCTAACACCACAGACTCGATCTTTTCCATGATGTTCAAAAATCCAGGAAAATACTCTTTTAGCAGACTTTGTGGTGAAAGCATTCAAGGCTCCTTTTGTTCTCTGAATGCATTTACTTTGAGAGTTTACATTGAGACACAGCACTGGAGCTTATTAGAGTGTATTTAACTGTTAGATATCAAAACAACTGTACAGAAATCTATGAAGCAGCCTTAAGAAAAAAGAGAAGATTAGTATATTTCCTGAAATAATTTTGATACTTAACCCAGAGCTCTCCTTTTTCCACACAGAAAGTCTTTATGTCTTTCCATGCCAATGGAATTATCGGCCTGATCACTGCATCTATGGGAGCAATTGTAAGGCAGCTGAAGAAGAAGGTATATTTATTCTTCATGGAAACAGAGGTGTTTACCATGATGATAAACAACCAACTTTTAGGGCTGTCTATGAAGCAATAAAAAATGTAAGTGTTTTTGGCATTGTGCTTGTTATCTTTTAAAGTATTTTTATCTATAGTCCTGCATGTATTTTGCTTGATACTCACCATGATTGCAACGTAGTAATTTTTTTTCTCTTTTAAATAACATTAAGTGTTTTACTGGTTTCTCCTTTATTATTTGGATGGAGTTCCAGTATATTCCTGTTGTGATGAGCATCTTTGGAAACATAGTGTATACTATGGCAAGGTTAGGATTCTAAAACATTGCCTGGAGTTGTCGGTGTTTATTTAAAAGTCTGTATGCTCATTCATTTAATAAATCATCTAGTTAACTTCTTACATGAGCATTTGGAGAGCATAGAATATCTGAACTGGAGGGAACCCACAAGGATCACTGAGTCCAACTCCTGGCCCTGCACAAGGCAGCCCCAGGAGTCACACCATGTGCCTGAGAGCATTATCCAAACACTTCTTGAACTCTGTCAGGCTTGGTGCTGTGACCACTTCCCTGGGGAGCCCATTTCAGTGCTCAGCCACCCCCAACCTAAACCTCCTCTGACTAAACTTGAGGCCAATTCCCTCAGGGCCTGTCATTGGCCACCACAGAGAAGAGATCAGTGTCTGCCCCTCCTCTTCCCCTCACAAGGAAATTGTAACTGCAGTGAGGTCTCCCCTCAGTCTCCTCTTCTGCAGGCTGAACAAGGCATCACTAGAAGCTTTATTTTTCTGAATATTTTAAAATGCAGGAAAAAACCCATATTCCCAAAGTTTGTATGTATTTATCTCAACATTTTAATACTTAATTGTATCTAGATCTGGGTTTTAAAAAATTTTATATACTGTGTTTTGACCTTTTCTAGAGATTCATTGTATTAATATTAATATGTTGCTGTTCCTTTAAATACTAAGCACACTGACTTCATTCTGCAACTAAGTCATCTAATAAACTATCACTACATCAGTATACTCACTGAAGATCTGTAAAATTTAGCACTGATGCACATTTTAATGTAGCAGGCCATTGTGTGTGTATAACCTACAAAAATCAATAGTATATTTTAATGTTGCTTTATTACATGTTGTCATATAGATATAAAAATGAAGAAAAGTACTTTTGGGGGTCTGAGAATACATTGCAGGGAAAGTGATTGTGTTCCATAAAAATATGGTTTCTTTGTTTCCTTTGAGTATGGTCAAAAACAGAAGAAAAAATTATTTGCTGTTATTTATGATCCCATTTGGTATATCAATGTATCAGAGAAAGTATGTAAAACACTGATGATTCAATGGTAATAAGATGAACAAAATCATGTTACTTCAAAATGCTGTTTTAAATTATCATTTGTTTATAAAAATACAGCACTGTTGAATTAATGACTTATTTCATGCCTATGTTAAACATGTGTTTGACCATCATTCAGTTTAATGAAATGTCAGTAGTACCACTCTTCATACTGCTGTTTCATTATAATTTGATAAGAATTATACTACTTAAAGGTTATATGCCATTTGAGAAAGTTACCATACAACAAGAAAAAGAAGTCATTTTAGATCTGTAAATTTTTATTTTAATAATTTAAAATTTCCTACTTTCCTGTCTGACTACATTCATTTGCTTACATTAAAAAAATATCTTTCACATTATGCTTATTGAAAGCATTAGAGAATATTTCTGTAATTTGGAGGTGTTTTTCAGTTATTACATTTAAAAGCACTCAAAGTTCTTGAAAATCTTTAATAAACTTATAGAAAGCAAATATAATTGCTCAGAAGCATTTTTATAAAACTCTAATACCTCTGAATAATGCCAGTCTTCCATATTGACCTTAAATTTTCTTAACTTCTTTGCAGTATTCATTTGGAGATGATCTGGTTCTTTCACTGTTGCAGCCCCTAGAACTGGAATTACAGAAAACCATACATACATACTGTGGAAGAGTTTACAAAGTATTCATAAAGCAGCTATCAAAAAGCATAAGGGACTTGTATGCCAGAAGATCAAAGGGCAGGTGACTTTTGACTTCTGTTACATCAATAGACTGAAGTAACATACTGGTCAAAAGCTGCAAGAATTCTAATACAGCTTGAATGAGCCCTTAGTGTGCTCAAACAAAAGTTTACTAGCATACATAAAAATGAAGAAAATATTAATGTAATGAAGAACAGGAACTTTTCTGCAAAGGTGACTTTTTGCTCTGGATGTTTAATCACTGCTAATGTTTATCTTGGATCTGATGATTTGGTTGTTACTGGCTTCTATGGTCAGTAGTTTTAGTCTGCGTACTTCAGTTATCTAATGATCAAATGAACAAGGAAGAAATGAAGATGGCTCTGTTTGGGAGTGTACCTCATATATTGTCTAAAATTCTGTTAAACTGTGAATGTAGCAATAATTGAGTCAGCAGCACTAATCTCACTTTAAAGGTGTGAACCTTTATGTAAACAAAATTGTTTACAAGCAGAAAATACTCTTTTCAAAGAAATGTGTTATAATCATTGACAATCTGTATGTGCCTTTATATGTTCATCTCTGACACGTTGAAGTACTGTTTTGACAATCTTGTTTTGTTTATCTCAAATGTAAACTGCACACTATAAATACGATTTTCTGAGAAAATAACTAGTATGTGATACTAGTTTTCTCCATTGGTAAATATGGAGACTTTATATTAAAAAGCATTTGTTTGAACATTGTAGAGCCATAAACTCTAAAAGGTAGAGCAGAGTTGAGGGTATTTTAAGTAAAAATTCAGTTTGAAGTTGCTTGTCTTATGATACTTTTTAAAAATTTCATGGTTTTGTAGCTTTAATAGGGCATTTTGGAAGCAGAAAAAAACCCCAACAGTGGAAAGCTGTTGCTGTTGTATTTCCATACTAGGAATTATTACCTAATGATTGTTATAGAGTACGTAGGACCTAAAAGTGAAAGCTATAGTAAGTGTTCTGATGCTTCATCAGACTGTGTAGTAGATGGGTTTCTTAGAGAATATATCCTGTTACTATACATTTTTTAATAACATGGCTTTAAAATAGTTTTGGGGCAGATCATCAACTATGTGAATGCATTACTATCAATAGGGTGATAGTACTTGTAACAGGTAAGGATTAGGCTTTCTTCAGCTATCTTAGTGAAAGAAGAAGTTTTGTGTATGTAATACAAACTTTTTTTCCCAGAGAAAAACATGAAGAAAAAGGCTGAATTTTAGTGTTAGAGTAAGATATTTAAACTTGCATGGTGTAAAATGTATTTGTAAATTATATTTGAACTTAGATAACCTGTCTAAGTGAGATGAAGTCTTCATAAAGTGAGATTTTTGGATTCCAGAAAAGTTCCTGTGTTGAACATGGAGGATCCACTCGCTGACTTGCACCTTCATCCCAACCCCATTTTAGAAGCTTAATTTTTTGTGGTTGCTTCCATGTCAAAGGGAGACTGGCTCTGACTTCCAGCTTCATGTGAGCTGGATAAATGCTTTAGCAGTACAAAACCACACTGCACTGTAAGCAGAGTTTATATTGTGCTTCTAATCTCCCTGCGGGCTCAGGGTGTAAATTTCTGGGATGGAAGCTAGGAAGCAGTCTGCCTTGCATGTAGGTCTCTTTTCCTTGCTGTGTAACCTTTCGAAGCCTGAAAATGTAGAAGTCTGTATGAAGGTGAATACTGTTACTGACTGATTTTACAATATGCAGTTCATTATTTTTTTACATAAATACTGATTTTTATATCAATTTGTCTTCAGCTTTCTTTTTTACTTGTACTGTGTGTTTGTATATTAAAAAAAAATCTTTGACTTGCTTTTTGTCTTTGCAGAAACTTTCAGTTTTGATTTTATTTTTATTATGCTATAGATATGTGAAGATACTGCTTAAACCTAATGAAATATTTTAGAAAAAAAGCAGAGCGTGAACATTAGCACCTATCTTTCCACTTAAATTTCAGTTTTTGTGGGGGAGCAGAATGAAGAGTTAATGCTGATGCTTATCATAGGCTAAAAATTCTTACTTTGTGCTTATTTCTATAAATATTTACTTAGCATATTACAAATAGCAGAATATACTGCCTGATGCCATAGGTTTTGAGTAATTTTTATTAATGTAAATGTAAATGCTCACCTCAACTATCCAAGTAACACTCATAAACACTTTAGGAAACTTAGGAAAAAAGCAAGTAGCTTCCATTCAGTATTTCTCCAGAGGATTTGTTTATTTTGGATAAATTTTTAGTTCTCTAATCACTATGTCTTAAATTTAGAAAAATGACCTACCTTTAAAAACAAAAAACCAAATCTGACTTACAGAGGAAACATTTGGAGGCACTAAAAAGACTGGAAATCTAAGTAGTGTCATAGAAACCAGTTATGCTCCCAGACATTTAAATACTTGATTTGTAAGTTAGATGCTTATAAGTATAGGAGCGTACATCTAGCTTGAGAATCCTTATTGCTGTCTAGTTTTAGAAATATTGCTTTTTCTGCAAACACAGTAAGTAACAAAATAGGACTTGACAAATTACAAAGTTACTTGACAAAGCTTTAGAAATCCCATATTAATGATTTATTTATTTTAATGTTCTTTAATGCTAATAGAAGTGGAAAGTTTGATAGAAAAATCTAAACATCAGGAAATACACATTCAGGTTAAATTAAGATAAATCTGTCTTGCTCATGCTTGATTTACCTCCATGTCATGGGTACCATTATTCTGTCTCCATTTAAAGACATCAAAGTCTTGTGGTAAAGAGTTCTGTTTGAAGGTGTGTGGTCCTTTTTGGATGAAATTCTCTACTTTTTGCAGACAATATGAAAAGCCAACTGTCCCTTAAACATCCTTATGTATGATGCTTGTACTGCTGACAGCTAATAAGGCTGTATAAGCCTTATGAAAATGTGTTTCCAGTTACTGGTAATTTTGCCAAAATTTAGACTGAAGGTGACCTTTAATGCCAGTTGAATTGGTTTTGGTAATCTTTTGCTTTAAATTTAGAAAACTTAGGAGGTTTAGAGGGAAAAAATATTTTTCTTTATTCTTATTCTAAATGTGTTTTAAAACAGTATGGAGTTGCCTTGTGCTGGCTTTGACCTAAATTTCATCAAGCTGTAAATTTGTGGCAAAATGTTTGGAAAACTGAACTGTCAATATTTTTCTTAATTTATACCAGATTTCTGTCCATACCAGACATCCAGCCACACAGGCTTCCCACACTTCTATCTGTGCACTTTGCTTAACAGGATGATTGAGAAGTCAGCTGTCTTTCTTTTCCTCCTCCCAAATTACACTTGCTATCTACACAGCATGAAAAAGGAAATAGCTGCAGTCTAGTGGTGGGAGAAGGGTATAGTCTTGGTTTGCTTGGAATGTTTGGAAGCACAACATGTAAGAGGCAGAGCTGAAGGTGTAATGTGTTGTCTATATATGCATTATTGGGCACTCTGAGTAAAAACAGCAATGAAACACTGCTTATTTACTCACATTTATGGTTGAGATGGTATCTGTGATGGATTAAATGAGGTGAAACTGAGAGGTAAGCTACTTCTTCAGCTTATATGTAGGAAAACACTAGACTTCTGATTTCCTCTACCTGATTTATAAAGGTGTCTCTGAATGCATAGACATATATATTTCCACTTCGTAGAAGTCTTAAGTTATTTTTCATAGTCTGTTTTGTGTTCCAAATGTATAGATTTTCAGCTATCAGACAGGCTTAACAATATCAATTTATTGACAGTATGATTTATTTTTTTTTACTTGATTAAGTGGAATACTCATGTATAATTTAAATGTTTAGGTTATTTGTCCCATTAAAAAAATTATCAATTTTGAATAGTTATTATTTTAACATGCTCTCCCATGATATCTAATGTGATTATGGTAATTATCATAGCTTTCCTGCCCACTTCACTACTTTGTGAACGAATGGAATTTGGAACAGCTCCAGTAATTTTGTGTGTTAAAATGTTGCAGAGAACTATAATGTGACTGTATGATTTTTATTTTATTAGCAGGAAGTAGATTCTTTTGTAACAGAGGCAGTAGAAATATGAAGTGGTGTGAAGATAGTTCTCATCACCATGGATTTCGAAACAGATCTTAGATTTGTCTTATGTGGCTGTTGCTGTCAGTTTGAGCATTTTTCTGTGCACAGAAGCTCAGAAGTCATAACCTGTATTGTTCAATGGGAACTTTATTTTTCTGTTCTGTTTCTAATATCTTTGAATATCTTCTGTTCTCTTTCTTTTTTGGAAGTTTGGTTCTGTCCAGCTGCAATTTTTCTGTATATTTGAGAAAAATAACTGAAATTCTTACAGAGTTTTGCACAAATAACAGCCAAGTTTTGTTCAAGTTGCCCAAGTGGGCAAAGCATGAACCCAGCAAGTAAAACATGAAAAACTTGAACACAAGTGTGTATGCCTTGGGTTCCCTTAGAAAAAAGAAAAATGTGGTTTGATCCAAGTTTAACTCTACAGAGAAACACTTAAATTTGCTTTCTGAATTTAACTGCCAAATCTTAAATAATGCAGGGTCGTTTTCAATAGAAAGGCAGGTTGCCTCACAGTTGCTTTGTAGTCCTAGTAGACTACTCAAAATTATTACTTAGGTTTAAAACCGGAAGATGTTTGCAGAGGTAATAGTGAACTTTCCCCTCCAGGAAATGAGGAGAGAATCTTATTTTAAAGGTAGTTCTCAAAATCTCTCCCTTCTAACCATTTAGTGGAGCTATATAAGAACAGCTTGTCCTCCAAGGTTGTCATGAAATTTAAGACTTGTAGTTCTCCAATGCCTTTTTAAGCCTTTGTGGACCTATTAAAATTTTAAGCTTCTTGCAGGAATATCAAGTAATTGGAAATTCTTGAGTTGAAGTTCAGTTGTCTTTTCAGTTTTGTGGTTGCTTTATGAACAGCTGCAGTCAATTCTTTAGAGAGTCCTCATTTAAACTTATGAATGTGCATCTTCCTGTAAATTTGCTGGCAAATTTCTACAGGGATTCTTTCTGCTCCCCTGCTCCTTTTCCCTGCACTGCTTTTAAAAGGTAATCACAAAGCTCTTCTTTCACTTGAATGCTTATAAAAATTACAGGAGGTCTTACTACAGGTCTCTTTGCAGAAATGTGCAATTAAAGGAGGACCTATATTCCTGCTGTGGTTGGGTTTTTATTTGTTCTTTTTCTTCTGATTGCTATGAGATGATGTTCAGGTAGGAGGAATTTTTGAGCATTTAGTAAAGTCATTATGTTCCCTGAGTGATCATCTGGTGATTTCTTCCCTGAATCAATGCCTCTGTTCTATCTTATGATAGATGCATGGCTGCAGTCTGCCTGCTTGATCTATATGGTTTCAAGTTCCCTTAATCAGAACAGTGACCGTTGGTTCTTCTAGGTCTGTATTTTAAATGCTTATCCCATACCTGGGTGCCACCTTAGTTGCACAAACCAGAGACCTGGTTTGTTTCCAGTTATAGATGACTTGGTTTGGAAAGGACCTTAAAGCTCATCTAATTCCAACCCCCCCCTGCCATGGGCAGGGACACCTCCCACTAGACCAGGTTGTTGAAAGCCCCATCCAACCTGGCCTTGAACATTTCTAGGGATGGGGCCTCCACAGCTGTTCTGGGCAACCTATTCCAGTGCCTCACCACCCTCACAGTAAAGAATTTTTTTCTAATATGTAATCTAAACCTTTCCTCTTCCAGATTAAAGCCATTTCCCCCTTGTCCTGTTACTGTGTGCCTTTTTACAAAGTCCCTCTCCAGCTCTCTTGTAGGCCCTGTTCAGGTACTGGAAGGCTGCTCTAAGGTGTCCATCTTTGATTTAACTTTCCTGTTTCAGTTTCCAGCTGTACCCATAGGATTAAAATAATGAGATAGCAAGGAATGCAGAATTTTTCACCACAGAAACCAGAGAAATACAGATTTCTGAACTATAATTAACAATTTCAAAATAATATTCTATCTGTCCATCAAATATTTGACTTTTCCTGTGCCAGCCCCTTATGTGGAAGGACAGGCAGATAATTCTTAAAGGACTGATTCCTTGTTTACTGTGAATTTCAAGGAAAGGAACTCTTAAGTTGTCAGTGTAGATCTTTAGTATCACCCTGTCTAAACTTTTCAAAACTAGTAATAACTGCCCACTTGTTGCTGTATGATGGTACTGGTTTTATTTGTTTTCTAGTGGTCATGCTAAAAAGGGAGTGGGAATGATGCAGTTATTTGGGTTTCCTTGTTAGTTCCTGGGCTGCTGTCTTTAGAATTCCACATGACACTTAAAAATCAGCAACCAAACCCCAACTTTCTGAGTCCGAGTCAAAGCCAGATGAGAACAACACATTAACGCCCTCATTTAGGAAAATGTTTTCACTGGTCATGGGCCTTACTCATAGATTAGACGACAGGACAGCTTCCTTGCACTGTTTTATCAGAACAAGTCTACAAAAGCAGGATTCTCAGGTTTGATATAGTTTGTCGCTGGTTTAACAGTGCCAAACTTGTAAAATAAAGGCATGTTATATTCCCAAAGTAAGTCTGTTAGAAGCCTTTAAGCATATAATCTAAGCCTGTGGTCTTTAAGTGTTATGACTGCTTTTGAAGATAACCTGTAGAACTAATATTCTCACTCCAATTCTCCTTCCTTCCCTCTGTGCTGTTTTCCACAGATAATTTATTGGTTTGTTTGCCTCTTTAGAGCAAAGCAAAAATTTGGTCGTTTGCTTTAATAGATGTCCACTTGAAACCAAACAGAATTTTGCAAGGAGAGGAAAGAGACTGTGACGTTTGTTTGCTAGGGATCATACCTGCACTTCAGACTTCTCTGAAGGCCATGGAGTGCAAATGTGAAGCTTACTTGCGGCTTCCTCCCTGCTTGGAGAAGTGGTGCTGGATTATGCTGTCTTCAGGTTTTTTGTTACTAGCATCGAATACTGATAGCTAAAAATGCTTTTTTTGCCTTCCTAGGTGGCCTTCCTATTTTATGCAGTTTGTATTAAATTATTAAACTGAGATGAGCAATTTATTAGCATTTTCTACTACCTTCATATTCTGGGAGGTCCCTTTATCTCCTGTTCTTCCTTTGGATCATTTAATATCATACCCTAATCTGGGTACAACAGGTCCATTTTTTTCTTTTATGTCTATGTCTTATGAATGTTAATGTTCTGCCAGTCATTTCTGTACAGATTTTACTAGAGCTGTTCACATTAAATCAGTCTGTAATGTTCATAAGAACTGCTTTGAAATACAGAAGTAGATGTAGAAGTGATCCTAAACTACAAATCTTTGTGGCTGAATTAATGAGTATTTAGGGCATGATTTTTTAGACTTCCAAGAAAATGAAAGGAGTATAATCAGTTTTAACCCCTGATTTAAGACCAGGAAATTAAATTTAATTAAAGCTGATGTTTTTAGCCTTATAATGCTGACCTGCTGTGTCTCACTGAGCAGCGGATGTCTAGGAAACTCTGCTTGCCTGTTGGATATCATGAAATTGCTGTCAAGTATTTCGTGCAGTTCTGGCTAGTCATTGGTATTGCTAATTTTTTTTTTTCCTTTAAAAATATCTGCTATGTTTCACTTTATTGTTTTGTTTTACATTTTTGTGCTGTGGATAGTGTTATTCAAGGTGAATTTGGATTACAGATCTAAGATCAATGTGGCAGGTGGTTGGATCCCCCCAGGAGTGGGCGCTTACTTGATTTCCTGGGGGCTGCTCTCCCCCGGCCCCCTCC
>JAWWEU010000040.1:28407691-28443134 GCA_035583155.1 Acropternis orthonyx | reverse complement strand
TTTGCTGGGACCCTTAAAACACGGTGGGGGTTTTAGGGAAGGGGAGAATGCAATACAGAAAAATTACAATTCCATCTCTAAAGAATGTTATACAATAGGTTTCAGTTTCAAAAGGCATTTGCATTTGTCTCTTCATTCTAATTAATATTCCATCTTTGGCAAGGTTTTTTATTCTTTGAGATGTTTCTTTGTACCACGTCAGATCAAGAAATAAAAAACCCAGTTTTGCTACCCAAAGTGTGTTTTATACTATGTTTGTCTTTTGGTTTGACATTTTTCACTGGTCTTGTGGTTAAACTTGAGGTATTGGAGGTTTACTGCCTCTCATGGGTGCTCATCTTTTCTGCTTGCTGTTCCTGGGTTGCCTCCTTTCTCCACTACCCCTCCGGTGTCCTTACTGCCTGTCTTTTCCAGGAGTTGGTGTCACTCTGCTGTTCTTCTCATGATCTTTCTGGATCTCGGTGGCTGTTATGCCCCTTTAGTCAGCATGGCTTCTGCCACCAGGTGTGTGCCTGCAGAACTGTTGGCTGTAACAAGGTAACTGTACCTTTTCCAGCCAGAAGGGTACCCTGGAGCAGGCGGCTGCTTTCTCCACAGTGCTACAGAATGAGCACATCTAGGCACCAAAGCAGCATGGGTTTGGCCCAGCATAGTTTATAAGCAGTGCTGTGTGTTTCTTTGCTGTAGCGTAGGGAATAAATTTAGTTTCCCTTTCAGCTTTGTGTAGACTATTACAAAATTTTAATAATCTTTATTTTTCTGGAGAGATAAAGGCTTTTTACTAAAGGCATGCTTCCAGGAAGAAAGCTCGGCTGTTGAAGCCATTACAATTGAAAGGAAGTGATCTGAGCCATTCTGAGAGCCTGAGGCAGACAGGCTCAGAAGGGCTTTGGAGATCAGCGTGAGCAAACACAAGTGCCAGGGCACCTGGTGTGCAGGGAGGGGCTTGGTCTCTTGCCCTGTTCCTGTAGGTGCTGCACAGCCTCTGAGGAAAAAGCAATCTTCAATTGACTCTTCTTTCTGTGCAGGTACAAAGACATAAAATTGATTTATGACTTCAAAAGGCCCAAACAAAGTTTTAGAGGGATTGTGGAATGTAATAGAGCATGCACAGTATGTAAAATTGTTCTGGCTGAAAAATTAACAGCTGCAAATAGCCAATTGAAACAGGGTTTTGAGAAGTATGTTCTTCACTGATCCATAAAAACAATAAATAAACTGAGCAAAAATTAGTGATGGTAGGATATTGCTTAAAAACTAGATCAATATCTTATTTTTGCAGTAATCTTTTTTGCCTGTTTTGATCTTTCTTTGGCCAAAAGGATAGGGTATAATTAATGAAAATTGATTTAACTTGAAGAATAAAGCATTAACAGTCTGCTAATGTAAGAAAAATGAAACAGCTAGCAAATTTGCACTATTTTTGATGTGCTAGATGTCAAGTAGTCTCTAAATTAATTAGAAGTCACTTTACTAATGGACATTTGTCAAAGAATACAGTGGGAGAAAGTTTTATATTTTTGTACAAAAATATTTCTGTATTTTTATAATTTTCAGAGTTTGTTTGAATTAATACCTTTTTGCAAAATATGTGTATTTTAAGAACACCACATCCTGTACCATAACTTTTTAATAACTGTTAGATATAAAAGCCCTTGTTCTCTTAGAGTGGTATCGTGTCTTTGAAAAGATGTAATTTTTATACAGTGCCTTGGGCCTAACACCCCTCTTCATTTCATCTAAATTATGACTTTCTGAGGATGCAAACATTTTTTTTTGGTGTCAGCAAAGCAAGTGTTCATTACTCTAAACAGCACTGGAGATTGGAGGCAGTTCTGTCATGATACCCGCTGGCACGTTGGCAGTTAGAGGAGACAAACCTAACTCTTAAACAGAACCATTTAGCAGTGCTGTGCCTCACTAGCTCACTGCTCCAAAACAGTACATAAGCACAAAGGAAACACAGTGATACACAGTCTATAACAAAAATGATAAATACAGACCTGGCCTCCTCAAAAATCCTCCCCTAATTAGTTTTACTCCTAAAAGCAGAAGTTCCGGAAGCTACTTGAAGTGCATTAGGGATTTTGCTATTGCTATTGATTTACTATGAAAGTGCTCAGATATCCTAGCAATGGATAGCAACATAAAAAACTGATAAATCAATTAATAGAGTTTAGCCTTTGGGGGGGTGTTCATCTAGTCTCATCTGTCATATATTATAAACCATCAAATTTCTCCCTGTTACAGCTGTAACAAACCCAATAATTTGTTTGACTAAAGCATAACCTGTGTCCAGTTTACCCATGCCTTTCAGAGAAATGTCCAGTGCTGGTCTGAAGGCTTGAAGAAGGAAAATGCTTCCCTTTTCCTGTTTGTTGCAATGGTTCATTATTCTCACAGTGATGAGTTGTGCCTTGTGTCTCATTTGATTTTTTTTTCTCCCATTGGGTTTCAGCCATGGATTCTTTTTATGCCTTTCCCCACTAGGGTAAAGAGGTCCTTAATATCCTGCAGTTTCTTCTTGTGGTGATACTTAAATGTAGTAATCAAATCACTTCTCAGTTATCTTTTGAATAAGCCAAACAAATTGAGCTCATGAATTCTCTCTCAACCACATCATTTAGGTTTTGTGGTTCTCTTTTGTACCATTATTGGTTTTACACAGACCTCCTTAAACGATGGGCACAGGATAAAATACGGATTTCAGTGTAGTTAAGGACTTGGTTGTTGTAATACATAGATAAAGTTTTCCTAGTAATTTCTGAATTTGTACCTTGAATACTCACGTTAGCGTACTTTCCATTCCTGGGCTTAGATCTTCATTCCTTGCTGTGGAGGAATTTGTCTGTTAAAACGAGCAAAGCCGGATGCTGTTTCACCACAGTAATGCAGATTCATCTGTGGAATTGATGCTCTTATCACTCTTTATCATCTTACCAGGTATTGTCATCTGCAAACTCCACCAACCATGATTTTATATTTATTTCCAAATTACCAGTGAAAGCTTTTAATAATGTTGTTCTTTATAACATCACTGGAAGCAGCTCTTTGATAACGATTTTTTATCAAAGCTTATTTGTTCAGAGTGGCCAAGTAATCTTGCAGGTTTCTGAGGGTCATGTTTTTTCTCTGCATAGCATAATTTGAGCTTCATGGAACAAAAAAGTATATTCAGGAATAAATACCGTATTTGTTTGACAAGCTTTATTTTCCGAGAAACCACGTTGATTACTTTTGTTTGTAGTATTTTCTTTTAATTCTTTTTCCAGTTAATTGTGTTGCAACTTTTGTAATAATTTTTTTGGTGTGACAATACTCTTGTAGCAGTCTAAGTACATGTACTCAGTATTTTCAATAATAGTGTTTAGGTTGTCTTCTGGAATTTTCTGGGAATGCTAAGATTTATTGAACCTATTAATAGCACCATTCTTCAGGAAATTATTTAATGGTACGTACTGTAAAGTGTCTAGATCTGCTGATTTTGAAATGTTTATACCTGTTTGTTTAACTTTCTTCTGGTTTGCTAATGCACAAGAAAGCTATTTCAACATCCTTATCTAATGCAAACGTATTTAATTTGTTAAATGCAGAATAATTATACCTTTACATTATCAACAACATAATAGTGAAAACAGTTTTAATTTATTTTATTCTTAATTTATTCCAAAAATTACAGCTTTGTATCCTCCTTAACTGGGGAAGAGGATGCTGAAAAGAAGTGTTGTTTTTCAAATCATCTTATTGGTAAGCACAAATACCACAATACCCTTTTAGAGCTAATATCTTGGAGATATGTTGGAGTCTGCTGTCTTGTCAAGAAAAGATACCCCAGTTGTTTAGTCCCTTTGGGATCATGCTACAAGGTTCAGAGAGGCTGGGATTACAGTATTAAATAAATTAAAAAAAAAAGAAAAAAGCCCCTATCCCTATCTATTGTTCTCTTTCTCTTTTTGTTTTGTGCAGAGTTGCCTGTACATGTGTAGTTCAAATACACAGGGAAGAAGAACACTCTCCTCCCCCATCTTCTAGTTTTTAATATCCTGATTGAACATAGATGTGACAGAGGAAAAGTAACTTCTGAGACTTGAGTGATGAATGTTGCACCCACTTTTCATAGATGTGAAATAGCTGGTAAACTGTTTAAGAAATACCTTTTAGAGCCTCAGCAGCAGAACCTGAATACAGAGTAGCTCCTAGAACCTCTAAAAACAGAATCACAAAAGGATTGAGGTTGGAAAGGGATCTCTGGAGGTCATTTGGTATAAACCCCACTGCCTAGGCAGGGCCGTATAGAGCAGTTTGCCCAGGACTGTGTCCAGTTGGCTTTTGAATATCTGCAAGGCTGGAGACTCGACAATCTCCATGGTCAACCTGTGCCAGAGCTTGGTCACCCTCATAGTGAAAAAAGTGTTTCCTGATGTTCCGAGGGAACCTTCTGCATGTCAGTTTGTGCCCCTTTATTTGCTGTTAAAATTGTTGAAAACCAGACCCTTCAAAGAATATACGTAATGCCTGTACTCTTCAGACTGCACCAAGGATAAATCTTGCTGGCCAGGCTGGTACGTATTTAAGAACAGAGTTTGCGTCTTGCAGTTTGTTTTCTCCTTAAAATTAGCAGTCCAGTTATGACATCTCAGCAAATTACTAGGAAATAAACAGATGATGAACTTTGAAAGAATGAAGTTGTTCTTTTCATGCAAACATTTCTGCTGCAGTGAAGAAAAAAATCCTAATAACAGGCAGCGTTATATCCATCAGAGTGTTCTAGCTTTATTCTGCAATGTCCTTGAACTGTCCTATAGATTACTTTTTATATGGTAATCCTTTGACTTGCAAGCTTAAATTGATATAGAAACATGTAATCATTCCTGATGACCTTATGTACAGTTACACTGGATAACCTGTTCTGAAGTAGCCCACAGTTATTTCTGTTGTTTTCGTCTAAAATTCGGGTACAACTCAATTTATTTTTTTACTGCAATAATATTGAACCTCAGAACTTTGTAATGGAAGAGAAGGATTTTGACTGTTACTTATACAATGTGCTAGGTACTGCTTTCCAGATATTCTTTGGTGCTACCAGTTATGAGCCACCCCTGAGAGAGGGTAACTGAGGGTCTTGTTAGTAGATCCCTTGGGGCGGATTAGAGCAAAGCACCTGCTGCCTTTGCAAATGTCTGATTGTTTGAGCCATTAACCTTTAACATTTCAGTCTCTCACACTACCTAATGAAGGAGTCTGTGCATCAGGAAATGGTACAGTTCCTTTACTGAAAACATATGTTAGATTCATAACATCAAACTTCTCTGAATTAATGCTTCTAGGCCACTGTCTAAATAAAAGGAGGAGGATACATTGCAGAGTTCTGCAACATGATTCATCTCATCCTAAGGCAGACATATAATGTAAATCAAAGGCATTTTACTCTAAAAGTAGTTGGATTTTCCCTGCTGACAGAGACTAGGAAGTTAGCTTAGAGGCAAGTGCCACAGTGCAGACTCCTAATGTGAACTGGGGAGTTGCAGTGAAAGCTGGATCCATTTAAGATTTATTCTTTGCCATTCCAAGTATTTGTGAATCTGTCCAGGAAAGAACATTGTTTTTTTCTGAAACATATTTTTTGAAATTATTTAAATGCTAAGTGTTGGTCTGTGGTTAAAGAGAAGTCAGGAGATAGTAAGTGATACATGTTCTGTTTCCTGACTGGGCAGGAAAATGTCTTGTAATAGGGTTTCTGATGCAAATGTAATTCTATGTGGTTTTTTCCCCTTCCTAGCTAATATATCTGAAAAATCCACTCTGTGTTAGTCACTCCTGTTAGTAGCCTCTAAGGTTATCTAACAATGATCAGAGAAGTTCAGACTGGACATTACTAACAGGTTCTTCATTGAGAGGGTGGTCAGTCACTGGAGAAGGTTCCCCAGGGAAGTGGTGGCAGCCTCAACCCTGCCAGAGTACAAGGAGCATCTGGATGATGCTTTTAGCCATTTTGTTTAGTTAGTCCTGTGAGGAGCAGGAAGTTGAACATGATGATCCTTATGGTCATCAACTTGAGATGTTCCATGATTCTAAAGCAAATTACCTTCAGGTCAACTGACTTCTACAGCATGTACACATTAAATCTGTAGAGTATTGTCAATCTGAGAGTTTTGGCTGATGTGTGAATATAGGTATCCTCTGCTCCTCAGTCAGCATTTCTAATTCTGGCTGCCAATTTCAGTTTTCCAAAATAATTTTGATCAGGAAAGAAGGCCTTTGTGTAGGTAACGCATGATTAAAATAAAAAATGTTGAACTTCAGAGACTGGTAGAAGATCCCTTCTGCCTTTCATTTCTGGAAAGGAATTCTGCCAACAAAGCCAATTAGGAAGTTTCCAAAAGTTACTTTCTTTTCATCTGCACTCTGTCTATGCTCACAAGTACTGGCTAACAGCAGCGTGAACAACTCTCTGCCAAATAGTCACGTTCAAGGCCTACATTCATTTTCAGCATTGTGGAAACGGTATTCACTGCCTCCCACCTACTGTGGTCCAGGGTTGAGTAGACATAGAAGACCAAGTAACTAAACTTCTTGCCAAAGATAACTGCTGATATTACTCCAGGAATCTACAGGCCTGTCATCCTGACCTCAGTGTCAGGGAAGACCACGAAGCAGATCATCTTGAGTGCCATCACGCATCACATACAGGACAACCTGGGGATCAGGCTCAGCCAGCAAGGGTTTAGGAAAGGCAGGTTCTGCTTGACCAACCTGAGTTCCTTCTGTGACAAGGTGACCCACCTAGTGGATGAAGGAAAGGCTGTGCATATCATTTAACTGGACTTCAGTAAAGCCTTTGATACTGTCTTCCGTGGCATTCTTCTGACGAAACTGGCTGCCCATGGCTTGGATGGGTGTGGTCTTCATTGGGTTAAAAACTGGCTGGCCAGGCCCAGAGAGTGGAGGTGAATGGAGCTACATTCAGATGGCAGCCGGTCATCAGTGGTGTTCTTCAGGGCTCAGTACTGGGGCCAGTCCCCTTTAGTATCTTTATCAATGATTTGGATGAGGGGATTTAGTGCACCATCAGTAAGTTCACAGATGACACCAAGTTGGGAGGGAGTGTTGATCTGCAGGGTTGTCTGGACAGACTGGATCAGTGGGCCAAGCCCAACTGCATGAGGCTCAATAAGGCAAGTGCCAGGTCCTGCACTTGGATCATGCCAACCCCATGCAGTGCTACAGATTGGGGAAAGAGTGGATGGAAACAGTGCAGTGGAAAAGGACCTGGGGGTGCTTGTTGACAATTGGGTGAACATGAGCCAGCAGTGTGCCCCAGTGGCCAAGAAGGCCAGTGGCATTCTGGCTTGTATCAGAAACAGTGTGGCTGGCAGGACCAGGGTAGTGATTGCCCCTGTACTCAGCACTGGTGAGGCCACACCTCAAGTAAGGTGTCCATTTCCCCCTGAAAAGGAAGGAGCAGCAGAGACTTGTGATGAACTGACTGAAGCCCCTATTCTCCATCTCCTTGCACTGGGGGAGAGGAGGGAGAGAATATGAGAATGACCTTGAGCCTGGGAAGAAGGGAAGGTTGGGGGGGAAGGTGTTTTAACATTTGATTTTATTTCTCATTACCCTACTCTGATTTGAATTTTAATTAAATTAATTTTTCCCCAAGTCAAGTCTGTTTTGCCTGTGGCGGTAACTAATGAGTGGTCTCTCCCTGTCCTTATGCTGACCCACAGGTCCTTTGTTCTATTTTCTCTCTCCTGTACAGCTGAGGAGTGGGTACCTGCTGTCCAACCAGGGTTGTGCCCAACACACTATGTTCAAGTAAAACACAAGGTCTAGTAGTGGTAGCCCTCTCTCACTGTTTCCAGTCCTGAGTTTTATAAGAAGATTGTGGAAGTAGTTTATGAGTGGATTAAATTTGTTTCTCCTTTGGTACTGTCAGGCATTTTTTTTTCCCCAGGGCCAGCTCCGGTGAATTCAGGGCTTTGTATTGGCACCCAGTGCCTGCCCCAGCAGAGCATCTGGCAGTTCCCTGCCCCCTGGCCATGCTTCCCCGTGCAGCTCTGCACACCCAACATGTCTCGTGCCCCCCTACTCTCCCCATTACATGTGGGATCAGCCTGCAGCATCACCCAGTCCACACAGCAGGCTCTGACAACAGTGCCTGGTGTGGGCCACACAGTCATGCTGGTGTGAAGCAGGGTATCAAGCACCAGCCTTGCATTTAGGGAGTTGGTGTGAAACCTCTGCAAATCACAGTTGTGGGTAGTGAGGGTCTCTGGCTCCTAGCAACCTTGGGAAGAGCATGATGCCCACCAGATTGCCTCCCCATGGTCCTATTTATCTGGTCCATCATATGCTTGAGGACATCCTTGTGGGATCTCACATCACAACAGAGTTTTATTCTGTGCTATTCCTTTCTCATCTGGAGATTACAATAAAACACTGAGGGTTTTTTTTTTGTCTGGAAGATGTAGTGTTTATGTTTTGTCATTGAAACAGTTGTCAATGCCTGTTTGGGTCTCTTTCTGTTGCTCTGTTGCATGTCAAACTGGCCCTCTTTGTAACAGCCTCTGCATTAGTATCTTGCTGCTTTGAATAGCAGGGCTTATTTGCTTTGCATTTGTCAATAATGAAGTAGCCAGAAGTCACCTTTAGTACATTCCTTACAAGTAACTAATCTTTTGATACCCTAGGGATTAGAATCAATGGTTTTAAATAAATATTTTCTCTATAAAGTTATTGATTATCTTCACCCTGCACTCTATGGATGGAAAATCAATGGGGTATGTTTGTAAATTGTAGAGAACATGGGATAGGCAAAGGATTTGATGTTCTGCTCTTTTGGGAAATGCATGAAATTAAGGAAATTGTGGCACTCTTCTCAATAAAACCTCTAGTAACTATCACTGTTTTCATGCAGTTTGTTCTTAAATATCTCTTGGGCACGAATTGAAAAGGAAACAGAACTTTAGTTTTCAGGATGCAGTGAGATCTGAAACAGCAATTAAAACACAGAATATTTTGGCAGTCTTTAATAATGTAATTGGTTCCGGACAGGAAGAGTTCATGAACTGCTTTGCATTTCTTTCACATTTGGTCTTAATTTTAAGAGACCATTACTGCTTACAGTCATCTATGAGACCTAGATTCAGCGCAATCTCAGGGGAAAGCGAGCACAACAGTGCAAATCTAATAGCATCAGATGCGTGTTTATCTCAGGCTTTTTCTTTTGCTTTCTAAATTTGTTATATAAAGAGTACTACTACAAGCTGTGTTCTTTGAACTCATTTTTCATATATGTTTTTGATAGAGGTTACTTGGTGCAAAAGTGAGTTTTCTTAGAAAACACATAATATTTTAGTGTAACATTAGGTTCATTTTTCTCATGAATTTAACGCATTCCTGTGGTCTGGAGTAAAACAGAAGGAGCATGGGCATGTTTTTTATGACCAAAGCCTTCATATTTTTTCGTTTTTGTTTTCATGGTGGTTTTTTTTTCCCTGAAAACAATTGGTATGATGGTGTATAGTTTCAATGGGTCACTCCAGTGAAGTGATATAGACTAAGTAAAATGAAAAAGCTGCAATTCAATGGCTATGAGAGGTAAGACGTTCCTAGCCCTCTCTAGTCTCTATAGCTGCAGAATAAACTGAATAATATTTTGATTTTGTTACCTGAACAGAATTTAAAAAAAAGTGTTCATCCCAGACTCCTGTAAAAAATCACAGTACTGCATTTCTGTAGGCAAGGAGACTGGCTTTCCCTGTATACTCTCTTGAACTTAATGAACCCTGTGGAAGTGCCCTGTGCAGGGGGAGCCGCAGAAGGTTGCTGAAATATTCTGCTTCCTTCATTTTTTAGAGTGAAATCTGCCTCCTTTTGGTGGTGTTCTTTTTTGCTGAGTTGTTTTCACTACAATCACTGACAGCTTAAATGTTACAGTAAAATCCAGTTGTTAGTTTCCCATTGACTGTCATTCTTTTTAACCTTTTCTCTGGATTTAATTGTGTATTCCCTTGTTCCCCTCAGTAATGGGTACTGCAGACTGAGCCACTTCCACAGTAGGCAGCTCCTCTTGGAATTTGTGGAGGTGATCCCTTCCCTGCCACATCCTCAGTTCTCTCTGCCTGCCTCACACCTTCACCCTACACCTGTGCCTCCCCCAGTGTGGTCAGTGCACGGCTGCAGCTCTGGCATGACCCCCACACCCACCATCCCAACCCTAGGGTCACCCTGATGGGAGTGTTTCCACTGCTACCCAGTCTGCTTGCTCAGAGTCTGGAAGGCTGTGATGGAGGCTGCAAACATGCCTGCCTGCTGCCATCCCCTCTGCTTATTTGTTTCAACCCCTCCTCATCTGATGCTGTCAGCCTAGATCACCAGTTCTTCATGGCAAAAAACAGCTCCTCATTGCTTGATACAATTTCAGCTTCTGGACATCAATTCCGAGAGAAACCAACCATCATATACAGTATCCTGGCACAGCAGCAGCCCACAAATTCCAAACAAAGTGGCAATGACACCAAGGCTGCTCTGTCCAAATTAAGATAGTGATGGCATCTCCATCCTGTTAAGAATTCCCTGCAGACCAGACCATGACTACCTTTTCATTCTAGGGTCTTATCCAGATGTTTCTGTAGACTGGACCAGACTGTGGATTGGAGATCTCTGCAGGTTATTGTTAGAGCTGCCTGACTTGGTAATGATTGATGTGAAGTAAGTTATGCGAGGAACTCTAATTTCTCATTTACAGAGGCTTGTAGAATGGCATAGACAGTGACAAAGTACAGCTTTTTCCTCTAAGAGGAGTCTGAAATGCCTTGTGTTTCTACTGGCTGGTCAATGCAATAAACTATCCTTGCCCATCATGGACATGATTTAGTGCTCAGGCAAAACAATCAAAACATTTCTGCTGCTCTTAAAAGTATGGAAGGGTTAAATCAGCCTTTCTCCTGGGATCAGTGAAACCACACTAAGTGACTTGCAGGGCTGAAGTGAGCAGAACACTGCCAGCTTTTTCCACCAGGTCACAGAGGTGTTTGGTCACTCTGCTTACAGCTTCTGCTTCGTTGGTATCCATGCACCTGAGAGGCTCCTCAGATGGTCCTCTTCTCTTCATTCTTGCTACTCTTGTGATGCTATAATAAATATGTAATCCCTTTTTATTTATATTACATTGTCAGGTTGATGTTGGTTTTGGGGTTTTCTGTGTAGATTTTGCACAACTATCACTCGTTGCCCTTCTCTGGACATGCTCCAGCATCTCGATGTCCTTCTTGTAGTGGGCAACCCAAAATTAAACACAAGGATTCAAGGTGTGGCCTTACCAGTGCCAAGTACTAGTGTTGCCTAGTCCTGCTGGCCACATTATTCCTGATGCAAGCCAGAATGCCATTGACCTTCTTGGCCACCTGGGCACACTGCTGGCTCTTGATCAGTGGCTATCAATGAGCCAGGTCCTTTTCCACTGGACTGCTTTTCATCCACTCTTCCCCCAGCCTGTAGAATTGCATGGGGCTGGTGTGACCCAAGTGCGGGACCCAGCACTTCGCCTTGATGAACCCCATACCACTGGCCTCTGCCCACTGATCAAGCCTGTCCAGATCACTCTTCAGAGCCTTCCTACCCTCTGCAGATCAACACTCCCACCCAGCCTGATGTCATTTGTGAACTGACTGGGGGTGCACTTGATCCCCTGGTTCAGGTGATCAGTGAAGATATTAAACAGGATGGGCCCCAATACAGAGCCCTGAAGAACACCACTGATGACCAGCTGCCAGCTGGATATAACTCCATCAACACCACCGTCTGGGCCTGGCCATCCAGCCAGTTTTTAACCCAGTGAACAGTGCAGCTGTCCAAGCCATGAGCAGCCAGTTTATCAAGGAGAATGTTGCGGGAAACAGTGTCAAAATTTTACTAAAGTCCAGGTAGAAAACACCCCCAGCCTTTCCCTCATCCACTAAGCAGGTCACCTTGCCACAGAAGAAGCTCAGGTTGGTCAAGCAGAACCTGCCTTTCCTAAACTCATACTGGCTGGGCCTGATCCCCAAATTGTCCTGTACATGATGTGTGATGGCACTCAAGATGATCTGCTCCATGACCTTCCCTGTCAATGAGGTCAGGCTGACATGACAGGCTTGTAGTTTTTTTTCTTTTTTTTTTCTGAAATACAAGTGTCCTAAAACAACTTCTGAGTAGTTTTTCAAAACAGTGTTTTAGTCTGAGCCAAATGACATGTCAATATAGTAGCGCATATATATATATATATATATATATATATATATATACACATATAGGCTGTCAAATCCTGTACTTTTAAAAATCACAGCCATGACTATCCCTTCAAAGAGACAACACTCCACATTTTGTTTTCTTCCTGTAGCTTTTGATGACTTACTCTGAACCTTGGGTCTTCATGTGTCTCTCTAATTTTAGACTGTGTCCATCTAAAGCTCATCTTCTTGCAGTGTTGGATGACGATGACCTTCCATATGTCCTAACTATTTGGAAAGCTTAAGGTAGGGATGGTTTTCTTGCAGTTTTTGTTCTGAAACATTTGCAGGGCTGTACAGCAGATGGTGCTCTGCTTCCCTTTCTTCTATCGACTATTGTCATTAGCTAAACTTTTCAAACCAAGGCTAGGGGTTATTAATAATGTTTTCTGCCCTGGCTGAGCAATTGGAGCTACATATTTTCAGTGACGGTTTACTTAACCATGCACTGATTTTGTTTTAAGGAGCAAGAAAGCATAAAGTCTGTTTGTGGGTTAATTTACAACACTAATCTCTCTTCCCAGTGCAGTTAGAGTAGAACAGTGACTTATATTTATTAAGGGATTTTTTTCATGTGTGCAAAACCAGTATTTGTTTCAAACAGGTAATTCTTCACTAAAATGAATTAATCACAAAGGAAAGTACAGGCTGACTTTAGGCAATGAATCAGTGAAACCATCAGAATCTCTAAATCAGGAAAAGAATTTCTCAGTGCAATTAATGGAAATGTTTATCCAGCTACCTGAAGTTGGGTAAAATAAAAAGCGCTCTCTGTTTTTACGCTGTATAGTTGAACTCCTGCTCTAGCTCTGCTGGTAGAGTGAAAGCTGTTTTCTGAGACTTAGCACAGTTAGCCCAGGCTTTCAGAGGCTTGTTTCACAAGTGATAGCTCTTAGACCACTAGAAGTGGTGTTGAAAAAGTCAAATCCTTTTCAAGGATTTGGTGAGATACAGCACTGTAAACTTTGGAATACTGCAGACTGCAGTAATACCATGGTAATCTTCAACAGCACTAACAGCTTTGACTGACAAGCCTATATAAATTGGTTTAAATCAATCAGGTAGGAGAATGTCAGTAATTCAAATTAACAACTCTATGAGGTGTATTGTGAACTATCAGATGTTGCACATTACGAAGTAAAAGAATAATGTAAGGCTCGTGGAAATCACAGTAAAGACTTGCATTAACATTACTGTGCTTACATTATGCCCTTATATCTCAGTGTGGCAGCAGATCTAAGAACACCAGATGTTTATCTGAGCCAATGGTAGGTGCTGTGTAAACACAAACCGAAAGGACAGTCCCTGACCTTAGTGCCCAGCGTTGTGCCACTGTTAGGCTGCCTTATGAGCAACTTGTCAACACTAATCTTTTCTCTGAAGTTCTGTGACTCTATGTATAGTATTTCAGATAGGGGTCTCTACATTTGTAATTCAATCAGAAAAAAAAAACCTTATGAATTTATTAATGGTTTTCTTCGTTCGGAATCTTGGAGTCACTCTACCTATGAAAAGATAAAACACAATTTTATTTTTGTGAGTCCATATCTACTCTTCAGCAGAGTATACATCTCTTAAATAGATCCAAAGTGACTATTTCCCATAGAAAATATTATTTTCTAAAAATAAATGGATCTTTTTTTTTTCTTTTAAGGTGGGAGGAAGGGTAGTATCAAGATCATCAGTGAGAAAGGGATCAAAGTCTAAATTTGTCTTTTCAAGACTATGAAAAAATAGCTAAATTTATTTTTCTGTCTTGGAAAATATTTTCCCCAAGCTATTACCTAAGAAATGTGTCTTTGCAAGATTGAAGGAAGATGAACTGTTAAATATAAATGTATTGCATCATGTGGTTTGTCCCTGAATTAGAAATACAAGCAGCAAGCCATATGAAACAAAAACAAAGGGAGGAGAGAAAATTTCTCTATTTTAACATGGTTTCCTGTAGACTTATAATTATGAAGTGATGTGTTACACCAGGGTATAATTTCCATGCTCTGGAAAGCCTGGACAGCTGACTTAGGCAACTCAGGTTGAGGCAAAATCAATCTGGATTGGCAACAGATGGGACATGGGGAAAGAAACATGGCATTTCAGAGTGAGGGAGGTGGCAGAAATGCATCAGGTGTTGAGTTCATTGCATGGGGTTTAAGACTAGGACTTAAAGGGCCTGGACTCTCCCCTCTGCTTGGCTTTCATTGAAACCAGCTGAAATACAGTAAGTGTTGTGTATATCATATACAAGCTGTTCCATCACCCTCAAAGAAAATGCTAAACGGATGGATTGTCTCTGTCACCCACACCAGAAATGTTGTGGACACAGAGAAGAGAAGAAATCTGACTCCCTGTGACGCCCCTCTGAATTCAGTGCCAATACATTTTAATCCAGCAGAAAGTGCTGATAACTCTATTTCTCCTTCCTCCGTTGATTTGAAGAAAATTAATTTCCAACATTCACATCTGATCAAATCACAAGCTAAAATTATGTGCAAGCATGAAAAAGATGACACCTTATTCCATAAGTACACACTTGGTAGAAACTTTCAAATTATATTAACATTGAGTTCACACAGTATTAGTCAAATCCCTGTCATTAAGAAATGGTATTTCATAAGAAAGCTGATAATAGGATACAAAGATCCTAAAATTATTAGATGATGGCTTGTTAATGGGAATTCCTTTTAGTCACAACTAGTTTACTTTACCAAAGATGATCTCTCTGATGTGAGCTAGTAATATCACAGAAATCTGCGAGTGGTGTAAAAATAAAAAAAAAGAAATTAAGATTGAAGAGTAGAGGCAATGACTATGTTGAATCAGGATGATTCAACTGTAAAGATATTGTTGGGGAAAATAAGGCAGTTCTAAGGCAGAACCTATGCTACTGCACACCACCAATCTGTCAAAGCCCCTCTCCTACTCTTTGCTCCTAGGGGCATGCAGTGTCTTTCAAATCATGACTTTCAAAGCCTCCAAACAAGGCTTTATACAGAAGACTTTCTGTCTCCTCCACAGCAATAGCCATTGCTGCAGTCTGACCACACTTCAGGCAGTGGCAAAGCTCTCGGAGAAAGTTCTCTTACAGTTGATAAGAGAAATATTGAACTATTAGGATTGCCCCCCATCCCCTCCCAGGGATTGAAAGACCATTTTTCACGAAGTCCAATTATTTGAGCTGACCAACATATCAGCATCTCATCAACGTTTTAACCTTAGCTTTGTAAGGATAGGTCAGAATTTCTCATCTTGCCTATCTTTGTTTTGGGTATGCTACATTAACTAAATATCAAAAGGTCAGGTTTTATTAGCAATTTTCATGTATGTTTGTGCACCGATAGCATAACATAATGTTTGTGAAGGCAAAAGAAATGTACCTTCAAATTGCCAGCCTCTCAGCACCTACTAGGGCTCAAGCTAGGAGTTAAGAAAGGACCTTTTCTTTACAGCTTGCACAAACAAGTAATGTCAGTACATTCATCTTCTTCAATGAAAGTGAGCTGCACTCCTTTCATTAATTGTCTTTAACGTAGGAGAAGGAATGTCATCTAAATAATTTGGGCTCCTGGGTGAAAACTTGTATGATTTTAAAAAGAAAAACACTCTAGTCAGTGAATGTCAAAACTATGATTAAAAAGCAAAAAGTTGACAAGGATACTGCTGTAATAGGGTATGTCTCAGTGGGAACCCACTGCCACCATCAGCTTTTTATGATTTTTGTACTGCTAATACGATAGGAAATGCACCACTAGGAATACTGTTTCATATCAGACTCTCTTATTTCATAAATTATTACTGTATTACCCTCTAAATGTCCCAATGAGTATAGCAGCATCAAAATATGATGTAAAAACAATAGACCCAAGCAATTCTTGAACTGTTAGATGTGTACAACACTTTATTCCTTTCTCTTTATTTTTATCCTGAATAAATTAACAGTTTGCAACAGATAGGTCATTCAACCACCTCTGTGGTACCCTTGCTTCTGAATAGGAACAGGGTAACTAATTACTACTGGGAATGTTCTGTGACAGGTTTTAAGAGTGGGTAAACTGGAGAATGACTTTTGATATTCAAATTCACTCTCGTTTCCATATTCTGCTGCTGGCACTTACAAAGGAAGATGTAAAATGTGTCTCATCAGGCACTTGTAAGGGCTGAGAACTCACACATCTTCTTCCTTCTCAGTTCTCCACCTATAAGCCAGCTGGAGCAAACTTTACCCAAGAAAGATAAAAAAAATTATGTAGGGAAGGTCATATTGTCTTATTTTTCAGAAATCCTGAAGGATGGTACTGCAGAAACCATCACTTCTGTGGGAGGGAGAAGGTTCATCAGTCAGTGCTTGTGTCCTTACTCTGACTGAGCCTGTGGCCTCATAGAATCTGCCTATTCTATTTCATGGGAAACTCCACAATTTAAAACAAATTCCTGTTCTGAGTAAATATATCATAAAGTGTTTTCAGAATCATAATGGGAAATTAATTTAAAATAAAAATTCTGGATAATCTATTTTTGAATTGTTTCCCCCATAATTTTCCTGTATGTTGTGTTAATAATGCATTTTTAATATTTGAAAATAAGTTCATTTAAAAAATAAAAATGAAATATTCTTATTTAAAAAATTGAAAATGTTCTATTGTTCTTATCAGAAAGTATTTTTTGAAAGAAATTGGAGTGAGGTATTGTGGAGTGAGGCAATTGCACCACTCACCAATCAACATTTTTCAATGGAGAAATACTTTATCATAAGATCTATGAATGTATAATTCATTCAGAATAATTTTAATAAAAACAGGAAGGTGAAGATTTATCTGATTTGTCTAAAGGTGAGAAGCTCTTCTTAAAACTATGTCAGAGTTCATTTAGGAGATACTGACTCATCTTTACTGATAGCCGAGAATACAAATAATGTCCTGGCAAGCCATATTAATAATGTGTTTCACAAAGATATCATTAATAATCATAGTTTATATGGCTACAACACAAAAAAAAAAGGTTATCATGGTGCAATAAACCAAAGAAGTAAGCTCAACTAGTTTATGACTTCATTAAAATGGTGAGCTATAATTGCAACCTTGCAATCAGCAAATGCAAATGCTCTATTTGTAGTACTGCCAATTTTATTTAATGTGCAACTTTCTCTTCAGAGAAGGGAAGCTTATCCCATTTTTCTTGGATTTCAGAGCACTGAAAGTTTATTCTTTGGAAATACACTAATAGCACAGAAAAGGAATTTGGTTTATGAACTATCTGATGCCCTTTTTGTACGTTTATGGTGTGCCTCAAGAAATAGCACTGGTTGTAAAATACAAAAGGGCTAAAGAGAATGTAGTTATCATGACAGTATACGTGTCCAGATTGCAAGCCAGAAAGCTGTCACTGATAGTTGGGATATAATTGACCACAGTGCATGATAAGCACATTATTGATTGATTAATGTGACCTAGTTGTATTTAAAATGTCAAAGAGGAAAATTGACTTGTCATTTTATACCATGTTCTTTTTTGAGTAACAGATAAATATTATAATTAATGACTAAGGTTATCTAAAAACTTTAGAGAATATTAAATATCACATTATTCACAGTCATCATAGGTGAATATATTATTGATGAACATTGATAAATCTCTGCTTATATGTAACAGACACCAAGAGAAGTTCAGATACTTAAACAATGCTTTTTAATAAGATATCTCTTCTGATTACATTTTTTTATAATTTATCTTACCGAATTGACTCAATTCACCAAGTTCTTTTACAATTTAGTAAGGTTTTATTTGTACTTAGTCCATGGCAAATTGGGATATTGATGTAGAAGTTTTAAGTTTGCTTCTGTTGAAGTCAGTTGTGAAACTCTGGTTGTCTGGAGGAGGACTGAGAGCTGACTCATGCCTTAATACTGATTTTCACTGTTTACACAAAAGAACTTGAATCTTCTCAGGTAGTTGAAAAAATGTGCTTTAGTAAATGAATTTTCAACAAACATTCTCAGCCTTGAAGAAGATCTCAAAGAGTTCTCCAAGATATTGCACATAAAATAAAGCTGAAAATCATCTGCTGCAAAATACTGAAATGTTATCACTCACCGTTTGCCTGAAGTATACCTGTGAAGGGGACTCCCAGTCACTGGGGGACTTCTTTGTCAGAAAATGCAAGGTCTCTAGCATTTTGGAGGACAAGGGAAAAAAATTAAGAGTAAAAAGTTTAACTGCATTTTTTCGACTTTCATATTTAATTTTTCAAATCAGAAATTGTTTGGACTTTATAGTATTACAGTAAATGAAGTTGACAGAGTTGTCTTACAATGACCTATGGAGTCCCTAAGCCTCCAAAGTTCTTTCATTATTTTGACTTCTTGATAGCAATTCAGCTGTGCAAATGCAAGATTCTTGTGCGACTTCAAGTGTCCCAGACTCGGACATGGGGTTACAGTTGTGATACTTAAACCCTGGGAGATATGCTCCACCCAGGATCAATACCCAAAAGCATCTGGGATCCCCCACGGCTCCTCACATAGCTCTGAGCACCTGCATTCAGATACAGGGCTGAGTTCTAAACTGCCTGTGCTAGAGTGGGCTGAATCCTCCTTTTCTCATTTGAGTGTATTGACCAAAGCTGCAGAGATAAGATGGAAGCTTGGCCACCTAGCTCACCTGTAAATATGCATTTGCAGGCATTCAGAGTCTTGTGATTTTAATCTGAGGCTGAATCCCAACCTTTGTTATGTGGACAAATATTTTTCAGACTTATATGAATCACTGGAAAAGTATTCTGGTTTGTCTGTGATAATTTCAAAAATATGAGGCTTGTCTTGCTTGGCACCAGCCTCTGGAAAGGAGTGGGCTGCATCAGGAGACTGAGTGGGTCAGAGAATGAGCCAAATTTACATTTTGACTTTTCTTAGATTACCCATTTTCCAAAGCAAAAAGTACCAGGTAGAGACTTGCTGACTTGTTCTCTAAAGAAACAAAGCCCAAGCAGTCTGCCTTCTCAAATCCTTCTGAGTTTTTGCATGTTAGGTCACACTCTGTCCTCAAGTCCAGTTTTAGGCAATTAACATAGTCTTGAGTTGTGGATCTGGGGGAAGATTAATTTTCCACCTGAGGCTAAATAACAAAGGACTGAGCAAAACTTCAGCCTCCCTCAACCAGTTAGTGCAGCAAACATGTCACACATGGGCCAGGCAGTAAGCAGGAATAAGTGGACAGTGGCTTAATTGCTGTCCTTATCCTCTGTTCCCCACCAAGCTAGGACGTGATTATAATCCAGGAGCTATGTTGTCTGATAGGATAAGGCAACACACCTTTCCTTAATCCAAGTGATGCCTAAAATACATCCTAGCCTACAGGTTATGGTGAAGATTGTAAGGATCACAGATATTGCTGCACTGGAATAGTGGTGCCTCTGACAGAAATCAGGGAAAAGTACAAAGGTCAGGTCTGTTTCTCTTAACCCTGAATCATTGCATCATCACCCCTCAGTCATCTGCAGCAAAGTCAAAGGAATTATGCCAGGATATTCTCCAAAATAGCTGACTGCATTTTTGCATCTCTTTTTCCCAGTAGTGGGATGTTAACATGAGAGCAAACCTGTGCAGGAGTGGTCAGCAAAAGGACCATAGGACCCCTCGGGTGGGAAGGGACATCAGGAGGACACCTCACACAACCTCCTCCCAAGGGGGCGGGTGGAAAGACTGGTGAGAGCAAACAGGTGCTGACGCTGGCTCTGAACTGGTTCATTGGTAGCCAACCTGCCATAAACCTTCTTAATCTTCCAAAGAGTTGGAAAACAAAATCACATCTTTCTAAAGGGCAACCAGTTGTCTGACACAGTTGTGTACTTTGGGTACTGTTTTGAGCAAATCTTTAATTACAAAAGGATGGTGTCTAAATTTTCATAATTAATCTGAACCTGTGCTAGAGTTCACAGCAGCCAAGACTTTTTACACTGGTGAATCATTCTCATTGAAATACTCCGTGCTTAAATAGCAGGAAAAACTGCTATTAGAAATCTCTGTAATAGCTTTTATGAAAGCTATGGCTAATTTAGAGCCCAATTAAACCCCAGAAATCCAATTATTTCTGAATAACATAATTGCAAAAAAGTAACTAGCATTGTAAGTATGCACTAGCTATTATGGAAGATGCTTTAATAAAAGAAAATCAGTTCTGAGCCACTGAAAAGATGCATTCTTAAGGATGGTCTGCAAATTTCAGAATTCTATTTTCACTGCTTTGCACTGGAGCAAGTAAGCCTTCTGGGTGCTCTCTAACTTCTATTACATGCATTTCATGGGTCCAGTTGGAGAGCAGATAAAAGATGTTAGAGCAGAGCCATTTATACAGGGTCTTGAATAATCTCTCTGGAATGAGACAGTAGTTATTAACTAGCTGTGATGGTGAGTTTGGCTGCCTACACACATAAAAAGGTTAAAGAAAATATGGCAGACCAAGCTCATACCACAGACTGACAGTTTTCCTACCAATGGGAAAGATAACCTCTTTTAGGTGGCCCATGGCTTTGCTGCTGTCCTGGTGGGCTGTGGTGGCAACTGAAATGTAGCCCCTGTAGCTCTCGGCTGTGGTTGGTGAACTCAGGAGCACTGACCTTGTAGCATGTTTGCCTCAGCTCTGCTGCGCCTCAGCAAGGGTAGCGTGGTAACATCCTGCTGCTGAAAGCTGTACCTGAAAGCCCTCACAGATAGGCAGAATGGAGAATTTCTGCTTTCTCAACATTGTAGGAGACACTACCTACAATTTTGTGCATTCAGGGCTTTGCATGGCTTATAGATACGGATGAGTGAAGAGGAGTTATGATGGCTTTGCAAAAAGCACTTTATAAACTCAAGGGCAGACTCTGGCTTCAACATTTCCATGGAAGAAAGTGAAGCAGAGTTAGAAACTTCACCTAACCTTGCTGTTTGCAGTAATTGTGCATTTTTTTTACCCACAAAGGCACAGTTCAACTTTCAATGCCTATTTAGCAGAAATTTAATTCTTGAATCAACTGGAGTTTTGCTTGAGTGAGTATTTTCCATGTTAAAATTTAGTTTACTGATTTCATTGCAATCTCTGTTGTGAAAGACAACACGAAAAAAGTGCTGATCCTAAAGAAACGTGGAAGGAGAAGAAAGAATGTCCTGCTGTAGGAGTAAGGATTTTCAATTTGCTACATATGTTAATAATCTCATCTGCTTCTCTCACATGTCAGGAAAAAAGTATTTAATGAAATGGTTGAGTTCCATTACACAAATACTTGCTAAACAAACAACTTCAAATGAGTAGAGGGTTGGTGCAATAAGGTTATCAGCTCAACACCGTACAAAAAGCTTTGTACACAGCATCTCCCAATTTGATGAAGTCCAAGGTCATTCAGGTTGGGATACTTTGGTTTTTTAAGGACATCTGAGTTATGAGCACTTAAAAAGCTATCTGTACAGAGCTGACAGAAGGAATTTATTATTTCAATTCTGGAAACACAAGGAAAAAAGTGAAATAAACTCAAACTCCAAAGTGTAAATCAAGAAAAGAAAGCGCTCATCTTCCATACAAGCTCCTATTTAGCATGCTTAGATATGGAACTTTGTTCAATATGTGTTGGAAAATAATCACCCTGAAGGGAATCAGATATATAAAATGTAAGGCTCTAGTTCTACTTTTTGATTTTATCAGGTAAGTAGATGTTTAGGATTGACAAAAATAACTTACTATGTACTGTTTAGGAACAGAGCTCACAATCCCAAGTTGAGACAATTTCAGTGCTAGAAAAATATGTTTTTGTTAATGATGCTTTTAGCAGGAGGAAATCTTTGAAAACTGTGTTTGCAGTAATCAAGGTCAGATGAAGAATTTCTCCAAAATTACCACATCAGTGATCAGGAAAAGGTTGCACAAATAGACTTCATTAGTATTGTTGCCTTGGCAAACCAACTAAAGAAATCATCTCAGAGAAATTGAATGATTTTGCTAGTGTAAAGTGTAATGCTTTATGTACTTGGAGGAACCCAGCCAGAATCCAGTTTGAGTGAATTATGGGTCTTTATAACCAAGTGCTTAGTTGAATTTTTTTTTAATTTGGTTTTACCATCATGTCAAATTTACATGTTTGAGGTATAATTAGCCAGTCTGATTACAAAAAAATTGACTATAATTTAAAAATACAAATTAACATAAAATGACAAGCATTAAAAGTTAACATCAACTCAACGTTCATTCTTTTGCATTCAAATGAATCCTATCAAGTTATTATGTCCATCTAAGTATCAGTATAATTTTCAAGTAATACACAATGTGTTCCATAATTTGCCTCTCTCCCTAAACTTCCATTAGCTCTATTGTTCCTCTAGAGTTTGTTGCTCCAATAAACCATTTTAGAATTACATTATTCCATTTTTCACCTCAAGTGCATAACTTGGGCTTAGAAATACCATTTTGATGTGCCCTAGACCTTCAGTGACTGTGTGCTGTGTTAACTCTAAATATATTGTTACAGTCCATGGCCTTTCTTTGAAATGCACAGAAAGAAGCAATAACTGAATTTCAACAAGCAAATCAAGCCAATTGGTTTAGAATTATGGTGCTTGGCTTTCTAATGCATATTCAGAGTGGTAGAAAAGAAAGTATGAAATTTAATTGTACCATAAAACTGTCATGAGAAAATATATATTGAATTATCAAGCTGGATTCCATTTCTTCAGCAGTGAAAATCCGTGAAAAACTTTTTATTTAAAGAACTGCTACATTTCTAATGCTGTATTTCTGGACAGAGAACAGTTCTAAGACCCTCATCACTGAAAAAAGTGACAAAATATGATGCATTTGGTTCATCCTCTAGAGTTGAATCGTTCCACATGTACTTTGTTACTAATATCTGTTTAGTACAAAAGGCAAAGCAGCTCCTGTAGTGTTTTCTGTTTTTACAACAGTAGCAGCAGCCAAATAGCAGTCTGAAATCTACAAAACCAGAGAAATGTTACCTGATATCCGCAAGGGCCCTTTGGACAATTTGTATTCTTTATGTGCCAGAGAGCATAATCATAAAATTTATACTATAACCCATTACATGGGGAAACACACCTTATCATAATTTCTATTACACTGCCAGAAATTCATTTTATGCACACACATGAACTCAGACATTGAAACTACTTTCATCTTCATAGATCTTTAAGAAAGTAAAATTAATGGCTTATACATACAAAATAGAACTCTTGTATAGACAGTGTGGTGTGTGTTCGCATATGTATCCACCCAAGACATCTCTGAGAAATGAGTTTTCATATTTTAGTAAAGTGTTTTTACATCTGCAAATGGACATGCTGCATGGAACTGACTCAAATTTCTTGGAGTCCATGGAAACAAGCCTGAGCTGACTTGGATGGTCTTCAAACTGAGTCTTGCCTGTTAATACTGATTTCACCAAGCTGAAGACATAGATGAGCCCATTAGAGAAATTTAATTTACTGATCATGCTCCCAGTTACATACATTTAAGTGCATAACTAGTTACTGCAATCTACTATGATGACTACTAACGATCCAAAACCATTAAAGAAAAAGAATATTAGTGATATTGTGTCTTGTCACTACACCAGAACTAGGTTTAAAGGAGAGAAGGTACTGTACACCTCACTATTTTGCTTTATCTAACAAGAAACTACTGTGGAGTCAGTATTTGTAGGTTACTTACTTTTTTTTTCCCCCTCTTAAGCAACAGGTGTCATTCCTATACCATTTTTGTGTATGGCAGTATTGAGAAAATGTTCTTTACTGATAGTGCCTTAATCTCAAAAGCACAGGATTCAGTTTGAAAATCTGCTCAAATTTCTTTCACCTGTCACTATGTGATACATTCTTCCTCTTCCCGATATGGAGAGATGGCAGTGGAGAAGTTGTGTTCATTGTGTTCAAATCTGCTTCCAGAGCTGACTGAAAATAGGAGGTGCAGGGGTGCATAAAAGCATCTTCCGTGCTGTGATCACAAAGAAATAAAACATGAGTTGAAGTCTTTGGTCCAGGTGGTGCTGATGGTGAACTATTCATCAGGCAGAAACAAAAATCCCTCATGAAAAAATTGTTACAAGAATTTGCAGGAATAGGCTTAGGAGGAACTCTGGCATCTGTCTCCAGCTGCCTTTCTCCTAGCTGAGAAGTCTTCCCATCACCTGCCAGTGACCTTGTGGATGACCTCTGTGAGCTGTGGGGAATACAGTGAATATACTTGAAGAAGAGAAAACTGCTGACCAAAAAAAAGAACAATTTAATCAGTGATGGTCTTGACCTCACAGACAGAGATCAGTATGCTCATAATAAAGGACTTAACTAGTTTGCATAACTTTCTCCTTGCAGTGATTTGTATTACTTTAATGTGCTGGCAGGCCATGCCTAATCAAGTCTTATACCCCTGTGGGATGTATTCAAGGGTGAAACTTTTCATGCAGTCTTTGCTTTTCAGTATGCCAGAAGAGAGACCAGTCTCCCTGTCAAATCAATGAAAAATAATACCTAATACTAGGACACATGGGTGCTTCTACCCCCAGGCCACTGGTTAAAATCCAGAACAGTTTCCAGTCCTATTCTGCTCCAAAGACTGTTACCAAGTGGCAGGTGTCTGGTGGCCTGGTTTTAATGAGATGGTTGTATTGGCCCTTTTCTAGTGGAATGGTGCTCACATGGCTGCTAACCAATCCCCTTCTCACAGCAAAAATATGGAATACCTAAGGGATTCTGGAAAGTAAATTGCTATTTTAACCCCAAAGCAAGTCCTTCCATAGCATTTTTTTTTGAGGTGTGTTGTGGGGTTTATACTCTTGTGCGAGGCCCAGGCAACTCAACACACCATGATGATCAAGAGTAGCTGATTTATTAATTATATACTCATCCTTTTTATAATATACTTCTACTGCAAACACACACAGAGGCTACATGTCATTTGCTAAGCACACTTGTCTGTCAATTCCAAACCATCCTTTGATAGGTGGTCACTATCTCTCCTCATGCTGGCAAGTCCCAAAACATACTCCTGTTTTCCATAGTTGTTTTTCTCTTTCTTCAGCTTTCCCAGGCTTGGCCCAAGGACACAGGCAGTGTTTTCCACTGCTTTCCCAGGCCTGCAGTAGCATCCTCTTAAAGCCAAAGCTGTCCATATTCCAGCAATCCTCAACAGAGGTGTAGGCCTATGTACCCAAATCTTGGTTGTTCTATGCCTTTTCCAAAGAACAATAAGACTCTCAATGGGGCATTTTGTGAGAGCACTGAATAGATTTTGAAAGAAAACATTTATATTTTTGCAGCACATACTAAGGAAACAATACTGTATTACCTTCATGCAATTCACCTTTTATATTTTTGATTTATTTTTGCTGATATAAAGTCTCAGGGGTTTTGAGAAGACCTATGGTCTCCTCCAAGGAGGTGAGAATCTGAGAGAAGCAGGAGGCACTGTGAGATAAGGAGAGGTGGAAACTGGGGTAAGATCAAAGTGAAATCATCAAGTCATGGTGAGTTGTGTTTTGATCTTATGTCCTGTTTCCTGTTGTGCACATGGTTTTGAGGGCTTTTTTTAAGCCCATAGACCATTAGCAAAAGTTTCTCTCATCTGACAGGTGAAGGCTGAACCAAGGAGGACAGGGAAAGAGATATGTAGATAAAATGTTGCAGAAAGAAATTCATTCTTGCACACTATTTTCAGACATTCTTCCACTCCGCATGTCTGTGAGAGAAGATACAGACAAATACCCATTTTTCTTCCCATAGTCAGCCTTGGCTGCCTTTTTTTTATGGCAAATCTGCCCCAGGAGTTTCAGCAGACTCGGTACAATGTGATACACTAATGAACCAACACACTTCTTAGATGGGCTTCCCCTTAGCTTCTTTAGGAGTAAGCCACAGACCATTCCCAGCACAATAGAATTACAAAAACAGCCTTCTTTATTAAAAGTGTGGTAGTGTGCTTGATTACATTTACATTCATAGTTAATTGCTGGCACTGCTGAACATATGAGAAGATAATTATGACAATGGTGCCAGTTATTTTTAAATGGCTATATGAATATACATTTTTTAAATGACAACTTTAAATGCATGTCTTTATCAAATGAAAAATGTATGTCTGCTATTCACTCATTAGCAAAAAATTTTCATCCACCGTAAAATATTTGGCTTTGACTAAAAGAGGGTTCGTTATACTTCTGAAGCAAAAGTTCAGAATGAAGTAGAAATATTCTCTGAGTTTTTGTTGGTAGTGTGCAAAAACAGTGAGTAATGCAGCTGGGAGTGCTGAGGACTCTGAAGATTCCTAATGCCTACAACCCAGATGTTGTTCATGCCTCTGCTACTCCCATTAGCAGAAGATAAAGGTTTGTGTAAGAAAAGGGCAAACAGACCCCTCCATATGTATTGAATTTTTAAAAATATATAACTGAGAATATATACTGAGATCTGTTTCAAAGCATGTTAACAGGGCACTGAAATTTATGTTCTGAGGCTGTCTTCAGCTTTTTACTTCTTAATCCATTGTCAAAAAAATTGCTGACTGTCCTTTTGGTGCCATGCAAGAGTTAGAAGGTTGAGTGATACAATTTCTGATCTCTCTGTCACAAATATGAACACTGACCCAGAAGGAATAGGCTTGTGTGTACTTGGCACTTGTGTGTACAATGAAGAGAACTTCATTGTCCAGAAAGAATAAATGTGTGACTGTACATATGTTTCAGAGTATGAATGAAATTTTTGTGACTCTCAGACTGGCAGGCAAATTAGCAAAATAGTAAAGATGAACAACATGTGTGTAGGCTGGGGAAACATCATGGTGGAAAGGATCTCCAGCAGTGTGATCTCTATTTGCAATGTTAGTTTCCTACTCTGGAGCCTCTGATCAGCAGTAGCTTAAAAAATGTTCTTCAAAAATCTCTGAACTGACCCGGGGCAAGGAAAGTGACAAAACAGTTGCCTTAACACACCAACTGCCAGCATGCAATGCACTAGTACCATTGTTCCAGAACACATGCCCTTCAAACCTCAGTAATTTGTTGGTTTTGAGTAATTCTATGAAAAATTGTAATGCTGGGGAAATTCTTGGCAAATTCCAGTTAAACATTTTTCTTTGTAATTTCTTTCTCCAGACAGTTCTATGATGTACTTGGTGTGGCAGTAAGACCCTAACATTGTGAATGTGGGTTTAATTAGTAACAGTGAACTTCTGTTCACTATATGCTGTCACTGAGCTCTCTGTGGTGTTTTATTGGTGTAGGACAGCTTTTATCACCAGAAGGATAACTGCAAAGCCCGTTGAAGTCAGGGAATATTAGCAGGCACAGTGAAGGCAAAAAGGACATCCCTTAAAATGGGAACTAGTAAGCCACTTCTGAAGCTGTCGTTCTTTGTTTTGCTGAAAGCTGGAACTTCTTCAGACTAGGTGACAGTCCGGAGAGAACACATCTTTTTCAAAAAGTTCTTGATATTTCATTTCTATATAGTGTAATAATAACAATAGTAGTCTTCCAGTATATTCCGACTCACAAGTCACTTGCAGTTTTGCTAGTGATGTTCAGTGGCAATTGGATCAGCCTCACAGGGAAGGAAACCTTTACAATAGCAGCTGGGGGAAATGAGAAGAATGAACCATTCTGGTCCCTAAAGACTTTAAATCCTCTAAACATTTGCTTTATCCTTGTTCTGTTTTAGAGATGAGTGGAATTCATCCTTGTTCGTGGACTTGCAGTAGAGCTCAGCTGCCTGGGTGATTGCACAAGGGATTTGGAGATCAATCAGGATCCAAGCCAAGCCTAAGTATCTCAGTTCCTTTCTGCTGTAAGTGATTCTTTTATATGAGAAGGCAGAAAGCTATACTGTTGAAATCAATGACAAAACTCCTGCTGCCTTCATAAAAGTTCATTTTCATTCTGAAAAGAGTATGTTTAATGCTGCTGAAACAAAGAGTTTCAGTAGGAATCTCCTAGTAAACATGTTGGCTGATCCTGGCCACCATCTTAAATAAAAACTAATCTCATGATTCAGATCACAAAGAAAATCATGCGAGTTTAAAAGTCCTGAGAGTTGTAAAAGTAAATAAATACCTGCCTTAAAAGCAGTCACCTTCTGGCACTGGAGCTATTCACACTCACATGGTTACCTGCTGAGAATGCTCCCCTCACCCAAGAGTGCTATAAACTTGCTTATCCTACAGAAATAAGGAACTTACTTGTGAGCAACAGCTTGAAGAACTAAGACTTTTAAATTAGTGATAAAATCGTGGTGTCTGGCAGGTCACAAACCCACAGGTAAATTATTTAACATATGCTTTCAGTTGTGTTCAGGAGGAGGAGTATAGGAGCATTGCTTCTCTGTACCCAGTGCTGATGCTTGGCCCTGGGGCAGAGGACAATGGGGTAGGATGGTGGGAACTAGATACCTCTTGAGGAGCTGGTCCTGGAACCAGGTACCTGGACAAGCAGGACATGCACTTGAGATCCTAAGGAGTGATTAGGGGGAAGGGCAAGGAAGACAGTGAATAAGTGTAAGCTAGGGCACGTGGATGTTAGCAGGACAATGACATGCTTGTGACGGTTTGAGGAAGCAGGGCCTGGAAACAGATGAGGCCCAAGACCTTGCTCTGAATATTACTGTACAACAAACACATAGATGCCAAACTCACCAGTTAAATGTGTGCATCAGTAAACACAAGGGCGAAGAGGAGGGCAGTCTAGCTGTTAAAGCCTGAGCTGATGATTGTCCGTTCAAACCCACCTGAAATGTGGGAAGTATGGCTCCTGATACAAACTGTGTTGTCCCAGTCAACCCACTGCCTGTTCACACACTGGTATGTTTTGTGGGCTGACCTTGGCCAGCAGCAAAGCACTCAAACAGCTACTCACTCACCCTCCTCTCCCAGCAGGGCAGGGGAGAGAGTAGGAAGAGAAAATGCAAGAAAAGTCATAGTCAAGATAAAGTAATTTAATAAGTGAAAAAAAACAGGCAAAACAAAGTCATGCAAAGGCAATAATCACCCATCACCTCCCACCAGCAGACTGATGGACGGCCAGCCTCTGAGCAAGGCAGAGATGCCCTGCAGAGAGACCTTGACAGATTAGTAGGCTGGGCAATCACCAGCCTCATGAAGTTCAACAAGGGAAAATGCCAGATTTTGCACCTGGGATGAGGCAACCCTGGATGTATGGACAGACTGGGGAATGAGATTCTGGAAAGCAGTGCTGTGGAAAGGGACCTGGGGGTCCTGGTGGATGGCAAGTTGAATCTGAGTCAGCAGTGCCCTGGCAGCCAGGAGGGCCAACCATGTCCTGGGGGGGCATCAGGCAAAGCATTGCCAGCTGGGCAAGAGAGGGGATTGTACCACTCTGCTCTGCACTGAGGCGACCTCACCTTGGATATTGTGTGCAGTTGGGGCACTGCAATATGAGAAAGATATTAGAGAATGTCCAAAGGAGGGCAACGAAGATGGTAAGGGCCTTGAGGGGAAGCTGTATGAGGAGTGGCTGAGGTCACTTGTTCTGTTCAGCCTGGAGAAGAGAAGACTGAGGGGAGATCTTGTTGCAGTTACAACTTCCTCATGAGGGGAGGAGGAGAGGCAGATGCTGATTTCTTCTTTGTGGTGACCAGTGACAGGACCTGAGGGAATAGCATGATATTGTCGGGGGAAGTTTAAGTTGGGTATTAGGAATAAGTTCTTCACCCAGAAGGTGGCTGGGCATTGGAACAGGCTCCCAGGGAAGTGGTCACAGCACCAAGCCTGGCAGTTTGAGAAGGGTTTGGATGATACTCTCAGGCAGGTGGTGTGACTGTTGGGGATGGTCCTGTGCAGGGCTAAGGAGTTGGACATGATGATCCTTGTGGGTCTCTCCCAACTCAGTATATTCCGTGACGTTCTGTGATCTGCCTTTGAAGCCAAAGCCCCTCCACCTCCTTCTTCCTCTAACCCATTGCTGAGTATATGACATGGAATATACTTGTCCTGTTTGGCTCAGCTGTCACAGCCATGTCTCTTGCCAACTTCCTGCCCATTGCCAGGTGGTGAGAGGGCAGAGCAGGAAAGAGAGAAGGCCTTGAAGCAGTGCAAGCACTGCTCAACAACAGCCAAACATTGTGGGGTGTGGACATTTTTTTAGCTACAAATCCAAAACTCAGCACCATACAGGCTGCTATAAAGGAAGTTAACTTCCCTTGGGGCAGACCTGTTACAGTATGACATGATGTTTAATTGTATTATGTAGTGAGTGAGAAAACTCTTACTGAAGCCTTATTAATTCAGAGTAACTAGCAAAATTGATCAAGTTCCTTTGTGGAATAAATAGAAGAGACAACATAGTTGTACCCGAGAGCCCAATGCTACCTTCAAACCTGGCAGACATCGAGGTTCTTGGGGAGAGGTTCAGACAAAAGGGATCTCAGGTGTGGCTGCTGTGTGTCTGTGGGATTTCATGGACTACTAAATCTGTGCATTGCCACTCTGACACTTCCAGTTCACATCATACTTACTGTATGTACATGAGCCATCTGTGTACCACATATGTCATTAATTTGGCAGACCCTGGGGCTGCCAGATTTCTGGCTGCTCAGATGAAGCTACTGTGTAGGTATTCCCATAAGTTGCCACATGTCTGGAAGTCCAGCAAATGCAACAATCTCTCTCCTTCCTCAAATTCTTCCCAGCTAAAATTTCCAGAAAATAACCACCATCTACAGCTGACAGTCTGATATATGCTTTCCAAAGCATTTTCAGTTTTACAATTTAGTGTTTCAGGGAAATAGATTTATGAGAGAAGGGTGAAAAAACATGTGTGCTTTGTACACAGAAGAAGTGGTTACTCCAGTGTTTTTTAGTTAATGTGCCCAATTTTCTCAACAGAAATTTTTGGAGCAAACTCTTGTGAATGTGAGTGTGCATAATGGAGGCTTGAGAGAACAGTACAGTACAACATAAGAACAGTACAGATCACTCATTGCAATGATAAAACTAAGAAGATGAGATGAATTTTTTTCCCACACGTTCTAAAACAAGATAAACAAGAACAGTGTTGTGCAAAGTCTTCTAATTTTCTCATGTGTTGCTTTGAAGGTGCTATATGGTCATGTCTGTGAGCTTAGGTAACTAGTGAAACCTCCCCCAGGATCTACTGCCCAGACACATGAGGTAACAGCAGCTCTGTTATAAATTTACCAAACTTGGTGATCAATATGAAAGATCTGCTTCAGCTTTAGCATGAAGAAGAGTGGAAGCACACAATTGTACATAAATTCCCACTGCACACTTCACCAGCCCAAGACAGGACAGTCAAGGCATCTGGACTTTCTCCCTTTCCCCCATGTACTGCTTTTCCTGCCTGGGCTCCATTGTGCTTGTCTAAGTAACTTTGGGAACAGCAGGAACGTCCTGCAGAGGACTGATACGGAGATGTTGTGTACTTCCAGCTCCTGTGGGCTGCAGTGGGAGCTCTCCCTGCTTAGTGCCAGGGGAAAGCAAGGCACAGAAAGAATTTTAGAAAGCTGCAGCAGGGATAGGGATGGAGGAACCCCACTAGACTCTGCATAAGAAATGCCCCCACACAGCAAAAAACACAAGTTAGACACAGCCAGTAAAACAGTACACGACTTTGGTATAAAATTAGCAGTGATACTTAGGGAACACATTGCAGAAGAGAAAGAGGGCTATAATATATACTTGATCATACATGTATTCATAGAAACAGGACAATATTCTTGTTTTTTCCTGTTAGAGAGACTTAGACAAATATCTGTTTCCCTCTTTAGTTTCTTCTGCTCCTAAGAGAAACAACCCATCAAACCTTTGAAACTGACTAATGGCTTAGGGTAAGAATGACACAGTCAGAGGCAGGGCATTTTCCGGAGGGTGCTGAGTCCATGCAATGCAGAGGATAATAGTGAATCAAGGCAAGAAAGAATATAGAGCTTGCCTGACAAGACTGTAGTTCATTTATTAGTCTGGTCATGCTAGACATCCTGTGATGCAGGTATGATCCTTACCATCAGCTTCAACACCTTGTCAGCACTCATTGGTTGATTGGTCTGTAAAACGTCTCTCTTGGCTGCTGGAAAAAAGCAAAACAAGGTCTTGCAATCGAAGCTTGCAGCATTAGGCACAGGCAGGAGGAAGGAGAAACTAAGGTTGCACAGAAGTTCCGTAACTCTCTTATTTTCCAATTTTTATAACTATTTTATTATCATTTGTGTAATGTTTTAATACCTCCAAGGAAATGGCAGAAAAAGGGAGAAATGATGGGTTAAGAGGATTCAAAAGTTTGGAAGGGCCATTTAGGAAAACTCTTTTCCAAACAGACTTTAACATCATTGGAAGTAGGTTGAGGGGCAGCAGGTGACAACCCTTCTCCTTGTGGGTGGAAGTCAGTAAACACTGCTCTACAGCAAACCAGTGCTTTACTGGCTGTGTTGTACCTTTATTTGTTTGCATGTATTTTTCATACTGCTCGTGAAAGTCCCATTTGAAAACACTTTTCAAAAGGATTGAAGCTCATGGCTATGGAGTACTACTGCTTCAGACCCAGAGAGAGAGTGTTATTGATTCATAAAATTAGGGCTTTTGATTTCATTAATGCGAATGCGTGTAGATTAATATTCGCACACTCCTCTGGATGTGCATGGTGCTGTGCAGACTACAGAGATGACAAGGTTGCTGCCCCAGGATGCTTACAGAACAGACAATACAATGAATCACATTGGCTAAGAAGGGCCACAGTGGGGGTGAAAGAGGAAAGGAAACAACAGCAAAAGAAAGGGAATTTGTTTCATGAAAGAGCCATTATTTACAAAGCATGGCCATCAGGTAATCTGATTCCCTTTGGCTTTTATTTTGGATTTGTTTTTCACTTTGTTTTATTAGGTTTAATAATCAGGCATGGGTGAGATAGTGCATAACACCAGAGCTGAGATTAATGATGAAAGGCTGAGAGAAAACTGTGGCTCTTGAGGAGGGATTTGAGAAAGAAAAGCATTTGGTTTTTCACTCATTAGAAGCAGGCAGGCTCAGCCACAGAAGAGTTTCACACTTGTGTTAAACTTTAAATTAACCACATGTGTAAGTCTTTGTGGGAATAGGGGACTAATTGGCTAGATTAGAATACAATTAACTGTGAAGTCTGGCTAGCACTAACTGACAATGTTTAAAGAGTGGAAAAGCTGATAAAATCCTGCCTAGTTAAAAAAAATTGCTATGAAGACATCTGGGGAGGGAAGGGACCCTTTGCCATTGCAGGATGAATACCAGCAAAAGAAGTACAGATGAACCTGGGGCACTGTATTATTGCTATAGCCTTACTCAGCTACACTGCTTTTTCTTCAAGATCCATTTCAATTATCTCCTGTCAACTAAGCCCATTGCTGACCTATAGAAACCTTCATCGTCCTCCGACTTCACAAACAGGAAGATGCTGTGCTGTCCCAAAGCTGACAGAGTAAGTGTGGCTTCCAGGCACCTTCTCTAAAATCTAGTAACATCTCATCACAATGTCTCCTGAAAGGTCCCAAATACTTTAAATTACTTTAGGAAATGGCCACAGTTACCCAAGCGTTAAAACTTTGTGGGTATATTTCCTGAGCATTCAGCCATCTAATGAAATATAGATAAAAGGTCATACCAGAACTTTCTAAGAGATACCAGATAGTTTATTTTATTCCTACATAAAAATTAGTAATACTTTGAAAAGCAGCCTCTTTTCAAAGTACACATACATCTTCCACCCATTGAAGATGTAAAACCCTTCTTCATATTTTTGAATTGTCTCAAATTTTATGAATTCTTCAAAGAATGTTTGATTTTCCTAAGATTATCCTTCAGAGAATACAACTTATAAATACACCCTATATGCTTGATACCTGCAGAAAACAGTGCTTCACACCATTTGCAAAACAGTAGTGAAAACTGTTTAAACATTTTGTCTTTTGGAAGGATAACATAGAAGAATTGGACCCTGTATTTGAATCTGTTCGACCTTTAGTAGCTAATTGCCCTTCACAATGCAGTGTCTGAAGGCCACTGTGTCTAAATGGAGTGTATTGAGTTTTCATAGCCAGGTTTTAGTGTGTGTCTGGGGGGAGCTACAGCTGCCTGAAGCTTCCCCATATCTGCTAAAGCCAACAGGACACGGCTCCAAAATGGACCCAGTGATGACCATGCCCATCACTCAGGGTGGTAGTGCCACTGGGATAACAAATTTAGGAAGGGGAAAAAGTTCCTGCACAAGAGTATTGCAGCCAAAGCGAGCACTGTGAGTATGTTAGAGAAACACTCTGCAGACACATAGGTCAATGCAGAAAGAGGGGAGGGGCTGCTCCAGAGCAGAGATTTCCCTGCAGCCCATGATAAAGACCATGGGGAGGCAGGCTGTGCCTTTGCAGTCCTTGGAAGTCCCAGGGGAGGAAAGATCCACCTGCAGGCCCTGGAGGGCCCCACACCAAAGTGGGTGGGTGATGGAAGGAGCCTAGGACCCTGTGGGAAGCCCGTGCTGGAGCATGTTTATTGGCCACATGGAGAGAGGAGCCCATGCTAGAGCAGGTTTGCTGGCAGGGCCTGTGACCCTGCAGGCACCCAGAGTGGGGCAATTTGTTCCTGAAGGAAGGAACACCATGCACCCCACAGAAGAGGTCCACTCTGGAGAAGTTCATGAAAAACTGCAGCCCATGGAAAGACTCACACTGGAGAAGTTCATGGAGGATTGTCTCCTGTGAGAGGGACCCCAAGCTGAAGGAGGGGAAGAGTGTGAGAAGCTTTCCTCCTGAGGAGGAAAGAACAGCAGAGACAACGTGTGATGAACTTACAGCAGCCCATATTCCCCATCCCCCTCTGCCACTGAGGAGAGAATCTGGGAGTGAAGCTGAGCCCAGGACGAAGGGAGAGGTGGAGGGCAAGTGTTTTAAGATTCAGTTTTATTTCTCATTATTCTGCTCTGATTTGATGGGCAATAAGTTAATTTTCCCAAGTCAAGTCTGTTTTGCCTGTGATGGTAATTGCCGAGTGATCTCTCCATGTTCTTCTAATCTTGACACATGAACCTTTCTGTGGCAGGTGGTTGGATTCCCCCAGGAGTGGGCGCTTACTTGATTTCCTGGGGGGCTGCTCTCCCCCGGCCCCCTCCCAAACACGTGGCCCCCGTGAACCCAAGAAAGGCCACACAGACCACGCTGG
>JAWWEU010000040.1:28387339-28407591 GCA_035583155.1 Acropternis orthonyx | reverse complement strand
GCATTTGTCTCTTCATTCTAATTAATATTCCATCTTTGGCAAGGTTTTTATTCTTTGAGGTGTTTCTTTTTACCACATCACCTTTCATTTTATTTTCTCTCTCCTGCCCCACTGAACATGGGAGTGATAGAGCACCTTTGGTAGGCATGTGGCATCCAGACAGTATCAGCCCATCACAAGGATGAAAGCAAATGCTGGAATGCCTCCAATGATGGCAGTGCTTGAATTAAGAAAGTTGTTAATTCAATACTGAGTAAAGTTTAGATGCTTGGAGTTGAGAAAGAACAGTGTATGTGGAAATTAGTTTGAGCACAGCAATTCTGGTATAATTTCCAAGATAATAAAAATAAAGTAGTGCATATAAATGTCTAACCAATACATCTCTTGTGCTTCTTATAGATAAATAATTATGCCTGATCTCTGTTTTGCATTTCTTCCTAAATATGCATTCAGCAGCATCTCTGACCACAAAGATAGTCACATACACAAGTGTGTATAATGACATGATCAAAAATCATCATCTTCCATTCTTGCATCCTGAATGAAGGTCAGAACTACCATGAATCTGAGGAGAGGACTATATGCACCTGTAGAGAATTTACATCATGTTGAAAACAATAGTTATGACACACTTTAACGAACTACAAAAAAATTGCATCATCTGAGTTACAGAGTCAAAATTACTTCTGTTGTCTCCTCTGCCCTCACTGGAAAACTGCCCAATCCATATAGGCATTAGAAAATTAGTCACGCTAGTTTCACACCAAGTGTTGGAAAAATAATTTCAAAAAAAAAGATATTTCCAATACAGTTTCCATTGTTTTTGCAGATTTTTCATAGATAACTAAAAATTTGGCTTGGTCAAACTCCCTGTTTGACAACAAAATCTTTTAAGTGGAACTCTGAGAGTTATGTATTAATGGTGCTCCACGCTGACCTTATTGCCTATTTTCAGATGAAGGGCCAAGAACTTCTTTGCCCTGTCAAGTACTTACCCATCTAAGAAATGTCATTGAAATGAAGGTGCCTCCTGCTTCAATACAGGCTGAGCAATAAAGGAGAGAGCTCCATGACCTACTCTTGAAGACTAGTTAATACACAGAGAGGAAGCAAAGTATTCAGTTACATTTTTCTTATGTGTGATATAAATGTTATGATGACTAAAATTCACTTACGAAGATTTTTATGTACAAGATATAAGGAAATCCAGCAGCATGACTGTATGACATAGTATCAACACATTCAAGAATGCAATGTCCATAAATCTAAGCTGCTGTTTCAGTAAATGCTCTTATTTTAGTTTATTTCTGTTGTTGTGTGCATTGTATTTCCTTACTCCAATTCAGGCTTGCCAGTCTCTATCGTCCATACTTTCCAAATTAAACGTCTTCCTTTTTCCAGAATCTCTATGAACTACTTATCATTAGTCTGCTTGGTATTGTATTGCTTAAAAAAACTCATGCAAAAGATCAATCTGATATGACTTTGAATTATACTAATGGCCACAAAAGGACTGAATATAAACAGTTGTCTATGCTACAGAATATAGATCCCTATGTGCAAAGTATTTCACCACTGGATTCTGCTATAGTGAGTGAAATACTTTTATATACAGCTTGAGTGTGTTCTCGTTTTAAGCATACTGTTTCCATTGCTGTCAACAAAGGACAAGAAATTTACAGCTGAAGTGAGTAAAATTGCTGTCCCTCAATAATTTTTCATTAATTTAAAATATATTGAACTAATTTTTTAAGAATATGCCTTTTCACAATAGACATTAAAGAAAACCCCAACCTCTGACAGTCTTAAATAGGATTTTTTTTTTTGTGACATAAACATCAGTGCTTAATGTGAATTCAAGCATTTGAGTAATTTAAAATTTATTTTTAAACTGCTGTGAAGTTTATATCTGGAAACAGCTGCTGAGCATGGCCCTGTAGCTACCTTTAGCAATGTTTTATTATCTTGACTAAGCTTATAATAGGGAATCTCTGCTCTACCACTGACATCTTAATGGCTGCATCACCAATACTTCTGTTGTAGGAAGTATGTGGGACTGACTTTTACATCTGTAATGATATGGTAATGTGAATCATTACACTGCCAGTGGTGGTTTATTGGCATTATGGTTTATGATTATGAGGGTATTACAATGCCAGTGCAAACAAATACTGCTGGTTTTAAAATAAGCTGATGAAAGACAGAAAAGTGCTAAAATAGTGGTAATATTACATTCACAATAACAAGATAGTGTTTGCTTAAGGCAGCCCCTATGCTAAAATTCATCTGTTATCTGCATAATTCAACAGTCATCTGCTGGAGATTCCACAGCATCAGGCAGAAATAACAAATGACCCAGGGTAAATATGTTTGTCCATTTTGTGCATTATAGAATTCACCCTTATTTTAGAATCTATCAATTGGAGGATCAGAGCCTGCAGTCAGAAACTGTCTGGTGCCAGTGAGAATACCTCTGAATTTCTAAAGCCAACAGTGTATAAAAACAAAGTTGTTGTGTTTTTCTTTTTATTTTTCTTCTTTTTTTTTCTCCCCTCCTCCCCTTCCCACCCCGATTTTACAGTTCCAAAAGGAGGACAGTTAGAAGCAGAAATAGGAAACAGCAGAAATCAGACAACAATGTTTGGTAAGAATTTTTGTAGATCAAAACATCAGATCTGTGAACATGAACTCAGGCAAGACTGCAAACTGACTTGAAAGTCACATATGACCTTAAGGTTTCCAGAGGAGGGTTTTGAAAACCATTTAGTAAAAGTCTTTTCCCATGGAACCCGTGTTTACAAGCTCCATCTGGCTTTCTTATCTAAACTCTTCCCATGAAATAAAATGAAAACACACAATTTTCAATTGACTTAATAGTAAGTACTTTGACTAACACTTTGCAGAAAATTTGCAGTAGACATAGCAAAGAACTGCTAAGAAAAGGCCAAAACAATGAGTTTTACTTGATTTTCTGTTCTGAGTGACATGGTAATTTCTGTCTGATAAAAACAAGCAGCTTCATTTACATAAGCAAGTACTGTGGTGTAACAGGAATATAGTATGGTATGTAGAATGGTAATGTAGAACCAGTAGTCCAGCCCCATTCTTCATATTTTTGAGTTTTGCTGCAGATTATTTTGTGTGAGACTCTTCTGATCTCAAGGACTGAACCCTGGTTAGTGATGGGAGAGCATCCATGTGCTAGTGCATCCTCTGGTTTAGTTTAATCTGAAATGAAACCAGTTTATGTTTTTACAACTCTGCACAAAGTGAAACACTACTAAGTTGGAGCAATCAGGAGGTTCACTTCATAGCTGTGTTCCTGATCTGCACTACACAATAATATAGACCAGAGAAACACAAAAAATATTCTGAGCTGGAAGGGACCCACAAGGACTATTGAGTCCAACTCACGTAAACGGCCCATACAGGGATCAACTCCACAAACCTGATGTTATTAGCACTGTGTTCTAACCAACTGAGCTGATCTCCGAGCACATTCACCAAGTGAGTTCCGTGCTTCTCATCCAGTCCTAACAATGTTAAGTTTTTTGTGATTCTGATGCTTCTTTCTCTCTGTGACTTCATAGCTCTGGTGGAACATAGGTGTTGTGGGAAATGAGAGCTGATGAAACTATCTTAGCCCTGAATTTGAGGACAGGATTATTTCTGCTTAGTGCTACATGTGCAACAGGACTGAGGGAAGCAAGAAATAGGAATCATAGGCATGTATTGTGATGTGTAGACCAAAGGGCAGAGGATACAGATGAACATTTGGTGTTGAGACTAATCCCCCGTTAACATTGACCTTACAAAACTCTGAATAATCCTGCCGTAGAACTGATCACTGCATCTTAAAAACAACTGAGGTGTTTATTATCTCCATTACTTTCACTCAGAGGTGATACCAGAAACCCACTCCTCTCACAGTTTGAAGCCTTTTAATTTCTGCATGAAGTTTGTATAGTTGACTATATACTCATTTGTTCCTGAGTCAGCCTTGTGTCTGTGAAAGAAATTCTGGCACTGGTAAGTCCACCAGGATAAATTGCCCTTCCTGCTGGAAATACTGATATATCCTCAGATTGCTCTTGTGTCTTTTTATTGCCATAATATACTGACACTTCACAGTCACCATATGCTTACCCAGTATATCCAGGTCTTTCTCCTTTCTCTTATTTCTAATAGGTGTGATCCCAGCTTTTAACAAAAACTTTTTCTCTAATAGAATATCTTTCATGTCTATTATTAAATTCCCTCTTTTACTTAAGCCTTCAAGGTTACACAGTCCCTGCAGTATGGAATTCCACTCTGCACTTTTTCTGCAAAGCCTTGGCCAGTTTTTGTAGTGTGCCTTTCCTCCCCCCATGCCTTGTTCATGCATAAAATACCCTCCAGCCTAGGATTTAATATTTCCATTACAAACAGGTTCATGTCTCCTTTAGATAGTTAGCTATGCACTATAGAAATCTCATATTAGTGTCCATCTTTTACTCTTTAATACATAATTCCCCATTTGATATTGTAGCTTATAGTTTTCTGAATACTGCTGCTGTGTTTAATCTGTCTTGGAAATAACATACAATGTCTATGGCTTTAACATGTAAATTGCTAAGCAGATGATATTAACAAGTTGAACTACTTTCAGTCAAGTGGAGTGCTGTATGGAAACATGAATCACCAATTCTAGTCATATATCTGTAAGAAAAGACACAGTCTTCCAGTTATTCAATGCAACAGTGAAGATTTTACTACTGAAATGTTTTGGGTACTCAGAAAGTTTGAAGAATCTCTAGGGTCCAAAAACCAGAAGCACTTTGTGGGTAGTCTGGTCTGAGGATGAGTGAGGTGGTGAAGAAGATTTTTGCATCATTTGCCTGTGCTGTCAGGGTCATTTCAGGTTCTCCTTATCTTTTAAAGTAGATATCCTATTTCCAGGTTTTGGTTTGTCATATCAAGTTATTACAGTGAAAGTAACAAGAAAAAGTAAAAGAATTCCGAACAGTTCTCTTCTGCTTATATAAAAGGTGTAACAGTTCTTCCAAGGTTCACAATTATCATATGGCAAATAACCACAGAATCTGAAGAGTTCTCTTCAGCCTGAAAAAGAGAACAGTTAGCAGCTATTTGTTGATCACTATTAATGCACTCAGCAGTTGGTTATTTGCAGGTAACTGTCTTCAGAAATAGTTTGCTGCCATCAGAAAGGTTTTGATAGTAAAGAATCAACAGTTGTGTTCAGTGCAGGCTTTGCCCAAAGGAAAGTTAGCTGTGTGTATTGACTGAATCACAGGAGAGAAGACCCAACTGAGTAAAAGGATATTCCACCCAAAGTACAAGATATTTTCATAGTGGCTTGAGTGATATCTGAGGATGGTGGCTGCAGTATGGCTCTGGAGATTTTTTGCTTTGGTCTTTACAGTTATATTTAAAAACGAATTAAATCATAGGTGTAAGTTTGTGAGATGGCACTGACTAGTTAATTTTCATTGTTAAATGTGGACTATGACTGGAAGTTAATCCTTGATAGTGGAGATGTGGAAAAGGCATCCCTTGCTGGTCATGGCTTTCCCTTTGTCTCCTGTAGTGGTTCTCAACTGTTTAGAGGTGCAGACTGACTAGACATGTGGACCTCAGTAGACATTTCACATATGCAGTTCCTTTTACAGCATGTAGGGATTAGCTTTTCTTAATCATCTTTTGCAAATTCTTCAGAAGCTGTGCACAACTCCTAGGGGTCTCCCAATCACTGTCTCAGGTAATTATGTTTAGTAATGCAGGTATTTTAAATTAAGGGATCCTGCTTTTTGTGTAGAAGCTAATCAATCCCACCACAGGCTGAACATTTCTGTAGTATAAATAATGATGAGACTTATGGTAGGAAAGGGAGACTCCTTGTTTCATTGCTGTGGAGGCAGGAAAAGGTTGGGCTTGTGAGACCAGTGCAACTGGACTGGTACCTGCTTTCTGAGGATGGCAGAAGTGCTATTACAGTTACCCTGCATACAAGGAAGGAAAGTTCAGAACAACAGCAAATTATGAAAAGTAAAAATTGTAGTTATGGGGAAGAATTAGACTAAAAGAACAATGTGGAAAGGAAAAAGTGCATATTTGTTCAGCAATGTGTGAATCCAAGGTTATTCTTTCTGGTCAAGCAGTAGTAAACATACATTTAACAAAATGTACATTGTAGCTTTGTGGTATTCGATTAGCAATTACATAATTGCTAACAACTCATTTGTGAACACGTTTATTCAACAAAGCTCCAGGTGAGGTCTGTGGAAACAACAGAAGGAGGTGCTAGCAAAATGAAACAGAGAAGCTCAGGGGCTAGAGCAGGAAACCTACTGAGTGGTATAATATGCCTGGCATGTAGATACATATGCACAACTCATCAGGTCTTTCTCTTTCCCTCATCTCAGCAAGAGGTAGCTAGTTATCTCACCCACTGACCTGTGTCTGTCAGCGGGCTGCTCGGCACAGGCAGCTGGGAAACTCAATCTCTGCAACAGGAGAGGTGGAATGCTATGAGGGACTGCACGACACAATCAAATAAAATGCACAAGCAGAGGTAAGAGCTTGTCTGCAATGCCTAGAAAAATCTTCACCGTTTTCTTCAGTTGTTGCATCCAGCTGAGAGCAAACAACCTGACCTCTGTCAGCTCAGCTGGGGGTGGTGATCAGCAGAAATTGCCACATAAAGTGCAAGGGATGTGGAGCAGGGCACCACTGGGCTTAAGATGGCATGTGCTTCCAGCGTGCCAGAACCCTGACATTCTACTTATTTATCAGCGAAACAAAACTCTGAGCTTGGGAGCTTATAGTGTCCTTTCAAAAACCCAACTTGTCACTAGCATGCAACCACGGTTTTGCACCATTGTTTACATCTGGGAGCATTGCTCTGCGAACCCATTGACACAATACTGCATCTACCTCTTTTACAATAAAATTAATTTTCCCTGAAAGACCCAGCTTGCATATCTCTTTTCTCAGAGTGAGCTGGATGGAGAAGGTTAGTAATTTTCAGACCTCTGCTGAGTCTAAGCAGGTCAGATTGCCAATGGCAAAGCTACTTTCAGTGCTCCACAGCCCTCACCAAGAGGATTTAACCTGGGAAGCCATCAGTTCATTTCACTTACCAGGATGCCGCAGTAAAGCCATTGTGTTGCCACAAGCCTTAATATAGTTGTAGATTTTAATAAAGTTTTACAGTCTTTTGCATTTGAAAATTAGCTTGTAACCCCTGTACCACATACTTAGGCTGGATTTAACCTCTGTGTCATATTTTGAAGCTTGCTTCTGTGTTAAGGGAGAAATATTAAGTTAGAACATTCTGTATTGGGATCCTTGTATCCAGATAGCTACCAGAACATGTTATAGCCAAAATACGATATTGTTTAATCATAGCATAAAGAAGGGTGCTGGAAAAACTCCAAATAGAAGATGTAATGTGAGTAAGATGAAGGTAAATGAGGAAAGGGTGGTCTTAAGACCTCCAACTCAATTCTAGAAGAGGCGTATCAGGGGGTGGTTTGTAGGATGGGCAAATTAAAGATTGGATGTATATCCTAGATAGGATAATTAAGTAGAGTCATAAATTTGTGGAATTCTGTATGCCAGGGAGCACGTGTCATGTATTTTGGTTACCAAAAGCTTTTAGTAAAGGAACTTTTCTGCCTTCCCTCTGATAAACCTTGTCTTGGAAACTTTTTTCCTTGATTTTAGGCAACAATTGGACACCAACAATTTTCAGTAATTACCATATCGGATTAAATTCCAACTTGAACTTAAGTTCAAATGTTTTACAACTTCTCAAGAAGACCCTTGGTCTAATTGCTCTAATGGATATTGTATACATATCCATATTCTCACATGGATTAACATGCACAAATAATTCAAGGTCTAAAAGTACAGGGTCAGCATCCTACTTTATCCAGAAGATGAAGCATCTCTCCATCAGAGACCACGCCACCTGGGGTTGCCAGACCCTAACTCAACCCAAGGACAGATGCAGGGGTCAGCTTGTGATGGTAGGTGCTTTGCTTGGGCATATTGATTAAATAGGCAGCAGAGGATTTTCAATGTAGGTCTTTCAAAACCTTCCAGAGGGTAGGGTGCCTAATTCTATATAATTCTAATACAGAGTGATTTTCCAAATTCCTCAAGATTACCAGTGTTCCTAAACTTCAAAGGAAAATCCCTTCATATTTTACTCCTGAAAGCCTTTGAGACAGAATTTTGAGAAGGAGTTGTCATTACATTAAGACTATTCAGAAAAAGAATTTCCAACTTGGTTGTAACAAAAAGCAATGTATCTTGCTTATGTTATGCACACTCTTTTACTCATCAACTCCAGTCTAATTCATAGGATTGTTAGGGACCTCCGTTTGTACTTTGGAGATTTCTGTCAGTGATCTTCCCTTGTATTTACCTTTGGTGCACTCAGACACCTGTGGTCTTTAATCTTTAGTTTGATATAGAGTTTTAGTTTGATACAGAGTGCTGAGAAATAATTTGTCACTGGTGAGCAGAGTTTTCAGGAACAGCAGACCTAGAAGGACTGGAAGCTTTCTATAGTCCTATAGATTTTTTTTATTCCATGTTGTCTTTGATTGCTGGGGACTTGAGATCTTTTGCAGGCCTGTGTTTCAGAATTCTCAGAAACACATGATGTTTTTAAATATCTGCTTCATGCCTGAAACAGCAAACACCTCCTGTCCCTCTCATTTTAACCTATTTGTTATGAGTTTATGAAATACACCTGTTGCATAAGTTAAATGGCTAAATATTCAAGTTCCATGTTTCAGTAACAACATTAACCATGAAGGTGGTGGTCAGTCTGGATAATGGCTGGCTAGTGAGAGCGTTTATAGTATGCGGCAAATCTTATTAGCTCTAAATACCTTGACAAAAGGCACTAGACTTCTATGACTGCTTTGTCAACAATTATTGATAAAAGGATTTTTAAGGAGTAAGAAAATCACTTCTGTGGTGGAAGAGGGGTTTTTTCCTTCCACAGAACTTTCGAGATTGTTGAAGATGATAGTGAAAATTTAATACGTGGGAAGCTGACACTGACAATTATTTAGTTTTAGAGATACCGAATAGGACAATTGGTATGCAAGTGGTATGGAAGGTCATCTGTGCTGTGTCAGAACTCATAGCTACACAATCCTCATCCTCTTCTTTTATCTAAGAGAAAATTATGTATAACAAATTCTTAAAATGAGAAGTTCAAATATCGAATGTGTTGAATTAGTTGAAGGGTTACATTTCTCTTCACTGTAGCTACATATATCAAGAAGACATATTAGCAGAGAACATCTATGCTGACACCCAGAGAAGTCTAGTTGCTGATGCACAGCAGTGGTTTTGCTCCTTGGCACTTTCAGGAAGAATAATTAACCCAGACTATAAAAGCTGTGTCTAGAAACCAGGTGAAGTGAGCACAACAGGCATCAGACCCAGATTTTTATCTTATTGAGGTTTTCCAACACTTTTTACATACTTTACTTTTCTAGACAACTGTGGTCATGTGGTTGTTACACAGAAAGAAGTGAGATGCTGTCATGGACAAACAACTACAGAAATGATCCCTGAAAGTACTCAAACAAATCCTTTATCCTTCAAGCTGGAGGTGGTGGGAGATTTTGACAGAAACATATTGGAGAGGGAAGAGAAGAGCAAAGCTCCTCTGTTGGAAAGCAGTTTTCCATGACCAAAGGATTACAGAGAGACATTTGAAGGAAGATGTTGGCTGCCTATTGCTGCCACTTCAGTGGCCCAACACACCAAAGAGCAGGTTTGGTAAAACATCTTTTACAAGGAATCAAAGCAGAGATTCCTCTTCTCTTTGATCTCTGCAGTTTTTGCATAGATGGTAGGTTAGATTGCATTACAGGAAAATCAGATTACATTATGAAAATCCCATTACATTACAGAAATCGCTTACATTCATAGCTTGAATTTCTATTTGGGTGAAATTATTACAAGTTGTCTAAAGAAGTGGATTTGCAGCTGCTAATCACAACAGCAAGTTCTTGCTGCTTGAGAAATGGAGTTTGTATTCCTAATTTTATTTCTCCTTTAATAAGGCATTCTCACTGACTGGGCAGAAGTACCAGTGGGGATGCTTCTGTCAAGACATTTGTTCAGAATCTGTCAGCTGTAACAAGCAAGTCCAATGATTGAATGGAGCAGGGGAGCTGTGCTAAATGGTTAAATCTCTCTCATGTCTGAATGACACTTGGCAAACACTGCCACATCTCTTACTGATGTGCTTACTAACTTCCTTGAATGTTGTTGGAAAAGAAAAATGCTCACTGAGGAATGAAAAAAGATGTATCTCATTTAAAGGAGATCCCCCATTCTTGTTGCACGTATTCTAACAATTTTCTTCTTGCAGCCAAGAGCCACAGGCTTGCCCCTGTCCTCTGTACTGATAACTGTGATGGGGTTTCTCTAGTAGCATGTTTCTTAAACTTGAATCTTAGTAGCTTTCCTTGCTTTTTCTTTTCCAGCACCATAGAGTAAACATTACAACTTCTATTTTCATAAAATGGCTTCAGTGCTCTTTCTTTTCCTGACAGTGGCTCAGAGATTCCAGTGTAATATTCTCTAGCAATATATATGAGCAGGGACTGACTGGACTGACTGTGTATCACAGGGGAATTGAAAGTGGAATGAGAAGGTTTTCTTTGCTTCCAAAAGGTTTAATTGTAGCCATGCTTTTTTACATTAATTTTTCAGCTAACAGTTTGATATGCTGAGACACCAGACTACTTTATAAAATGGCAACTCATTCATGGGAGATCCATCTACACCCACCGTCACATAGCCCTGTCTCCTGTGTTTGAGGCAGGCTGTGATCTCTCTCCCACTCTCAGACCTGATGGCCAAACCCATCAATACCCTGATTTGTGGATTGTCTTTGATTTGTGAGCCCTGTAGGCCTAGATAAGCTGCAAGATCTGAAATGAGCCTCCTTTCTTGTGTCTTTGGTGTCTGTGGTCCTTGCACACCCGAAATATTTCTACACCAATGCATGCAGCATGAGAAACAAACAAGAGCATCTCAAAGCTTTGGCATAAGTGAAACCTGGTGGAATGAAACCTGTGATTGGTGTGCCCTGTTGGATGGTTACAGGCTCTTCAGGTGGGATAGGCAGGGTAGAAGAGACAGAGAGGTGGGACTGTGTGTAATAGAAGGGTTAGACTGCATGGAGCTCACAGCTGGCAATGGCACAGTTGAGAGACCCTGGGTAAGAATCAAGGGGCAAACAAATAATGCAGATATCATTGCGGGAGTCTACTATAGACCTCCCAGACAGGACGATGACACTGACAATTTATTCTTTGAGGAACTAGGGGACACTTCCAAGTCAATAGCCCTTGTCCTTATGGGGGACTTCGGCTTGCCAGAAATCAACTGGGACCATCACACAACTGGTTCAGCCTGATCCAGAAAATTCCTAAAAAACCCATATGACAACTTCATGGAACAGGTCCTGAGGGAGCTGACTCAGAAAGATGTTCTCCTTGATCTGCTGCTTGTCAACAAAGTGGATCTTGTGAGTGAAGGGGAGATTGGTGGCCGTCTTTGCCACAGCAACCACAAAGTGATTGAGTTTAAAATCTCTGTTGACAGGAGGAAAAGTGCCAGCAAAACCTCAGCTCTGGACATGAGCAGAGCAGTCTTCAGGTTGCTCAGGGAATTAGTAAGTAAGATCACCTGGGAAAATGTCTTCACAAGTGCTGGGATCCATCAGAGCTGGTCATTTTTCAAACGTCACCTTCTAAGGGCACAGGAGCAGGCAATTCCCAAATGCTGGAAATCAAGCAGGCAAGGCAGAAGGCCATCTTGGCCGAGCTGTGTACAACTTCCTTGTGGGGGAAGAGGAGGGGCAAACACTGATCTCTTCTCTGTGGTGACCAGTGACAGCACCCAAGTGAATGGCCTGAAGTTTTGTCAGGGGAGGTTTAGGCTGGATATTAGAAAAAGGTTCTTCACTCAGAGGGTGGTTGTGCACTGGAACAGGCTCCTCAGGGAAGTGGTCACAGCCCCAGGCCTGACAGAGTTTGAGAAGTGTTTGGATGATACTCTCAGGCAGATGGTGTGATTCTTTAGGATGGTCATGTGCAGGGATAAGAGTTGGACTCAAAGAAGGAACCTTGTGACTTCCTTCCAACTCAGCATATTTTATGGTTCTGTGATTCTGTCCTTCTGCCCTCCCACAGTTGACTGGCAGGAGGAAAGCTTTTACAGTTTCAGCTCCAGTCCCTCATCCAGACTGCTGGATGTGGTGGGGAAGTGCAGGGACCACCGGAGTTTTCTGACATTGCCACACAGACAAAGGAGAGAGGTGTGGAGACATTAGGTGAGCTGGTGCTGTGGCGAGGCTTGTGTTGTTCCCCCAGGCAGGGCAGCTATGGAAACCACAGCTTACTCTAGCCAGGTGTAGGTCTCAGTCTATCCCTGGAGGTTGTGTGCAACATAGGAGAGACACATTCTCAGACTCCAAGTCTCAGAATGCAATTTTTCAGTCTAGAAATGGACTCAAATGAGATTGGTAGAAATAAATAGAATGAATGCATGGGTGAGTCATGGTATCAGACCATTGTTAGGAACCTGTGTTCTTGCAGAGGTAATTCCTCTTTGTAATACTAGGGGTCCCAGGTCTTCTCTGTGTATTGATTTATTCATTAACAGTTTGTGTATATGAATAATTCACCATCTACATACTATAGCTCTACTTTAAATGCACTGCAAAACACATATGAAACACAGATTGACCTCTACTATGGTTAACATCAAGATTTATTGTCCAAGGAAGCTTCAGATATATTGACTAGAATCAAAGCCTGAAGGTTCAATTAAAGTTGCTACTGTATTAACAAAAGGCCACAAGTCCCATTTCTTGTGTACTCTGCTTTGTGAAGGATTTCAGTTCTCCTTCTTTAATTTTTTTTCCACTGGGGCTGGAGTGCAACTGTGATCATAAGCTGCTTGCCTAGCTCAGACTGGCCTTCTTGTTTTATTTATCTGCCTCTGGGATCCTTGGTAGATCATTATTGATGGGATGTCTTGCTCTAGCCTGCAAATAGTATTTGTGTTTTCGTCTACGCTAATAAATGTTTTTCTTTCTAAATCCATTATTTCAGTGCAATGTGACAGTTTCTTTGCTTTGTCTCTTTAACCCAGGAGCAAACCTACGCAGAAAAGAAAAAAAAGAACATCCTGTTTGCTGAAATGGAATGGTGAAATGGGATTGCTAACAGAAAGGCAAGAGCAGGGACAAATCACTTTGAATTTGCCTCTGCTTTTGTCCTGGATGTTTAGAAGTAAATGAGGGAACAAGATTTCACAGACAGGCTGGAGGTGTATGACCTTCTCTCTATTTGCTGCATTTGATAATGTTCCCATTTCTCTCATGATTATTAGTGTGACCTTCTTAACCATTTCTTTTTCTTTTTCAAAAAATGCTCTTGTATCTTTGCACCATCACTGTGTGCTGCGCGTTTCATTGCTAAGCAACAATCAGCAGCGCGCAGCCTGGGCACCACACATGAACTTTTACTTTCATCTCCAAAGCAGAGAAACTTTCACTCTGTATCACTGATCTTTGAAGGCTGTGCTTCTGAAGTGGGCGAGTCTGGGGACCCAACACTCAAGAGTTGTGCATGTGTGCACTCCAGCTCCACAATGGTGCTTTCATGAGGAGGTCTTCCTTAATTAGACATACACACACATGCTCCAACCCATGCTTCAATGTGGAGGGATATTAATGACTAGAGTCACATCCAAAGAATGGAGATTATCCTCATTTGAGGATGGGAATTGTCATGGAAAGAATAATTATGAAAATCAAGGAAGAGAGGAAAGTAAAGGCACTTGTACTTCTTTCAATCCAAAGCCCTCTTAAATGTACCAGCTTGGAGTTTGCTTAAGACCTTACTGTACTTCCAGCCGCACAGAGCTAAAACAGCAAAGGGAAACCAAGGCATGTTCAATAGGAAATGGACTGAGCAGGATCTTTAAATTCCAGCTGGTGTCAGGGAGGTTACTATGAAATTTACAGTTGCTAAGGAAAACAGATGTTTTTTAGTGCATGAATATGAATCTCATCAGAAACGATTTAGTCCAAGTCACAAAACACGCAAAGGCTGGGGTAAGGAGTAGCATTTTCATGGCAAATAGTTTTTCTGCTTGAAGAATCTACTGAAAAAGCCCCCACAGTAGAGGTCACTCAAAGTCTTGAGCCCTCCCAGCTTTAGTCCTGGAACAGTAGTATTTCCTCTGATTTAGATTCTGAGTCTTTAAATTTATTACACTACAGAGATGTCACAGAGAAGAAAATCAAACTGACTAACTAAAGAGATTGTCATAGCCTCAGACTCTGACACTCGTTTTTGGTCAGAGACTCCGACAAAAAATGGAAGTGAGTGCTGCATCAGAGGCAATGAGGGCAGACCAAAGTAAAGCAAACTCGATACAATTGTCTTTTTGACCACAATGGTGGATGGCTTCTTACACTGCCACGTGTATGATATGCAATGATATGGTGTTAAAAATATTGTCCAAGTAAAAGGTAGCCAGAAATTGATACCAGCTAATAGAAATCGGAGAGTTGCTGTAAGCCATAGTTAGTTATCTACATGAGGTCACTTCCCATTACACTTAGCCAGAGTGCCTTAACCTATCCATAAATCTTACTCAAAGTTCAGATCCTGGTCTCTCAGTGCATGCTTATGAGTCTCAGTGGGAACTGGTGTCAGATCCTTTGGGACTATCAGGAAAAATTCACCTTCTAGCCCAATATAAAGCAAGTGGGAGAAATTCCAGTATCTGCAGGAAAGGTTCCTGATAATGAAGGGTGTCTGATATATTGCTTGTTGTAATCAATGGCTCCAAGCAAAGTATACTCAGGCTGCTTTTAAGTATCAGCTTTAATTGCTTCATCTTGCACTCAGCTTGTGGCATATGTGGCATCCTCCTGATTGTAAAGAACTAGGAGTAGATAACTGCAAACCACAGGCTGTTATGTATAGGTTTTCTTCACAATGAGGGCAGATGGAGGACTTTTGAATCCATTCTTTTTCTTTTGGCCATGACGAGTTCTCTGGCAGCAGGTGTTTGCACTTCCTAGCTAGGATTTAAAGGCCCACTATAGTTCTTGTTTACTACCTAAGTACAGTGTTCTAAAAATCTGCCCTTCAGAAGGCAATGCCCCTTAACACAGGTGAAACTGGTGGATAGTCTCACTAATAGAAGAGGCTGCATTATAACTGTTCTGCTCCTGCCCTTTCCTTCAAAAACTGAATGCTTTAGTATTTGGCTTATTCTTTAAAATATGGATTCCATATTAGATGTGCCAGTACTTTAGATCTGTTCATATCTCAGAAAGCATGGCTTTTGAGTGGCATGATACTGGATCTAGAAAAGCCCATTAGTAGCCCAATGGTATTGTTTCTATTCCTAGTAACAATTTGGGTTAATGCTTTATGAGAAAGCAGGAAGGGAAATGACAAAATCCTGTTTAGTTCCTTCAAAGAGGCAGCTGCCACAGCAGTTTCAGAATCACCATCACAGTCATGACTGGCCAAAGAACACTGTAAGGTTCTTCTCTGTTCAGTTTTCAGATTGTAACAACACTGAAATCAAGGCACAGGCATAATCTCAGTTACCTGTTACCCTTGGTGCAAGTGGCACACACCAATAACCATTCTTTCATAATGAACAATTTTGTGAGTCCCACTCCAAACAGGCTTTGGCACAGCATGCACTGGACACCATTTAACACACAGAGCTCCAGCTTTGGGGAGACCCCAGCACAGGGTCTGACATGCTGGACTGGGGCTGAGGCCATGCTGGCTTCTTCAGAGCATGTTGATTTTATATGAAGCAGCCCGGGACATAAATATTCAATTGTTCATGGCTGTGTGGGTTTGCCATGGCATTGCAGAATCTCAGTTTAACATGCAGTTGATGGGGAGGTAGCTTGGTGACCTGGGAAGGCAACACAAAGTTTGTCCTAGCAGGATGTGTCTGGCAGGTGCATTTACCTTTGCCAATTGCTTTACAGAAATTTTGAGCCATAACCTCCTGCTCTAAAATGTGCAGCTGTGCTTTGTGATTCCTGTATAAGAAGAGAACCCCAAAGGCAGAGAGCATAACAATACCCCAGCTGCTCATGGGTCAAACCCACAGATGAGAAAAATCCTGTACTACCTCCAGAACTGCTGGCAAACTAAAAGCTTTAAAAACAGTGTTACAGGTTATTTTTTTCCCATGCTCTGGAAAAATTGAGGTTGGAAGATCTCTGAACTAAAATTGTCTGATAGCATTCTTTGTCAAGCCTTTCTCTACACATCTTCTTTTGCAATTCTTTACTAAGACTTCTGAAACAAGCAAGCTATTAGAGCTTTAACTTCTTTGTTTATAATAGAAATGCTCACTGACCCTTGACTATAGACGTGCCCTAGCACTGCCGTAGTAAATGCCAGGCGCATCTATACACATGTGGTCCAGGCTTCTTGCCAACACAGTACTTCATTCCTGGAATTTAATACTGCTGTGGCAAAACCAGTTGGGGAACTAGATATATTGTGAGCAGTCTTCCTCTTTAGTGGGCATGTGTGTATCTGAAATGCTACTTGTCTCTACATTTTAGTTACTCCAAAGAACTGATAGTAATATGTTTACTTAGTTCTTTTTAAAAAGTGTTATTGTCTTTTTAAACCTTTTTAGTACTCTTCAGTTCTCCCCTAGAAATTAGCAGGAAATCTTGCTTAAGATGTGGCAAAGAATGTCTATGAGCACCTGTCTCCAGTGAAACTAATGGGAATTTTGCTACTGTCTTTTCTGGAGACAGATTTCTCTGTGGGACTTTTCTGCCTTGTTTGATAAGCTTTTCAAATCATTGTAGCTTAATACTTCTTTCTGGCTGGGGGAGATGATGTATCTCTTAGGGTGAGCTGGTGTAAATGGCTGATGTCTCTCCATCCCCATTTCCTTGTTGCAGGCTGGGGTCTCCTACCAATTCCCATATAAATAGGTCAGAAAAGAGGAAATCCTCCCGGCACTCCAGGTTTCTGTAAGTTTAGTGAGCTGAATGGGCTTACAGAGGCATCAAGAAGAGGCAGGAGCACAAGATCAGGAGGTGGAGGTGTGGTGGGCTTACCTTGCCTGGATGCCAGGTGCCCACCCAGCCACTCTATCGCTCCCCTTCCCAGCTGAGCAGAGGAGAGAGAATGAGATGGAAGACAACTCGTGGGTTGGGATAAGGCTGTTTTCTAAGGCAAAAACAAAGCAAAAGCTTGGGTGAGCAAAAAGTAAAGTGGAAAATAAGAAGGTTTATTCTCTACTTCCCATCAGCAGTGATGTCCGGCCATGTCCAAAGAAGCAGAGCTTCGACGTGCATAATGGTTTGTTTGCAGGCAGCCACTGGAAACAACAAATGCCCCCCTTCCTGCACCTTTCCTTAGCTTTTGTATCTGAGCTGACATCAAATGGTATGGAATATCCCTTTGCTTAATTTGGATCAGCTGGCCTATTTGTGTCCCCTCCCAGAAACTTGTCCTCAACTGGGGCAGGAATGTTACAGTGTTGATGCTGCGCCATCCCTGCTCAGCAAAGGCCAGAACACTCATGTGTGAGTAACATCCGTCTAGCTACCAATGCAAAGCACAGCACTGTGAGGGCTGCTATAGGGAAATGAACTCCAGCTCAGTCAGACACAATACAAGGTCTCTCTCTGAGAGGAACCTAGCCATTATGTCAGCTCCACTGACACAGGAAGCAGCACCCTTCAATACATCTTACAAGTCAAAGCATTTTTACCTCCCTTAACTCATTCATTTGTGCAAGGAGTATCTAGCATATTGTGTAAGGAATGTCTTAGCTGTGTGTCCTTTCTGAACTGGGTGCTTGTGCCCTGAGCTCAGTGCTCTGGGTGCTCTGCTCCTCTCAGGTCTCTTCTGACCCCCATCATCCCATGTGGTGGGCAACCCCTGAGCTGGTGTCAGTGCTGCTCCTTGTCAGCACTCAGGGTCCTCATCCTTTGAGGCATGTGGAAAAGCTGTATGCTGCCAGAAATGTAGGGTCAATGTAAGCTAGATATCTGTCTAGAGGCTGGGAGGTGATCAGTGGATTTGGTACCATCAAGATACATCTGGGACTTCAAGAAGAGCCAGACCCTGAGTCTGTGTGAATTTCACCACTGTTAGGGTCTATATCCACCTCACACTCTCTCTCCTGCCTTGTATCTGGGCTTATATATATGAGGATCTGTGGCTCTAAGGGAGAAGTCTGGATTGATTCTCAAGGGTTTATTTAATGAAAATCTTAGAAATCCCTCCCTGCTTTTGTGAATATTTTACAAATGGTAAACACATTTCCAACACAGCTGGGATTTTTCTGATATGTTGACATTTTCAGTCTTTTCCACTGAGATGAAGAAAGGTTGTCAGTTGTTACCAGTATCTAGAGACCTGTAGTTTCTTTAGCCTATCTGTAGCTTTGATCTACAAAAGTGCAGTTGAAATACTGATAAATCAACATATATAAATATATCTTCCCCACTAGAATATGTAATTGTCATAATGATCTCAGCCTTGGACCTCTCCTGAAGTTCAATGGCCAATTGGAGTCAATGGCCCAAAGTTCCACCTCAGGCTATTAACACTCTCAGCAGTCATTAATTCTTACAAAATGCTCAGGGTCTTTATTGCTATTGCTTAAGTGATGCTCAAATGACTGTGAATATTTACACCCCTGCTGTGGATGTAAGGCCCAGTGCACACTATTTCAGATATCTCACTGTTCAGAAAGGTCTGAGTACCTGGTAGTAATCACTGGCACATCTACTCTTAATGAAGTAACCTCAACTGGCCATCAACAACAGTAATCTAAAATTGTGGTTGCTTGTATAGATGTGTACTTTGCTTTAAAAAAAAAAAGAATGTGCAGATTCCTTGCCCTGAAGAATTTGTACCTCGAAGTCTTTGTAAACATATGCTAATCTTTTTTTCAGAATAGTTTCAAGGGGCAAAAGGCATGTGCTTGTTGTTATACAGATACTTCTAAATATAAGCCAATGTTGCTTACAAATTTTTTTTCAGCATTAGCACCTTATGTTCAATGGTTTTTCTGAGGCGAAATGCAGGACTGAGCTGCTCAAGCTTCTTGACACAGCATATCCTCTTCCAATAAGATGCCATAGCATTATTTGACAGGCTATTTAAGCAATCAGTTTTTGAAGAGACAGTGTTGCTTTACTAATAGGTATTATTTTGGAAGAAACATAGGACTAGGACTGACTTTGTAGGGCACTGAATCAAGGTTCTGTTCTCTTGAACAACGGTGTTAGATCACTGTTAATAAACTGACTGATTTCAGCTTGAAGACACTTAGAAGTTTTCATCTGAACAGCTTACTCCATGGCTGTTTCAGAACCTCACTGCCATGGGGGTTGGAAGTTTTCTTGTAATGCCAGTATAAATGTATTCATGTCCAGTTTGAGTCTATTTGTACTCCTGCTGGTATTGGTTTTTAGGCTAAATAACTCTCCCTTTCCCTAGTGCTTATATATCGGTTGTACACATTGCATGATATCCTCCCTCAGCTTTTATTTTCCCAGGCTTACTAGACATGCCTTTAGCTCTCTGTTCCCCCGATTATGATCTGCACTTTCTTCTGACTGAGAACCCCCAGTGGCCACACAACATGCTGGGGAGATCTCAATGCTATGGGTAGTGAAGCTCATGCTGCTTTGTCTCTACTGATAAGTTCACCTGTCTATCTAGAATTGCATTTCCTTTCCCACAGGTTCAGCTCTGACTCATTCTCTGATAAATTTGAACTTTCTCCTGAGCTGTTTCCAACTTGTAAGCTCATGTTATTACTGTAATGCTTATTGTTAGCCATTATATTTGTCAGGTAGATGTGTTATCCTGAACTTAATGTTATGAGACATCATCCCATTTTCATTACCCCTCAAGGTCCTTTAATTCTTACATCAAAACTGTACACTGCTTACTACAGATGGGATAGGAGCTGCTGGTCACCCCCAGGATAAAACATGAAGAGCTAGAGGAATGTTTAAACTGGCACCTGTTTGGGCCAGAGCCTTGCTCCTATTGTTGCCATAAGCCTTAATGTAGCTGTAGATCTTTATATAATTTTATGGTTTTATAGTCCTTTGCATTTGAAAAATAGCTTGTAACCCCTGTACCACATACTTAAGCAAGATCCTA
>JAWWEU010000040.1:28364954-28387239 GCA_035583155.1 Acropternis orthonyx | reverse complement strand
CTTAAGACCACTGACTCAATTTCAAAGGGGCGTGTAAGGGGGATGGTTTGGGATAGTTTGTAGGATGGGTTAATTAGGCATTGGCTATGTTGTGTAGATAAGATAATTAAGTAGAGTTATAAAATTGTAGAATGCTATACACCACACGCGTGTCATTGTACTCTGATTGCTAAAAGCTTTTAGCCGAACTTAGTAAAAGACCTTTTTTTGCCTTCACCCTGTCGTGGAAGTTTTCTTCCTTGGATTTATGGCAACACTATTAGTATCCTTTGTGCCCCTCTGCTTCCCATAGGGTCTTTTATATGCCATTCCACTTCCACAAGATTGTATTCAGTGCTTGGTTATGCATCGTGTTTAGGTGTATATCTGTGTTCCTTTGTTCTTTCCATTTTGTCCTGGAAGTTCTTTGGACATACAGTGGGTAGACACTCCAGAGTGTTTTCCTGTAGTAACTGCTCATCCTCTTTAATGAACTTTCTGTAGTAAGCCATATTTCTTCTCCATTTTTTTTTACAGATGTCATTAATAGTGTCATCAAGAATGGCACATATTTTAGACCCAGATCATTTGAGTCTGGTACTAAATCTACTACAGAGTCTTCCTTGTGACTCAGTCAAGCCACTGAGACGCTGAATATAAGAGGATGATACTATTTCTATACCTTCAAGGACCATTTAGACATCGAAATCTATTAACATTTTTAACATTTCAGACACCAAGTGACCCTAAGATGTGCTTTTGCGCTGAAAAACTTGATTAATTTTTCCAGCTGTACCAGTTGGCACAATAAAAATAGTATCTCAAACTGCAAACTTGTCCTGCATGTGTTCTTAGACCACTCCAACTGCAGCAAAGCACCTGTATCTACAGTGTAACTGAAATAGGTATTTTTAATGGAAAATATAGGAACATACACTGAGAAGCAAGGAGCACACAGAAAAAGCATTCTGTTTATGCTTGGGACAATGATAAATAGGAAGAGCTTTAAATTATATAAGATTGCATGGGAAGAAGAGAAATTGGAGTGACAACTATAATACCATCACCTTATTTTAACACAAAGAAAGTAAAATCAAGTCAGTGAGGATATACCAAAAATAATGAAATATCAGATAGGAGGAAACACAGGGGGAAGAAAACGCCAGCCCTCAATGGATAGACAATAAATCAGTGCAAATACTGTACTTAACCTAGCTATGAAACCAGGTGAAGGGTGGTGGCAATAACAGATGCAACCTGCACATGAAGATGGAAGAAGTAGGCTTATTGGTCCATGACATGAAACACGATAGTGGAAGGATAACAGAAACATGATAGAATAAAAATTGCAACTGGATAGCATGTATTACAGCATGCACACTGTGAAAGGAATGCAGAAGGAATTGGGAAGATAATGCAGTTGCATTATATATTAAGAACATGGCTGGCAGTAAAGAAATGTTAATTAATAGTATAGATAAGAGAGGATCAGCGTAAGTCAAAATGTGTTAGGAAAGGATTCTGTAGTTGGAAAAGGATTGGAGTCTACAGTGAACTTGGACTTGAGATTACTTTAGTATCATAAGAGAGATAAAGCTACCTGGTGATTGTATCATTATGGGAGATTTTAAATTCCACAGTCGTATACTGGAGAACAGGTGTTATATCCACAGTAGAATCTACTAGTTTCTCAGCATGGAAGTTTACAAACCTTCTACTTGAAGGAGCCACGGAACTGCTAAGAGATTACAGTATTTTCAGCTGGTGATGGCCAAGTAGCAAAGATATTATAGAGAAAGTAGCAAAGAAAATAGTGCACTATCAGTGATGACAATACTGACCCAATTTCAATTTAAATGAAACAGCAGTATTTACAAAGACAAGTTGGTAGTTATGGCTTTTAACTGTAAAAGGGCAGACTATAACACAGCACTTCAGTCTGAAGAGCAAAGACACTGGATTGGGGTGGAGTGCTGGTCTGAAATTCGTATTCTTAGGCAATAGAATTTGAGACATTTCTTTTACTAAATAAAGTATTGAAATTTATCAAAGGATCTTCAAGAGTCAGAACAGACTGGTTCAGAAAAAGAAACCAGAACTTGGAAGATTGAAAGTGAAAGACCAGAATGTGAATTATAAACACTAGGGGAAATTTAGACCTTGAGAAATCAGAAAAAAGAATTGAAAATTTTCAAGCCATAATAAATAAAGAGCTAGGGAAAAAAAAGTTAAGACACTCTTTAAGAGATTGCCACTCAAACAAATAATGCTTTTCTTTACCTCAGAAGACAAGCAGATGGAACAGAGATGTGATAGCAGGACTGTTTATGGGGAGTAGGATAATATAAAATGGAAATGGCACCACAACTGTTGGATCAGAACTCACCAAGCTGATATGCCCATCCGACTGGAGGTTAGGAAGTGTCAGTTAGTAAAGCACACTGAAGGGCAAACCTAGCAGCCACAGACCAACTATTCTGATGTGCAATATTTTAGGGAAAATGAAAACCATGGGGAGTAATGGGTGATATCCTAAAATACAGTACCAACTTATTAAGGGGACAAAGTTCAGGCTTCCTTAGTAACTGGTTTGGGTTTTCTGGCAAGGAATACATAGTAACACAGTAGCTGTAGCCTACCTGTTTTCAGTAAAATATTTCATATAATGGTAAGGTATTCTTTGGGATGGGAATTAGTACAAGAAACTCCCCACAGGGCAGACAGTGATGGATTAGGCTGAAAAGGAAACTCGCACTCTAAAATGAGATTCCAAATGATGTTCCTTAAATACTTTTATTAGCGATCAAGAAGTCAATGTGCAATAATCAAATTTGTTGAAGGGACAAAGTATATCAACAGGGCAAATTCAGTAGAAATCTGGTTAACTTTATGCTTGCCATTATAAGGTGGGGTTAGATCAAGTAGAACAAACCCCAAGATTATTCTTTTAAGAATGAGTAACAAGTATGGTTGCTACCCATTGCAAAAGGGAAGGGAAAAAGGAAAAAGAGATGGGTTTGTATTTTTCAGTCTCAGGATGTCTCTTAGCCATTGGTGTGACAAAAAAAAAATTCAAAGAAAGAAGTACAGAAAAGTGCTGCATCACAATACAACGGGAAAAGAGAGCTCACCATGCAGGAGTAAGGGGCTTTTGTTGGGTTTGATTAGTCAAACAAAAAACAGACTTAGAGGAGATAGGATTACTGTCTATAAATGCATTGACATGGTACCATAAAAGGAGGAGAAAGCTGTTTAGCTGAAAGGACAATGTTAACACACACACACACAGGCGCCTATGTGGAGCTTTCGTGAACATGGAGTTTGTAGTGGATAAAATCCTGTCTTTTTTAAAAGATGGAGCTTGATAAGTGAAAGCAAGGCATTATAGGTGGTCAGAAATATGAAAAGACTGGATACATGACCTAGGAAGTCCCCTCTAGCTTATCCCCATATTTTCCAACTTTCTGAAATGAGTAAATTCTGTACTTCAAATCTGCACCTGATCACTAGACCTGGGGAAAAAAAGTTATTAAGAGCTCAGTTTAGCTGAGCTTAGTTTAAGACACAATATATGCACACAGGAATAAAACTTGCTTGTGTTTTTCTGTGGAAGCCATGCAATGATATTTCTCTGTGCAGGGCTGAAGTTGGAAGAATTACTCCATTAGAAACCACAGTTTCTAGTTGCACATCCCTTCGTGTGCAGATGGAGTGCAGAGCACTGTTTCCTAGCAACTACTAAGAACCACTGGCTTTATAAATCAATCTCTGCCAGCATATCACAGAAACCACGATAAATGGGAAACATTTAGTAGTCAGAAGGGTTTCTACTTCCTCCACTTTCTGGTCTGCACAGAAAAGTCTTTTCAAGAAGTAGATAATATCAGTATTTCTTCATAAGTGGACTGAATTCAAATCCTTGTTCAGGTGACTTGTTTTTCAGCTCCCATAGTGCACATGTCCTCATGTCCATGAATGGTCCTTCTTTAAGATGTCAGTTAAAGGGCTTTCTCAAAGACAAAATTATACAAAACTTCATTTGGGGAAAAAAAAAAAAAGAAGAAAATGAAATACAGATAAAGAAGGAACGAATAGCACTGGAAAAAACTCGAAAGAACCCTGGGAAGAGGGAGAGTGATAACAGTCAGTCATAGGCTGCAGACACCACTTTTCCCTTCTATGCAGTAAATTAGCTTTCAGTGTCATGTTTGTCTACAAAATTCAAGTACTATCTGATTGACTGAAACATCCAGTTCTTTTGATTGTTTTTTCACTATTAAGAATTTCTACTAATTTCTCTGCTTGTTTATCCTCCTTATTCTGCAAGCTTCCAGAATCTCCTGATGCAGCTAACTGTCTGTGCTGGGATCTTTTATGTTGTTAGTGCACTGGAAAATTCTGTTTTCCTTTTGTGTAAAGCACAGGAGGGATGGTCTTTCTGTCCAGCAACTTTCATGAGGGTTTTGTTTTAGAAATACACCAGAGGTTTTGTTACTCTGGTAAGACCAGGGTTACAAAATGAAAGTGCAAAGAAGGTCCAAGTAATATGAAAGGGAATTTAAAAAAAATAAAATTAATATTTTAGTCTTTAATTGGATTGTTATATGTTTCATCAGCCTGCTGGGGGAATCTCACTTCTCATTTGGGAACAGTATGGATTATTTAATTTCTAGCATAGAGTGGTGTCCGTTTGAAATCACAGCATAAGTTTGAGAATGCTCTGCATGACATTTTTTTTCACAAACACTAACAGAACAGGAGCAGTAGGTGACTTAAAGGTAAGTTTCAGAAAGGCAGTACTCAGGATACTAAACTTTGTGACTGATGATATCATTTGAAAAATCTGATGCTTAGACTGTGAGCTCTTTAAAGTGGGAAATTGCTTATATATCACAGAAAAGAAGCCATGCACATTTGTGGTGCCATATAAATAATGTGCAGTCATTCTGCTTCTGAGTTGGAATTAAATTTAGGAAGGGCTAACATTCTGCTTTTCGACTTTTTTTATCTGTTTTTAGAAACAGTTTAGAAGTTTCTTTTCACTTAACTAATTCTGCTTTGTTATAATTAGTAAAGTATTGTTGTAATCTCACAAGTTATTTCCTCTTTTACTTGTACTGTTTATAACTTCATCTGAATCACTCTATTCAGAGATGGGTTTGTGTCACACTGGCATCTCAGATTATTCTTTGCCTTTTTATTGTTGAGGTTTTTTTGAAGCAGATATGTTTATGTACCCATTGTTCGATCAACAAAGTATGCAATTACAAATCACTGGTCTTCTGGTGTGTTTAGCAAATCTTTTCAGTGTATGATTTACCACCTGTGGCTTTTCTTCATCTCTGAAAAATGTTATTATTTTAAATGGTCTATTTATAATTGCAGTGAGTTTAATTGCTTGGATACACAAGGGTCTGTGTTGGCTACTGTTGTTTTCTGGACATGTTCAGGAAAAATGCATGTCTGTGTACAGATGTCTCTAGAAGGGGCAAGAATTTTACTGAATGTTTCCCCTTAATAGCAATGGATGTCAGCAGGTTTACAACAACATTCCTGGAATTATTGCCCTCCTGAGAAGAATTTCCATTTCAGACCATCTCTGTTGGAGAGCTCTACAAAGATGCTGCCGAGCCATATATCCTGTGCTCTGTACTCTGTTTGAAATGTGTGGTGTCACTGGAAAACTCTATCTCGAGCCAAGAGTGAGGCTGCAGGTTTCAGGAAAGTGTTTGACAGTGGCATGTGTGGCAGTATTTATTTTAAGAAGGGAGATGGAAAAATCATTCAAAAGAGAGAACGTTTTGTAACCGGAAAGCACCTGGAAGTGTGAACAATTGAACACTCTGTCTATATATTCTAATTTTTTTCCAGAAATGTATGGTGTCATCTTTATTTGTAGGGTCATGTTGCTAATTTGCAAACATTTGGAGAATTGTCAGATGTTTCTGTGAATATTTGTGAGCCCTCAGTGATTCACTGTTTTTAGCACAGGTGGTCATTTTCCCAAAAATTCCTCTAGGAAATGGTGAACTATTTACTGTTCACCATTCATCTTTCTATTGTTTAAAGGGTTTGTCATCCAGTGAGGGAATAAAATAAGTAGGCTGAGAGTCTGGACACAGAATAATCCTTGCAGTGGACAGCTGAAATGAATAGCTCCAAACAAGCCATGTGCAGAATATTATTTATTTAAGCAACTAAGCAAATATTTATCAAGTGTAAGGCCTCCAGGGCACACATTATCTTTTTTTCCCCCCTATTTATTCATCATCTACTACAATAGAATTGCAAACCATGTAAAGGTCTTTATCCATTAATATAATAAAAATACACAATAACAGAGAATAACAAATGCTCTTTCAGAAATCTGTATTGGATAGTAGACAACTCAGAAATAAAGCTAGATTAGAAACAAATTTCCTGCAAGTAGGTTTACTTCAAAATAAAAATATTACTAAATCCTTCTTGCTTTACTCACAGGAATCCTCAACTGAAGAAAAGCTTCTAAGGCAGATTATAAGATTTCCCCGCATAAACTGTTTTAACAAACCAGAATGGAGTCTATGGAACTGTGAGGTGTGTGAAATGAGCCCCAGGAAGTATTTTTAATGATCATGAAAAAGAGAAATTATTTCAGAACACAGAACCTTTGAAATGCGTTTTGGTGTAGTGTTTTAATTCTAAGTTTGGATTTTCATCCAGCCATTAACCTTCAATGAGTATAAAGAGAGGCAAAAAGCTATTTAAAAATATTTTTTTCTGGATAAATCTGCTAATGCAAGAGAATCTAATGCATAATTTGGGCTTGCATTGTAACTACTAACACACCCTATGGTGAGAACCAGAGAGTAGGTATGCATATATGTTGCATCCTGTGGTTTCAAATGTTAATACTTAGCAATATTTAATGATTAAGTTACCTCCTATAGTTTATGAGCTTTCATGGTTCTATTGGATTTATTCACATGTCTTTGCAGCAATGTAAAAAATTAATTTTATTTTACTTTTTCCTAGTAAATCTCCAAGCCCTTGTTACCCCAGGCTGATTTAAAACTGTGGGGAAATTTTGTAGAGATGGCAAGAGTGATCAATCAGGCTTTTATGAACGTTCCAAAGAGCCAGATCCCCCAGACAAAGACACTTTATATATAATCACTTAAAAGGTGATTAACTTCAACCTCTGCCTGGGCAATACTCAATTCTTTCAAGGGAACCTATGGTATGCAAGCCTTGTCTGAACTCCATTCTGAGGAGCTGGTGTTCAGAGGTCTTTATTTCCTTTTTTTCAGGTGTTTGACTGGAAGACAGATAGTACCTTTGACAAGAAACATTAAGGTCAAGATCTTGAGGCCTCCTGGGTCTTGCAGATGTACAGCTTTCAAGTTTCCCCATTCCATCCAGTTCTGAGGTGAAGTCCTAAGGGATTTCATTAAGTCAGTTTTTGTAAATGAGCAGTGTTTGTGATCTGAACACTACTGCCTCTACAAAGACAGTGTTAGCTGCACAAGCTCCTTTTCTGGTATGTACCTGAGACCAGCACTGAATAAAAGTCCTTGTGAAATGCTGCTTCTGTGCTTTTTTAAAAAATTTATTTTTATTCCTGGGAGTCCAGTTTTTAAAACATGAGTTAATTCAATTGTCTAATCATAGATATCTATTTGAGATGCCCTGGGATACCACAGACATCTGCTCAGATTGGTGTCTATGACAATGTGCCTCCTGGGGACCCACACCTCTGGAGAGCAGGGATAACCCAGGGCATCTCAGGCACTGCCAGATGTTATGTACAGGTAACTGAGAGAGTCACTGTCAGCACAAGGAAGGGAGTTAGAGAGGATCTGTTGGGTTGGGTTCCTGTTATGTGGCCCCTTGAAGCCCCTGGTTGTCTGAGGCAGACAGAATTGCTCTCCAGCCTCTCCAGCTCTCCTGGCTAGAGTTCCAGGGACTTCAAAAGGAATTTACATTCCCGGGGCACATACAAAATCTCCTTGTCACAAACTATGTCTCCTTGTGCCTTTCTCCAGAACCTGCTCTTTGGTACTCTTGTGAGCTCATAGAATCATTAAGGCTGAAAAAGACCTCCAAGATCAAGTCCAACCTTGGACCAAATACCACCATGCCCACTAAACCATACAGCAAAGTGCCACATCTGCTTATTTTTTTGACACTTCCAGAGATGGTGACTCCACCACTTCCCTGGGCAACCTGTTCCAATTCTTAACCACTCTTTGATTGAAGAAATTTTTCCTAATATCCAATCTGAGCCTCCCTTAGTGTAATTTGAGGCCATTTTCTCTTGTCCTACTGCTTGTTACCAGGGAGAAGAGACCTTGCCACAACATCCTGTCAGGTAGGACGGTGGTGGTACAACTGTCCATGTCCTCCTCCTCCCAACTGCCCCCCTTCCTGCCCACCCTCCACCTCTCCACCCAGGCTGCACTATGATCTCAGAAATGCTTGCTAGGCCTCAGCTTTGATGAACAGCACCTGGACTAAGCTCCTCTTGAACTTATCAGAAATTCTAACTGCTCCCAGAAACTTTTGTTGTCCAATGAGCTCCTGTTTTTTAATGAACACACTTGGAAACTTACTTTTCTTACCTGATTAACAACCCAAGCGGAACATTTTTGTTACTAAACTTTCAAAGAAAGTTACTGGCCCAAATTGTGGCCAGGATGGAAAATTACCATGACTAAAGCCAACTCGCTTGTATTTCTATCAACAGCAGTCATAAGTGAGACCCTTTGAGCTCTCCTAGGCCACAGTGGGCTGTGACCAGCAATCTCCCTCTCAGTGGGACACCTCTCAGAGCCAGCAAACTCAAGTTTGCTATGCTTGAAGGACCACCACTGAATGCCAACAACAGAGCCTGGGCTGATATCCACACTCCTGAAGGTTCAACCTTTCACCCATGGAGAAAATGCAAAGTACTTCACTAACTCGAAGGGATTTATTCAGAGGTTTATACCTCATATATGCTCCTTTAGGTCTGTGTGCATACGAGTGTGAATATGCTGTAGCAAATGTACTATGAATGTTGCCCTCTTAGGTTCTTAAGTACAACACTTCCAGGATAGCTGCTGCTTCTGTGCAGCCTGGGGAAAATGTCACCTTTCTCACTAACTTCCTCACACTTCAACATACAGAGCCAGCACGTGTTGTTTTTGCTGGAGCTTCTAAATTCTACTTTGGTTTCATGCAACTAGACTGAGAGTAGAACCCATTCCCATTTAACCCACACTTCTTAACAGCTTCAGAGACTACTGCATACCACATTGTGGTTTTGCATAGGAGTGGTAAAATTCAAATCTATCACTTTTTTTAAGGGCAGTGGTAAAAAAGCAAAGCAAGGATAAATTTGGAACACACTTCCAGTTCCCTTTAAGGCTGCACAAAGGCAGGGATGGAAAGAGGAAAGATGTAGGGGTTTTCTCACATCCTGTGTGATCTCAAAGCCACTGAAACTGATGGAAATTTGACTGGCTTCATGGCTCATTGAACTTGAGCATACTGAAGAGCAATTAAAACTCAATTTTTTTACAGAAGATGATCCTGCCCTGAAGCCAGCAAACAAACCAAACATAGGCTAGTAAATCCTCTCCGAGATAACAATGGCTCTCTGCTTATCAGCCCTTCAAAATTCCTGTTTATCAGCACCAGGTTGCTGCTGGACTCCTTTGATTCTGCTGGTTAGTGTCTGATCGGAAACTGCCTTTGTGCAGCTTTAATTATGCATGAAACTCAAACAAGCAGACCATAATGGATAGAATTTCTTCCATTGTTTTAAAAAGGCTTGTATAATTTTGCAGGAGAACAAGAGAAAACACACTTACTGCCTTGCGTCAAACATAAGAAATACAACCAGCTTTGGCCGTAAAAATAGGTCTCTTTCCATTCTTTTTTACTTTTTTTTTCATGTTGCTGCAGTTTCTGTTTTTAACAATCTCCTGGTGAGACAGATAAGCTCCTAATTATATGAATGTTGTTATCAAAATTTGTTAGGTAAGTGAAGCTTACAATTTAGTGATTTATAATCCTAAGCAAGGTAGGTAGAGTGTGTCTTTTATGTTCCATAATCAGCACTAAAAGACATTATACTTTTAAGGGAGAAATGTTCTGCTTCCTACATCTACTTGCATAAAACTCTTGATCAAAAAAGCAAAATATTTTTCTTTGACTGAGGTTACTCTTAAACAATAAAGAATCCAAATAACAAATTTATATAAACATGAACTCTACTGATGTCCTTTTGTGTTGATACAAGGGCCTGTACTTTACAGAGAGGTCAGAAATGCATTAGATCTAGAAAATACTGCTAACTCTTAAAACTTGGTCACATTATGCTCTCAAGCTCCCCAGTCTGAAGCAGGATTAGAAGAATCAAATTCAAATCTCCTTTGTACATGCCTTTTAATCCTCTCACATCAGGCATTTGCTAATGTAACTCCACTGGTTTTACAGCCACACAGCAGTATTGTCATAGGAAAAAAAGGGAGCATTCTTAATTGATAGCTCTACTGGGCACCTCCTGAGGGATGAAACAAACTCCAGGATCTTTGAAAATCTTTTCTTTAAACTTCAGTTATATGGACAGAACCTACTAAGACCTTGTGATAAAAGCATCATAGTCTACAAGAAAGGACTTTGGTTTGAATATTTCACTTGTGCGTGGAGAGGCATGTGGTCAGGTCAGAACTGCTTTAGTACAGTCACAGAATCATCATAGAATCATTAAGATTGAAAAAGATCTCCAAGATCGTCAAGTCCAACCTTTGACGAAACACCACCATGTCAATTAAACCATAGAACTGAGTGCCATATCCAGCTGTTTCTTGAACACTTCCCAAGGATGGTGACCCCACCATTTCCATGGGCAGTGTGTTCCAATGCTTGATTACCCTTTCAGTGAAGAATTTCTTTCTGATGTCCATCTTCAACCTCCCCTATCACAGCTTGAGGCCATTTCCTCTTGTCCTGTTGCTACTTACCTAGGAGAAGAGGCAGACCCTTACCTTGCTATGACTTCCTTTCAGGCAGCTCTAGAGAGTGATAAGGTCTCCCTGAGCCTCCTCTTCTCCAGGCTAAGCAACCCCAGCTCCCTCAGGTGCTTCTCATATGACTTGCTCTCTAGACACTTCACCAGTTTCTCTGCCCTCCTCTGGACATGCTCCAGCATCTCAGTGTCTCTTGAAGTGAGGGGCCCGGAACAGGACACAGGATTCAATGTGCAGCATCACCAATGCCACGTATAGAGGGACAATCATTTCCTAGTCCTGCTGGCCACACTGTTTTTGACAGACCTGACAGGTCAGGATGTCAGTGGCCTTCTTGGCCACCTGGACACACTGCTGGCTCGTGTTCAGCACTCCCTTTCCACACATGTTCAGCACAGGTCCTTTTCCACTGGTCATGTGGAGTTTAGTCAGATAGAACTGTTATTTGTAAAGGAAATACAGTGCCTGCCAGACTACAGGATACAAACCCTGATGGCAATTGCTAAAGTCATGAATTGATGTTACCAATGTTTGACATTTTCTCTGGGATTGTGGAAAAGTGCAGGAATATTTGTTGAGATCCTAGTGCCATTGCAGTTCTAATCACTGACATTGCCTCTAGACATTGATTAGCTGCAAAATCATCTTTATTTTTGTGCTTTTGCTGTATGATGAAACTACAAAATGCAGCCAAACTTTGTGCTAGTACTTCCCACACATGTTGGTACATGTGTTTGTTGATCGAGTTGCTTAACATGCACACAGGCTCACTAAATCTTTGTTTGTCAACAAAGAGTAGATTAAAAAGTCAGATTTTATAGGCTTAATTCTCTGGGTAGAAGGATGTTATTGGCTGATTTTATTTATGTCTATAATTCATACAAGAGATGCCTTAGACATTAGATATTCCTTATATGCAGGAGTGCAACCTATGTCAATTGGAGTAGATGTAAAATATGATACCCACTATTTGTGGTCACTAAAGGACCACTTTTTATAAATCTGCTGCTGTAAGCTTCTCTTTGGCTTTATGAGTGGCCTGCCTTAACACTGCCTTTCATGATCACAATTTTCTAAATTAGTTCCCAACATCCTCCTTAAAAAGATTCTGTGGTGATATTTTGCAAATATATTAATATACTAATCACATCTGTATTTTAATAATAGTGAAAAGATTTCTGTACATGTATCAGTCTGGGACCTGTCAGATGGGAGGGACTTCAATAACAAAAGGCAATATTTTCATTACTGGTAATGTTTTTTAGGGGGGCGGTATTACCATTTCAGAAAGTTCTGACTTTTGACATGCAATATGACCACCTTCTGTTGGTATGTTATATTAAATAAAAACACTTTCAAGTCTATAATGCATTCCCTTTTTAATGGGATCCACATCAAAATAGAAAATGAACACTTTAAGAATTGAGAGGAGGTAGTAGTGCAGATGAAATTGTTCTCATAATTCTTATGGCATTTTTTTCTATGTCTCAGTGAGGTGAATGCAAAGATGAAATTATCTTTTATAATCAGCATTACTTAGAATCTTGAAGTCTATGCTGTATTTATTCCACTGTACCGCCAATATATGATGATTTAGACATTTGTTTTGGCTTTTAATCTTTGCTCATATATATACACCTCCAAAATAAAAACCAGTGGAGTATGCACACCCATAAATCTGTCCAACCTTCCACTCTTCTGAGATATTTCAGTAAAGGCTTGATGCTTGTAATCAGAACTAGGTTTGGATGCTGCCTTCAGTTCATTTGACAAACACCCTTCCCCCATCTCTCCACATTCCATTCTCCCTCTTTGGTTCATTTTTAAGCCTGAAGGTTTCAAGGAGAGGAAACTCTTTTGAAGGTGCTTGAGGAAGAGGCCTAGTGTTAGTAGAAGATGTATCTTTAAACTAAACATTGATTATTTTCTTTTGTACCAAAAGCACACTGATTTATTATATTTAATGTGCTTATGTGGTAATGAACATTGCATATTTTCTACTCCTCAGACCTTACCATCTCTATACCCTGTGTGACACTCCGTCTTTTCAGCTGCTACTGCCTCACAGTGCTTTCTTAGTTCCTTCCTGGGGAGGCTTTGCTGGGCTAGTCAAGTCTGGTGAAAAGATGTATTGGGACAACCCAACAGCTGCCTGCAACTATTTAAAGCTAGTTACAAAGATGATGGGTGCAAACGTTCCTCAGGAAATACCTGATGATACAATATGGGGCAGTGGCCACAAATCACAGCTCATGAGGTCTATTCTGGACATCAGGGAAAACATTATGAGAACATCACAGTACTGAACACATTACCCAGAGAGACTGAAATTTCTACAACTGACTCCTTAAGAGTGAGAGCAGCAAAAAGTATGAACCAGTAGCACTCTGCACTGCAGGTAGGAGGAGACCACCAATGCCTCCCAGTCCAACTGGAGACACAGGTGGGACAGTGTGGTCAGTGGTAGAAATGGTAGTTGTGGGCTTATGGTGATCGTTCAGATAAGGTGGAATTTTGAAAGCTTTTAGATAATTCAGAGGTGTGTCTGTCTGGGAAGGATGGTGTGGCTGGATAAGATAAGATCCAAAATCCAATCAGAGAAAGCATACTATGCAAGCCATCATGAAAACTATCATGCAAGTTCAACTGCTGGTGCCAGGATGATGTCTTGGTGTTAAATTATGCTAAAACCATCCTGGTTCACCAGACTTTGAGTATACATCCTGCTTTTGAAACAGGATTTGACAGATAATCTGGTCTGCCAGTCTGTCGATCTGTGTCTACCAGTCAAACATTTCATACTATAAAAGTCCAGTCTCCTTTCATACAGTCAGCTTCTTCTGACATAACCCTTCTTGGCATGTATGTGTGGAGATTCCTCCCTTGGCTGGGGGTGCTCTCCAAAGATACTCCTCGAGACTGAGCAAAAGAGATCACCCCACAAGCCTTAGTGTGGGTGAGTTACATCAAATCTCTACTTAATAATTATTTTTTTCTAGCTTTAATATAATTGCTTTAATACTTGCTTCAATATAGTGCACTATCCTATCTTACACTACACTACTAGTAGTTTTAGCTTTTATATTGTATAGTAAATAATTCTGATTAAGATTTTTTGTCTGATAATTTCTAATAATAAATGATTCATTCTATACAAATATTCTTGTTTTGCCCATCATTCAAACCTGTGGGACAAAAGTGGTTCAATCACACCTCTGCAATTCCTTCAATTCAAAGCATTGACATATTCTGAGGCTAAGACTGGATTCGGCTGCACATGGACTCCTCTCTGAGAAGCAAAGGAGTCCTTTCTGCACCCAATGGCAAAGCTTCTTTAATAAATTCTGTCTAAGCCTTCCACTCCTACCCATGACAGACGGGATCATTTGTGCAGAGTTTATTTTTTCACAGGACTCTTCCTTTCAGTCTCTCTTCCCTGTATTTAAAAAGTACTGAAACTAAAATAGGGAAAAAAAAATATTTGTATGACACACAAAGAAAGACAGCATTTAACACAGCATAGCAATTGATCTGGTTAGGCAAATGCTCAGTTAAGTCAGTGTTATATGGTGTGTTCAGTAAAGAGAGTTCATGGTTTGAAACATGAAACTGACCTCTGTGTAATCTATTTGTCCAGCTCCATTGGTCAATAATTTCTATTTAACCCACAGAAAATGTCCCAATTGAAAGGAATGATTTCAGTTTAGTTACTCTGGATTTGAACAGCATATCTGAGATCAGAACCTGGCCCAGAGGCTATAGGAATAAATGGGATTGGGAAGATATATCGTTTCGAAAAGGAAAAGGTAATTTGATATACTGGGTAGCAGGAGAACTATTACTGTGATTAAAGACATTTTTCCTTCTAAGTTTGTGTTTGCTGGATATATTATTTATTGCTGGGATATGGTAGATTATTAGATTTTTCAAATCATTTCGGTATTTGATTATGAAGCCAAGTTTCCCTTATGAGACTTTCCTGGATATAGTGCTTTTTTGTTTAGCACAGAAATTTCATTGGTTTGTGTTCTTTAAAAAAATAAACATGTTGTTGTTGTTATTATTAGCAATATTGAAAAATGAAAGTTATATTGTATTGGGAAATGTTTCTTCCTTCTAAAACAATGTGTTCTTACTCTTTGAAAGGTAAAGATAAAAAGTAAGTCAAGATGCTACTTTTTCTAGTTCAGGAAATATTGAAGCTCTGATTAAATAAATTAAGAAGTATCAAGAGCTTTCTTCCCTTTGCTTTCCAAAGTTGTAATTTCCTTGCCTCCTGGTTATTTTTTCAGGTTCCTTATTCCATATCTGGTATTTTTCTTTGTATTTGGTCCTATGGCAGTAGGTTCTGCTGTAACAGATTAATTTTAAATGACAGCTTAAGAATATCACTAGATATTATTTGCCATCACACAATAAGCCTTTTAAGTACTTGCCAGATGGAGCAAACAAATCATTAGAAGTTACAGGACAAACACCACTGTCAGAGCACCATAGATTTTTCTCTTTCATTTGCCTTTGGGTAAAAAAAAAAGCAGAACATTTTCTGTTAAAGCCTGCTTTGACAGAACTGGACAAAAACAGATTGATGAACAGTCTTTTCTCAGATACCAGTTCCATTTCCACTGAAACAGTCTGTGACAACCCATCCATTTCTCATGTTTCTTTTTTTTGGGCAAATTTTGAAATGATGAAGTTTGACTTTACTGTTTCATTTTGTGGGCATTTTAAGTTCACACATTTTACTTTGCAGCTGAAGTGGCCTAAGAGTGTGCATCCAGTCACTTATCATTGCTCATTAGACACATAGCACCTGCTTAAGGCATAGGAACCTATTGGGTGTAGTGACTTCAGAACCTTTGTCTGTGGTTTTGGTGGACACGGGCTCAAAGTGGTCTCTTCACAGGTCCCAGCACTGATTGCCCAAGAGCATTCAGGACTTGAAATATTCTCTTTTCAAAGAGGGGAGAAGGACAGGTCCTGTGTGCTTCAGAAGGGGTCTGGCCATTTGCATGATTTTCTGTCATACTGCTGCTTGGTGTTGGAGACAACCTCTCCCCCTACTCGAGATAAGCTTTACCAATCTCTGTTCCTCAGTTTTAGGTGAAATCGCCAAAAGGCGATTGGGAACTTGCTGCTTGATCCTTATGTGGGAGGCTACACAGCAGTTAACACCATGTCCTCACTAAAAGTCTAAGTTTTCTACAATCAGTAAGTGTGAGACTGCATTCTGAGAAGGATCTGGATACTTTACATTTAGGTCCACATAAGAGAAAAAATGCTAAGCCCCACTGTTTGAAGGAGAGTGGCTAAAGGTGGTACTGAATTAGTTGTATTAGCCCAGAGCTTCCAGCCTGTACCGAGGGAGACAGGAGAATGATGCTGGCAAGCTGTCCTAGCAGTGAGCCAGCAGCAGACTGAGACCGTGGGGACAGCTGTGAACAAGCAGGCCTGAAGAAATGCCACATGTTGGACTCTGGAGAGCCTCTGTGACGCTCCTGTCATTAGATGCAATGGACTGAGCTGCTTATGTGGGTAGAACCTAAGTCCCTAAATCACTCACAGGGCCAAGGTGCTGCTAGTTACACTGTTTTGTCCTCAAAGTCAGACTTTGCAATCTGTTCCGTGTTCTCTGTGTGTGTATTTGGAGAGCAATCAGAGTGAGCATGATAAAGGAAAGCAATTAGATTGGGCTAAGGTGCTACTTGCATGCAATGTTAAAGAGTTATGATATCTCTTTATCGATTTCTAACCACACACAAGTTCATGCAATATTTAAAGAAGAACTAACCTTTGACACAACAGTAATTTAAATTTTCAAACATATTTATAATGGAAGTTTCAACTACCAGCAAATCTATTCCAAGAGACATAAGGTATAGGAGAGAAAAGGTGAGATAAAGGCATTGGAGAAAGATCACAAGGCTGATAACAGAAAGACCTGCAGTGAAATTTGTGTGTTTACAGACTTAAAAAAAACAGGAGTAGCATTTTTTCCCAATGCTTCACAAATCATCACCTGATCTTTGTCATCTCAAAAAAGAAGTCAGTGTTCTTTCTCTCAAGACACATCTGCAGTACGTCGTTTAACTGCAGAATGTGAAATCACACCAGCACAGAGCAAAAGAAGAGAAGATGAAAACTTGGGAGAAAACATGGGAGGGGTGAATTAAGAGAACAGCAGCTTCAGTCTCTTCCTGGCTCTCTGATCAACTGTTGTCTGCTCATCCAACCCCCCAAACAGGCCTAACCTCAACTTAGCTATGGTGCTTAACCATTTTTTGCTTTATTTTTCCCTTTATAGCTCCCACAAGTCTACCTTGTCAGGTGTTTCAGGTGCTAATCTAGTTGTTATTTATGGTGATGTGTCAGGGTGCTGGGGAAGGAGGTGGGGGTTGAGCAAGGCAGAACCATGCTTATGCCTGCATCTGCATCTCTATATATATGTATCTGTATCTGTTTATATCTATTTCTATATGTTTATACATATCTATTATCTATGTCTATGCTTATATCTTTATCATCTATACCAATATCTAAATCTGTATGTATATCTAGATGAGATTAGCTCTGCTTGTAAGCAAAATAACAATGCCAGCCAATGCACAGAATAAATGATGAAAGCAGGATTGGCTTTTGATCACCTGAGAGGCAGGATATTTTTCATTCACCTCTGTCAGTACCTGGCAGCAGTCCTGCAATCACTACAATTTCCCTAACCCAGGACTCAGACCCCTTCTGAGTGTGGCACTAGAATGGAACCAATTAGTTCCCTTTCATGGCACACAGATTAATTGCTTTTCCTTCTTCCATCCTTGCATCCTTATGATCCCCTGCATCACTCTTACATTCTTATTCTGCTGATCCCACTGATATTGCCACAAATTCATTAATGTGACTTCCCATTTAATTCCACCTTTCTGGCTGTCAAGCCAAAGCAAGTGGGGGTGAGTTGAGTGACCCACTACCAGTTTTGCCATGGAGACAGAATAATATGTGATAAAAAGATTTCTGGTAATAGATTGTCTGCCTGTAATTACAACACATTGCTGGTGATACATCCAGCATAGTTTTGGATGACTGTGCAAAGACTACTTTTGGCAGTGGCTTACTGTTTTACTTGTCCTTTCTCTCAGGGGTTGATTAACTTGCTGAGTTACCATTCCCTGTCACTATTCAAGGACTGATGGTTTCTTACAGTTTAACTAAGAATTGCCCATTCATTTAGATCCATGTATCTGAGGCTCACCATCACACATATTTATTATGCCAGACAATAAAATCTGACAAACTGCCTTGCAGAAATAGCCTTGCTCACTTATGGGGGACAGATGTGGGGGTCTAAAAAGATCATAACAATGAAGTCCATACCAGAAAAATCTTGGGAGTAATTGGGGTAGTTGTGGCTACATGGTTACAGCCTCTGCAGAACACTCAGTAAAGTAAATTTTGAAAATTTCTTTCTTGTTAAAGAGAATGATGTGGTATGATTTTTCCAGAACTGTATTCTTTAAGAATGAGGTGCCAATCATGCAGATGTGAGGATCACAGGCTTCAGTTTATCTTTGCACTTGCAGTGACACTTGTCAAGTGCTATAATTATTTGCTTAGATGGGGAGCTGTAAGGAACTGGATTTTTTAATTGCCTTAAAACCTTACGACTGTAGAAAGCTGTGCAAAGAAGCCTCGTGCCAGGAGATTGAAGGCTGAGTGGAGGAGTCTGTAGCCCACAAACCGTTAATGTAGTGGATGTCAGGGGCAGTCTCTGGGTGTGTGATGTGTATCTCCTATGAGCCAGACCATGTCAAAGGGGGTCCTCTGGGCACACACCCACCTCTGCCACAGGGAAAGCCTCACTCTTAGCAGGGGTGCCTCTGAAGCACCCACATCCCCAGTCGAAATGGCTGCAAAACCCAACACCTCCAGTCTCAGACCCATTCATGCAAAAGCAGCATGACTGTGCAAAAACACCACCCCCCACACATGGGGAAGCTACCAGAAGGGTTTCTCAGGGTATATAAACCCATCAGACTGTGTTTCATGGCCTTCTTCCCCCACCACTCCCAAACAGACCAAGACACCAGCGACAACAACCAAGTTCATCAGAGACCTCTGGGTCTTTTTTTCTCTCTTTTCCCCTAACTCTTATTCTTTCTCTCTCTTTCTTTCTTTCTTTTTTCTTTTCCCTTACACATTTTCTTGATTTATATCTTTATGCTTTTATGTTGCCATATTACTACAGATAATAACCAAAACAGCTACATACCTGTTTTCCTTTGCAACCAAATTGTTCTAAAGTAACCCCTAAATATTACATATATATATACATGTGTGTGCATATGTGCATGTGTGTGTGTGTGTGTGTGTGTGTAAACACTTATCATCTGGTATTGATTTACTTGAATTCACCCCCAGGGATTTATTAACAGAAAAACAAAAGTTAATTCTGCCTCATGGGGTGGATTGTAAGAGGAGCAAACCTTGCCGTAAAAGTGGAGAGCACCCCAGGCTGATGTATTAGCCAAAGGTAGGCACAGATTTATTGAACCTACACAGAGAATGAGCAATGAGATGAGTGGGTTTTGAGTGTCGGAAGTACGGCCAGGAGGCTGGATAATTTACCCTGTTGCAAACAAGCTGGTTTTTAGGAAAGACAAATGTGGCACTACTCCAGCGTCACTTTGCAGAAGCAAATAATCATCTGCTGTTACCAGCAGGGTTAACAAAGTCAGGATGCTGTCACTGCAAATGCTTTTTTCATGTGCGTTGCACCACCACACAGAAACAGAAACGTCTGTGACAGTGTCTGACTCTGAGACAGGTTTTTTTATTTCTGGCAAGGCAACCTTTGTGTTTGCCTTTGCCACCAGCTGCAAAGTGGATGTTTGTTGGCAGCATCAGCCTGGATAACATGCATTTCCCACTGCATGAACTCTCCTACTGAACCTCCAGAACTGAATCAATCTGAGTATAAAAACATTTCCAGAGGGTAGAAGGAGCTGGGGCAAGCATTCAGTTCACTGTGTGTTAAAATGTTATATATTCCTCCTTTAAATCATGAGCATGTTTTGGGTTAAGCTTTGGAGGATGACACCAATTCTGGAGTTGCATTCACTCTCACTCCCATCTTCACATATGTCAGGGAGGGTCCCAGACAGTAACTCTTCAAGTTTAATTATTCACTATTGTTCCAAGATTTTTTTAAAATTAAAGTATTGTTCTGGAAATCTGGGACATGACTGAGGCATTGCATCTAGAAACACATCGGGAAAAACCCCAACACTGAATTCTCCATCCTCTCCCACCTCTAAATCCTGTGCAGTACCTAAGTGTTAAAGATGGAACGCCAACAGCTTTTTCTGAAGCAAGTGTAGCACCTGTTCCAATAGCTTCCACTGTACAGGAGAGCATTACTGTTTACCCCAGTGTGTGTGGAGTCAAAACCAGCTATCATATGATGTCCTGTTATATCAGTATTTGAAATTCTAGAAGTCTCAGCAGACCAGAAGGCCAGCCTCTGCAGGGAAACATAGAACTAGAACAGTTCATGTTGAGATAACTTTTGTTCCATGCTCATCCTTTTCCTTCTTGGGATGACTGTGTCCCTTTTGCAAACTGTTATGCCAGTTAGAGACAGCAGAATCCCTCCCTTGTTATAATCACTCAATGGTTATGTGAGTGAGACTTCCTCATCTGCTTCAAAGACAGCTGGGTAAATGTGGTACAGCTTGAGCTAACAATCCTGACTGTCCTTAGGCAGATACAGAAGCATTCTGCATTGGTACCAGATGCATGCACATGACGAGGCAGTGGCTCCTTTCTGTTGGGCAGGGGAGAGATATGGTATTTGAGCTTTTTTTCACCACATCATCTAGACCTGGGAAAGGATGTGCTGGTCACTTGTGTCAGTCTTAATTTCATAATTATAAAAACAAAGCTTTCTTAATTCAATTTATCTTACCATTGCACAAGGGCAAGAGTTTCAACTCTTCCCAAATAACAGAAAGGTCAAAAGAAACTTCTAGCAGAGTAAGATTGCCAGTGTGTCCAGATGAGTGATGGGAGAATTTGTTCGACTGACACAACATCCCATTAGTGCCTTATTTTAGCCTATATGGAAAAAACATACTCTGCATAGGCAAGACCTTGGTTACAGATCTACCACAGCACATTTTTACAGAATATTCCACTACTCATGTCCACAGAAACAAGAGTTTTCCTTTCCTCTGTTTAGCCTTTTCTCCTTACTGAATGAACGTGGAAAAGTTATTCTTTATTACTTCTATTTCCCACAAAAGCAGTGCACAGAAACTCTGCTAGCAGTATTGGTGCAGTATCAGTGATTTTCTATTGAATAGTATGGACTAACCTGTGATCTGTTTTGCACTTGGTGTTCTGCAACAACACAGGATTTGCAACCTATGTTTGCCACAATGCACATTTCATACCCATGATAATCTACAGTGTTTCAAAAGGGTAGGATCATCAATACAGTGACTACACAGGCAATATAATACATGCTTTGCAGTAATCTATAGGTCCATGGATATCCAAAGAAATTGAAAAACTTCTTGACACAAAAGTTAGCAGATTAGTCCCTGAGAGTACACTCTCTATTTTCAAAAAATGCCCAATAATTTTTAATTAAAATGTGTACATTTTAAAGATTCCTATATGACTTTTGTATTCAAGTAAGTAGCATGGGATTTACTGTAGTAGAGCAGTGCCAGTGTCAAAGCAACCTCTGCTTGCTCTTGAGCTGCAGACACTGGGTTTAACCTTTCCTACATATATGAGAACTGTGCAGGAGATCTGTACAGGAACTGCTTCCAAAGCATAAAATCCTCCAATGAAAAGCCAGGTAATGGTTGAATAATTCAGGTGTACATGATGTACAGGACTGAGTGCTTCTGACTAGGCTATGAAAACTACATTGCTCATATATCTAATTTTTAGAAGGAAAACCACTTACATAAAAAGCAACTTAATTGTTCAATTTTCCCCCCATGAAAATAATCCACTCCTCTATATGCTTTCAGTTATGCAGGTGAGCACTGCAGAAAAAAAATGTAGCTGTTCAGGGAAATACTGCAGACCCTTTTGCAAATATATTTTCTAGCCTGTATTGTATGTCCACAGTCCCATGCCTGTGTCCCATTGTCCATACCCTTCTACATGAAAGGATCTCTTCAGAAAAAACACATTTTTGCAATTAAATATTGCATCAATCAGTCCTGTGCCACCGTCGACAGCTAATTGGAGACTGCATCGCAGGAACAGAGGCATAATTATGGCATAAATACACATCCTCT
>JAWWEU010000040.1:28344761-28364854 GCA_035583155.1 Acropternis orthonyx | reverse complement strand
GAAGGGAAGGGAAGGGAAGGGAAGGGAAGGGAAGGGAAGGGAAGGGAAGGGAAGGGAAGGGAAGGGAAGGGAAGGAATGGCAGGAGGAATCTCCTGGTAAGCCAGAGCTCCTCTGAAATCTCATTTTGTGGTTTAGACAATTGCTTTCTTCACTATTCTGCCTGGACTGGATCAAAGCAGCTGTTTTTGTGTAAAAACACAATGGTTTTCTGTTTCTCCACTCCTTAGAGCCTGATAATACTTTTATATCTAAAATAATCTGAATAGGAGAGGAAAAACACCCTCTTCTTTTTGCCTATACCTGAATCTAGTAACAGCAAAACACTTTGGTACAATATTACATCCTGACCCACACTGGTCTGTGAAGTGATATGTTGCTTCATGAATCATTTACTTAGGGTACATATGAACCAACTTTATTCTACATATCAGAGAAGACTGATAACAAAGACTGCATTATGCAAACACTGCACTACACTTGATCACTTTTAAACCCCATTAAAACAAGCCATGTTTTTCCTGTATGTAGAATAACTCTCTCAGAAGACTCTATTTTATTCATTGCATTTGGCAATCATAGCCACATTGTAAATGATCACATTATATGCAGCATCCTAATGTGCAGAATGTAAATGCTGAGGAGGATAATAAATAGGGCAATTGGAGAACAAAATTACGTTTCCTACTCACAGCTCTGATCAGCCCTAGTTAACATGCTCGTAAGTAAAGAGTTAGTTATGGGAAGGTTGCTGGTGATTAAATGTGTGAAGAAACACATTTGTTTTAACCAGCAGAAGACTCGTAAATAGATGTGTGCGTTAGAGCTCCCAGTGGATGGGATGCACAAATGAACGTCATCTACTGAATAGCTGTAGTTCCTTGAAAGGTCTTCTCTGTTGTCAGAGCAGTTTCTGCATACCTCTCAATATATTTCTTCCCATGCACCTCCAACAGAATTCAAATCACTTCCTTGACCTCCACAGAGATTTGTTTTAAGAGTCTTTATTTAATTACACTTCATTGAGATACTTGACTTCTGAGCTAGCATGGAGAATCAAGAAATGTCAATGCTGCTAGGAGAGAAAATAATTAAATGGACTGCATGTTATTTTGGTATTGTTATCTCCAAAATTACTCTCCCACTCATGAATAAGGAATTTCTACTGATTTCTATCTGCAGTGTATTTTTCTCTGTGTGTGTGTTTAGGGGTTTGTTTTTTGGTACATGATCCTTCCAATTTCTCCCACACTTCTGAATTCTACCTCTTCATATTTTTGGCTAGGAACCAGAAAATCAGGCATAAGATGGAGCTCTGAAAGGGGATGAGAGGCATTGTTTGTAAGTCAGCTCCATGTCCTCATCAACTGCTACTGTACTGCTACAACAACAAATTTCACGTTCTCTCAGATGTGGCAGATTTTGCACAACTAGAAGCTGCCTTTGGGGATGAGGGAAGGGAATTGGAAAAAACCTGAAGAGTAGATATTACTGTTTTTCATCACAGCTCCAGCAACCAGAGCTGCTTGTGGCCCAGCAATGAGTGTGATGGAAGTTTTTTACTGTATAGTAACCGCCTGCAAAAATTTATTCCTGTCAAATACCAAAGGACTACATTGGAGATCCAATTAAATATGTGTTATAGATGTGTAACACTGGGGCAGCAGACCCTGGTATGTACCACTCATCTGGAAGAGTTTCATACATAACCACCCTCTATAACCCTGCACTGTCTAAACTGTGTTTTTGTGACGTACCATTTCTTGAGAGTTCCTCTGTGTGGGCAGAGCTAGAAAAGTACATCTGAATGAACTAAAAGTATTGGTTAAAATGGGTTTGTTGAACTGCATTGATCCTCATTATAGACATTATCATTCAGCATTAAACCAGCCCTGATTCAATTCAGTTTGATCCATTTTGGCAGTGAAGTAAAGAGAATTGACTTGCATGGGTTAAGTGCCCGGACACTGCTGAATTCAGGCACTGAGCCTGTGCAGATCTCTTAGATATTACCTGCACACATCTAAATACCTCTCCCAGACTGAATATCCCTCAGATCAGCTTGGGCCATGTCTCTGTTTGAAATGTCCGCTGGGATTTTACATGAGAATGTCTTTGATGCTTGCCTGTTTTCATCAGGAAAGGTTAACTGTTGAACTGCTATGGCTATGTTATTTCCCTTACAGACTGTTTTAACCCCGTTGTCTTGTGAAATGTGCACCAGAGAACATTTTTTAAAAACTATTGTAAGGAGATTACAGTATTCCTATAGATGTTTATACTTAAATGAATAAACCCCAAACATGTTATTTTGATATAATTCAAGAAACAGACAGACATCATGAAGGATCACAAAGCCTTCAAATATCTTGACTCTGTTAAGCCATTTTGGACTAGTGGGGTAGTTTTATCCCTTTACAAACACATTACTGCGAGAGAGCTCATCTCATGGTGGAGGATGTTATACCCTTCATGGGCTCACCATTTGTCCCAGCTCTTATTTTACTCATCCATTTTTCTTAGATCCCTACATCGTACGGATCACATCTGGGTGGTAATGATACTTTTCTCTCTCATGTTCTTGGAAATGAGAGAGTTACTTTAGCTAGAGGAAATAACCCCAGGAAATCAAACAACCCCCTTCCAATCCCTTCCTTTTCCCAGTGATGGAGTGTGGAAGCAGATAGGTAACAGCATCCCTTCTATTGAAAGAGTTGCTGGGGTATATGGAGGCAAAGACACAGGCAGAGAAAGGCTGAGAGAAGTGGAGTGCAGTGGGTTAGGTTACAGAAAATAACATAGGATGGGGCATGAAGCTAACAATTTGATATTGCAGTGGTATTGAGGTTTATTAGTTTGGGTATTGTTTGGATGCTAGAGATTTAGAACTGCTGCTACTATGAAAATGCTATATAACTTTATGAATAAAAACAACTAATTTCTCTTCCTGAAATATCTAAACAAAATAAATCCAACTCAAACTAGCATGAAGAGATGGTATTTTCTACTGAAGCTAACAGATCTGAAGCAAGTTGCTTTTGCTGGTAAGTCGGTAGCTGATAATATAAAAATTTGTGTGGTCTCCAATACTCTTTATGTTTTGTAACAATAATTGCACTGCAGATAACAGAAGATGACAAGATGTTAACCACTTGTTCCTTCTCCTACTGATTTGTGTAAATTAAATTAGGCACATAAATTTTATTAATATTTCTGCAGAATTCCTTCATCTTACTCAAATCCAGAAGGTGTGCTCATTTTTGTTGCTGAGATGTGACAGCTACCTCTTGCATGGTGCCTTTGGATTACTGTTTCCTGGAGACATATATTCTCTCCATTGAGTGTGGGGTGCTACCATCAGATTGTTCATGTTAATAGAAATTGCATTTACACTTCAACAGATAATGTATTATCATCATTTCTTGGCTAACCAAATACAAAAAGTGAGATAATCTAATGTCTGCAAAAACAGTTGCACATTGCAGACATTTATGTACAATAACACAAGACAATTAAACATCATGTGCTCGATCCTGACTCCAGAAAATCCATGGAACATTTCTGGTGATTTTGAACATAAATTGACTCACACTCCCTACTTTTGTCTCATCTGTTTTTTTTCTCTGTGCCAGTACTATAATTATGCTACCTCTTCCGTCTGGAAAGAAACTTTCAAACCTCCTGTGCCTGCAACAGCTCCTTTCAGATTGAGTCCAGTCAGAGAGCATCCCAAAAACACTTTTCAGGCTTTGCTCTTAAACCTGTTTGTGAGACTTTCAAGCACTAAATGGACAACAAAACTGTAAGCAATACTATCCTTGTGTTTATCTGCTTTTGTAAAGATGACATTTTCCCATTTCCCAAGTAACTTTCAAGCAGGTATGAATGTTTTCCCTTTTAGAGTTTCTTGTACTAAAGTGAGGGAACAAATAATCCTAGAAACCATTTCCAAATGTATGAAGGACTAGAAGGTGATTTGGAATAATCAGCATGAATTTATGCAGGAGTATTCCTAGCTGATCAACCTGATAGATTTCTGTGATGAAATGACTGGCTTGGTTGTTTATCTTAACTTTAGTCAAGCTTTCAATACTATCTGCCATAACATCTTCATAGACTAAGTGACACAACTAACAGACTGGATAAAGTGGACAGTGAGCTGGGTTGAAAACTGGCTGAACTGCCATTCTTAAAGAGCTGTGATCAGCTGCATATGTCCAGCTGGAGGCCGGTCACTAGACCTGAAACCCAAAGGATGGATATTAGGGTCAGTACTGTTTAACAGCTTCATTAATATATGTTGCTGTATAATAGAAGGGTTGCAATGCATGGAGCTCACAGTTGGCAGTGGCACAGTTGAGAACCTCTGGGTAAGAATCAAGAGGCAAACAAATAATGCAGATGTCATTGTGGGAGTCGATTACAGACCTCCCAGACAGGACAATGGTGCTGACAAATTATTCTTTGAGGAACTAAGGGACACTTCCAAGTCAATAACCCTTGTTCTTATGGGGGACTTCGACTTGCCAGAAATTAGCTGGGATCATCATACAGCTGGTTCAACCTGGGCCAGAAATTCCTAATAAACATGTATGACAACTTTATGGAACAGATCCTAAGGGAGCCAAATCGGAAAGATGCACTATTGTGTGATTAAGTGAATCTGTCAATGTATTTCATATGAAGAGAAATTTCCTGTAATATACACTTGTTATGCTATTCAGGTCTGATAATCCTAAATTGTCAATGACAATCATACTAGAAGACAACCTTTTCCTCCCAGACAAAAATATATCTATCATTGCCTAGTTGTTAGATATATGATGAATTATTTTGAAGAAAACAGTGACTAAATGAACATGCAAATCATGGTACAAAATAAATACCTAATTTACAGCATAATCAATACCATAAAACTTCTTTTTTATTGTATTGGATGTGTCCCTGATAGAATGTAGAATGTTGTGCAGAAATGTGAGCGGAATATAAGGTACGCATGTGGCAGACTGGCTATAAAAGACAGTGGCATATTTACCAATGGATAGATATTGCCCTATTTTAATTAAGTACCTCCACATATCTGAATGTTGTTAGGATTCTCAACTTTCAAGTTGGACAACCTCAGATGTTATTCATAAATATTTCAGATTCTCACTGTAAACTGAATTTCTTTAATCCATTTAGTTCAGGAAATCCGTCTTACTCGTTTACACTTTGGCATCCTTTTGTCTCCACACAGAGATGTTCTTTCTATGTGTGCTCAAGCCATCTTGGCTACAGTCATCCTTTTCTGCCTCTCCTGAAATATCTTGTGTCAGCTTGCACACAGAACTGTTTCTTAGTTCAGCATCTCTTTGCTTGACTTAATGAAGGTTACTCTCCCTGATCAGGGAGCTTGGAAACCTGATGAGAACAACTTGCTCCACTGAGCCAAGTTACCGCACTGTTAAGGTTTAAATGATTATTTGTGGGGGAGTCCCAAAGATGGGCTGGAGAGAATCTGTTATGTTGGAGTTGACTAAGATGGTACCCAGAAATGAAGTTAAGGTTGAATAAAAACTGTCAGTAAAGATTCCTTCTCACTACACCACTTGAATTAAATTACACTGTCAATTTATTTGTCTGCTGGTTGCTCTTCTGATCCAGTTAAAGCTTTTGTCATGAATTAAAAAGAAAGGATCATCTTATTGAATTGTGGGAGACATGTTGGTTTTGTTGGTTTTTTTTTTTTTTAACCAGAGTTACTAATAACATATTTTATTATTAAATCTGGAGGAAATTGTATAAACTAATTCATATCACCAGGGATGCTGTAGTTCATTAGTTGTAAGTGAAAACAGCTCATTTTTTCTTGAGCTTGATTCTCTCTTGAACTGCTCTCTTGGGCTGAATCCCTCTGATTCAGAAATCAAGCTAAAAGTTCTGTTATTCTGAGTGGATCTGGATCAAGCCAATGGGATTACTTAAAACAGTATGTAGTTGCAGGATTAGACCCTTTCTGTTTTGCATCCATTAGTGCAACACTGCTGTTTCTTCACCAAATGCTGTAGTACATCCTAACACCCATATTTTCTGTGTAAATTATTTTTATTCCCAAATTAAATTTCCAGAAATTAATAGCTCTGCCCAAACCCTTTTGGCTGTGGTTTTAACAATATCTTTTGCCTTCCTCCAAACTTTTCCCCCCCCTTTTTCTCAATTTGGTTTTAAAGCATACCACAGTTAATTTTTAAAAGATGTGAAGTGTATATAAGCTTAAGGTTATTCAGGAAAAATTTGAAATTAAAAAAGGAACTTTAAGGCATATCCCAGATCACATTAATCTAAGGGGAAAAACATTAATATTCCTTTATGAAGAATGTAGTCCTTTTGTTTCCAAACTGAATCACAGGGCTACCTGGTTGAAAGGTGAAGATGGCTCATCTGTTAAATAGCTATTGGAGCTAGATGATATATGATGATTAATTGTATTATGCAAAGTCTGTCCCAGGTGTACAGACCTCATAAAGCCAAAGATGACACAAGTGCATTATTAGCTCCCATCATAGTGGTAAAATAAGCCAACTTGTGATCTAATTGCCGATTTTTATATATGTGTGATTATAATGAGTGTTCTGACAGTATGTAAAGACAGAATTTAAGTATTCATGTTTTTATCTGTAGTCTTTCATTTGCTTTAATTTGAAAATGTAACGCTTGATTTGTCAGCAAATCTAGAAAGTATGGTTCCAGACCCAGACAAGTTTCACAGCATTACATGCTGAGGCTGCCCCTGGGAAGGTATTTAGTTCTCTCCTCCTTGTCAATAATGAATGACCCTACATAGCAGAAACCATATTAGAGTCTATGTTTAATGATTGCCCTAGTGATATGAGTGGTCTGATAACAAATTGAAATGTCAGACACTCCATGACCCTCTAATAATATTGAAATCTGCCAGCCCCTATTAAAATGCCTTCAAACTGTATCATTCTGTGGTAATAGATCAGTTACTTACTAACTAACACAGTTATCATGTGGGACACTGCAGCATGATCATTTTAATCAAAAGAGTCAAAAAGGGAGTGGAACAGTGGGTAAAAATGAGGTAGCGCCATAATAAGTCATGATGAATCCACTTTGTTAAGGTGGAAATCTGCCTGGGAAGTAAGAGGGATGTGATTGATATTCATTCCGGAGTGTCATACAGTAAAAAGAAAGAAGTAACTTTCAAATTTGAATGAACAGTGTTTTCTCTCCCTCTCTCACCCTGTCCTTTCCACTGTATCTATTTTAATGGAATATCTTATTGCATAAGCTACGTTCATAGATCCAAGTGCAATCCAATTGTTGCCATAGGAAAACAAAAATGCCCAAGAAATAGAAATAGTTTTCCATCTTTATTTCCAACAACTCCACTGCACTTTTACATGGAGAGCATGGATTAATGTTTTCCCATTTCCAAATATATACAGTAAGGAGTATCAATAAAAAAAGTAATGTTTATCTTCTTAATTATAACAAGGAAAGCAAAAGTAGCAGCAATCATAGCAACTGAAAAAAAAAATAGTATCGCATCCTTCTTGCTTAGGACTTGCCCCTCACTGAATTATGTTAATGTGTAGAGGTCATATTTCACAGAATCACAGAATGGTAAGGTTGGAAGAGACCACAGTGGATGATCTGGTCCAAACTCCCTGCTCTTGCCATCTTTCAAACTACTTATTCTTTTGTTCTGCTACCTTGGGAAAAGCAAGAGTTTTCCACCACTTCCACTACCAAGAAGAAACTAGAAAACTTTAAACTCTTTCCCTCATATAGACAATTTTAACAATTCATCTTCAACAAGTAGTGTATGCAGCTCTCATATTAAGGTTTTCTGCACCAGCAATCCCAGAATCGTTGAGTTTCCTTCAAAGATGAAGGAGAGCCTTTGACTTGGTCTCCCTGTACTATGTTTAAAGCCAAAGTGGTTAAATATGCCCCACAGAAGTATACTGTTAGGTGATGGAATACTGCCTGCATCTTCAGGCTCAAAAGGTTTAAATCAGTATTATAAAATTCCATTGGCAGCCAGGTAAGTGACATCCCTTAGGGACTGATATTAGTGCCAATAATATGCAACACTTTTATCAATAACCTGAACAGTGGGATGGGAGCAAGTTGGTGGCTGACATCAAACTGGCAAGGACTGGTTAAGAGGCTGGAAAGCAGAGCTGCTATTTATACCAACCTCAACAGGCTGAGTATATTCAAAACTTTACTAGCCAAGGTGGTAAACAATGTAATCAAAACTTTGAGCAGAACACTGGACCAGACAACTTTTTCAGAGATCCCTTCCAATCTGCATCAGTGTTAGAATTCTGAACCTATTACATACGATATATCACTGCTGAAAAATCTTCAGTACCTGGCTTTAAATATATGATCAGACCCAAGGCATGTTGTCTATATAGGTATCTCATGATGGAGTTTCAGGTACAGTATTTACATGGCATCATTAATTACACCTGAATTGGAGCTTTGTGCATAGATTTACCCATACAATTAGAACGATAAAGAGCACTCTTGGTAATCTCAGACTGTCTTAAAGCACTTGATTCTACTGAAGCTAGTGGGAACCTGTCTTTCTGTTGATGAGGGTGTTAAAATGTGCTTGCGTGTGGGATTCTCTGCCCTAATGCTTATTATGGAAAAGAAGATGGGTTTAGATAGGGAGTCTGCCAAGTTATAGTTTCCAGGTTCTCCACTTTTTAAAGAGAGGTCATGGAAACTGTGACCTTCTAAGCCAGGGTGTAGCTCTGAACTTACACTTAGTATGTTTACATATATACACTGAAAATCCCATGGTCATCTTTCAAACCTTATGACTTTTCAGCTAAAATACATCTAGAACTGACTCTATAGCTACTTTTTTAAAATGCTGAGAAAAATCTAAAGGTTGTACTTCATAGGATACTCAAGGACAGGCTTACTTGCCAAGTGGACTCCTCCTGGGACCTTGTGTCTTTCTCCTCTCCACTTCCAAATACCATATCAACTGATGTGGGACAAAGCAAATACTTCAAAGTTCTTTTTAGGGGAGTCCTGAGCAGAGCAAGAGAGATATATAGGAGGTCTGAGACTGAGTTCAAGTTTGCACACAGCTGAGCATGGGAACACTCTGGGCTTAAACACTGTAGGATCTGAGGTTAAAGGGCATTATGCCATAAAGCCCTAGATGAATAATCAGGATGGCATTATTAATGTACTAATGATATGTATGTAAGCATGTACCACTTGTATGGAGAGGAACATCAGACTGCTTCTATGCCTTCTTCCCTGCACTGCTGCAACCTCCTCTAGCAGTGCCTTCTCCTATGTGCTTTCTACCCTGTCACAGTGCCTCATCATGTACCTCTATGCTCAAGTTTTGGGCAACTCTCTAATCGAACTACTGAATCAAAAATTCCATTTGCCTTTTCTCTATAAACCATTTAAGATTATATCATAATATAGAAGCAGCGGACTCTCTAAAGCTCATTGTTATAACTGACCTTAATTCATGGCAATAACCAGAAGGATGAAAGTTACAACCTGGCTTCAGAAGGATTCTCTGCAGGAGCAGAAAACTATGAGAAGACTTTGGCAGGAGTTTTGTATGAGGTGTAGTTAAATTCAGAATTACTCTGAAAAAAAAAAGTGACTTTCTAAAAATAGCTCCTTGTTTTTTGGTTTGGATTTTTTTTTTTTATCAGACAGGCCTAGCATACAAATAAAAAGATGGATATTGTATCTGCCATTCCTGTAAACTCACAGTGGGCTTTTACTGTCAGCCTTAACTTCCCTCCATTTCACCTATCATCAGCAGTAATAAAGACTTGCAGGCTAAATTAGTTCCCTTGAGAAGACTGTGTAACACGCTGGCTTATAATTGTGCTCTCATTGACACCCCTTCAGCCTCCTTCATGTCAGTGTCTTTCCACAGGTAAAGATGATTGAGTTTAGTGAATATTACACTGAGGTTATACAAAAGGTATCAAGCCCTGTAGCTTACAGCTCTTTGCTGCCTTGCTCTGCAGAAAGAGCAATTGGGAAAAAGAATTAAGCTCTAGAAATCAGTTATATTTTCACTGTCATGTATTGTGTTCATATTCGATGAATTGTGCAGAAATTCCTTCAGTTGTTTAACAAGCCTGAACTGCTTGTGACTATCTGAAAAATACATGAAATGTTGATTTTTTTTTTTTCCCCTCCAGGGCCAGCTTTTGACTGTGAACTGCAGTGAAATGTGCCTGAGGACAGAGAGAGCCAATGCAGTCTCATTGCTGGGCTGGGACCTCCCAGAGACACTGCACCTTAGCTCAGTTTCACCCACTGCCAGGGGCTCCAGTGAGTTGCCTTGGAGCTGAAGGCAATGAGACCACTTGCCAGGCATAAAGCTGAGCACATGCATAACAGAATCAATGTCAAGATTCACATGTTTATTCCACAAAGTGCAGAAATGCTAATGGCTTGGATTTTTCAAATTAAAATTTCAAATGTACCAACTAAATATATTTCAGACAAAAGACTTACGATAAATTTTTCCAGCTGAGATTTGCTTGGGGACATTTTTCCATAACTGGGATATGTTTACGTGCACTTCTGAGTGCAGAAATAGTTAGGCAAGGCATAAATAGTGTCAGACAAATCAAGAACACATTCATTCATGGATACAATTTTGTTTTCACACTATTTGTTCAGCTTCACTGAAACTCTTAACCTGAGTAAACTTGAAAGCCCAGGAAAAAGTATCTTGTTGCCGTGCACTTAATTAGCTTGGTTAGAAACCAAAGGATGTTCATTCTTGTCTATTTTTGTATTTGGCATCCTGTATTAACCCATGTTGTTGAACTGAACATATATTTAGCGTCTTCTAGATTTTGTCATACAGTTCTTTATATAGTGTAAATTATAATTCTGAATATCCTCCTGTTTTGGTCATTTCCTTTCATCCCTGGTGGCCATCTTCACTCTTGCTGTATCTGTTGTGAGATGGCATATGTAACCTTTGGGCATGTAGAATATTAATCCATCTTTGATCACATTTCCCAGTGTCTCCTTCCCCACAGCTTTCTGATTTTGCTCCAGAATGAACTCTGAAGTAATTCAAAAGCTTTGTTTTTATTATTGTGATCAGTTAACTTTAGTGTGAATTAACAACATGGGCTCTATTAGGAGTTTTTTGATTTTGTTGTTTTTTTGATTTTTTTTTTAAGCATTGCTCCAGCTGCTTCAATGCTGATCCTTTGCAAGTTTCTTCTTTTACTGCTTTTGTTTTTATTTTCCTGGATCCCTGTTTGCTTCACAGAAGTGTCAGAATACACAGCTGTAACATAAATCATCTAAACTTAGCATAGATATCAAAAAAGAAAAAGTTTTTTTCTGTCATCACCTTCCTGTCAGTTCAGGACTGCTTCTCCTGAGTGATTTTGCTACTCCTACTCAAAAAGCATCCCACATGCAAGATCTCCTACTTTTTTGGACACTATGACTACTTTCCTCTAGTAAATAAAAATGCTTTTGCTCTTGTATCTTAATCAAGATGACAACAGGACTACCTCCGATTCCTTTTGCAGGATGTAATTGCTTTTTTTTTCAGGCATTTTCAGAAGTGTCCTTCACTGTATCATACACAGGTAGCTCCCGGAAGTGTCTTTTGTTTGTCACTGTCTATCATCCTTGAATCACTGTTGTTTTCTGAGCTCACTCCATTTTACCTGCCTTCAGATCCTGTATCCCAAACACCAGAGACAATTTACACACCAGAAGCTGGCTGTAGAAATTTAAGTCTGAGTTAGAGAGATGTAACATGTATTTGTCTTGAAGCTAAACTGGCATCCTGAATAAGACCTGATGGCTTGAATCTCTCTTACTGTGATCCTGTGCCTCTGTGTTTGCAGCCCACAATTGTGTTACCCTTTGTGCCCATCCAGTTGGGAATGTTCCTCTGTAATTTGTTGCCCACTGTCATCTTGAGGTTTTTGCCTTCTATTGGATTTGTGGCTTCCCCCAGCCCAAGTTATTCTTCCCTTGAGGCATACATTAACTTGCATTTTTACAAGATGAATCTCATTTTGCTATTCTCAGCTTGTATTTTTCTGAGCTGCTTTATATGACATTTCTTGATCCTTACTTGTGTAATATCTCCCAATTTAGCATCATATGCAAATTTAATGAATGTGGTTTTATTCTGCTGTCTTCATGACTATTTATAAAGGTGGTAAGTAAATATTGGTTCTAGTCTAGGTCTCTGCAGCTCTGCCCTTCCCCCTACACATCCATGGCCCATTGCCCCACCTCAAGCTCTCTGCATTACCCTGTCTGGCACTGTCTCCTTTCAGCAGTTCCAGTTCCAGCCTTTGTGTACTTCTACATAAATCTAGTCTGCATGTTAACTTGCTATGTAACTGGTTTACCAAAATCCACAACTGGGATATAGACTGTACCTCAAACACCCAGAATTTTAGAAAATAATAGCACAAAATATAGTGATGAGTTAAATCTCATAGGTCTCTCATGCAGTTCAGATGTAATTGCATTAGATCAGAGTAGTGCACCTCTTACCTTTAAACCAGTGACAGTTTACGAGGTTTGTCTTCTCACTGGTTTTGTCAAGCATGTGGATTTTCCCCCATATGTACAGAGAAGAGTTTTTAATGTGGAATTCAGTTAGTCTGTGTTGAGGGTACCACACGTTGTCTGTACAATTATTCTTCCAGAATAGCCACCTTGATACTGCAAGAGGTGAAAAAATGGTAGAAATTCTTTGTTTGTGTGTCTTTGCTTACATTTACAAGTCTCATTAACATGACTGAAAAGTTACCTCATTAAGTGTCATAGAATCCAAGCATACATAGAACTTCACTGGCAGAATAAACTTATTTTACAGATACTGTCTTCAGAGAGTTCATAGAGATTATGGCAAAAGAACAAGGCAGGGAACTTCGTTTTTTTGTTTTTTTTTTGCATAAGACGTGTCTTTCCAAGAAGTCTTTGTGCAAGGTTAATAGGTACTTAGCAACTCTTTATCTCAACTAATACATACCCACATATTTAGGACAATAATAGATAGAAGGAAAAGAAAGAATGAATAATAAATATAAAGTAATATGAGTACTGATCATAGTAGGATCAGACAATTTTATAGCTTTGGAAACCACAAAAGAAAGAAGAAAGTGGGATGGAAGCCAGACAAAAAGGCCTGGTGATCTAGTAGATGGATTACTAGTTTACATCTTCAGCACAATGCATCCAGTTTTCTACAAAGTCTCAGACTACTTGAATGCTCTCAAATTACATAATCTCCCTACAAAATGGGTCTATGTCATACTATCATAAAATCATAGAATCATGAAACCATAGAATGATTTGGGTTGGAAGGGACCTAAAAGATCATCTAGTTCCAACCTCCCCACTAGGGGGTTGCCACCCACTCAATCATAATCAGAGTGTTCATAATCACAAAATAATTTGAGGCCTCCAGATAGTAGCATAGACAGGCAGTAATTTTAACTTGAAGTTGTCTGCTAGCTCTTGAAAAATAAACACAGCTTAAGTATTTAGTAATTAGTATTTTCTCTTTCCTAGTAAGTGAAGTTTTAACAAAAGCAATTTACTTAGAGATTACATTTAAATCATGCACAGATAGATTTCTAGGTACTATCTCCAAAATATTCAGTCCCACATTCACCTTCCTACTGTGGTGCAGACTGCTACATTAACCAAATACTTCTGACTAGTAGAAAGTATAACAGGCCTGCAGAGTCTCATGCCTGTGTAGCCCTTCAGTTTTTCTATCTATTATTCTGTTCTGAAAAATAGCTTAAATCCCAGCAGTATATTTCAGTCTCTAGGCATTGTTTGTTTTTAAAACATCTTTTTCTTTTTGCATTCTTCCTTTTTATTTTTATATTTTTTATTTTTATTGACCTATTTATAAGTGTTTTTTTGTTTTCTCTGTACCTGCAGCTGGCATTTACCTTTACTTTTTCCTTTCTCTGCTGTGGTTGAATATTCTTGCTTCATTGCCTCCTTCCTTTTTCATTTCCGGTTGACATCATTGTAAAGGTGAAATAAAAAGAAAATTGGAAATTCTGTTTACTTCACCACTATGCACTGAATGCCCCACCTATGCAGTTTCACAGAGAAACTCATAAAGAGAACCCGCTGCACTGACAGATGTGTCTTTTGTCTGCAGATTGCAACATACCTTGCAGGGACAGTTAGTGTTTAGCATTGCTGTTGTGTTGCTGTGCAAAGGTGGCCTTGAGCAGATTGGTACAGGACAAGATTCACTGTATCACATATGCATTTTGAATCCTATTTCTTATTTATCCCTACTTATCACCCTTTTTATTCCTGAGGTAAATCCCGATCCTTTCCCATCAAAGGTGTAATGCTTTTTCTGACTAAACTTAGTGTACGTGGTGCTGTGAAAATGACTTCTGGAGGCTAGACTTCAGAATGGGTTGCAAATATCTGTTGTAGAGTTATGTCCTGTTTCCAGGGGTCTGTGCATGGGAGGCAGCAAATCTAAGTATGTGTCTGATGGAGCTCAGGTTTAAATCATGAAAATATCTGCTGTCTTGAAGTCCTGCTTCCATTTTGGGAGTATTTCTGGAGGATGAGGCCAGAAAGGAGGGAAATAACAGAAGGAATTACTTCATTTTTGCCTGATCTATAATACCAGTTTCTGAGAACTGAGAGTTATTTTTAGTGAGTTGCATCATTGGTTCTTGGCAGTCATAGCAACTAAGAACCTCTTCTACCTAGCCAAAACAGGGAAGGAGAGAAGCCAGATTTTACTGTTACCCTGGCCTCTCTTTTCTGGTTTCTGTCCCTTCACTGCAACAGGTTCAGGTTTTGTACAATCGCTTGTGGAGCCTAACACATTTTCCCCTATGTTTTCCCAGCTCCACTGTAATCTGGGGGAATGGACCACAGTAGTGAGGCATTCTGTGTTTTGTTGTGTTTGCTGTGTTCCCATCTCTATTTACTCTTTATGATGATTGCTTTCTCAGTCTTGGGTTAGCATTTCAAGGAGACATACACAGGACCATGGAGTGAGATCATGGCCAGTCCTGTGGGAAGTGTCAAGAACAGTACTTATTCATCCAGAAACAATGACTCCTCAGCTATAATGTTTCTAGGTCTAAAAACAAAGGCTTTTTGACATAAAGTATTTCCTTTTATAAAGCAGAAAAACAGATGCACAGGAGTGGGATGAGTTTTAACAATTCCTAGCAGAAGAGGAAAGAATGAAGAAATTATTCTGTGTTTTTGTTCCCACTTCTGAGTGTGTAAGCCTGCCACTGACTTCATCTGTCAAAACTTCCTCCCAAGCCACCAGACAGCTTGTCCAAAAAAGACAAGGTAATATCCTTTGGTTACTATTTACTTGGCAGAATTGTAACTAACAGACTAGAAGAGAGACTCCTTGCCATATTACCATCCTCTTAAATCACCCTTTCCCCCCATTGTAATAATTACTGGCTAACTATACCAACTGCTATCTGCTAATTTAGAAACCTCTCATACATCATCTGTTATCTATGAATGTGTTTCTATGAATTATTTGTTGCTGTATGAAAATGAAACTATTATCTGTGCAAAAAGGTTTCTTAAAAACGACAGCTAGAGAAGGAATTGGAGAAAGACATGGGAGGTCAGTGGGATCATTGGGAATAAAGAGGGGAGAAGTTGGGAACAGACTGCACCTGTAAATTTTGGATTACTTCTGTATCTTTAGGAAGAAGTAAAGCATCAAAGCTGGACATAATAAAGCTGTGGATTTCCTGGCCAACACTGCTATTACCTGGGCTTCTGAGGAATCATGAAAAGGTCCAGTGGAGACATTTCCATTGTTTGTGTACAACATCAGTTCTATTTCAAAAGGTCCAATATATTGGTTCATTCATGTTTTTGCTATTTTCTTGGAAAGTACATTCATACAGAGCTTTGAGGGGCAAATGGTGCCAATTGATTGGATATTCATTATTTGTGTAAAAGACTTCATGTGTTCTTGCCTTTTTGTGTGAAATTATCCACTATAAGATGCCAAAGTGACTGAGATTACTCAAATGACTCCTCAGCAGAGTCCTCTTCACGGTACTGTTGGGTTGTGCTTGGCTGCACTTCCACGCTCAGAAACACAGGAGACAGCTCTTGTTAAAAAATTGTGTGTTGGAACCTCAATAGAAAACCTGCCCACCAGAAGATTTATTGTTCTTGACAATGCTAAATAATGGTTAAATATAAAAGGAGCATTGTTATATGTCTCTAAAAATGGATGGCTGTTACAAAGAATTAACTCCTGTAAATATATTGGGTAAAATGGTCATTTATAAAACCAGATTATAATTTCATGAGGGTGAGGAAATCAAAATATGAAAAGATTTTATGTGCTTTGCCTCAATGTTATCTACCTGCTCCTGGTTCTGCTTTCTGGACAATGTTGGACCCTGTTCCTCTAGCTTAAAGTACAAGTAGAGAGGCCAAGATTTTGTCTGTAGCCTTTTTGATACCTTTGTTGAGTCAAGGAAAGGGTTGATTGCTTAAAAGAGTTTTATTTTCAGTAGAGATTTAGAGATGGGAATTCTGGAGTATTATAAAACAGATACCATTTCCTTTCTGGCCAGCCTGATAGAATCAAAGTTAGGAAATACTGTGTCTCCTGAGGGAAAGTGATCTCTTCTTTCCAGAGGTGTAAGAGGTTCTTTATGTCTTATCTTTCTTATCTGTCTTTCCTATCTCTAGCTATATTCATATGAACATGATATAGACCTGGGACTAGTCTCATGAAATATACATTTTTGAGTTAACTTATTTCTCCAGAGTTGTATGATTTAACATTGTTGGGGAGATATTGGTAAAATAAACCCCTGTATTTTAATAGATATAGAGGGACAGAGTCTAAATATTAGCCTTACTCTGTGTACAAGCACAACAAAAAATGTTGTCTGGAGTAAACTATATCTCTTTGCCCCTCACAAGCTCATCTGAGAGTAATTGCACATACCCAGCTATATCAAAAGAGAACCACAGCTTGATGCAAGAGATGGGATTAGAGGCTATGACTGAAGTATCTCAGGTCTCCCTGTTCAAGGCAAGCTATAGAGCAGTCATCAGAAAAGAAAGAAGGCAGATGACAGAAGCCATGACTGACTATCAACATCACAGATGTAATAATACAGGCAGGGGAGACCTTTTACCTTGCGCCTTGTGAACGAATTGCATGCAAGACTGTGTTATGTACTTGTAGCAATGCTTCTATTTCAGTGTGAATAGAAACAGCTTTTCATACAGAGGCATTACAAAGCATCAAAATTTTAAAGTTAAAACAGACTAAGCTTTTCAGAATGTTGAATATTACTAAAAATAGTTTATTCAAGCAATAATCCCCTTAGAATAGGTTATTACCACTATTAATGACTTGCTAGTTAAAATATTAATGGCTCATAACTGAAAACTGCTGGTAATGGCTGATTTCAAGGGATATTATTACTTAATTAATGACACTTCACCTATCTGCAGTCAGTTTTGTAGGTATTCATTTTACTGTCTGTTTCAGGATACTAAAACCAGTTATTACATGCAAAGGAAATGTTACAAAGAGACACAAAATAGATTCTTATTTTCCGGTTGTTTTGCATTTTGTGGCCTGTCAGCTGGCTTGCATCTGAATTTTCTTGTCTCCTATTACTATCTGGCTTCTTATTGGGAATTAGAATTGCATGTTGGAACGGTGTATTGAAAAGCAATGCATGCTTTTGGGAGAGATCAGTAAAAGGAAATTTAAAATACTCATTTTAAATCTTTGTTTTATAGATCACCACTTTTGATCTCTTTGATCTGAATGACCATTTCTTTCACAATATCCCATTTTCACCCATTGTTTTGTCATATCCTATTTAGGAACCTTGTTTGACATGTTAATACGATGATTGTTCTATCTTGTAATTTGCACACCATGTTGTAGGAATACACGTGGTGAAAAGGAAGTAAGCTGAAATGCTCGGTGGCAGGATGACTACAAAGTGTGGAGGGTGTGGTAAAAATTTTATATGCTTACTAAAAAGTCTCAGACTTCAATTTTCTATGAGTTGCTGGGTGTCCATTGCTCTATGCTTACAGCTCTTATGCTTAGGAATAGAATATAATACAAATCCTCTGTAACAGGCACTTTTAATTTCAGTAGCCAAATTCCTGTTTGTCCCTGTACTGCCTCACACACTGAATAACAGAAGAAAACACTTTCATACAGGTATTTTCCATGAGTACATAATTAGCTGTGTTTGCATTGTGGGGATTGGATACCTTCAGCTTTTTCTTCTATGACTGTAGTTTCTTAGGAGCCTGTCCTATAAACCCTTACAAGATTAATTTTGTTCTCCTGAATGCTCCCCGGTCACAGTAGAAGACCAGTTCTGGGGAGTGTAAAGATGATCAGTCCCTTAACCATAAATCTGACTGTAAGCTCAAGTACTCAGTAGTGTTTTCAGTGAGCTGTATTCTTCTCTAAAAACTCATAGAATTATTGACAATTTTTCTAGTGTAGTTCCATAATTCATTCTTCTCAAGTGGAATATTTCAGAAAATGAAAAAAAGTGAGTGTATACACTTCACATTGAATAGCTCTTTAACTTTCCAGGTATTAAAATTTTCTTCTAAAGTCACTTCTGTTGAATATCTATCCAGCCTGCCTTATTTCTAGATCCCAAGTCAAGAGACTAAGAACTTTCCTAAGAGCACAGGGAGGAGTTTGGTAGACATACAGATGGTAAAACCTCAGATGAAATTAAAATTTTAAAAACATTTAAATTACAGATAATCTTTCATTGTCTAGAAAATAGGGTAGCCATACAACAATAAGGTTGTTTCTTGCACTCCTGTGGGCTTTATTGCTTTCATTTAAGCAAATTTTGGACTACCAAAAGATGATAATTTTAATTTGAGATGAAGGACTACCATCTGTGTACATAGTGGACTCCTTTCCCTTATGTATTATCTACTCAAATAACACCCATTTTATTGTTTGGGGAATGTGATGAAGATAATAAAAGTGAATAGAGACAGGTGCTGATCAAACAGATGTTATTTTAGTCTGACTTCCTCTATCTGGCTCATCAGTGTTCGTCAATGTAGACATGCATCGCTGCCAATATTTTAAGCCTGAGCTAGTCCTACTGGCTTGCATTGTGATTTACTGGATGAACACAAAGGAATAAACACATTATCAAACTCCAGTGTTTATTGTTACAGATACCTAGAGGTGAAAAGTTACTGCAAACTTCCAGTAGGTCACTTCACCTTTGTCTCTTGCCACAACAAGCCTGCCATGAATCTCATCCTTTAATTTTTTGACTGTACTGACATTTTCAAATGAGTGAAGTGAGAGGAACAGCATACAGATATTGAGGAATGTTTACACAAGTAACACTGCTCTATAAAGCCAGTGATACTGCATAATCTGTATCTGAACTTCTTCAGATACAGAATAAATTATCTCAATGTAACCCATGTGGAAGGCAGGCTAAAGCTGGTTTTAATGCTAAACTAAACCTCTTTTGAATCCATTTCAGTGAGATGGTTTAATTAACTAGACCACTTCCCCTAGCCCCCTGTACTCAATGCAAATTAATGGCACTCAGAATACACATTCTCTCAGTATCTTGCTGCTGTTTGCTGCCCGTGAATCCTATCTCACGTCCCACACCTTGCACTTGCACAAGTGATTAACTACCTCCAGACCTCATTTCGTCCTAAGTGGCTTCAACAGTATTTTTCTTTCACAGAAGGAAAATATGGTGGGTGAGCCAGCACAAAACCATTTTCAAATGTGTCAGCACTATTGTGCCAGAGTATGGTTTCTAATATTCTATGCTATAATATAGAATACAAAAGAAATGTTACATTATTTACTTCATACGGTGTCACTTATCTAGGGCAAAGGTGTGGGGTCTGTTTTGTTTTAAAATTATGTGTTATGGGTTTAAAATCTTGGAATTTTTCTTTCCTCTACCAACCCTGCACCTCAGAGGAATCACCCTCTGTCTCCTCTTCAACCGTGGAACCTGGAAAGAGACTGCATGCC
>JAWWEU010000040.1:28311556-28344661 GCA_035583155.1 Acropternis orthonyx | reverse complement strand
ACTGTAATTCTGACTTGTAATCTGTTTGTGAGTTAGACTCATTCCTCCTGCTGATTTACCTTTAAACCAGCACACTATGCTGCTTGTGCTAGAAAGTGGTGGTGGGAGTTTTAGGCAGACTCAGAATGCAACATTTTTTTAATATATCATATAGGTAAACACTGCCTGAGAAATGACACATAATTCCTGCAGGGACACAGAGCAGCCCTTCTTCTAAACACAAATCATGTTGAGGCCATGATATGGGCTCAGGCACTCTAGTGCCCTCTGTCACCAAGAGGGAATGCCATATAAAAGCTGGATTTTCTGCTTCATGAGATTCCCATATGTAAACCTTTTTTTGTCTAAAGGGAATAAAATAAGAAATGGAACTGCTGAAAATCCTTTCAAGTGAAGTTCTGACAAAATCCAGCCTTCTCAGTTCTTACTTAAGAGCACTGTCAAAACATCAAGTTTAGATGAAGCCCTGAAAGATCACTTTGGTGGAGGCTGCAGAGAGAGACCTTTGAAAAGCTGTCTTTGTTTCCATGTGCTCCTAAGCTCTTAGTATTCCTGGAGGCCCTCAGCAGACAGTACAGCTCTGTCAACTGGATGCTTTATTAAATCTCTGTAACACAGAGCTACTGCCCAAAACGACCTCATATTAAAAGGCCAACAGGAGATACTTACTGGGACTGAAATAAGAGCCATCCAGATCCTCTCTTCCACCACCAGCAGCAGGCAGAGGCTCTGATATAAACACATGAGGCATCAGCAGATCGAAAAGTGACAAGGTACAATGCAGATGTTCTGCAAGCACACAGTGAAGAGTCAGAAAAGCCACTGCATCGCTGCCCAGAGCAGTAGGGCTGCAGATTCCTGCTAAAAGATACCTCACCCTGGCAGCTGCATTAGTACTGCTGTTTCCAGTACCTTAAAAACAGGAAGTGCAGGTTGGTGTCCTCCACCTCTACTATCAGATCTGAAACCTCAGAGGGGCTGGGGGAGAAACTAACCCTGCTTGTAATTCACTACAGGAAACACCAACTCACTGTGCATTTTGTAACATCTGGGCTTCTCAAATGTTGATGCTATATTAGAAAGTTACTGTGCAACTGAAGAATTTATCAGAGAAGTTTGTTTGAAAAGGTAAGAATGCTAGTTTTTTTGTCCTACTTTGCATTGTTTTCCAGATGTGATCCTTGTGGAATTATGCAATGTTTTAAGTTTGGAAATTTTTTTTTTGCATATGTCACAAAGAGTCACTAGTTATATTGCTGAGTGTTAACATGCAATGTTATTAAAACTGTCTGTTACAAAGGAAAATGGTGTTTCAAATATGAAAGTGAATCGCACATCTGCAAAAACTCCTACAGGTTTTGGTTCATTCTACATCCAGGCCATGACCACCTGGGTGCTTCCTCTGCCCACCTGGCTGCACTGTGGCTCACAGGGCTGGCTTCAGTTCTTTTGAGAGGGGAACTCAACACCATTGCCTCTAAGGTCATGGGTTTGCCCACATAGCACCCTTCAGGCTCTTGCCCTAATGCCATGTGGGGGCAAGGATGGGGCAACTCTGTGAGACTGTTTTGCCTCCTCATGACTCCTCCACCCATTGAGCAGCTTCTGCAACAAGGAATAGCAATTTATACCATCAGAGTTGCTAAATAGGGTATAAATTGACCTCTCTGTGTTATATATTTTTACCTATTGCACAGCTGATACACAGAACAATCCAAGGCTCATTTACCTGTGATGTTTTCCAAGTACCTACTGCTGTGTGGTTCACTTAAGCCAATCTGGCATACTTATTATTACTAGTTACAGCTACAAATTACATTATGTTTTTATATTACTAACATAGTTAATTGCATTTAAATAAAAAACAAAACAAACAAACCCCCCCCCCCAAAAAAAAAACCCAAAAAACCCCACAAAACCAGTCAGTGAAGACAAACAAAGCTAGTTGAATAAGGCAAACTTTATTAATTTTTTAATGTTTTTTCTCGAGTAGGAGAGTGGGTTAACTATCTGTTGGAAAGGCGGTGTAAATCAGTTCACATCACACCTTGTAGAAGAAGAGTAAAGATGTGTGTCTAGAAGGAAAAGCAATCAACAGAAGGGGTGGAGAAAAAGTATAAATCAGGATGGTTTATGCTTCCTTCCAGCTTGTAGATTGCTTTTCCTTCTGTAACCTCCCTCTCTCCTTCTCCCCCTTCCTCTGTCCTTCACTAGCAGTTCAGCTTCCCTCCACATATACCCTCTCATAACATCTGAACATGTTATAAAAGTAAAAGCACAGTTCATAGAATGGGCTGAGTGTTGTGCTTAGTATCTCTTCATTCTGGACAGGGAAATGTCCAATTCACAGGAATTTTCAGATCAATAACAACTCACACTGAAACTATACTTTGTTACTGACCTAGGGACTAGAGCTAGATGAACTTTATTACTTATCTATCTGAATCCCATTGTGTCTGTACTGATGCGTGAGTGCAAGGTCACTCTGATGGTATCTTCTGAAGAACCTGTGTAGTCTTTGTCATGAGTAGGATCCTAGTCCCAGTTATAACCACTGAGAGATTGCATTGCAGATGTAACTGCTAACTTGTCATGAGACTGAGACAAAAAGTGGAGTCCTAGGTAAGGACAGTTTCTGCTTTTCTGGGCTTTATGTTCATTTTTGTGTCCATTAGATTTAGATGTCAAATTCCTGTTCATCTTTTTACAAATTGTTGAAGCACCTCTTATGAAGAGACCTGTAACTGAGATTCTACACTCTCCTTTTTTTGCAATCTCCATTTAAAAGGGTAATCTTAGTAGGATTCCAAGTCTTAGTTCTGTCTCTGAGTGATCTTATAACAATGTGTAACAGCTGCAATCCTGCTGTTCTAGTCACTAATTCCATTTAAATTTTGAGGAGAGAAATGCAACATTCACATGTGTTCCTTGTGATCAAACTATAATAAAAACCTCTGCTCTGTCCTCATAATCCTCTTACAAGAAGTAGTGTATGATAGCGCTCACCCAGCTCTGCATTATAAGGCAGAAATACATGTTGGTGTTTCTGAGAGGAAAGAGCAAGAGCTACATTACAATGCGAAGTCAAAGCACATAGTGATGGATGTACCTGTGCTAATATATCTGATAGAAACATGAGACTTGTTTCAGAGGGGTGAATGCATTAAATGAAAATAGAAAATGCAGTCTGTGGAAAATTAGAAAGATGATCTGTTAGACTTTTCCTTTCCTGAAAGTCTTAATTAGGTGCTTTGCTTAAACAGTGCAATCAAAAATTTTTCAATAAAATTTTATTAATTTGTAGGTGTCAGCCTAACAGATAGAATACATTGGGCAAAAAAGTCTGAAAGGGAATCTACATTTCTGTAAGAATGTTTTGTCTCTTAGTTCACATAGCAACTTTACGTTTCAGTCCTGTTTATCGAGAATATATTTCACAAAGCTGCCTAGGTGACACCAGAGTTTTATGTTGAAATGTGAACATAGCTGCTGTAGTGTGGCCTGATTTACTGAATGTCCATGAGGACAAGCAAAAACAACATCACATTTCATGGATTCCTTTTTTCCTGTGGAGGTAATAAAATTACATACAGTGAAGTCACACATGGGTCTGCAGAGTTTGGTCTTTTGTTATAAAACCTACAGTGGTTCCTTTACTCCTGGGCAAAGATTTCTAGGTGGCTGATGATATTGCTCCAGAATGGTGTATTAATCTTTGCTTCTAGAATAGACTTCAAGAGCTCCATCACAAGAAAATCTGTTTACTGGATGCTATCAGTGGCAGTTGTTTGTATTTCCTCTGGAGCTCAGCTTTTGACAATGGCATCATAATCATATGGGTTAAATCTCAGAATTCATATGAAACAATTTGTGCAACTATTTAATCTTTCCTGCAGGTTCTTAAAACGCTTCCAGACAAGGCTGACTTTAACTAGGAGGGAGGCAAGTATTTCTATTCTCATTTTGCAGGTGGACAAATTATGGCATAAAGAAGTTTTGACAGAAAGAGGCAAAGATTCCAGACAAACAGGAAAAGAAGAGTTTTCCTGTTACACACACCTGAAACATTCTTTTTATGGCTTTCTCCTGCAGAAAAGAGCAGGACAATTAAGAGAGAAAATGGACAAGTGCATCACAAGTGTCTTTTTTCCATTTGGAGCCCAAAATACCCATATAATTCAATTTTTTTTTGTTCCTTTTTAAAATTTACATTGAAATATTAAGATGCACTAGAAGGTAATAAATATTTCCCATTAAGAATTTAATTGTTACATAACATAATGATTAATTATGTGCAGATTCTTAAAGTATTTAACCCTTTCTATCACCAGAACTATGCAGTTGAGTACAGAGGAAGACACAATAGAGAGGAAAGGAATATTTATTTCTTTCTCTTTATAAGCTTTCAGAGATAAGACATAAATTACAGTGAAGTTAACAAACATCAAGACCCTTTGGCATTTGACACAAGAGCCTTTTGTCTTTAATTTGGCATGATAATAATGCTTGGAGTCCCTCTGTTCAAGCAAGTCAGTGGCAGATGCTTTATTGTGTCTGTTGTTTCTCCTCTGGGGCTGTACATTAGGTTAAAATATCACAAATAGCTGCTATTAAAGCGTGAGTCACAGTAGCTATAATTTTTCATGACAGCCAAAGAAAATGTGACATGTTTAGGAAACTCTGTCATTGATACTAACATTAAGATCTTCAAGCAAATGTTTAATGACACACTCAACATGCTGTGCAAACTCTGCTATCTACCAAACAAAAGGTTACTACTAGAGAACTATAAATATTCGGAAATGTCACTAAACAATAGGAGCTCTTTTCTCCCTGATCACTGAAGACAAGATAGAAATCGGACTGATATGTGAAATGGAAAAAAGAGAGAGGCTTTTTACGTATGCAGTTAGGTTTTGTTTGGCTGCTGCAAATACTCTGTTTAGTGTATCTACTGTCTGTGCCTAGTGCAGAACCATGGCTTTCCTGTTTTGATTTGATTTGAGCTTTTGTCTGGCAGTGAGCATCCTTCCTTACTACTGCTCAACTTCTTTTATTCTACTGTACAAGGAAGTAGGAGGTAACTAACACACATATGCCTACACCCTCTGAGACTGCAGGTGCAAAGCAAGCAATTCTTTCTGTGAGCAGGACAGTGCTACCTGTAACCTTCCTAGTGAGATTTCGTGGGCTCGTGGCTCAACAACATTTAGGTTCTTAATTTAGACACTATGTAGTTATTCAAGCCTCATGATTACTGTTAGAAATGGGGATATCTTAGGAGTATCCAAATGACAAATAATGTAGCAGGAAGACCTATGACTTAAAGATTTTAGCAGGAGTAATGCAAATCACTACATTGTGGCATAAAAGTCATAGGACCTATGTATTACTACAATGTAAGTTTATGGTCATTTCAAGTCACTGCAGAGTATCAGCAGTGTAAGGGAGATTATTATTGTGTTTCATCCACAGAGACCAGCAAGGTTGTGAACAGTAGAAGCATAGAATAAACTTGGTCATGGAGCTGGGTTATAACGCTGTAAAAAGCCATGTAAAACACCCGCTTGGCTTCCATCTCTTTCATGTGGGGAACAATTGATTTTGTCTTTCACTGAGAGTGTTTGGTGGGGAAGCAGACATGGGTTTTCAAATTGTTCAAATGTATGATGGGTCTTAATCATGGTATTATGACAGGTAAAGAGTTTAAGCCTGCACAGATTGGAGATGATGAAGCTGCCTGGGGATGGGAACTCACTGCAGCATATTAGCACTTAAATCAGGGTTATGAGATCTTGGACCAGGAGAAAACTGAACAAAAAAAGCAAGAGCAGAATGCTGTGTAGATTAAAGCAAAGGAAACTGTTTCATATATTTCTGTTCTTAGAGGGTGAGGACTGCTGTTTGATTTCATCATCTCCAGAGAAAGCAACAGAGGTTCTCATGTTTTAATTTAGAGGGGAATAGTATCACGTGTGCAGAATACTCTCTTTTAGGCTGTTGCTACAGTTCCTCTGACAGGGAGCATGGGAGCTGTAAGATTCATTGCAGTATTCTTATAAACCCAGGCTCAGGGAAAAGCCAGGGCCTTTGCAGCCAGAATCAGGACTGGTATGAAACACATGGTATTTCCACCAGGTCCAAATGGGCTGCTACAGCAGATACTGTTTAGAGTTTTCTGCTTTGCTGTGTTTCTGAAGAGCACAACTGATGTAGTCAGCCACACAAAAAGCAGCGTGAGCTGAGACTTGTGTGTGTGTTTGGGCTGTCGACGAAAAGCACAGTGTGGGGTTTCCTCCTGTTAAGAGCTTCTTTGCCCTACATGAGGGCTCTCCTGGACTTTGTGCCCCTGGTGCCAGAGTTGCTTCAGTGCAAGGGGTAATGTTCACCAAAGGGCAGATTTATAGCAGGTGACAACTGCGATGTTTTTCAGCACAGTTTCAACAGCAGGCTTTGTGGTGGGCTCTTGCACACTGAGGATATCTATTTCCAGATGACTCTTTTGGGAAATTAATCCCCTGTGAGGTCTGTGAAGTTCACACAATGATATGCAAATTCCAAAGGAGATGGGATTTAGGACTCACCTCTCTCCTCAGAACTTCCTAATTGCACACTTTGTAGCACGTTTTCTTGAGCAGTGCAACATCAGATAACTAGAAGTATACTTTTTCACTTCAGCCAGGGAGAGCACATCCAACATTCTTATCACAGATGGCGTGTTTGATTTCAATCTGCACAGGTACTGGCTGTAACAGAAGCTGAGGAGAGAACAATTTCAGACTGAGTACAACTGCATCAAGGAGCTAACAAATGAATTTTGCAATGGAAGTTGTGCAGAAGACAGGAGAACAGAAGACCATACAAAGGGCAGGGGAGGAAAAAGAAGACATTTCTCCTACTCTGTATTAGAAGCATGAGAACTAGGAAAAAAGATGAAGGCACAAATCATCTTCAAAGAAGTGAAGATTGAAGGACTAGGCATTTTTCCATATTCATATGGCAGGAAAGGCAGACATGGGTAATATGCTTAATCATGGGAATTTGCTTTTTGACAAAAGGATAAGTTTGAACTGCAGGTTTAGGTCTGGGTGACCACCTTTACATGGTAAGTGGGGCTGGACTTGTGATATATTTTCCTAAGCAATTCTACATTATATGCAAGTCGAAGTGCCCCATGAGGGTGCAGTCATGAGTGATGCATCACAAGCTGGATCAGAGAGGCTGATCTCACCCTTTATTAAAGTCTGAAAATTTCAGAAATCCAGAAGAAAAAATATATAGTAGAGGGTATTCAGAGCAAAAGGCATGCCTTCAGTCATCAGTATGCCATTTTCAATGATTTTGAGAAAATGCAAATTATCCCAAAGCCCTACCTAAAATGTTTGGTGATCACATATGCCACCATGCTTGTACAGAGGTGCACTGCTGGTGTTATCAATGCCTTTGCAAAGAGTCACAGAGAAGCACTGGGACCCCAGGAGGTCCTGGAGGCCTAGCATTGTGCTGCAAACAAAATAGAACAGAGGAAGATTGGCAGACATTAGAGAATTACTGTCTAAGCTAACATCAGTGAAAGCTTTGATGCAAGCCTCTTTCAGGGAATTACAATAAAAGGTAGAGTGACTGAAGTTGAGGCAGGCTTAAACAGGCATTCAGATACAGTTACTGATAGAGATAAGGGACTTCAGGAGCTTGAAAGCAAGAATCTAAAAAATAGATAATGTGGAGAATTAAGAAAGAAGAAATAACATTGGATTGAAATAAATCCTGGACCAGACTGACATAAAGAAAGAGGAAGTCTTCAGAAAAGTGCTAAATTCATGCAAAAGGAACTCTGAAGAGAGGGAGAGAGAATTTCCTGAGTAGATATACACATTGCAACCAGCTATGGTCTTTTGCTCTAGCACATCTGGCTTTTGAAATGTCCTGCATACCAGACTGTACCAGTGAAAAGAAAATCATTTAACTGTTAACAAGAATACACCCACTTAGATTCTATGATAAATAAGTGCAGAGTTCAGTACAATAAGAGGGGAAGGACTGATCAAAGATGGCAAGGACTGAAGAGAGAACCCTAAATAAGCCTAGTATTCAGCCCATGGGGGACTTATATGACACAAAATGGCAACTCCAGAGAAACAAAAGCTGTGCTTGAGGTTTCCTGCTGAAGGTAAGGGAGCTGAGTGTTATGCTGCTGGACTAGGATGTGAGTTCCCTACCTCTGTATTTCCTGGGAGCCAGTAGTCAGCTCTTCGTGACAGATACCACACACTGTTTTTTAACAGCATGCAAGCATGGCTCATTTTTTTCCTGCAAAATATGACATCTGAGAGTAGAGAAAGGGGAAGTGATAATTTCCAGTCATATTTGCCCACAAAATGAGGAGACCTGAAGTATATCAACCTCAGTTTTCCCAACCCAGAAGTGCTGTTCCCAGCACTGCATTTCAATTTTCTACTAAAAAGTCATGGTCCCAGGAACAGTGATTAAAATGCTGGCCTTTTCACTCATGAAGTAATGCAGGTAATTTTAGGATACAGCTGTGTTTCTTCTTTTTCCTTTTCTCTAGCCCAGTAAATCCTGAGATTTGAAGATCTGAATCCCCTAGGGCAGAAAGAGAAAATGGGTAGGTTTCCCTTTTCCTGAGAGAATGTGTCAGCCACACAGGTCAATACACACTAACATCTCCTGTTGCATTTCTGATAGAAAAGAAACATATCCTTCTGTTGATATGTTTTAGGCATGGTCTGAGAATATCTAGCCTCTAAGGGCCTGGGCAGTGAGACACCTGGCTTCTATGTCAGCTAGACAGTCCTATAAAGAGGGAAGAAGCTGAACACCAATGTAAATAATTAAAAAACCACATTAGTTAATCCAAGGTATAGTTAACAGAGAGACGATTAGAATTGCATCTTTGCATTGCTTTGAGGAAGTTCTTCCTAGATTTAGGAAGATTTTAGGAGCTTAAATTCCTTCCTTGATCCTAACAGTCCCTTTATCACTCTTTATCTTCAGCAAAACTAAGAAATCATTATTTCCTATACTTAGAGGGGTATTTTGATGTGTGTTAAAACAAGGTATACTTCCGGGGCATAATCACAAAATGTGTTTCATTTGCTAGTGGTTATCCCATTTAGGCAAAACTGATGGATAAAGAAGTTTCAAAAGCTCAGACTGCACACTAAGGTTAACAATTGACACTGCAGCAATTCACATTGTGAAAAAAAAAAACAGCTAGGAAAGTTTAACAGAAATAAATGTGAAGTGATATGTGGGGAGATGGTCAAAGACTAAAAAGAGTAGGAGGAAAAGCCTTACTGAGGCATTAAACAGAGAAAGGGTTTGACTTGCAACCCTGCTAAATTGGTTTCCTGTAATCCCAGCAAATTTTGAAATCAATAGAAGCCCATCTTTAACTGACTTGAAACCTAGCAAAGGCAAATTTGATTTTGCCTCTCACAGCCCTGTCTACTTGTTCCGTATTGATGTTGAGGTATTCACCAAGGTGTTGGCTACAAGGTTGGAATCTCTGCTGCCTGGTTAGTTAGAGGAGAGCAGAGAAACTGTTTCCAAGGGCATTAATTAGCAGATAATACATGAAGTGTAAATGTATGAAAGGTATGCCATTCTCCTGTGATTTAAAGAAATCTTAAAAGGACCTGAATTAAGTGATTTAGAGGGGAGTCCTGGATTGCATGGATAATGGGAAAGCATCACAAATATTAGATCAATAGGTATGGTTCTTCTGTTTTAACTGGAGTCAAAGGTAACCACAGTTCTTTTTGTCTTCATTATACACTTCCTTTTTGTGATGGTCTTGTCACTTCTGCAGAAGTTAGCAAAAAAATTTCATCTTGCAGGTATAATATATAGCAGATTTGGAGAAAGAAGTCATGCAGAATATAAATGACGTTTTAATGATGATTGCTGATTCACTTCTTGCAGGCCATTGTAATGAAAGAAATTAGGAAAGAATTTGTGAAGTTTATAGAAGATTCAGGGCTTAGTCAATTAAGCCAAACTTCTAGTATTAGTATTTCAAACAAGTCAGGCTACTCACAAATCATTACATGACAAATGTGAACTTGGTGAGAAAAATCTTAATCAGCTTCTGAGGAGTTTCTACCATCTGCCTCTTGGGAAAAAGACATGATGCAAATTAAATTTCTATAGCATAAAAAAAATGGAAAAGATTTAATACAGAGGAACAAGCCAATAATACTGTGAAGTGCTAGAATTGGAAAAAATGAATCTTCTCACCATGGGCATTATTTCAGACATTTCCGCTGTCCCTCCATATTCACTTGCAGTTGTAGTCTTTCATTTTAGCTATCATTTAAGCAGAGGAGTAAGTACTTTTCAATTCAAATATTTAATGTAGAGCAGAACTAAGGACAAGAACAAAAGGTATTTGGAGTTTTAATCCTCATCAACTGTAAGTGCAGCCAGATCATAATGCATCACTTTGGAAAAGACCCCACTACCTGAGTATACAGCCCAGGCAATTTATACATCTGTTCCTGTTTGAGTCTGAAACACAAAAATCCGTTTTTCTATTTATGTCATAGAGAGTAATTATGGATGTAGCTGGGTGCCTCAACATCTCCCAGTGAGTCCTGGAGGGCAGGCCAAAAACCAGAATGGAAATGTTTGAAGCATTTTGTACATAATCAGTAAAATCAAATGCAGAACAAAGCAAGAAAAAATCCAAATATTCTTAGTAGAAGTCAAAAATCTTTGGTTCTTTTAAGTTTGAAACAGAGGAATGTTTTCCAAGCAGAGACCTTACAGTAACTCCAAAATGCAACATGCTCTTCTGCAATCTGCCGGGCAGTGAACACAGAGCCAAGCTGTCCATGCAGCCAGCTTACTGTCCAGGTGGTGGGGCCAGTAATTGTGAGACTGAAATGTTAAGGATGAATGACACAAACAATCAGCCATTTGCAAAAAGAGTGGGTTCTTGGTGCAGAGGGCATGCAAAAGCACCACCAGAGGTTACAAGCTCAGTTTTGAGCCAGGTAAGGGAGAAGGTTGATAAGAAACCCTGCAGAGGTGAGATAATGCTTTTTATTGTGACAATTTCTGCCCTTACGCAGGTGACTCAGGTGTAAAAACTCCCCCTTCCCTTCATACATAAGGGACTGGGACATTCACATTCATATGTAGTCCTGAAGGTATTCATCCCTTTCGACAGGACATAACTGGCTCAACTACACTGATGTGTAGGGCAGAGCTCATACCTTACAAGGTGTCATAAACCATCAAAGTGCCTCAAAGTGCCCCCAGATTCATTTCTGGGGCCTTCCACCAGAGGACTGCACATGATCCACAGTGTTACATCAGTGTAAAACTCCCCTTCCAGGGGAGGTACCTGGGCTTTCCCACCTGAACCTGAATTATATTAACCCATTGATCTTTGTGTTTTGTGGGCTTCCTCCACCCCCAAAGGATCAAGACTGTGGCCATCATTTTGACAAACAGACATTGAAATTGCAACAATCAACTCTCATAGCTGGATCCATGGGTGGTGATACCTTTCTATTCTTATCCTTCCTTTCTCTTGCTTTCTTTTCTTATGCATTTTCTCAAGTGTTATTTTGATGCCTTTATATTGCTATATTTCTACAGGTAATAACCAAAACAGCTACATGCCTCCTTGTCATTGAAACCCAATCGTTCTGAAAAAAATCTGCCATATGTACATATTTATAAACACTGGTCATTTAGTGTTATTTCACTCTAATCTGCCCCAAGGGATCTATTATTAACAAGAACCTCAGTTACCCCACCTTCAGGGGCAGGTTGTAGCAGCAAGGGGCCAACATCTGTGAAATTGGGGTGACAGCCAGCCAGGGGTCGCCTATCATGACACACCAGCCATGATGTTTCCCAAGTGTTCTTGTTATCCACCAGACTTCTTGCTGGGGAACACAATGTCCCAGGAATGTGGGAGTCTACCAGCCTCCCTGGAAAGCTCTAGAGATCTGGAGGTTCTGCAATCCGCTTTCAGAGCAGCCTGACAAAACCCTTGTTGAGAGGAAGTAGGTGGAAATGCCTGTGGACTCCTATACTCAGTCTTTTCATCTGAGAAACTGAGGGATTGACATACCAGTTTAGGTGAAATTCAGTAGCCTTGATATCCTCCCAAGACAGAGGAAAAAATCAACTTGAAAATGTTTTATCTGCTTTGATTGCAAAGAGATACATGTGTTTAGAAAACCATGCCATCTTCATGTTTGGAAGCTGTGAAATGCTCTTCTCACCTGTGGATGATACATCTGTCACATTGTTTGAGGGATGCCCGAGAGACAGATGTAGTGATAGATCTGTAAAACTTCTGCTTTCAAGCTAGAACCTTGTCATTGCTCTGAATCTTCTGGATCTTCACTCCAAAGTGAAGGGCAAACAGAAGTGGTGGGGAACAGCTCACCCTGCAGACAGACACCAGTGAAACACAGAGGTGATACCAAAGCTGCAGCTCTCATGTCAAAACCTTTTACCATCTGTACCAGAATAATCTGCACTTCATATAACAAATCATTAGTCTGTACTGCTGTCAATCTGCTTTGCAGAATCACATTCCAGTAACTGAGTTGGTTTTCATTCAAGAAATAAATTAATGTGCTTCTTCTCCTCCAGTTAAAACTGGGTTCAAACATTGCTAGCAAATACTCTGAACAGGCTCTGTAGAGACACAGGTCAGGATTAGAGTCAAGGTCTAAGAGATGGATGCACAAATGGATTCCCTGAAGGCTTCTCAATATCAGTCCTCAGAAACCTCATGTGATCTGCAACATCATGAAAGTTTTCCTCAGTGAGGCAGCAAATTGTCTTGAGGGGACTTCACAGCAAAGGATCCATCTTGTTTCCCTTTGCACATCTGGATCCACAAATTAAGCACCTGTGGAGGATGGCATGCCTCACACCTGCCATCTGATCCAGTGAGCTCATGAACTCACAGTTAATGGGACCCACAAAAACAATCAGAAAAACAAGCAGCATTGTGTTGAATTAAGAGCTCTCCTTGGGTATCACTGTTCCTATTTTCAAGCATAGCTTGGAACCACAGTTCTCACATGGCTCCAGAAGCATTTTAGGGGGGAGGGGTCACAGCCCTCTGTGCTGCACATGTGCCTGTCCTTTTCCCTTGCCTTCATAAATTAAGTATTTATTGTGGAAAGAGGAGAGATGAAGCAGAAGAAACATCTCGCTTCATCTGGCAGCAAGGATGATGGACTGCCAGTTTCAGCTACCAAATTATTTGGTGTGGGTTGAGAACAGAGAACCTCACAGTTTCATGATGGGAATCAGCCACCAAGTGCTGCTACACCATACAGAACACAGTACTTCCTCCTCCCTCCAGTCCTGAGGCTGCTGCCAGACTGATAACACAAGCAGTGACTTTGGAAGAGCACTTGAGGTGGGAACCACAGTCCCCCAGGCAAAGGCACTGGCTGGCCCTGGGAGTCAGGAGACATCTTGACCCATCTTTGTCCTTGTGCCACTGTAAGGAAACAGATCAGTTTTAAGATACCATGCTCTCTTCATTTTTTTTCTCTTGACTACTTGAGACACACCTTTGCACCCCAAAATTTAGGCTGTGTAAAATTTAAGGTCCTTATGTGGATCCAGCCATAAAACTGTTGCTTTCTGCATAGTGATGTTCTGCCAAATCTTTAGCACAGGTATGAGGAGCTCAGCGCTGTTTTCCCATGTGCAGATAGGCTGAAATTGCACTTCTCTTGTGCTGTTTAAGATGTTAACCAGATGGATTGTCTTTTTACAGGCTTGTCTTTTAAGCAGAAGCATTCACACTGACTTTGAATACTGAGTCTCAAATCATTTCTCAAGGCTTCCTTCATGCCCCAAATTCCAAATTATCTTCTAGCCAGCCTAACTGCTGTCATTGCTCCTGATAATTTTTTTGCCCTCATTTCTTCATTTCCCTTAGATTTCAGAAGCAGTGCAGAAATGCAGATGCAGGGTAAAACAAACTTAATTTACTGTGACAAATAATGCAAGGAATTTCTTTCATGGATTATTCATTTTATACTGAATGCAATAATAATCTCATTTTTTAAATTTACCTGAAGCTGCAGTATTTGCAGTTTGCTGCTTTAGAAGGTCAGAGAATCTTACTGCATAATTTAGGCCCTGTTTGTCACAGATTGGACAGGTTCTTATCCATTGGAATTATGGGGAAACAGATAATTAGCAAGATCTATGGTAACTTCAAGGTGGTTACTGGATGGGAGCTAGCTTCTAGCAGACACTAAAGAGAGGGGCAGTGAAAACCTAATTAACATTCAAAAATAAACAAGGGATGTCACAGACAGTCTGGGCAAGAAGGGGGGGATACTTATTCTTCCATCTAACTGTATAACTACATAAAATACCCATATAAATGATAAAAAAGTCTATATTCCACACAAAAGAAGACAGCCATTGAATAAAGAAGACAATTAATTGTACATGCATCTTTCAGCATTGGCAAGTATTTCTTGAACTAATCTGCATCCCACAAGCCTGGTTTGGGGACTGAGATTAAGATGAGTTAATGGATCAGTTTTATTCAGTGCTGGCTATTTCCAGAAGCCAGAAGCTAATTAAATTTTATCCGTATATGGATATAGGAGAAGGCTCATGGTTTAAGTGGTAATTAATGCAACATGCCAATTAATGCAATACCTAAAGATGACAAAGGTGAATGTAACCAATAGAGATGAAAGGACTTCTGAGGTTGCAATGTGAAAACAGAGAAGGAAAAATGCTGCAAGAATAAGCATTAGAGACCTGGATCACTCCTTTCTTTGCTCATGGCTACCACAAAGTACATATTTTATTTGATTTGATATAATATTATCTGAGATGGATTTAGATGGGTTAAGAATTACATACTCTTGGTCTGTTTAAGACAAAAATTATCTGACATTTGGCTACAGGTAGAAAAGGGATGAAAGGTTTGACTCAAACAGTTTGACCATATGATTGACCTAAAGAGCTTTACAGAAATATTTTCATCAGTACAGTAGTTCAAGGTATACAGTGCTATTACAAGATAGATGAAGCACATGACTGAGAAAAGGCAACATGGATTCACCACGAGCAAATTGTACTTGACAAACCTAATTGCCTTCTAGGACAAAATAACCTTCTTGGTGGACATCGTTTGCCTTGATTTCTCTAAGGCTCTTGATACTGTTTCGCACAGCCTCCTCCTGGAGAAACCGATACATGGGGCTTTAGACAAGTGGTCTGTGCAGTGGGTGGGCAATTGGCTGAGAGGCCGTACCCAGAGGACGCTGGTAAACAGCTCCTTTTCAAACTGGCAGCCTGCCACAAGGGGGTTCCCCCAGGGATCCTTATTGGGTCCGATGCTGTTTATTACTTTTGTAAGTGTTCTGGATGATGGGATCAAAGGAACCCTGACAAAGTTTGCCAGTTATACCAAACTGAGTGAGGAAGGGGACACTTCAGAAGAGAGAGCCATCATGCAGGACAACCTAGATGAGCTGGAAGACTGAGTTAACAAGAACCTTATGAAGTTCAACAAGGACAAGTATAAGGTCTTGCATCTGGAAAAACATAATTCAGGACTGCAGCACAGCCTGGGATCTACTCAGCTGAGGAACGGCCCAGCGGAAAGATACCTGGGGATCTTGGTGGACAACAAGCTCAATATGAGTGAACAGTGTCCTGGTGTGGCAGAGGAAGCCAACAGGATGCTGGGTTGCATCAACAAGGGCATCACCAGCCCTTATGACACCATAAAGAAGTCATTCGTCCAGAGAAGAGCAACAAGGCTGGTAAAAGGACTAGAGCACAAGTCCTATAGAGAGAGGCTGAGGGAGCTGAGGTGGTTTAGTCTGGAGAAGAGGAGGCTTCGAGGTGACCTCATCACTCTCTATAACTACCTGAAGGGAAGTTATAGCCAGGTGGGAGTTGGTCTCTTCTCCCAGGCAGTCAGCAATCATACGAGGGGGCACGGGCTTAAGCTCTGCCAGGAAATTCAAATTGGAGATTATAAAAAAATTCTTTACAGAGAGAGTAATCAGGCATTGGAATGGCCTGCCCAGAGAGGTGGTGGATTCACCATCCCTGCAGGTTTTTAAACTGAGATTGGACATGGCTCTGAGTGCCATGATCTAGTGAACAGATGGGAGTTGGCCCAAGGGTTGGACTCGATGATCTCTGAGGTCTTTTCCAACCCAATTGATTCTATGATTCTATGATTATCCCACTCTGTTCAGCACTTGTCAGGCCACACCTAGAATACTGTTTTCAGTTTTGGTCCCTGCTGTACAAGAAAGATGTGGTTAGGCTGGAGATGGTCCAGAGAAGATCCACAAAGATGACCCAAAGACTGGGAAGCTTGGTGTGAGAAAAGGCTAACAGAACTGGGTTTGATCAGTCTTGAGAAGGAAAAGCTTTGGGGGAGAACTCAGCATCATGTTTCAGTATTTAAATGATGGCTACAAAGAAGACAGACACCCCCTTTTTACAAGGAATCACAGGAAAAACATGAGGGGTAATCGGTAAATTTAATTCTGGGGACATTCCAACTGGGCACAAGAGGAAAATTTTTCACAATGAGAACAATCAGCTTTTGGAATGATCTCCCTGGAGGAGTGGTAGATTCAGCTGGACAGGTTGCTGGGCCATCTTGTCTAGACTATGCTTTTGCCCAGAAAGGTTGGACCAGAGGTCCCTTCCAACCCGATATTCTCTGATTCTGTGAAAAACCATGCCTGCTCTCTGCTTGCTGTAATCAAGGTCCAGGGTCCACAAGGAGCAGCTAAAACAACAAAGGCTGAATGGTTTTCATTTTCTTGCTTCTACAGGAATGCTTCCAAATGAAACTATTTCTAGCAACAGGCAGCACTTAAAAATGCGGGATCATACTAAATCCAAAACTATAACCAGATGAATATCAGCATGGCATTTTTTTTTTAAGCAATGGGGCTATAGGGAAGAAGGAATGGGCCATGTTCCCATACCACTGCCAGTACTGTCACATGCTGATCTTAACTTACATGTTATAATTTGTTTACTCACCATCATCCAAATTCTGATTTAGATGACAGTAATGTAATTTTCGACTTCAAGATCATCATGTTCCCCTGCTTCAGGCCAAAGACAAAGAACATTTGGTTCCAAATTGCTAATAGCTTTTGCTATTTTTACTCAAAGGTCTGATATAAAACAAATAAATAAGTCAGAACAGCATTTGTTTTCTGTTTAAATCCAACAAATAAACCCTCACCTGCTTAGATGGAAATTTCTTATTATTTTGACACTAGAAAATCTTCCAAAGCTCTCTTGTGAAGCTACACAAAGTGACCTCAACTAAAGGTGGAGCAGCCATTGATAATTGAGTTCACACGTCTTGCAATAGATAAGACTTCTTAATATTTAAACGCTTTTAGTCTAATTGGGTTATTTACTTGTTAGGAGTGTTTTGTTATTTAAAATACTCTAATTCAGAAGCCATTGCAAAGTGAATTTATTTTCAGCTTTATTATGGAAGGTGAAGGTAAGTCACTGGACTGGAAGAATATGCTTGTATAGAGACCAAAATTGTGACACTTACATTTATTGTGGCCAAATAGTAGGGCTGATCCAATCTGGAACATACACATCAGGTAGTTTTGAAGGAGTCAAAAGACAACCAACTACGAAAAAAAAAAGTTATTGCAAACTGAGTTTAGATTTCTTCAAGAAGGTTATATGGCAAGAAAGCTGTGAGTCCACAGTCAAAAAACAGGAAACTTTGTCCCTGGGTGATTTTATTGACAATGTGAAGTGAAAGAAGCTTTCACAAATGAGAGAAATTCAACAGAATGTAAAAAAAGAGATAAGAAAGAAACAGATAATCAATATAATTTGCGAAGTGAAGATAATTGATGAGAGAGACTAATAACATCATGTCTCTGGGCAACATAAAATGAGAAGCTTTTTAAAAGTATAGTAGGAACAAATGAAATCCCAGCAATAATACAAGCCCGTTACTAGAAATGATAATGTCATTAATAATGACATAGGAAATGTAGGAGTGTACAATAAATAACCCCCTGTTCTGTTTTCAAAATTAAACTAGAGCAAGTGCTTCTTTCACAAGAAGATGATGAAGTACTCAGTTAAGAGCTAAGAAAGATATTAAGAAACCCCAATCCTTGTATGGGGATTAAATAGCTTCAAATCAGCAGGCCTGAGTAACTTACACCTAAAAATTCCAGCAAGCTGACCTTAAAAGAGTTGTGAGGTTATCCAGGTGTCTGTAGCACAAGTAGTCTCTAGGCAGTCACTCCTAGACAAAATAGTATTAAACCAAGATGAGGTTCAGTTAATTATGACAACAAATGTAATTCTGTAATAATCTTAATTACATGTGTGGGAATAATCAGTTTGGTTGATACACCTATTCTGGTGAAGCAGGTTTTTGTAAGGCATTTTTCTTTTTAATTCTTGGCACAGTCAATACCATCACACAACATCAGTGACATATGCATTAAATGGATTAAAGTAAGGATAATAGATCAGTGAAAGCTGGCACCAATAATCATCTGTGAATGTAGATGTTTTACAGAATCTTGTGTCATTCATTGGCATAGACAAAAACAAAAATACCACCATTGATAAAATGTTGACTGGCATAAAGATTGGGTTGACCACTCTCAGGTGTGATATCGAGGTGTAATACAGCAAATACGAAGTTAGAAAAAAATGTGAAAGGCAGATTTAAAGTCAGTTAGATGTACCTCAATAACTGTGAGTAATTTTTTAAATTTACAGTCACTGTGGTTTTCTCACATGTCTATCCCAAAGCAGTACTCAGAATGTATCATACCCCACACTATTTCCTGAAAGCATTGAACAAATCATAAAAATGCTTACTGTGTGCCCTATGCTCCCTTTCCCAGGTTAGACACAACAAAAAATGAAAAGGCAGCAACTTTTTCTGTTTGAAGGTCTTCTGATATGGGAGGGTACAGTGCTGCTCTTTAAATTATGACCAAGATTCATCCCAGCAATCAAGATGAGAGATGCAGCTGTGCTGTCTTCCATCTAGGAAGACTGACTGCTATAATTTCTCATTTAGTTTCTTACTTGCTACCTAAATGCTTACCTACAAGCCGATGTGGGTTATGAAAAGGTATATTCAAACTCTGTTGGTTAACCTGTCCCATAATCTGGTGAAGCCGGCAAAAATCCCAGAGTCAGAAAGTCAGGATAGCTGCACTGTGGGGATGTTCTTACTTTAGTGGTGAGAAGTATAATCTATGACCAGCCACTAGGAAAAATGAACAAGTAGTACACATTAAGGACTGGAGCCCAGGACTGACTGACACATAACATGTCTTGAGTCATCTTGGAGTTTTCATCTTTCTCCCTTGCTCTCACATTTTGAAGGAAGGAATTTTATCCCATCTTCCACAGCCTGTTTTTGGCTGAGTGGCAGGTGCCCACAGGAAAAGGAAGATGCCATCAGCTGTTGCATTCTTACTCCAGTTGTCTGTGACACCTACCTGCAGAAGACTATGCTAGATGGTTTAATGAAATGTGGTCTTCTTCACCCATATGTGGTGTTTGAAGCTCAGAGACAAAATATAAGAGGCAGTCTATTCTACCTGAACTAATTTGAAAGTATGTTGCGCTACCAAACTGCTCGCTGATTACCAGCCTTGGGGTCTCCTTGTGTGCTCTGCTGACCTGTCGCAGGCAACACATAATAAACAGCAATTGATGATGGATCTGAATAGTAGGGTTTATCTGAGAACCAGCAAAATTCAAGCTTTTGCCCTACCTGACTGGCTCACCCTCACTGGTTCCACCCTGCATTAATGTCACTTGCTCTCAGCCTCCCTTTTGCTGGCCCTGGGAAGGTTCAACAGAAAGTTGTGTCGATTTCTGTTGTACCAATGCTCATAGGCATCACCTATCAAGGTTTCTGTGTGCCCCTGATATTCATCCATCTCCCTGATTTCCTGGATCTTCACCCCCTTCCATGATCTTTCCTCCAACCAAAATCTTCATCCCTGTCCTGGGGTGGCTTCTTTTTCCCACAGCCTAGACAGTCCTTGTGCTAGAGTACACATATAATCATGCCCCTAACTGATGGTCCTGTCTCATGTCCCTTTACAATAGGGGCATTCAAGACATGTCATGTCTTTCTAGTGCTGGTGTTGTAAAAACCTAGGACTAACCCTTATGAGTCAGAGCTAGAAAGTAACAAGTTTCTGCTTTAGAGTTCAGAAGTTCGGCAGCTTTGGGCATTCATTGTTGCCTGTCCACATTCACCATTTAAACTCTTTTTTTTGCCTACAGCACTACATAGTACAAGTCAAATTTTGCCCTACATTGCGTTCAGCGTTATCCTACTGGCTGACCCTAGGCAGCTCTATGACCAAAAGATGTTTCTCGGTACTTAATCCTGACTCCACTCCATTCTCATGTGGCCCAAATCAGGAATGTTGCTATGGGAATGGAGAAAGAAAATATCTGGTTTTAATTTTCTGCTGAACTCAAAGTTCTGCAGTTAGCAAAATCTGATCTAACCTTCAGGTTGTGCATTCTCACAGGGAAAGATGAAGAAGCAGAAATTAGCCTTCATGTATTAGTTCTGTTATCAGCAGTTTCTTGGGAGAAATGAATGATAATTTTCTCTTCCTCAATGTGTTCTTGTAACCCCTTATTTCCTTTCCTTATTTTTCAGCCCATCATCCAGAACATTTTTCATCATTGTATTTTTTATTCTAGTAAGAACTTTGACTAAGCTGTATGAAACACATGCATCTATAAAATTCAGATGAGATGTATAATGAATACAACACTCTGACATGTCTCTAATATTAAAAATATGTTGAACAAAGATATCAGAAACTCAGAAATATGTAGGTGGTTGCACAGTATTTCAATAATCTTGACTTCTAATAATAAAATATAGTCTATAATAACTGAAAGAAATCATCTTTACTGAGTTCTCCCATGCCACTAAAATGTGGAACTGAAATTTGGAACCTGATCAGCATGAAGAAGTGTTTTACATGCAGCTACATGTACTAGAAGTTTGCACAATTTTAGCTGTCATGAACAAGATCTAATTAAAAAGAAAACCAAGAAATAAGTAACACCTTGCCTAAATATCTTCAGATTAACATATGATATTGAATCAACAGGTCTCACTACCAAATGTTAGTAAAATAACTGTAGAATGACTCATGCAAGTGAGACAGATGAGTGAGTATCAATATCAAAATTTTGAAGGCAAAAATAAAATCACAGGAAGCCTAAGGATCCAATCCAGAAAAGTTTGAGTTTTCTCTAAGTTTGAAGTCATTAAAGAGAACTGAAGATGCTAATTTCTTTGCTAAAATTAATTGCCACAAAATGTAGCAGATACCAAATGTACCAGATATCAATGGGTTGTAAAAGCAATTGAAAACACTAATGAAAGAAAGACTATTAATTAACAACAGAGGTGTCATTCAAGAATGTGAGGAAATATCACTGGACTCTTCCCTTATTATTATATTCCTGCTTATTTTGGATACTAGGGAATGTGAACACTCAGTCTGATCTAATAGAATCAATCTTAAATTCTTGTTATGTTCCATACCTCCTCAGAGAATCTATGTAATATTTCAATGAATTCTACTTTTGAACCCCCACCCCCAAACAACAGATCAAGTGTCAGCTGAGATACCACAAGCTGTTTTCCACTTTGCAAAGGGTCAGGGCTTTCTCTGTAACTAATTGCACACCAAGCATGCAGCAAAGTAGGCTTCTTGGGAAGTAAATGATCCAAGAACAGTTTAACTATATCAGGATTACATACTCCAGGGATTTAGCTGAAGCAGAAGGATTTGCATGGTATGAAACTCCTGTGAAATCTCTCAACAAAAACATGTTTTTCTTCCTTCATATGGCGTGTGGTCCAGCAGCTGCTACTCAGTGTTTGTATTTTTTTCAACAATCCAAAATATTGAAAGACACTTAGTAGTCCAAAAGCCAGCTACATTATTAATAAGGTCTGCATAATTTTTAAATTATGTTCTCAGAGGAAGTGGTTATTCAGAAGGGTTAGGCAGTGCTCCTATTTTGTTATTGAAAAGCCAGGAAGTTGTAGTGCAGAGATGATGATGGAACTTCGGTTTTCAAAAAGTGTTGCAAGTACACATATTTGCTGAGAATATTGATGCAGGATAACATGACAGGAGCTTTGACCACACACCTTCAATTGCATTTTGTTACCTACTCTGGAATCTAAAGTCAAGGCTAAGTTGGTCAACAGTGCTTGATGTATTGGCAGTTCTTTGACAGGTCTGGATAACTGGTACAATGTGGGCATCATTCACCCCCATTTGCTTTAGGTCATGCATTATTCTCCAGTTCATAGCTTCATAAAGCTCTGGAATAGCCTTTCTCTAGGAGAACTTTAAAAAAAAGAACATAGTAAAAAGGATTAGATGTAGCCATAAATATGATAAATGGCTTGCTAGAAACTACATTAAACAGCAGCGATATCAGCCCAGAGATGAGTTCTGCAGCAATCCTATTGCAAGCCTGTGCAGATGAATGATTCACTATGTGCTTGCTTTTCATGGACATCATTTAATGGAACATTCTATGTCACTAGTCATTTGCACTCCAAATACAGAAGACTTGTGTGTTGCTGTTTACCATTTCATCACACTTTCCTCATTCTCCTATCAACTGATGGGAAAAGAAATGAGAAAAGGCACAATCTGTGCCTCCCACTCCTTTCTGTAGTACTTTATCCATACTCTTTTGACTGCTCCTATTGTAGGTTGTTTTGTTTTCTTTTGTAGTTGTCATTGGGTTTGTTTGTTTTCTTCTGTATAGTCTTTGTCCAGGTTTTTCTCACTGTGCTTTTCTGTACTGTAATCCCCCAGAGGGCAATTTTGGCTACTCAGTTTAGTGCTGAGTCCTGCAGCAAGATCCTCACTGCTTGAGCATAAGCTATGCCCATGTTTTGCACAGTGGCTCTGTTTTCACAGCACTCCAGGGACCCTCATTGAAAACCTGTCTAGCAGGTAGGTTCATGGATGGACTGCTCCCTGTCTGAACAGAGTTACACTATATGGAGTTAGTCCTGGTTAGAACTCAGCCCACCACTGCATACAAACTACACACAAAACTTTAAAAATAAAGGTTCCATTAGGAATTACTCCTGCTGTATTTTTCCAAAGGATGTGTATTCTAAATACAAGCTTCAAATATTGGTATACTATACATAAAGAAACTCACATAATTTTTTAAAGAACATTTGTTTGACAGTAAGTGTTGCAGAGATGAAAGGACAAAATAGAAGAGCAAACTTCAATGATGAAACAAAAAACTACCAATTCTAGGCACCTGTGGAAAAAAAGTTATAACAGGAAAGAAATAGAACTTCCTTGGACAGTGACAGCAAAGATTTGAAAATAAGAACAGAAAGTCTATTTTCAGGATGATTTTATTATAACCTGTTTGGGGATCTTTATCTCCAAGTTGCTTGCAGTAATGCATCTCGTTCAGCTCCTCCGCCTCACGATGAACCAAGATTGACCCTGTGTCTTGGAAATGGACTTACTATCAGTCAAGCTTGTTTGCATTAATGTAGACCACTTTTATTTATCATAGTAATATTCCATTTATATTTATTGCATGCTGCCTCCTTTAGTTGAGCTTTGATCTCAGATTGACCCAGATGTTTGTATAGTGTTCATGGAGCTACTGTTGCTTTTGTGGCTTACATTAAATGAAGAGCAGACCTGAAAAGACCCATGGGACCAGGCTATCTGAAAAAAAACCCAAACACAACAGACATATCAAATTGCAGTTACATCATGCCACAATATTTGCAACATCTCAAACAATACTTTTACACCTCAAGGCATTTACAGCAGTTATTCAATACGGAGTATGTATTATTTTAACCCTTGATTACAACAGATATGACAGCTTGCATTGTGGCATGGTAATCATCACTAAAGCTATCCTGATTCCTTCATCTGTATTTAGAGGTGAAAGGAGAAAGGTTCAGTGAGTAAATACAATTTGTAAAACCAGCAGGTTTTATTTGGTTCCAATTACTCACCTAGAATACTTTAACTGATGTATAAATAAACAAACCAGACATGCTTTAGTGTTCATGGCATAAAACTGTGTGAAAGCAAGCCATGCAGGTATTGGCTGACCCCTCTTGCTCGGTGTGTGATTAAGTCCCTTATGTTAGAGCGCTGGTCTGGAAAGATGTGTCAGATTAAAGAAGAGTAAGAAATGCTTCATGGTCTCTTTTTGGAAAGATTTCATAGCATTCAGTCTATGGGAAGCCTGTCTCCTGCTTCTTCCAGACTATGGATATAACAGGGCTATTTGCTAACAACCAGATTACCGAGACGTAAGGAGTTACCAGCTGGCAGATCAACGGTGCTACCTAATTGTATGAACGCTTCTTGTCTGCTACAAGTGAGAAGTAAAATGTGTGAGCTGAAATTATGGAGGTGGTTTGTATAAGAAATAAATGTTTTATTTTACTGAGCCTCATCTCAATGCTACTTATACAAAATTGTAACTCTGACCTTTGCAATGATTTAAGCTAATGCTTTTTTGTTCCACCTATGGATTAGGTGATATATGCACATATAGACAGCCACTGCAGATCAATGACAAATGTAAACCTATGGAAACTAACTATGGAGACTCAATTGCTTGTGATTATCTTCCCATATCTGATATTTGGTTCTGTTTGTGTCAAAAACTGTAATGGGCATATGTCAAAATTAGGAGACATGAAGCTGTCAGTTTGAATAGGATTTCCATGTCCATAACCTGAACTGTTTCTAGATTCAAGGACATGGGAATTACAACAATGACTGGAGAACACAAACAGGATATCATTTATTAAGCTCCTTCTCGTCAGTGTATTGGCTGCAATGTTGAGCAGCAGCTCCATTTTTTTTCTTTTCCTCTCTTTTGAATTCCTTATCTTGACCTTAGGAGGAGGTTTGATGCTATAGGCTGGAAAATGGTTATTAGTAGATCTAAAGTGATTTTTCTGTTTGATTTTCCACTCCTGTATGTTTGTTACTTCTATTTCTTGGTTTGGAAAGTACTTGAATAGACCAATGCTATGCTCTCAAAAATATCTTAGTCAAAACAGGTTTGAGACTCTTCTCCCTCTGCACAGTGGTTGATCTGGTATATCACTACAGCTCCTGCAAAGGCTTTAGATTTCACAGATCTACAGCATCTATAAAAGAAGTGAAAAGAGAAAGAAAAAGCAGAGACATTCAACTGCTACAGCATTTTTCTTAAGTGAAATCCTAGGGGTCAGATTCTATGTCACTCCACATTATGTGCACTTAAGTTACACCACTGGAAATTGTAAAATGGATGTAATTTGCTTCCAGCTCTCAGTACGGCAGCACTTTACATTACAAGCCACTGCTGTTAGGGGCCATTGAAGAATTGTGCAGGAGAGTTTGTTCCCTCCCTCAAAGATACGAAATTGTCTCCTGAAAAAAGTGGTACAAGTGTCATTGCATGGACTTTCTCTCATTAAATGAGCACTGGGAAAGGGTTGAAAATGTATAGCAGCCTGGTGACCTGGGAGTCTCCTCCAGCTCTAATTTTTGTTATCAAGGAGAAGAAGGATAGAGACAATACTGAATTATGCCTGAGGCACAAGGATTCTCAGAGATGATCACCTCTCCCAGGAAAATGTCAGTCTAAAAGGTTTTCCAATACTTCTCAGTAGCAGTTTTGATGTGAAATTCAGGTGTTTCTCTGAACTCTAGCTGATGTTGGTGATAATATTATTATCACAAATGCCAGGACACTGTTCCAGTTTCTTCATTATTGAACTTCCTTTATGTGACCTTCCACAAGATTATGAATCTGCAGTGGTTTGTGAAACTTCGTAAGGTCCAGTATGAGCTTCCTGTGGTGACAGGACAGCAAATGATTAGAAATACTCTATCTCCACAAGCCATATGGTCAGCAATACAAGGACCCTTAATACAACTCTTCTGGAGTTGCTTTTGCCCTGTTTTCTGTCTTTAATCTCTGACCTAAGCAGTTCAGGCTGGATGCTTGGGATGCCTTTCTGATAGGTTTTGGGGAGTTACATTTAAGTCTTGTAACCTGGGGAACTCAGGTACAAAAGGTTATAAACCTACCTCTGGATACATTTCGACAGCCCTTTCAAAACAAATGAGAAATAAGACCTCTTTCATTGCCCACTTGACTCCAGACAATGTTACTGATATACTGGTTCATTATGTTTTGCAAAGATTCAGATACCCTTTGAACACTTCTTTGAAAATTCTGAGCTAACAACAGAGAAGGGGAAAGGAAAGTGCTCCTTTGATAACCATGTCTTAAAATATTAGTTAACAGTGTAGTAAAGAACTTGAGAATTTACTTCCTCTCATCTTTTCCTTGAGATGGGCATTTGCACTTCTTCAAAGCTGGTGCTGAAACCACCACATTAGTAGCATTTTAACAGTTTTGCTTCATCTGAAGGACAAACACATGTGTGTTTTAGAAAAACAACCTTAGCAATTGGGAGTTTTTTTTCATCTAGATTTGCTTTCCACATGTCCCAGCAATTGTACAACCTGCTTGCCTGCTGCTAATACTGACTAGCTGTAACAGATGTTTTTACCTGTTTTTTAAGGGGCTTTCTCAGATCCAACAAATATCTTAGAATCAGGAAATACACAAAGAGACAACTATTATTTTATGGTACTTTCTTAATTCTAACCATTATTAATGCTTCAGTAACTGTGCCTATATCTTTTTTGACAAGCTAATACAATCAACTCTGCTACTTCAGCTCATCGACTATCAGTGTGGGAATATCATGTTCCAATGAAATTGTTAACCATTAATAGGCACAGTGCTGAAATATTAACCCATTTTGTCTCTCAAGGGTATTATAATCAACAGATTGAGTAGGATTTAAAATGCATGTGTGGCGATTGCTACAGTACACAACACACCAAACTCTGACTTAAAACACACTCTGAAGAGACCCATTCTTTTCATATGCAATATGTAACTGGAATGATAATTAGAGACAGAATGTTTACCGATCTTTCACAGGAAGATGTAAAAAAGGTGTCTACTGCTGCACGATCAATTGTTTTATTCTGCTACTCTGGCAGAGATGTAAGTTATAAAGGAAATATCATAATGAACTTCCCACATAGATGAGCTAAATTGAAAGAGAACTCCCACCAGAGTGTATTTATGCAGATCACCTTATTTGTGTCTCTCATATGCTTCTTCACAAATACCAATCTTCTTGCCCCTTATCTGTCTTACCATTTACTACTTTAATCAGTAAAATAAATTCTAGTGTAATGCATGAACCTTTAGTGGGCTTCCACATTACACCAATCATTACAGTAGCAGCTGTAAGAAAGGCCCTCTTTTGTTAAGAAAACCAAAATACACCACAGCACCCTTCCAATAGCCCAAAGGTGCTAGTTTTATATCTCCAGTATTGTGTGTCTGCCTTTGACTTTCCCTCTGGAAGGCCTCTCCTAAGGTATACACCAGAATCAGAATACCTGCATCTTTTTGCTGATAACATTTGTTTTGTTTTAGAGGACAGTGACTATTAACACACAGCTTCAGAAATCTCTGTGTACCTCTAGGCTGATTTTTGTCTGATTCTTTACAAAAAGTGGATGAGGTGAACATCCTAGGGAAGATAAATCAGAGATAAGAAAAGACATTATCTTTCTTGCCAGCTTCCATCTGTGCAAGTTACTGAGGCAGCCAGATAATCCAGCAAAAAATGAGGTAAATCATAAGGAACATCACAGTTTGAATGGTTTTTATCTTTCACTTACCTGACAATGCCTTAGATGTGTTCAAATACCATTATTTCTGAAACGTCCATGGCACACAGCTCTGATAATTAAAAGAGATTTCTTGCCCTTAACCTCTCATTTTCACAGTGAGTGTGTTAACATGAAGCATTGCCCAATTGTTAAGTCTAGGTATTGATTATTTCAAGCTGTACATGGACTAATATTGTTTTCCTTGTGGACAGACTAAGGTATTTGCCCACAACAAAGGACAAATAGATGTACATCTTTTCTTCAGAGCTCAGAGATTAATTTTTAGAAGGAAACTAGACAAAATGACTTGCACTGCTGTTAAGCAGTTTCTTTCTTTGTTTTCTTTCTTCTCCCACTGAGAGGACCAGTTATAGCACAATACTTCCATTTTTGCCACAAGAAAGGTAGGGAGCAGCTGCTTCCACAGTGGAGGAAACACAAGCTTTCTAGAATAAAGAAGGCTTGTGCACTTTTTATTAAAAACTGCATTTTACAACTGAAATATAATCTGCAGATAAAACAGCTGATATGGCTATTTTGTTGGTTGTTAAAGAGTTTATACTACATTAAATTGACTCCCATGGGTTTAATTTTTCAGTGCTGTTACAACAACCAACCTTTCTTATTCAGAAGGTCAATAGGCACAATGTGAAGTCTTGTAAATCATTGCCTTGCTATTTTTGTAATATGTAATGTGACCCTTTTCACACACCTTAAAAATTATAAACCAAAGCACATATTGCATATCAAACAAATAAATCAGCTGCTATAAATACAGTCTTTCTTTTGGTTCTGGACAGATCAATTCTACTGCATTTCATATGTTTTAAATTGTTTTTGGCTTCACAGGCAAGATCTACTTTTGTATTCAGAAAGCAGAGACCCTGGATTTAATCCATTTTAAAAATTTAATAGAAACAAAGTGACCCTAAAAGCATATTTGAAAATTGTTCCACTAAAAGCCTTAACTATAGCCATAACTATAAATATTAAATAAATTAAATGATTATACTGAAAAAAAGTCTGGTCAGCTGATAAAAACTTCTAAAGCGAAATTTTGAAAAGGAGAGAGAACAAGCAAGAATTAAGCTCAACAATGACCTAATAACCTATTTAGTGTTCCAGGGACACTTTTGTCCACAAGTGTATTCACTAGCCACGTTTCACATGCAAACTGAAATTCTTGATGTGACATCTGGGAAAACTGAGTTACGGTAGGATATGTTTTATAATGGAAAACTGTAGTGTTACAGGAAAAATGTTGTTTTAACCAGGAGACTGTTTACTCAGCTACACAGAAAGCAGGGTATTTTACCTCTTATTCTTGTGTGGGTTTACCTCATATTCCTCATGCCTTTTACCACCCGTATCTCAGGTCCATGCTTATAGTCCTCTTTATCAGTCAATAGTGAGAAATAGATGTCCTTGGTCCTAGTCCTCACAGTTTCTGCCTCTGCTGTAGGAGGAAAAAGGATTGGTCAGAGGCATTTGAAGGGGAACATATGTAAGAAAGGGAAAATATTAGAATCAAGGTGACATAGATACTAAAAAAAAAAAAAAAAAATAGAGCTGCAAAAGCTCTGAGACCTGTGAGGCTTTGTGTTTCTGTGGTGTCAGATCCACACTGTTGGACACATTTCTCAAAATATCCCTCAGTCACAGTCTACAGTGAAGTGACTTTGGCTTTGGAGGAAAGGAGGAGATGTATTTGTTGCACATGTGACTTTCACAATGCTAGCATATTCCATGTTGTGGAGCTGAACCAATGATGAGATTCTTTTGTTCTTCCTTCCTCTATTTCTGCTATCCCAGATTTTACAGTATTCACTACTAAAATGAAACATTCATAATTCGTACTTACTGTAATATTCAAAGACTTGGAAAGACATTCCTCTGACCCAAAGTCCATCAAGAACGTAGTGCAAAACAATTATGAGGTTGTTAGACTAGCAATGAATAGTCTTACAGGGTCCAAGATAGCTGGGAAATGTTGTTTATTGGTGAACTAGTCTTTTACCCAGCTCCATGAAAGAAATTAAATTCAAAGTACAGTGCTTCTTGCATGGTACTTTTATCCTTGTACAAGGCCAGACAAAATTTGACATGACATAAAATACTTTCCCATGAGAACTGGATAGATCTATAGATCATGTCTAGGCTGACAGCCAGGTTGTGATCTGTACAATTCCCTGATACAGACTTGCATTATTTTTTTAGAGTACATCTTTTTCTGTATGTGGAAAGTTATAACTGACACTGTCCTACAAAAAATTGTGTTCAAGTCATGCTGTAACTGTAGTTAAGGAAAAGGTACAGCTTCTTCTTTGTGGTTCATTTAATGCGAGGGCGAAAAAAGTTTGATTTCAATGATCTCTTGTTCAAATCAGATCTGCTTGCAGTTGCTATTCTAACTATTTTAATTCATGAAAATAATCTGTATGCTCACATTTACTTTATTTCAGGCAGAAAAATCCCTTTGATTTTGACATCTAAGAGCTTTCCTCTTCCTTTTACCCCACCTCTCCAGGGAGCTCTCCCAAAACAGTTGTCAAATCTGCCCTTCAATTCCTAGCATTTTCTCTACATTTCTTCCAAATATGTAAAGTAGAGCTGGATGTCAATCTGATTTATATCCTATATTTTACCTCAGAACATGTTTAGAGGAGGAAACTGTGATACAAAATGCTGAGAGTCCGTGAGTTACACCATGCAATATAGACATGGAAAATATTTTCTCTTTTTTTTCTTCTTTCTTTCTTTTTTTTTTTTCTATTTTTTACATTCTAAAATATGCATTTTACAACCAGAAAAAGAAAAAAAAAGAAAAGAACTAAAACTACTGGATGCATACAGCAGAAAAATAAGACATAGCCCCAATTATTCTTGGTTCTCAACCTTATCTGAAAAGTTTCTGAAATTTAAATGCATATATAATGATTTTAGGATAAAGCTCACCTTTTTTTCACCTGTGTCAGTCTTATTAGACTTATTAGGCAATGGGCAGAAACTGATGCAAGAAGAATTTCTTTATTGTGTGAGTGACCAAGCACCGGAACATATTGCCCAGAGGGGTTGTGGAGTTTCCCTCACTGGAGGTATTCAAAAGCTGCCTGGACACAATCCTGTGCCATGTGCTCTACAATGGCTCTGCTTGAGCAGGGAGGTGGAACCAGATGATCCACTGTGGGCCCTTCCAACTTATCCATTCTGTGATTCTATGATATAAACACTGTCATGGGAAATGGCCTTCCTATGCCCATACGCGCTCTACCTGCAAAAACTGGGCTCAACTTCATTGTCTTCTGTTTGTTTTCTTTTTATTAGAACAACCCACTCCAAACCAACCAAAACCCAAACATAATCTCTGAGACATTTTAATCTTTTAATCCAAAAAATTAGTCTCACACATTTCAGTTTGGTAGAAAAATAGTGCCTCAGTCAATGACATAATAATTTCAAATTCAAGACTAGTTGTGGGGTACTTGGACTAAAATACATTTGGAAATGTAACTGTGATAGGCTACAATATAAGAAGAATTTTACATATTAGAGTTTTACATGAGATTTGTGAAAATACTTGGCAGTGTCTTACCAGTATAATATCTAACACATTACAGTAAGCTACAACATTATAATTGCCACACAAGGAAAATAAAATACAAATATTAAATATGTGAACAGTTAATACAGTAACAAAATCCCAGGTAAGCTTTTTTGTAATCTAAAAAAGGAAAGTAAAGAATGGGTAATTTATTAATTTATTTGCCTTGATCAAATTTCCTTCAGAAATGTGTTTTATATAATGAAATATGCATGTTTCAGATGATAGAAAAATATTTTACTGACAATGAAATATCCACAATCCAGCAATAAATACAGTCATGTATGTGGTTATGCTATGAGTTCCTTAACTTCAAGATTTTTAGATGTCAATAATAATTATATGATGTACTCATTTATTATCCTATGTTAAAGAACATGCAGTTGACTTTGAATGACATTAATAAACCTGAAAGCTTAAGATTTCAAAATATTTCAAAATACTAAAATAATCAGTTTTTAGAGCTTTTAAGTAGAATTTCAAGAACATTGGAGTTTTCCACTGAAAATAGGTATTCTGAAATATACAGTAATGTTACTAGATAATTATGTAATTTAAAATGTAGTTCACTATCTGAACTAACCTGCCCTCTCTAATCCATGATTCAAAGGATGTTGAATGTTAAAAGATTTTCATTAGTTGAAGCAACATCATATTGATTGAGTGTAATAGCCTTTTGGGAAATTGCTCAGATGTTTAATCAAGACAGGAGCTCCCAAGGGTGCAGAAAGTTCCTGTTCTGCCCTGTTGGTCGTGGAGACCATGGCAAGATCTCTTCACTGATCCTGGCAGTCATTCACAATGTGCATTTTTTCTGCATGTCAGAAATGGTATAGTGCTGAAAAAGTCCTTATTACTCATGCTTGGATTTCTGCTCCCGGGTTTTACAGGTGTCAATGGTGTGGAGCATGGAGCAGCTGTGGTAAGTTGTGGGGCCAAGAGAATTGCAGAGATGGGTCTCTTTCTTTTCCTGATTGAACCCTCTTTTCCCTCCCTCTCTTTCTATTGCTTTCAGTCCTAAAGATATGCATGGCACACTGAAAGAATGCTTGGGAAGTTCTGTCACATTGTGCTTTCTCATCCTATGAGGAAATTGGCTTTCCTGTGGACTTCTGTTTTCCATTTCCATCTGTATAAACAGAGTTTTGGGGCAGTAGAGCTGAGGACTCCTTCCTCCCTCTGTCATTTACCATTTTTAGGGTGTCTGGTGGGCCCATCAGACCTTTTGCTTTATTGAATTCTGCAGAGTGTAGTCAGGATGATGTGAGGTGTGATACAGCAGCAGGATTCACAGTGACCCTCTGTCAGAAGCACAGGGAGGGGAGACCAGCAGACATGTACCAGAGGCAACCTGGTTATTCCAGGCTGCACAAGCACCATGTGTTAATGTTGTTTCCCTCTCTTGCCTCTGAGAAGATTCAAATCACTGCTGCACAACTTCATGCCAAATACTATTCAGACCTATGCATGGCTGGAATTCTGATAGCCTTCTCAAAAGCAATTTTTATTTTATTTATTTTTAGAGTCACCGAATGTGCCCTATTGACTTACTTTGATGTCATTTGAAGCAGGGCAAAACCTAGGACCCCAAAGAGTTAGCACAAAATTCCTGGGAGATGTTTAGCTAGAAGTCAGGATTTGGGGATT
>JAWWEU010000040.1:28288628-28303356 GCA_035583155.1 Acropternis orthonyx | reverse complement strand
GACCCACAGAATTGGGGCCTAGCTAAAACTAAAACCTTAATCTGAGTTTTTTGGGATTTATCAAACCCATCACATGAAATTGTAATTCGTTCTGAGTGGGGATAGCAAACTTACAGCAAAAATCAGTTTAAATATTTAGTTACTTTGGTTATTGAAATAAGAACTGTGAACAATTTCAGAACCTATGTAATATTCCTGTGGGAGAAAATACTCAGTCTTTGGAATATATGGATGTTCTGGGATGTTGTGGAATAAATACAACTTTCCTCTAACATTTTAACTAAATATTTTCTGGGAAATACAGAATAAACCATATTAAAAAAAATCTTTACCCCTGGCTACTATAATGAAGAAAAAGTATTCCAAATGTGAACTAATGAAGTACAAAGTAATGAATATTTAATTTGTATAATTTACCAAAGTGCAGTTAGGAATCCAAATTACATTCTTCACAAACAAAGTGTTCATTAGGTCTTTACTGTACCTTGCATGCGATCATTACATTTTTTTCCTGTATTACTATTACTATGGTATTACACAAAGGTGAATGAACATCTCATTGAGAGTCTCTAGAAGGTTCAAAGGAAGAAATGGAAACAAGGAAGGTAGTGATGTCTATTAAATTTAAATAAGCTACCTGTTTACAGTGAAAAAGATAAAAGACTAAGCACAGCAGAAGAGCAACTGAGAAAAGGCATAGAAAAGGTAATTGAGTTTTACATTATGGGCTTCTTCACTTGGCAGTGTGAATATTATTGAATTAGCCCTATTACTATAAAGATTACACAAAAGCAGAACAGTGTGAAGGCTTGGTATGAAACTTTAAAAATATCAGTGGAGGTGAGATAAGTGCTACCAAAACTGTGCACAGGAATGTATCAGAGAAAGAATATAGTGTTGTTGGTTTTTTTTTTTTCCAGTAGAACTGAACTATGGCGTGATGTGAATTTTAATAGGAGTGCACAGAAAAATGAAAATGGGAACAGCTAAAAGAGTCCATGCACAAAGGGAAGGATTTCACAGCCAGAACCTGCACAGTAAATATCAAGAGGTGAAATATTTGTATTAAAAGGAATGTCCTTCATACCATAGCTTTATTTAACAGCCTATCCCTTGACACATCCTCTCTGTCTCTAGCTTATCAAATTGACTCTGGTACAAGGTCACATATTTACCTGAAATATAGATTTCATATTGTTTCAAAGATTCTAAGTGAGAATTAAAGGTCAAGAACTTTAAATTACTGAATGTGCACCTAAAAACTGCTCTTTTCGAGTGCAGAGGATCGAACTAAAGTGGTGCTGCATTGCTTCACCCTCTTTTCCAACTTTTCTTTCTTCAATACAACCCAAATTTATATCTGCACCCTATACATTATTTACTTAGTTACTGACACAGATTTTTATGTGAAACACCTCCATAGGGTGTTCAAATAATCTCTAAAATCATAGCATAACACACTCAATATTTCATGCTTGCCTTCGAGAAGGCATCAGGGTTATCCTGTAAAAATAACTGACTTAAAATCAAACTGCTTTTTCCATACCTCACTGAAGTGGGAGAGTGGGGCTGCTGTACAGGAGTCCTTACCCCAGCACCAGGGATCCTGATTAACCATAAGAAGTACTAGTGCCTCAGGCTAGAAAAAAAGTCTAATCAGGTATTAAAAGAACATTATGTTGACAAATTATACATTCTAGGAGTGTATATAGGCAGCATGCTGCATTCTGCACTTTGTCTTCCCCACCTCTGAATGAAAGAGTGAGCTGCCCTTGCCACAGGTCACCCCCATCTATTCCCACACCTTACTCAGCGCTGTAAGTTAGCAGTGTGGCCCAACTGGAAGGAGTTTTGGACAGCTGGCAAGCAGAGTCCAGGGGGATCTCCTGCCTGTTCGATGAAACTCCTGTCCTCTTGAAGACAGAGCAGGCAGGTAGTTGCACAGCCTCCCAGGATCTCAGCCCTGGCAACTTCAGGTGTTGTCAATGGAAGAGCCCAGCAGGGTGCTGGACCAGTACCCCTCCATTTAGCAAGCTGTTTGAAGAACATGGGAATGCATCATGGAAATGCGCAAATGATGATTCACGAGAGACTGCTGACAGAAGGTGAAGCAATTAAAAAAGTGAAATTAGAGGAGAGATGCAAACTACCATCTAAACATAACCAGTGTGTGTAATTGTATACGAATGGACAATTTTCAGGTTTTATCACAGATATTTCTCTTGCTGTGTTAAGGTAATTTAACAGAAAAGTGAGTAATTCCAGTCTTTTTGCTCCTCAAAGAGATCAGCAGTGATGTGACACTAAGGAAGCTAAAGTGAGGCACTAGGATATGGAAAACAGAGGTGAGCTGAGTCCACAGTGGCTGCTACAGCACAGGAAAATGTCACTGACCTCACTGTTCAGGACTCTATTAGATCAATGCCAAAAGACCAGTTTAATTTACTACCTCAATTTGCAGTGTACTCTATTTCCACGTGCCTTAGTTGGGCATATCAATACCTCCCCTGTGAGGACAGTGCAGTTTTGCTTGAGTAGCCAGCTGCGGAGGACAGTCCCTTGTTTGGAATAGGATGCTACACCAGAGGCATTGTTATAATTTCCTGGAAGGCAAAGAATATTTTTTTGTTTTATGGACTATATTATAATCCTACAAAACATGGATGGCTGTAAGGTGACCTCCTTGAAAGTCCATGGACCAGGTTTACCTGAGAGTAGAGGTGCTATGTCACCACCCACAGATGTGTTGTTCAATGGGTTTGCTGTCTGTGACAACCTGCAGTCTCCCAAATGCTGTCTAAGATGAACCAAACCCAACTGCAACCCTTCAATCTTTTGTTCTTTCTCCTTCATTTATGTCTCCAACTATTCTCTTTCCTTCACCGCCCCCCCCCCCACCAATCTCTGTGGAAATGCTTACTCCCCTATGCAGGTGTGCCTCAATCACATTTGAGCTTTTTGTGTGCATTGATGAAGAAATAAAAGCTCTGATCATGAAATGAATGGTATATGGGCTTAACTAAGACCTGTGGTGATGATAATTGCTTCATGTTGGCCATGTCAACAATCCAAATGCAAACACTATGAAAAGTGGTATAGCAGGGATTAGGCTTTCACTGGATGTACCAGACAAGGCTCAGCAAGATCACGTTTTTCATACGTCAGGCTGTTACCTTGGAAAAGATAAAAGAAAGGCGAGCTGGTGGAATAGAGAAGGACATGGATGTGCACGTGGAACAGCACTGAACAGATATTAGCTGGGCATGGCTAAGAGGGGAGTGGTGTGGCCAGGGAAACTGGTCCAGGTCAGAAAACAGCTACCTCATACTGAGCATTCACCTTCCAGTCAGCACTGAAATGTGTTTTAGCCAAAGCCAAATGACAAAACTGGAGTTGAAATGTGGCCAGTGTCTATAAGTAGCCCTTCTCCTGATGAAATAACAGCTGTGTGTTGATGAGTAGAGCAACGGATGGACATTTTAGTGGAAAACTTAGTACAAAATGACAGATTTCTACGTTAGCGACAGATGGGGTTAGGTGTTACCCAACAACGGTCATCTGAAATAGTGGCAAAAGAGAGGTGAATGGCTATAATGTGAGTTGTGCATCCAGAATACCCAACCTCTTCTTACAGGTTTGCTGCATCACTGAACCAGTTCTAGGAAGAACCATGGACTGGACCATTTAGTAGTGAACTATGTTCTGGTTTCCCAAAAATGACCCAACAGCAATGCTGGTATTGAAACAACTGGTGTCTGGTTCTGTTGGCATAGAGTGTGATACTATTCTTTAATGTTAAACTGTGGATGTAACGTAAATATTTTCACTGTGTCCAGTGGTTCTTCAATGAAGCTGTGCAGTGCTCCTCAGGTGAGCAACCTCCCAAGAGCGGTGTTTGTTGGCCCTTGGGACTTTTCAGGGTCATGCTTGGAGCATTTAGCTCTCCCTTGAAGCAGGATTTTGATAAGAAATGCTTTCCTACTATAGCTCCAGAAATAAAATGAATTAGACTGGCAGGTAAGTAATTTGGATTGATGCATTTCCAGCCCCAAGGGTGGGAGACCCCCTAATTCCCTGCCTTCTCCCTCCTGCAGAAAGTGGGACTTCCCACAAAAGAAATGAGGTGAGAGTGCAGACTTGAAGGTAAGCCTGGCTCAGATGAGAAGATTAAAGGCAATTTGCTATTCACATCAAAATGACTTTGGAGCAGCATTCTATAAATATTAGAAATTTCATCAGTTTATTTTTATCATATGTAGGCATATTCCTTCTCCTTCCTGAACATAAATGAACTGGCTTAATCCTACTCTTTTTCATTTAAGAGAATTATTATTCCTTTTGCATCTCTCCTGCTGCTTCATATCACTGCTGAGTATTTATTACGAACTAGTAAAATTCATGGATTTTGCTTGTTTGCCAGGTACAGAAAAATACAGAAAGTAGGCAAGTGCAATGTTTTGCTCTTACTCAACAGGGAATATTATGGCTAAAACACACTATTAGATTATATAACGAAAAGTAGTAAAATTGTTGAAATGAAGCAATCATTTTCATATCTCATGACTGAATCTTGCAAAGGGCTGATGCTGCAGTATTCACAAAAAACCTGGGATGATAAGCAGGAAGACCGTGGCAGTTTCAGTTGCACAGTACTGCATTATGGGAAACACTCAGCACCAGAAAACACAATTTTTCAGTCTGTTTCAGTCTGGGGATAAGTCTAACAAGTTTTGTCTGGTAGAAAGACTTTGCATTGCAAATTGAAGCCCCTAGTCAGAAAGCTCTCCTTAGTCTTCCCCGTGCCCAAAATCAATTTCCTTTTATCTTTTTTATCTGCTCATTTTCCTTTTTTCACCATTTTCCTTTTTCCCTTATTTTCTTATAATTCCTCAAAAATCTTTCACTTTCTCCAGGGACCTACTTGTTAAAACTCTATTCAGCAAAAGAGGAGATAAAGACCCCACTTCTCAAAGAAATCTGTACATTTAATTCTCATCAAAAAGTTGTGGGCTCATGTTAACACGCTTGATATTTGCAAATTCAAAATGTATCTCGCAAAACTTCTCTGAAAAGGAATTATATTCATTGTGCATGGAAAATTCTCAGCTCATATTACTAGTAAACATTTCTTGCAAACTGGTAAATAATTTTGATAGTTTTATTTTAATTTTATGACCACATCTCAATTATAATAAGTAACTATGTATATAAAACCTTTAGCATGCTAAAACAAAATAAATTTTTTTCAAACACTTGATAATATATAGGAGTCATCCAAATTATGAAAAATCTGCAGGGAAACCTTCAGAAATAATTAAGAATGTTTTATTCAGGTGTTAGTAACATAAGATGTAAATTTTGCATCTTGAACTGTCACTTTTCATCCACAACACAGGATTATTTAAAGATTCCTGAGTGTATTCTTGGTTTTGTGTTTGTTTTTCTCTGTGTGTACACATATATAAGTAAAAAAGTGCATATACACTATACATGTACATACTACATGTATATGCTCTTGCATACACACGCTCACACAGCCATATACGTATCTCCATCCATCCCTCATATATAAGCTCTATGCCTATACACACACACAGAGACATACCGATCTATATATCTATATATTTCCATTCATCCATAGATAGTTCTTCCCACACCTAGTTTTGTGGAACGCACTGTGTATTCTTTATCTGTCTTATAAAGCCATAAGTATGTAGAAAGCCATGCACAAGTCCAGCTGCCATATAGAACATCAAGTTTAAAATTGTGATCAGTCCCAAGAAGGGGGAGCGTGCATGCATGCACAAAGCAAGTCTGAAAAATTAAAACTGATCCAGTGTCCTCATTACCTCCATCAATGATATAAAGATGGCAGGAGGATTTGTGGGCTGGTACCACTCAAGAATGATTCAAGGTAATTAATAACATGGGACCACCATATAAAATGTCTTGATCAGCCACTCAGAGAAATTATAAGAATCACCATGATGATGGCCTGGGAAGACCTTGTAGATTTGCAGGATTCACAGAACATGGAAGGATGCCCAGAAATAAGGAACAACACCCCACATTACAGTTTGGTTTAGTTTAAGGAAACTAGTAGTACAGAAGTTTACATGTATCTTCAGTTATTGCAGAATACGTACTTTCAGCTCTGGATAGAAACTTCCAGGAACAACCTGAGTAGGATGAATGTGTAGGACTGAGAAACCAGTTTGGTAAAGATCCTAAAAAAGAGGAATTGTGGAGGAAAATAAGGTGAGGGAGTTCTGACACGACCATCATTTACTCAACATCTGCTCAGGATACACAAAAATCTGTAACAGGACATATGGATCCCAGCCTATGACTTTCTGGAAGGGCAGAGTCTGAGCACCTGTGAAGTTCTCAGGCAGACTGGGTCTGTCTCATTAACTCAACCCACTTGCACTATGGATGGTTTGAGCTGGAGCAGCAGGTGAAGTACTTTTCCACAAAGTAAAGAAAGAGGGTGCAGGTTGCAGTTAGTGCTGTGCTTACTCTGCCTTACTCTTCACCCTACAGAATAGTCACTGCCATAGGTGAGCTTAAGGAAAGCAAATAAATTGCCATTAAGCAGATTCTACTATACTCAAATGAATAACCACATTGAGAAATATCACTGAAGGAGGAATAGGGGTGTGAAAAATATTTATGGGCAATTATAAAAGTGGCAACTTCATACAGAGACTTGAAAGCAAGGATTCTGAATCTGACATACCCACGGGACTCAAGGAAGAGACCCATAGGTGAGGCAACAGGAAGTTGAGACGGTGACATTTTGGCTGATCTGGAAGAACAGGTGTCAGAAAGGCTAATAAGTCATCTCCCAGAGAGAAGAGAGAAAGTCTTGTCACTGACAGTGCTGAACATTAGGGGAGCAGAGACTCAGGGGCAGCCTTGAAAGTTCAGTTCTGGACATACTGAGTTTGATACAGGATGGCAGCCAAACCAAGGTGAAATATCCAAGAAAAAGAGTATGAGCCTGAGAGCATGCATATGCAGTGGAAGGAGAGGTAAATCTGAGAATTGTTAGTACAACCAAATGGATAAATCTACTCAGCAATAAGAAAAAGACTAGAGGAATATGACAGCCACAAAGAACCTGCACGATTATTCATAATTGGATATGTCTTTACTTCCCATTTATCAACACCTCATTTAACTGATGTGCGGGTTCATAGGCAGTTAGCAAAACGAGGAGAATCCTGGAAATTACAAAACAGAGTAATGAATGTATGGTTTTACAGGGGAGACACAGGCAGATAGTTTAGATGACCTTTGCTGTCCCAAATACTATAAAAACTAGGCACTTCTCGCTGTACAAGTTTATAAGCTGACTGCAAACTTTCATGCAGACAGAAGTATGACATCTGTCCAGAGAATGTACATGGAAGAACACTTGACTCTGCCAAAACCTTAATGCTGAAGGTATTGTGTTGGAGGAGACAGATACCAGCAGTGGAAGGACAGATTCTGCTACCTAGATCTGTGACTGCCTGAGCCCTGGATGCTGCACTCTGAGTTAGGGACTGCTGCTATGCCTAAGGACCGTTTACAGTTTAGGAATTTTACCTTGTTTGAGGATTTTATAATGTTATATGTTTATCCTTTGTTTTACTGAGTGTCCTGCTGGAATTTTCCATCCCTCATGGCTTGTAACTCACCCCTGATTGACCCCTGCTGGCAGCAGAGTAGCATTTCCCTATATGGCTTACACCTGCCCTGTCTTCCCAGTTTTGGGGGTTTCTGCCTTGTTTGGCAGGACCCTCTGTGACCCTTCCCTAAATTATTCCCAGGTTCCACCCCATTCCAGAACCTTCTCCCCTGATCCTATATAAGCGGGGCACCGTGTTGAATAAAGCAACTTTTTTGGAACTTTTACTACCTCATCCTCAGAGTGTTTCATCCCATCACTGTGACTTCTTCAGGACTGCTTGCTTTCCTGATTTTCTCAGGACTGATTTGTTGAAGCACTGTCATTTTATTACACTTCCTATTTCAACCAGGTATTTAATGGTAAACAATTCATCAGATGATCTCTGGTGAATATCAAAGACTCATTTGTAAAGAAATCAACAAAAACTGCCAAAAGTAAAAAAACCCACATGGGTAAAACAAACCTTTGCCTTTGAAATTAACTACTTTTGAAACATCTCTTACACCAAAAGCAATGCAAAGCAGGAAAGTGAATCGACGAGGAACCTGGAGAGACGAAAAAGGATGAAACCAGACCAAATGACAGATCACAAAGCTGGGGAATCAAGTAATATGCAAATTGTGGTAATCAACAAGGATAACAGGAAAAGCATGATCAAAGCTAAACTCTTCTAATATGAATTACTCCTAGGATACGCTAGAAGTGCATTAGCACCCTGTAACCACAATAAAAGAGCCAAACAAAGTAATTTTTATCAAAGAGTAGCACACAGAAAGAAAGAATACATAATAAAGTAACACATGGTAAGCAGGTTCCACTCTTGCCTACAATTAATTCAAGAAAGGGGCAAATGATCTCACTGAGATGCATGACATTAAAGCAAAAATTAACAAGGAAAAAAACCCCAAACCCAGTAACAGAAAAAACCAAACCAGCAGCCAAGATTCTGCATAAGAGAGCTGAAAGCATTTGAAGAACTGAAAACATGATGAAACATAGCAAAGCCTCTCAGGAACCATGGAACTAATTAAGCCACATTTCCTAGGGATCCTCTGTATTCCTTATCTTAGGAAATAAACCCATCTCCTCTTGTTCTTGTGAATCCCACCTCCAACATCTGTTAGGCACCTTTTTCAGTACACACTGCTATCCTTCTATGTCACTTACAGCCCCACAGTACTCTAACAATCTCCTGACAACAGTCTTCCCCATTTCCCTCCCTACCTTCCATGTCCCTTATGACCTTCAATGACACCCTCTAGCATGTCCCACATCTCTGGCATCCCCAGTTTGGGTTGTCCTTACTCCCATGTGTCCAATGCTTCACCAAGTCACAGAACTGCAGCGATTGGAAGGAATTCCGGATGTCTCCAGTCTGACTCCCCTTGCCCATGCAGAGCCAAGTAGCAGAAGTTACTCGAGGCCATGGCCAGTTGGGATTCAAATGTCTCCAGGACAGACTGCACAGTCTCTCTGGGCCACCTTTGTTAATGTTTGACCACACTCATAGTAAAACAGCATTTTTTATTTTCAAGTGGAGTTAACTGTACAATAGCTTTATTCTGAGACCCCCAGTGTGATTAGCTCTGAGCCATACCACATTCACCTGCTCAGAGTACCCTTAACCTCAAATCCTCAAATCTGCATGTCTTGCACCTGCATGCAGAAGTTGTCATCTCACATGTCTTCTACCACTGTGTTTTGCTTGCTGGCCAGGCAGAGGCAGCACCCTTGGCCAGGATGTGATGGGCCATGTGCATGAACAGCTGGCAGCCTTTTGGCTGCTAGGCAAACCAAATATAACCATCAGGGCTGATCTCCCTCTGTTTACTCTTGGCAGTTGTCTTAATAAGGTCTTTTCCTCTATGCAATCATCACTTGAGATCTGTCTGACATGTAATTGTCCCTTCACTTGGCTCAAAATTGGCAGCAAATTCAAAAACTTTTTACAAATGCTAACAAAGAAATGAGGGTTTTTATTCCTTCCCACTGACAGTGCTTTTACGTTAGACTCTGAACCTACTTTAATATTTCCAAAGATGGGAGGAGTTAGGCTTACAAATAAAATCAGCACCTAGCCACAGAATGCATTGAGAATAAAGAGGTAAGACTGGCGATGGTCTTGTGACCCAAAGAGAAATTTCAGATATTCATGGTGGATATTATTACCATCTCTTCAGTCAGGGAAAGTACTTGAGAGCCCATAATAAGGTCATTTCTGAAAAAAAGACAGTATACTTCAAAAATCTTGAACCATGTGACATATTCCATAAAAATCACAGGTACTGTGATCCCTGGGCATTGGTCTTTTTAACAAAGCTTCCAGGGAATAAAATTATATTTGAGCAAGAGAAAAAAGAAGGCATGATACCAAATTCACTTGCTAAATCAGTGAATGGTACTGAGCGCACCTTAAGCTCAGAGATCATTTTTCTTTCTTCCAAGAAATCTGTAAAACAAGAGTCACATAAAAATAGCTTGTAATAAAAAACAGGTTGCCTGGGGAAAAGAGTAAAGCTATTCTAAAAGAGCATCTGAATCTATGAATGAAATGAACTAATTTAGTAACACTGAAAAATATTGCAGAGACCAGCTTCCAGCTGAGACAAGTTTAGGAAAGCACCTCCTGGATTAGTATTTTGGCTCACCTGGTGGAAACGTGTTGAGGGTCTCAGCTGGAGCCTCAGCTGTGCTAATGTGCAGGACATACATTGGAAGTCCAGATACCAGATGGGGGATTTTGCTTATTGCTTAAATTGGCTCGCATGGCTAGCCACCAGTTGGCAAGCCCTAGGAGCATTTTAGTTTTATATCATGCTAAAAAGCACAATAGCAAAGAGGGGAAATGAAGAACAGGACTACAGAGGTAACTGTATTCTCAAGCAAACATAGATGTGATTGCTTTCTGTGTGATTATAGGAGTCTTGTATTTGCCATTGAAATCTGGCATGTAATGATTCTCATTTTAAAGACAATGAAAATAAAAATATATCAGTGTACACGTACATACAAATATACAAGGACTTCTAGCTAAAATACTAGAATCTGGAAAACACTATTGACATTTATGTGTTTTGGAATCCCAACTGTGAGAAAGCTACGTACTGAGCATATAGCAAAGTATGCCCTTTGCTGCTTTAGCATATTGAAGCTATTACCAAAGCTACCTTCCATTGATGTAGGAGCCAGACATTTAGCTGTCTTTGAGAAGCTTCAGTTTGTTTTTAGCTTAAATTTTCTGCAGGGCTGAACATACATTTTGCAAGGCTAATGCTGTATGGCCAGATGAAAACAATTGCACAGCCTAAGACTATCTCCACTCCACGTTTCTTTATTTCAAATACAGTGCTATGCTCACGTATCAAAACAGCTCCCAGACTTGAGCAAGAGACCTGAGCAACTCAAGTGCAAAGAGGGTCGGTCCATGATATTACATATTCAAATGTCAATTCAGTTGGCTGGTAAACTGATACTTTGGGCTACTAAGGCCACTAAGTCCAACCTCAGTGGTAGTGCAGTATTTTCTACTGTATTTGTCCCAGTGTGTCAGAAAGCCATCCAGCTCTACAATCTTAGGACAGAAGACAAACTTTCACTACTGTGGGGGCTTCCGCATCTTCCTTGGAGGACCTTGTGGACACTTTTGGTCATCTCATTCAGAAACTAAAATGAATCTGTTAATTCCAATGTGCTTATGCACTCCTATTGTCAAATGATGTATATTAAGTTATTGTCAAAGTAGAAGATGTAATAATATGTTAGAAAAATATGCTATAATGGGAAGACATAAAAAATTACAGCTATTTCCGCACACTCACAATTTACTGTATCACTTCATATCACTATACTTTGCTGTCATTACTATCTTTTATTTATCCTACCTGCTCACTACTTTACTGTCACTTTACTGTATAACTGTCCTTTTCAACCCAAGCCCCCCAGAAATTCCAAATACATGTCAGGAGAATTTGGATCAGTATCCAATACAGCTGACATCTAATCCTAACCCTTTGTGACCATTGAAATCAGAATGATGAATGTCAGTGCCTGAGGCTATGGTGGCCTGTGGATTGCAGGTGATTCCAAATCGGAACATCATGTTCAAGATTTATAAAACTATCTAGGGACATCTATCTCATTTCCGACTTTCAGCTTTTGGCTAAACAGAGACCTCTTGTATTCTTACAAACAAGTTACCCTTCCAGAGAAATGAAGGGATTTTTAATTTTTAAATTTAGGAGCTTTTATGCTCCTCTGAAAAGGATTAAACCCTTAGCCTGTGGTAAAGAATACATAAACTAGGTGAATTTGAGACAAAAAGACTAGTGTCTCAGCACAAGAACCCAAAAGAAAACTCCCTCTTTAAGAGAAATTAATAATCTTTGCTGATAACTAGTTTTGATTTGTGAGCTGAAAGGATATAATCATGTGACTAAGAGGCAAATAATCCTCAAGTGGAACAATTAAATTCCTCTCAATTGTGACATAAGGACAGAGCAGTCCTCTAAAACTCTGGAGGTGCCTTTCTCTTTATTAAGTAAAGATCATCTACAATTACCATGTTAAATTATTTGCAAAACTTCTCTATATTTTTTGTCTCTGTAAAATTGTTATTCGGATTTGCTTTTAGCATGGTTATTTTTCAAACCTAAAAAATAAATATTTTCATGATTCATCATTCTTATATGCTATTGAGCATTTTGGTTATTTTTCCCCATGTCTCATAGTTTGGAGCACAATTTTGTGTCCTGGATTGGATCACCGTCACAGCCATATCCAGTGTCTTTATGCCTGGGCTGATGTTCAAGTTTGTCTTTCTACTCAGTAAGCCACTGTGCAAAGGACAAATGCCCACCACCACTGCATTTTGACTGAACAGCCATGGGACCCCTCTCCTGTACAGGTGTCAGTGCAAGGAGCTAACAGTTCTGTGTCCTGAGGATTTTGTTGTGATCATCAAGGACATGCTTTGCAAATGAACTGCGTGAAGGCATGTAGATGGCTCAAGCATGTATCTAGAGCTAAAACTGGTCTTACATATGCTTGCTCTGATTTAGACAAACTGCACCCCACAACCTCATCTTCAGTCAGGATCTACATGGCAATACAGATCAGGTTTGTGGTACACGCCACAATTCACACAAGATCTCTCTGAGTGTGGTGTAGCTTCCTTCCTTCCATGCATCCAAGATTTTCTCAAGAGAAAGCCAGGACTTGGGGAGAGATCATACTCATTGATCTGGGTTTCTCCTCAGCTGCCTCTAGCCCAGCTGTGCCATGAGGGACCAGGATACCAGCACAGACAGCACAGTCGATGCACAAGACCTCGTTCACCCCTGGGAGAGGCTCCTCTCTCTCCACAAAGAATATAGAGACCTTGGGGTCAGCAAGCCTCTGTCCTGAAACCTTACAGCTAGTAGAGATGAATTTAGGCAATCTTTAACTGATGCAAGCTGACACTCAGCATCCATTCATGGGGCTGACGTAGAATACAATCAGGTTTAAATCAGCTTGTTGGATTATCAAAGCCTGTTTAAAAGATATCTCAAATTCATTAAGAAACATAATGAGATTTTATTAAAATGCTGATATTTTGCAACCTTTTTACAGTCCAGTTATTTAGAGCTCACCCTTAGTAAAACTGCAGTGAACATTGCCTTCCTGTTTAATAGGCATTAAACTGTTCTGATTTACTTGTTTTTTTTGCTTATTTATATAGATTTGGAGATTTCCCTCTGCTAATGCACAAATTTTCACTTAGTTTTGTACAGATATTTTTATTTTCAGCTGCAAGAAAAAACTCAGTCATATCATAAAAATTCCTCTGCATGATACATATGTTTTCAAGAGGGCCCAGAAATGAATTTTAATGTCTAGAGTATTTGCATTTTTTCTTCCACTAAAGAGAGGAAGGAGTATAATCTCAGCATTATCCTGATTTATACTTTATGGGAATGTATGTAAAAGAACATAAATACTATTACTGCAATTTTGTATCATATTTCATGTGTTTTTTGGGTTTTTTTTACTAGTGCTTCCCAGTTTCATCTGTTTACTGCTTTCCTCATGAAAGAAATGAACATGTTGATATAAAATGTTACATCAAATACACCTGTGAACATGCACTCCTGTTGACTGGATTTTAGAAAATAAAGAAGCTTGTTTCCAAGCTTCTGCTTTGCTATAGAAAGAGAGGGTAAACAGCTTTGCTTAAAATCTTTAAAAGTGCTGATAGATATAAAATATTGAGCTGTATTCCAGTTTCATTCATACATTAAAAAGAGGTTGGAGGGTACTTAGGAACAGAAGGAAATGGAATTAGGAAGAATAGGATTGTTTGGCAGGGTAACTAGAAAAGTCCTGGGCTCAGGGGGTGGTAATAATATTAGAATTAATGTAACTAGCTATATTGCTGCAGTCTGCAACTGTGGAAAGAATTCTGGAAAAAAGGGAGAGGTTGTGTATGCTTTTTACATGTAATGGCAGTTTATTTCCTAAGATTGCTGTTGGAGCAGAAACCATATTTCACATTAATATCACTTAATATGTTATTCATTGCCCTGGGCTCCAGGAACGAGCAGTGAATTAGGTCATGGTGAATAAATACCTATCAGTGTCCATCAAATGACATTCCTCATCTCCTTTCCCTCTTTTTTTCCGTTTCATGTGGTATCAAAATCTCGTTCTGTTGTATTATCAGGCAGTACATGACAGAGCAAACCTTTCTGGGGGTGGCTATAAATATATAGTTCCCATTACAGCTAGCATCAACCTCAATACAAATGGTAAGGCTGATGTAAATCCCCCTCATTTTGATGAGGTATGTGCTGCATTTGGTCAAACGAGCACATTTTAAATGACCCTGAACTAATTACCTCTCAATGACATGGCACGAGGCCAAACCAAGGGCCAGCTCATGTGGCTGGAGCCGAGGGGTCTCCGTGCTGTACCCAGGTCCATCACTTCTTCTTTGTCCCTGTGCTGGTTTAAAGGTAAACCAGCAGGAGGAATGAATCTAACTCACAAACAGATTACAAGTCAGAATTACAG
>JAWWEU010000040.1:28272353-28288528 GCA_035583155.1 Acropternis orthonyx | reverse complement strand
AAGCTGCTGCAAATGATCCATTGTTAGCAGTTCATGAGGGGGCCAGGTGGAACTCTTTTCTATGGGGCATGCAGTCCCATCCCTGGTTCCACCGTTGAAAAAGAGAGAGGAGGTGATCCCTCTGAGGTGCAGGGTTAGTAGAGGAAAGAAAAATTCCAAGATTTTAAATCCATAACAGTCCCCTTGCCTACAGGTTGGCAAGAACTGATTTTAGCAAATGCTGGCTTATGAATGATGACTTCTGAAGCTGCTCATCAGCAAATGATAGTTGCCCAATCCTTTTTTTTTTTTTCAAATGATCCCATTTTCTTTTTATCTCATGTACTGTGCCTCAGACAGTTGTTGATATATTGCTATTTTGATATACATTGACATGCAGCTCCTGAACTACTACATAAGTGATGCAGGCTGCTGCAACAGTTAATTTATAGCCTGTAGACACAAGTGTAGCTCCTGGTGACGCCCAGACTGTGTGCAGGTGACACTTGACACTCTGTCAGGCAAGAGGCAGTTCCTCACACCTCAGCATTACCAGATAATGGAAACTTAGCAACCTACCTCATCAAAATATGATCAGAACATTAAAATTCATGGGATAGGCATGATTATTGACCTGCATTTAGCAATGCACAAGAGTTGTACAACTTTATTTGCCACTGACATCTGTCCCAGGCTCATCACTGGCCCTGTGGCTGCTTTATTGTGTTCAATGAGAGCCCAGCACTTCCCATCAGAATTAAAATTCAGCAGGCACTGCCAAAGAAAAAGTGATCTGAGGTCTATCTATAGAAGGTTTTGTTTTGAAAACTGCAGCCTGAATTAAAAAAGAAAAATTGGCTTTTCTGTGTGATAATTCCAGTCAGCCAATGGGAAGAAATTGCTCTTTTGTCACCTGGATGAAATGAGAACTAGTTTTGACTATACAGTTTCCCATTAGGGGAGAATTCACTTTAAATACCTAGTTAGAGACCTGTTACTATTTTAGGGCAATGCCCTGAAGGGCCTCCACCTTGTCTCTTCTATTTATGCATTTATACTGCTTTAGTTAAGACTGTGACAGCAAAGCTGTCATAGATGCTGTATTTTCAAGAGGCCATGGGATCTTTTTTAGCACAGTAATGTGGTCATAAAAATGTGCTTTGGGCTGCAACCTGTATTACAAGATGTGAGCCAAGAAAGAGACTTATTTGAACAAAGTAAGCCTTTCCATATCAAGTAGTTGGATTTTTTGAAGTTCCACATGTGCAAAGCATGAACACATTTTAGTGATGAGAATAAAACTTTGCTGGACCACCTTTGTGCAAGAGTCCTAGCAGTGTAGGGGAATACAGAGGAGCATGCATTCTGTTACTGAAGACAGGTGTCTGCCTTTCTTTGATGTCAGGAAAATAGAGAAAAAAATGAGTATCATCCTGACAACACAGAGTCACTGAGCGCTAGACTAAAAAGCTGAGCCATGACTAACCCAATCCAAGGCTGACAGGAAGAACATTAATGGTAGTGACATAGGTAGGTGGGACCATGGTGTTCTTTATATGTAGGTTTTGTGAGACATGAGAGAATTAGTCTGTGCTCCTAGCATCTGACTTGGCTTTACTGCATTCATTTAGTGCTGCTTCTAGCTGTGCTTCATGTGGTGTGCTTACAAGAATTTTCCTGCCTGAAACAGAGAATAAATGTCTGCATCATTCAGGCAGGAATTTCACTTTTGCTATGGCGAGGGTTTCAATAATGAAAGCTAAAATTTATTTTTAGTCTTTTGTCTCAGGCACAAGGGCCCAGATTTTTAAAGAACATGTGGGCAAACATGAGGGAAATGGTCAGGGAAGTTGAAGTGAATCAAGGAAAGGTGGGAAGACAACGTGAGTAAGTTACAGCACATTAAACCTCCATGTGGCTTTTTTCACTTGGAAATAAAATGTCCTTAACTGGCTGTGCATAGCCCCTAGAAGATACTCAATGTCAGAATGCTAACTTTACAAATTTACTTCATGCACCTCACCTCCTCTGGGTATCCTTGTGCAGATGAGCCCTAGTTAACACAAAGAATGACTCCTGTCAGTTAAGCTGGATCTCTGCAGATAACTTCTGTCAAACGGACACTTTTTAAAATTTAAACTGTACTTAGATAAATACTCAAACTTTCTACCTAGGCAACGTTTCCACTAGGCAATGTTTCCACTGAATTTTGTAGAAGGACTGATCCAAACTTCAGACTGTGGTCTCCAGAATGAGAGAGGGTTTTTTGGGTGGGTGGGGAGGAGTCCTAGAGTCTCTAGGTCAGTGGATGTAAGAATGATTGAAGTAAGTAGTGAGATTATAGACTTAAATATTGGGGTTAATAATGCTACCTGGTAAATAAAGTAAATGCAAAAAGCTGGAATGCCATACTGATAAAAAGCAAGATAAGTGTTCAATGAAAAGGAAAAAATTATGTTCCCATTCAGTAAACAAACTAAGTTTATTCAGAATTTGAAGATACAGGACAAGACTCAGGGCTATTTGGAAGGATGAAATTTAAGTTTTGACTAAAGCAGGCTAAAATAGTTGAAAGTTTTTAAGCAATTCTCTCTTTCTTGAATATGGGCAAACACCAGCCAGCAATTACAGCTCCAGGGGGATGTGAAGCAGAGAGCCATAATACCTAACTCACACCTGAAAATACAGTCATGCTTCAGGTCCATCTTCTGTTTGAACAATGATGGACTACACTGATACCACTCTGAAAGGCTGGAGTGATCCAAGATGAAAACAGGACAGGGAATAAGTGATAGGGTTAGCCATGAAGCAGAGTGGTAAATGAAGGGCTGGTTGGTTTAGGGCTCATGCTTACCCAGTGCTAATTACACTACGTTGAACTATTGAACGTGGCACACTGCACAGCCACAGGGAGCCTATCTCTTCTTGTGAAAGGGATGCTGGAGTTAGCCACATTTATATTTACAGTAATTTGTGCTAGTGTGTGTCATCTCATCAGTCTATTGTGCACAACATCTGAGGATATAAATAATTTTGTATTGTCCTTGGAATTATCTAGGGTGCACAAAAAATCCAAAGGGATGGTGATTAAAGCGGGGGTAGCTCTAGCAGGACAAATTTGTTACAGATAAATTGGTATTTCTGACCATTGTTTAAGGCTACTGGACACTAGATTTGGCAGACTGATTTGACAGTGTTCTGTTGTTTTTTTCCCATGGATAATTTTTATCTTCTCTTGCTTTGAAAGCTAACTCACTTCCTTTGAAGGACAGTAAGCTTGACAGGGTTCAAGCTAAGCTTCTTGAACTTAAATCCAGCATGGATATCCCCTGACTGAATCAGCTTTAACTTGAATTGTATGTATCTAATATTTCACACAATTATACTTCACAGAAGCTGAAGACTATGTGAATTCTAGTGCTAAATTTAATCAAGTGCTTGTCCAGTGTGGAAGTGAACTATCTTTGGAATTAATGGAAAGAGACAAATGGAATCAATCCCTGGGATCTTGGTTCTATCCACTCTACACCAAAGGATGTCCCAGAGAAAAGACCTTCAGTGGCAGCTGAAGCCTGAAGTCTGATAATATGAGAACTTAAAACTGCAAGGTATGAAACCCATGAAGAATGGTACACTTCATCTGGACTGTAGAATCAACAAGAATTTAATAAGTTAATCAGATCATCACTGTTTGAGTGCACATAAATTTGAATTGTTTCCCCATTATGAAGTGCTTGTCTGTAAATTATTGCAGAGAAAGCAATTTTCAAATTAATGTCTGAGCTATTAGAAAATACAAAGGGCATTTTCATTAATTGGAAGCAGCTTTCCTTCCTCTCTCTTTATCATTACCTTTGTTACTAAGAATCAGTTTAGTGCTCAAATTTATTGATGTGTGTGATTCAGTGGCATTATTTGTTTAGAATTTGTCATATACCTGGTGGAATAAACTCATTAAGTGCAAATGAATAGTTATGTAGTCATCAACTAAACTGAGTCACCGCACTTCTCATTACAGTGCCTTTGAACACAGCTGGAAAGAAAGTCTCTATGAAGGTTACAGCTTCCCTCTCAGAGGTAACCACCATTAATTTTCATCCCATCTTTGGAATGGCTTCTTGTTTACAGATAGTAAGACTCATTCTTCAGCAGAAGACTCTCAGTCCTTCTATCTGAGAATGTATCAAAGCAGTGAGCAAACTATTTCATATTTCTGCTGCCACAATGCATGTTTTCACAGTAAATAGAAGCTCACATTCAGTAAGAACTTTGGGAAATGCTTTAAAATCACTGTTTTTGGAGATAAATATGATATACATCTTCTAAGGCTGACAAACTTTCTGCCACTGAAGGTTGAAAGAAGAGGAGCAATTGCTGACTGCAGGACTAACTAGGTTCTCTATTTCAGTAAAACTGCCCATAAGGACAGGAACTCCTCATTTCAGTCAGAACTCCTGCAAGGGAACGTACTGTAACCAATTAAGGCTAACTTGAGCATGGAATTATCTTTTTGAGAAATAAGCTTTGCCTACTTGTTTGGATGCTTTGTTATACAGTTAGACTGAACTCCAGTTTGTTGATACTTATACCATGCTAGCACCTCTTTTGATGTCCAGTAAGACAGGGACTTGCATAAGGCACTAGCAGTAAGGCAATACATCTCAAGGAAACAAAGGATTCCTACTCACTTTTTACTGGCAACTGGAATATCTTAGTTCACCAGAGGCAAATATCTATAAACTGATACAACCTTTTCCAAAGTCAAAATGCATCAGACTTATATGTAACATAAAGCTTTTGAAAACCCTATTGCTTGAGAGCTGTTTCACTGAGAATGCTGTATGCTAGAAAAACCATATGGGGAAAAAAATCACACTAAAATTGACAGTATCTAATCATCTTGCTCACAGCTACAAACAGCTCAGTTGAGTTTTTCATCTAAACAGTCTCAATACATTTTGTAAGCATGGGGACTATGTTTCTTCTCCCTGCTTGCTCAAATCCTGAGTTCATTTGTCATGAGGCAAGAGACATCTATGAAGGGAATATCAGCTGCTTCCAGCATCTGTAATATTGCCCTTAGGCCCATGCATTCCAAAATACACTGGAATCTCTCCACCTGTCTTTTTAACGCTTGTGGAGCACAGGTATGGTTGCAACAGTGTTTACACAAGATGAGAGCCAATGCCCCTGGAACTCAGCAGGATTTTTTCTTTCAAGGTCTGGGGTTTTCAGGCAGAGCATACCTATGGTTATTTCACTTTAGACAACTTAACAGGAATTAGTTCTACTTCCTTTTCTTCTTTTTCAATTTTTTTCCCTGGCACAGGGATGTAATTAAAGACCCGGGGAGACATTGGAAATGCAACCAATGAGAAATTTGATATAGCGCATATAAAGTTTGCTTCAATTAGGAATGCAGAATTGTATTACACAGCACATTAAATGGCACATTAGCAGATGCAAATGCTTCCATCAAACTAAAACTGGTTACTTTGTTTCTTAGATTATTTTTGTTACAGTAATTGTGTAGTTTTCTGGTTTTCAACAGCAGACAGAAGAAATGATTCAACGTTTCTCTACATGTGGGTTCTAGATGTGGACCAATATAGCTTTTCTACCTGGACCACTGCATGCAACATGGCATATGAAAGCAACAGAGACAGGAAATGTTCTTTTAAACTGCACATTTAATTCCCAGAATTGCCTCCCCCCCGGCCCCCCTGCCCCACTTAGAGATTTAAAACTCTAAGTAAATTTAGATGTATTGTGCAAACTGCTCAAACTATTACTTCTGTGCAGAGCATCCATGTTCTAAGAATTCACCTTTCCCTGGAACTAAAAAAATCGAAAGAAGAGCAGCTGAAAAGATATCTACAGGGGAAAGACAGCACTGCAAAATGGGTAACCTCAGTTTGGTTGAAAAATGCTGAGTTATTCCCCAAAGCATTTTCTCAGGGAAAGACATTTCTGTAAAAAGGCAGCTCTTGAGTGCAGGAGAACAAATCAGGAGTCAGAAAAACAATGCAGAAAGCACTGGTGGAGCAGGAAGGGCTTTGAGGTGTAGAAAAGCTGCACCTCTGGCAAACTGAGCTGCATGGCTAGAAGACATGTCTCCTGTTTTGTGCCCTCACCCCTCTGCACAGAGCTTGTTTCTGAAAGGGCCCAAAGTCAGGCAGGTGTGGGAACCACAGCAAGTCTAAATCTGCAGTAGGCTCTGGTGAAGAAGGTGACTTGATGACGCTCCCATTAGATCAAAAGGTCCCATGTGTGTGTTCAGCAACATTCCCCCTCCTCTGCCTTATGGTAGAGGAACATGGCACGGGAGAAATTGCCGATCATTGCTTCTGCCTGGTGTTGAGCACTGCACCTCAGCATCACCACTCACCATGACATCATATCATATGATGGAAAATATAGAAAGTAAGCAGGCATAGGAAGGAAGGAAGATCATCAGCACTCACCAACCCCTTCAAACTGAAGTGCAGTCTGTTGCTTTACTTCCCCTACCACCTTCATTAATGTCCTATTTCTGCTAAAGCAGATAGGTAATACAATGAGACAAGAGAGCTGGTGGCCTATTTTACATGGTGAGGGGATTGCTGTTATATCCCACTTTACTTTTTGCACATGTTGATTTGCAGTACATGAGCAGACAGGAGCTGTCAATACTTTAACATCTGATGGGTAAACTGGAGTGAGCTTTGCTGACTGGAATACCATAACTGTGTAGCTGAAGGCATTTTTCCTCTCTAGGCTATAATGACAGGGAAATTTATGTGACCTTTCCTCTTTTTGCTTCCTTCAAAGAAATGTGTGTGTGTGTGACAGATTATATTAATGTGGCTAAGGCTTGTAAGCAGTTTAAATGTGAGTAATATGGTAGTTGCAGTTGGGTGGAACTGGTGGTAATGGTGAAGTTTTATGGACATTTGGTAAAACATTTTGAAATAATAAAGTAAAAAAAGCTATTAATGACTCATTCATTTAGTACTGTCATTGTAAACAAAGTAATGGCTATTACACTGGTGGTTTTACATTTGCATTTAAAAGCAGATTTTCAATAACAAAGCTGGAATCAGTCCAAACCGGATCACACATACAGTTAAAAAGCTACATAGTAAAAAGCACAGATAAGACCTTTCAATACTGATGTGCAGTAGAAAGTCCTAGGGAAAAATGAAAAAATAATTTGATGTCTTTTCTGACCTCCTTAATCCCCTTGTGGAGATTGTGCTTGTTTGACCTGATCTAACTAGTTTTAACTCACTTTGTTGTTCCTGGAATGTATTACTCCAAATGCTAATGCCAGTATACTCACTTTATTGATACAACCTGCACCACGGTGACAAGAATAGCCAGCTCTTGCATTCTGTAGGCCATTTTGCTGTTTCTTATCCTTCTAGGTAGGCAAATGGTTTTCTGCTTTATTATTATACACTTGGACTTAACAAATAGCATGAGAAAAGCAATAAAAAAAGAGTGCATTCAAATTTCAGCTTTAAGCCAATAAAGACTGAATATGTAAAGACTTTCCTTGTGTATAGCAGTAGTGATATTTCAAAGAAGCAATAGGAAACACAATGCCCCTGCCTGCCACCCCCTCCCCCCCCCCCCCGCCCCACCCCAAATTTAATCTCAGCTAGTCTTGGTCTTCTCTGCTTGAAGTCAAAGGGAATGGCCAGTATATTTGCCCTTGCTAATGCATAGGGTGCACCTGACTTTTCCCCTAGATTAGCTGTTGAATCGGCAAAAAGTGGTCCACAAGCTGCTCTACAAATGAAGAGTTGTGGATGAGAGGCAAATCTGAACCTTTGGCATAGCTCTGATGCTGCTCTGACACATCAGGTTGGATGCAAGGAACCAGTGGGCTTGTACAGTGGTCCTGCTGGGTGCAGGGTGCTTCAGTCTAGCAGTCGCTTGGGATGGGGTTTGGCCTGACAGTTTGGCAGTATTATTCCTGAGAAGCTAATTTGCTTCAAGCAATTAGGTGAAAATCTTCAGATTTTGGACCAGTTAAGTATGCTGAATTGAATCAAAGGAGCACCAAGCAGAGAGAGGTATAGGCATCCATAAGCTTGCAGAAATACCCCATTCTCATCTTTGTTACTTTTCCAATGAGAAAATTCATACCTGTAACAATTCTGCACTTTGGGACCTCAAAATTAAGCTATGGAGAAAAATGAGTGCATGGAGAAAAAGCAAGGGTCAACTCTAGGTTTATATTGCTTTTTATTACAAAACAGTACAGTAGTCTACCTCATCTTGGAAGTTATCAAAACCAGAAAGAGTTTTTGAAAGCTTTTGCTGCTCTGAAGGTGTTCTAAAAAGCTTGCCTTTTACAGTTTCCTTATACTGGTATATATGATTTGAAAGACTGCTCAGGCAATCGACCATCTTCATAATGCTAATGACTATTAAAAAGACCAAACAGTTGCATTTACTATATTTGGTCAGGATGTAAATATGTCACAAAAGATGACTGGCAATTTAACAAATTCATGGTGATCGGGTTCATTTTGCAGTGTTTACTTTTTTTGAATTCATCATAATGCTGTACAGCATTATGTGTAATTCCCTGTACAGCATTATTTGTAATTTCCTGTGGAAGGTACCAGTCCCTTAGTACTCAATTTCTTTATCCATTCTAAGTTGTAGACATTTAGTGAAAATAATAATAAAACCAGCAATATCCTTCACAACCCAAGTGAACACAAAAATTAATAATCTCAGAAAGCCTGTATTCAACCTGACACAGTGAGCAATGCAAATATGGTACAAAGTCTATCTTTACATTTATTTGCAAATGTGTATAGATATGCTTCATATAAATTAATCCTCTATTTCATTATAAGGAAGGAATTATGTCTGTGGTCAAAAGGGTGTGGTACAGTTAATCTGATTTAGCACAGCATGGGAAAAATTAATTGAAAGTCAGAACTGCATAGTGTTTATTATAAAGTAATTTCACACCAGCTCAGGATTAGCATGGTAACAGGTGACAATAGGTCATTACTATGTTAATTGAAAGACAGCATGCTTTTACAAAAAAAAAAAGGGGGGGGGGAAGAAAAAAAAGGAAGCAAAAAGGGATAGAAACAGGGATAGAGACAAAATGAAATTAAGAGGAAAAATATTAAAATGCAGTACTTTATCTAGGGCTGTAGTTGTATGGGACATGTTCTAGGAAGAAGATAACTCCTGAAAAGAACTCCTAGGCTTTTGATGATAACCTTGCATTTTTCACCATGCATGAAACATGCAGATGCTTGTGCGACTCTCCTGTACAAGTTAAGGTGGTCACCTCTCTTTCCACAAGAACAGGCTGAATCTTCAAAGCAGTGGCCTGATGTTTTCAGCTTGTTGACACTGCTCACTGGCCCAGGCCAATGGAGGCAAAGGGAAGTGGAGTCTGTCTACTTACCTGACTTGCCCAAAGGCAGTGTCGGCCTAAACAAAGCCACTGGGAGCTGTGAGATTTTGCAGCAGCGTTTAACAGAAGAGAAAACTCTGGGTTTGTTCCTTGATGAGAGGATTAATAAAATAAAAAGGCTTTCAAACCACCAATGGAAAATTGCCTGTCACTTTGATAGCATGCTGAAGCATGAAGCCGGGGCAAGCTCATCCTTCCACTTCAGCTGCAATGCCATTATCCCAGCTCTGAATGGGGATGGTCCCACAGTGCTCAGCTGCTCTCCTATTGTGCAGCTTAACAGACACGGATATGTAGGCATTTCCCATTATATGCTGCAACCTGAGTAAGCAGTCCTGAGCTGCCTACTTCAGCCCATCAAAAGAAATCAGGGATCTATTTTTCCCCTTTTATTTGCATAATAGCAAAAGATGCTAAATCAATTTTGGGAGCAGAAGATCATTCTGCAGGTCCTCCAGCTGACAGAATACAAAGGACACAATATACACTTGTGCGTAGGTGAGAAAGATAGAAAAGAACTCTATATTAACTGCAGTCACCAGAAAAGGACCTTTGCTAATGGAATGTTGTAATTTAAACTAGGATACTTCCTGAAACCAAAACAATATGCCTATGTAATGAAGCTAGCTCTTGCTCAAAGGAAATGGAAATTCAGAGGTGCAGCTGGGACCTGAAAATGGGAAACTGGTTTTATTTCCTGGAAGAAATATTTAAGCTCTTTGGATATCCTCATTCAGCCTGATAGATGAGCTGATGAGGAATATGACCTTTCTGCTCACTCTGCTTCAGCAAAGTTTGCAATTCAGTGTGACACAGTCTGTTGTAATATGTTAATTTCGATGCAGTTCTGCCAGAAATATTAAGGGTGATCCCTGAGACCTTTACAACCCAGAATAAAATCCTTTCAGACTTCACTCTCACCTAGAAACATCCTGATTAAGGTGCCTACTTATCTAATAAAGGTCAAAAGAAAGGAAAGTGTAAAAGTTCTTTGATTACTTACTACAAAGAAAAGAGCTCAGACAGAAGATGGTGCCCTTGCATCCAGTGCACAGTACAGTGTGATGTGGTTGTTGAGAACAAGAGCAAAAGTGTAATGCTGCTCCTGGTCAGACCATACACCATTCTAAACTACTGCAGAACTAAGGTAAATAACTTGGTACAAGTACTCCTGAGGACAGAAGGGGTAGAAACCTCCTCACCAGTCATAGAAAAAAAGCTGTATAGTAGAAATACTTTCACAACCCCAGCAGGAAAATCTTTTGGGATAGTTAGGGCAAAACATGGCCTCAGGTCTGACTATGGCCAGGTGATATGAATTTCCTGATGATAAGACAGATTAGTGAAGTTGAAGACTAAAGGATCAGGCTCACCTGATCACTTCAAAAAGTGTACTGGGGCTGGTGGTTTCTTTTGTGACCATGGTCTAATTATTTGCTCAATAGAAGCAGCCAATTATTATTTTTAATGATTTGTCTTTTCTTTGCAGCTCAGAAAGTCAAAATCTCAACTCAGGCATTTGCAGTAGGCATCTCTGCTCTGATGCTACTCCTCCTCTGCAAACAATCTGAATCATAAGTAGCAGTGCTGCAGCCTGCTCACCCCACTATCCCAACTCAGCCCCTCAAGGACAAACTGCTGAGCCATCCACTGCACTGGGCTTCCCCTGGGGACTGCCAAAAAGGCACAACCAGCACATTCCCTCCCCTTGGGTTTGCTGTGGTGATGGCTGCTTTCTGGCAGCACACAGGCAACACGTAATTGCTATAGGCAAGAGTAGAGCTGAGGGACTTGGAGTCAACATCGGCACTACTGTTGCTGCTTCAAAGTGCCACAGATTCTGTTTCTCGCATGTTCTCCTTTATGCTTTCCATTTTGTTAAAAAACAAACAAACAAAAAACCAAAAAACAAAAACCCCAAACCAAACCAACCAACCAAACAAACAAAAAACCCTAAAAAGAAATAAGAAAACAACCAAACTCTCAAGCAAGAAAGACAGAGTGGCAAGAAGAGTGTGTTATAAATGCATTGGTAAAACTGATGAGACAAAATAGAAAAATCCTGTGTATGAAGCTGCAGCAAATGTAATCTCAAAATATTTCCCAAAGCAATTTTTCCCTATTCATTTGTTCTTGGCTGTCTCTGTTGTTTACTCTGCTGTTCTGTGATCTTTAGCAATAACAGTGCAATTTAAACTCTGTGCAGAAAGGACTCTGCCTTCTCACCTTTCTGTGCAGCTCAAGGATAGCTTACACAGCCATGTTATGGCTTTGCCCTTCCTAGATGACGAATATGTTGATCTGGTTTCAGCTCATTAACTCTCTAAGGAATCTCTTCCAGCTTAGCTGCCTGCAAGGCTGGTATTGCCCATACTTCAGGATGAGGGCTTATTTCCTCTTTGAATTTCTGAACAGGTGTCCCAAAAGGCATAGGCACTACAAGGAAGCCCAGGGAGCTGCAGGGTGTCCTTTGGAAATGAGCAACCTCTCTTAGGATAATGAAATTTTATGTGTTGTGTTTGATGCTCTGGGATTCATAAAGGTTATCAGTCAGGCATTTATAATAAAAGTTCTTTCTGCTTTTCCTGGCATGCATAGGGAAGATGGGAATGTTATCGTTCTGACATTTCTGTCAGAAGTGGTATTTGAACCACTGGATGATTCTGACAAATGCCACTGCTGTCATCTGCTGCTCAGTTTTAATTATATCTGACTGAATCTTTCAATGGCAGCAAGCAGAAAACTTAATTAGTTGGTTTAAAGGCTGATCTTCAGAGTCTGAAGAACCCGAACAGCTTTGCAGTATTTCTGCATGGAGGCTGCCATTTTCAGTCTGATAATGCAAGCCAGAAGAATTAATGGTGCCACTCATAGGAAGGTAAAAGAGAGAACGACTAACATATAAACACCACCATTTTTGTACGTGACATGTCAGCAAGGCAACCTTGTGTCTAAGAAACTACTGTGCTGGCGCACAGGTGGGTCTCAGACAAATGGTAGCAGAATGCAGGCTAAAGACTGGGTGCTCATGGGAACACACAGCAAATGAACATCTGTTACCTTAAACAAAATGTATATGTTTATTCTGCAGCGGACTGCAAACACTGCACTATTTGGAAAGACTGAAAAGCTGGCACTTTCTCACACACCAATGCACTGTTCAAACAAGCTGCTCAAAAGAAGATTGCAGCAACAATTTATACTACCTCTGTGTTTGCTTTCACAGTGTTAATGTATTTCTCCACCATATCCTGGAAAAACAAGCATTAGTAAGATGCAATGTCAAACTGCTAATATGATGCAATTAGAAGTTAACATTACATTCACATACTGTTTGCAGGATGCCTGTTGGGGAAAAAAAGTAACTGGAAAAACACTGGGCTGTGAATCTGGGCAGCCTCATAGTCATGTGGATTGGTAGATGGGCTTTTTTTGTTGGTGAGGTCACATCCTCTGGAATGGTGCTGCTAGTGTCCTTCAGGATATTGCTGAATTTTATCATTTGCAAGGAGTGGGCTGGATTTTATACATAAAATGTTCCAAGAACTCTGTGTGAGCTGCAGTCTGGAGACAAAGCACTTGATGACTTACCTAGCCCACAGGACTGATCAGCTGTCATTGTCTTTCCCTGCATTCAAAACCTTTGTCCTTGTAACTTATCATTGACCACAGAATCACAGAGCACTGAGGCTGGAAGGCACCTCTGGTGGTTTCTTCATTCAACACCCTGCTCAAAGCAGGATCAGTTAGAGTAGGTTGCTCAGGGATGTATGTTTCAATCAGGTTTTGAATACCACAAAGATTGGAGACTTTCCAGCCTCTCTGGGCAACCCCTATCACTGTTTGACTATGCATGTCAAAAATAGGCTTTTCTGTTTAATCAGATTTTTCTGTATTTCAGTTTTTGGTCACAGCCTCTTACTGTGTTGCTGAGCCCCACTGATAGAGGTCTGACTTCATCTTCTTTCTTCCCTCATCAGGTATTTATACGTATTTATTAGTTCCCCCTGAGCCTTCTCTTCTCAGGCTGAATTGACACATCTGTCTCAGCCTCTCTTATGAAAGAGTCCCTTAATCATGTTTGGGGCACTTTACTAGACTGGGTCTAGTGTGTGAGGGAACCCAGGACTGGGGGTTCCCATCACTCTCCACTGATGTGGTCAGGGCACATTTCTGGCTCATATTCAACTTAGTGTCCACCAGGAAAGCCAGGTGCTTTTCAGCAGAGCTGTTAGCCAGACAGTTGGCCTCTAGTGTACACTGGTGTATAGGTTTATTCCTTCCCAGGCACAGGGCTTGGAATTTCCTTTTGTTGACCTTCAGGAGATGCCTGTTGGCCCATTTCTCCAGTCTGTCCAAGTCCCTCTGGAGGGCAGCACAACCAGCTGGTGTGTCAGCAACTTTTCCTAGTTTTGTATCATTTCAAATTTGCTGAGGGTGCACTCTGCCACATTGGGTAGGTCATGAATGAAGAGGTTAAACAGAGGATGAGGGAAAAAAACTGACTAAGGAAATTTTATGGCTTCTGTCACTATATTCTCAGAGAATCACATATCTAGTTGATCTCTCCCTGCCCGGATGCTGACTATGCTTCTAAGTTGAATCCCAATTCACTGGACATAAAGAGGTCCGTGAACCCATGTAGGTGTACAACTGGATGACCAAAAGTGTGCAGTCAACTTCGCTGGTCTTCCTCTGCAAGCATAGGGGACATTTTGTCTGTCTCTCTTCTGCACTATCAATGGGCTAATTAAAACATCATCCTGCTGTGAAGGCAGCTTCTTTTCCCCTCTGTCATGAATTATTGTGGCGGCTCATCCATCAAGGTGAGTATAAATAAATACAATAATATACCTCCCTGTAACATTGTAGGGGAGTTTAGTTAAAGAAGCTCTTTTTGCCTTGGATAGTGCTTTTCCCAACAGCCATAAAGCAGTGTATTTATAGGACACGTGACATGTTTTGTTTATCTTTGACATTTGATATCTTAACATTTTCTAGGACATACATAATGAGCAAGCTGAGTTTTTACTTTCCATTAGTGGTTGAAAAGTAAAAATTACATTATTTTTAGGTTTTTTTCTTTGAGTATATTTCAGAAGACAGTAAGGGTTTGCATTCAAATAACAGGCAGCTGTTTTGTCGGATGCAAGTTGTTTGTACCGCCTGAGGGAGTGACACCCCAAAACTATTGGGTTGCAGAGTGTTAGATTTGAATTGAAACAAAGTCATCAGTACCTTGCAGTGCCCAATGAAGTCCACAATATTACCAGGCACAGAATACCCTATGAGAATTAAGAATCTCCTCAGTGGAAGTGTCACAAGGACTCAATGTGCTCACCAGCAAGGAACTGTGCTGTGGTTACAGTAAGGTCCCACTGTGGCATGTGAGGAGCTGATGTGGGTGTGAGTGTATGCAGGGGGTTGTGAGCACTGTTGCTTCTATTCAAATACAACCTCCTGCAAACAGGTATTTTGGTACTAAGCTGTACAGGCCAATTTCATGGCAGAGAATCCAAGAAATCACCTTCTTTATGCATAAAGGCTGGAATTACTGCTTCCATCCTCCAGCTGCAAAACACTGCATCACGTTTATTCTTCAGCATCACCATGAGCGAAAGAGGCCATCACAGCCTCCAATACTCCTCCTTATCCATGTATGTCCTTCTTATTCCTCATGTCCTGATCTTAGCAGTTCTTGGAGGGCTTTCCCTGTCTCTCCACATGGCTGCCACACATTAAAAGCTCTTAGGCATCTTCATAAGGACTTTCATGTTTCAGCTCTGTTTCACTGCCATGTTCACAAATGAACATTTCCATGCTGTGGTATCCTGCTGAAGGAGAGAACGTGGCTGGTGAGCAGCCATGCAGAAAGGTATCTGGGGGTACTGTTTGGCAACAGGCTGGACATAAGTCAGCAGTGTGTCCTGGCAGCCAAGAAGGCAAATCCCATCCTGGGATGCATCAAGCAGAGCATCACCATCTGGTCAAAAGAGGTGATTTCCCTGCCATAGTCAGGATTGTTGTGGCCTCACCTGGAATGTAGTGTGCAGCTCTGGGCTTCACAATTCAAGAAAAATGTGAAGGTACTCAAATGTGTCCAAAGCTGGTGACAGGGCTGGAAGGAAGGTGCTATGAGGCATGGCTAAGGACTCTCACTTGTTTGGAGAAAAGGAGGCTGAGGTGTGACCTCATTGCTCTCTACAGCTTCCTGAGGAGAGAAGGTGGAGAGAGAGGTGCTAATCTCATCTCCCTGGCATCCAGTTACAGGACATGTGGGAATGGTGCACCAGGGGAGGTTTAGACTGGACATTAGGAAGCATTTGTTTACCGAGAGGATGGTCAGACACTGGAACAGGCTTCCTAGGGAGGTGGTCCATGCCTAAAGCATTTGAACAATAAGACTCACTGCATCCTGGCAGCCTCAGGAAGGTACGTGGACAAGAAACTGGAAATTTACAAAAGGTCTGGATTTCCTTTCCTGAAGAGGGGTGTGTGTGTGTGTGTGTGTGTACGCGTGTGTGCATGCGTGTGTGAACACACAAGTGTTTTCTGCTTAAGCCATGACAGCCACCAAAGACCAGGCCAAGGATGTGTTAAAGCTTAGGGAAATATGGTCCACACATGCTTTTTCAAGTAAAAAGCAATAAAAGCATGAACTCCTCTACAAAATGTTCCTAGGTTGTTGTTATTGTTTTGGTTTGACTCTTGGCAAAATGCCAACCACTTCCCAATGTGACAGAGTTTCAGCTAAAAGAAGTGA
>JAWWEU010000040.1:28253163-28269098 GCA_035583155.1 Acropternis orthonyx | reverse complement strand
AAGGAAGGAAGGAAGGAAGGAAGGAAGGAAGGAAGGAAGGAAGGAAGGAAGGAAGGAAGGAAGGAATGCAGCCAACTTAAAAGTGCAATGTAAGCTTACAGAGCCAGGAAATTCAAATTTTACATTAAATTTAAAATCCAAATGCCAAAAAAAGAAAAGTTAGAAGCTCATACTTACACCATGAACTAGTCTGGAGGGGGAGGAGGCCTGCATTTTTTCTTTGAAATGCTGCTGCTGACCCTTCCCTGGTACCTGAGTGTATCCCAGAACACATCCTAACCTTCTAGATGATACTGTCACTTTGGGACTCTTGTATACCAGAAGGACAGCTTTGCTTTGGGACATGCTTGTACATTTATTGAAGAAAGAATCATTCAGCAGAGAATATTGGCATGAGATGGATTAATTAGTTAGTAAGGACTCGGTCCCTCCCCATGGTCCAGTGACTGTGGAAAACAGCACATATGTCTGGATGTAACTCCACTGTCAGTTTTACTTTACGGTTCACACTAGTTGTCAACAATATGCCTGTAGCTCAGCCCCACTACCCACAGCTGTCACAATCAAGGTGGTATGAGTATATGAGGCAATCCATTCTTCCTTTGAGCTACTTCATTTGTGGGGAAAATAAAAAAAGAAAAAAAAAAAGAAGGGTATTTCTAAATATCTAACATGGCTCACTGGCCAAACAGTTTTTGTTTGTCAAGTAGTCTTCTCCATCTAAGCAATCCTTACAATAACTTCACTTCTTAACCTTGCAGGTATCAATATTTTGAGCTGCTATATAAATCTGATTTTTTCCTGCCTCAGAACTAGAAGAGTCAGGTAAGGGCCAGGAAAGTCAATATCCTTAATTGCCAGGAGCAGGAATAGCTGCACATAGCTGAAGGCTCTCACAGTGAGAGGTGAACCCTTATCCCAGAAGAACAGAAACCAGCTTGCTCCCAAGAAGGGCCCAGGGATTATACTTGAGCTGGCTGCCTTGCCACATGCATCCCAAATCCCAGGTTGTACCTTGTTTCAGAGGTGTCATCCAAAGACAGTTGTCCATGTAGTAGTTGACATTAGGGCAAGATTAATGGCATCTGAAAACCTGGGCAAAATCTATACATAACAGCTATCTGCAACTAAAAATTGGAGCAAAGTCCTTAGCCTCACAAATGCAGCAATTGCCATCCAAGCAAGTGGAATGCTCGTCTTTTAAACAAAGAAACATGTTTCAGAGCAAAGGTATTTAAAGGAAAAAAAAACCTGTTCATGATCCCTCTGCAATATCCTTTCTCGTCCTCCAGGCAGTATCCAATTTCCCTCTCTCAGAGTAACACCACCAGGTTTCTGACAGCTGCTCTGTTTTGCTGTTGCCAAATGCCAGTCCCCATCACATTCATTTTAACTGCACTCCAGAAGGGTAAATACTCTGAAAAAGCAGTGGGTCCATAAAATGGATATTAATAGAGCACTTAGCACATACATGCTTGTGATTAACAGCTTAAGGGTTAAAAACCCAAATAAAACAAAACCTGGAGCGATGCGAGCCTTGAGTCAAGCAGTGTTTTATCACTAGAGCCATGTCATGCACCAGGGTTGCTGTTCTATAATTTGTACCAAGAAATGTGGGTTAGAAATGAATATTAGTTATACAAAAACAAAAACAGTCAAACATCATGATATTAATGAATAGTCAAATCCCCATCAGTTCAGAAAGCATAATGCTAAAATTGCTGTATTATCGCTTCTGAGGTCCTTGTGCCCTCTCACAAGGCAATGTATCAAGCACAGACTAGATTTTACCTCTGGTTCCTCTTGTTCAGTTCAGATAGTGTTAACAGTTTCTTTTGAAAAAAAAGGAAAATCTGATGCACTAGGTTTAGTTTGTTGTCATGATCATATCAAAAATACCATTTTCCCTTTAAGGATACTTATATTGGAGAGGAAGATTAAAGGATCCCACTGATTTTAACCTTGCTTGTGGTGAGCAATGCTTCTACATCAGCTGGCAATACAGTTGTCAATTGACACAAGCCTTTTTGGCAAGGCCATTTTGTTGGCTTCATAGGAAAAATTACCTCCCACTGGTCTCAGCTGGGTACCAATGTTGGGGGAAGAATGAGTGGGACATTAACACCTTTCCCAGCAGTGACGTGGCCATGGTAACACACCTATGCAGCTCATCGTCTTTGACTTTTGGTCTTTATCCCAGGGCTGCAAGCAAGCCTGCTAAGTAAGATCTAGTCTTGCTCCAGTTGGAAAGAATTTTTGTTTTTATGTTATTTCATACCAAAAAATAATAAAATGTTCTCACAATGGACGAGTCTTTAGAGATTTATGACAACATGAAATGTTTTTTGTTCCTTCTCTTTTAGTTTGCCTTGGTGCTAAAATGTTATTTTCCTTAGCAAAAATTCTGACATTTGGAAAAAAAATATATGCAGGAATAAACTACATATGGAATGTCAGCATTGGATTCCACTGATAAAGAACTGCTGGAATGAAAGAGCACAATGATGAGTTCTGCCCTTCATATAAACCAGCTGAGAGCAGCAAGCAGGAAAACGCCTGCCATTGAGCCCCTCTGCACCGCCACCCTCAGTGGTCTCGCAGCCCCAGGCTGGGATTGGGGGTTTATTTTCCTGCTAGCAGGAACGATTGAGGCATTTCATTAGGGCAAAACTCAACACTTCTCCCAAAAACTGCTAAGGAAAAAAGTGTAGTTAAGAAAATAGGAGAGAAAACGTTGGGCTGCTGGAAGTGCCCCAGACTAAGGATTAGGCAGGGGCATGTCTATTTCATCAGGTGAAGAAGAAAGGAGAAGGTGGCTGTGCTCTGGCAGGCATGTGCTGAGCTAGAAACCACACCATGTGTGCCACCAACAGTACTACTGTATAACCTCTCAGTTTTGTCATTTCTCACTGGATTTTGACAGATCTTGTCAGATTTGGACACATTTCAATTTACAGCCTATTAATATACTATCAATAATGTTTATTTTTTTCTCTAATTATTATCTATTACTTGCCTCCCCTTCTCTCCTCTAGTTAGACTCCCCACCCCACCACCCTCCTGTTAGGACTTTTCTCTAATTAGACATGTATTTTGCTACTTTTCTCAGTGATGAATTACATTATCTGAAGATTCATGTCCTCTGAAGTTGGGTATCACATTAATTTGAGAGGAGCTCTGAGTAATGATCTAATAATGGGAGGAAAATGGTAAATACTGTGTCTAAGGGAAAGGCTTAACAGTAGCCATTGTCTGGGGTTGATAGCAGCTGAACTCTGACTAGGAATGAACCTGTTTTTGAGTATGATCACTGGAATGCAAGGAGGGAAACAACCAAACCTCTGTGCTTTGATGTCTCCAGAAAAAGAAGGTGTACCTTTCTAGATGACTTAGGTTGGGCAAAGACAATTCCTTGGCTCACCTGCAGGTGTGATCTGGTAACATCCCCTTGAAGCAATACTGACTCACCCTGTGATCCTTCTGTCTTGGATTCCACACTTTTTCTAATTTAACAGGAAACAGAGTAAGTATTTTTTATTATGTCTGAACAACTGCATGCTTAGTGAGGATTTAGCATTATGTTTCACTCAGTCTGCTGGGGAGAATTTTCTGATTATCAAACTGTGAACTGTCAGTGGCACAATTTTCCCAAGCACTTGAAGAGCAGTGTTCTTATGGTATTTCCATGCCTGGAGATGAAAAGAGCACTGCCAATGCCAACTGGTGCCAAAAGTGGTTAGACAACAAAAGAGTGATTTCCAGAATTATAGTTTGGAAATACCATAGTGAGCCTTTCTGCATCTTTAAGCATATCTTTTAAAGCCTGATGCCAAGTGACCTCATCACCTAATTCTGCCATGAAAAGCACTACCATCAGTTAGGAACTGCTGTGAGTCAAGCACAGGCACAATGAAAATGGGGCTATTAGGTAAGATCTTTGACCTCAGTGACTGCCCAAGACTAGTAATTTCAGCTTGCTGTTAACTCCCTTGGTTTCCAGCAGCAGCAGCTCCGAAGATGCCCCAGTGGCAGCTGAGGTGCCTCTGCTGCATGGAGAGACAGGGACTCCATCAAGCACCCAAACAAGTTGTCTTTGCTCCTAAGCCTCAGACAGCTCCCACTGGGACTTCTAGGAGACATGGGTGTTCCTTAACAATAAAGGTACACCCTTAATTCATTTATTTTCTTTTCATTCTTTATTTTTCTTAACTCACCTTCTATAAAAATGTCACTCCTAGATTTTCTTGCATGAGGTTTGGCTCAAAGTTAGACATATGACGTGTTTATGTTTTGTATGCATAGAACAGATAGGAGGCTCAGCCAGGGAAAGGACTCAGGTAGTTACATGACATCTTACAACACAGTAATATATCAATGAATCATTCAATCAACTAGTAATAGCAGGTAAAGGAAAACCTGAAAGACCTGCTCACTTCTATGTGTTCTGCAAAATAAAAAGCTAATTGACACAAAATAGCCTATAGAATTATGTCCTGTATTCTTGAAATCTTTATATGTTGTAAATATCATTGTCAATGAAATGACTCATACTTTAAAGGCAAATGCTCAATTTAATTCAAAGCTCTTGATTATTTTTTTTCTTAAAGATAAGCAATAATTTATTTCTCTTTCATTTTCACAATTATCACATACTGCCCAGCTACATGACCAATGCCACTACATAACACAGGAGAATTGCCCACTTACACTTTACTTGGACAAATACAATTGCAATTTACAGATTAAATGTACTGTACAATATGTAGTTGGAAAAATGTCAGTCTTATCTATATGAGGGGATGTGACATGATTTATAAACAGATTCAATCTAACATGTAAAACTTTAAAACTTATTAAGCCAAGGATACAGTATAAAGCATTTTGTTTTGGTATTGTATTGTTGCTGAAGTAGAAAAAGCAAAATTAGAGAAATAAATCCAGATCTTAAGTTATAGGAGATGTGTAAGGTTAAGAAATTAATTGGCTTCTCCACCTTTTTTTGCTTTGCTTTTTTTTTCTTTTTCTTTTTTTCCTACAAATGAATTAATGTGAATATATTGCAGGATAAAGAAAGACTGCCAGATAAAGAAGGTACTGTTATATGAAAAACAAATGAAAAATTGCCAGGTAATTTTGCTTACAAAAAGATCAAACTATAAACAGTCACAAAATATATAAAAATGCCACATTGAACGAGGCAATCGTACTCTACCTAAACTGGTAGTATACTCTGTGAAAGAAGTTGTGTTCATACAGTAGTAACTGATAAAAAGGCATTGTGCACTCTCGTGCCATCTGGGGATTTAGCACCATGTGTCATCAGTTCTTGGATTGTCATCCAGTTGTCCAAGATTTTCTTGTTTCTCTTTTTCATCATCTTTTTGTGACTCAGTTCAATAATGTTGATTTCCTTTTTGCCCTCACTGCCACTCTGTGGACTTTCCTTAAGACACTCCAGCCTGCTCCTCATCATGAATTCCCGCCGCCTCCTCTGCTCCTTAGCTCGCACCAAATGCTGCTTCCGCTCTTCTTTGCTCCAGTAGCGACCCATCTTCATCTCACTCATCGTGTCATCATCTGTTGTCATCCCACTGCGCTCCTCTTTAATTTTTAAGGCACGTTCCTTCAGGATTCTGTCTCGAACTGGTCTCTTTGTGATGTACCTTGTCCCATCACTCCTTATTTTCACTTTCCATTCCATCTTGGGCTCCACACACTTCTGTGAGTCTTTGCACATGCTCACCAGGCTGAGCTGGCTTTGGGCATACTCCACAGCAGACTTCTGCTGGATCAGTTGCATATAGCTTTGATAATGCTTTGCATGAGCAGGTATATTCCCGTACCTGTAAGAAGAACTGTGATATGGAGACAAGTAAGGAATGTGCTCACTGCCCTGCCTTTCCTGGTCTGTGAATTTGCTGCATTCTGATGCCAGCACTGCATTCTCAGCAGCACTGTTTTGCTCAGTGGGTTTGGTTTTGGCTGAGGTTGTCTCCCTGTTGCTTTGTCCCGAGGGTGGCTGACTAGCCATGATTGTGCTCCTCAGGTTTTTCCTGTTGGTTATGCTAATCATCCTCTGGAGAGAGTTATCAGGAGATCGCTCCACTGTCAGTGGAGTGCTCCTGCAGCTTTCAGCTGTGTTGTAGGCACTGGAGCTGTCCTTGTCAGACTTCTCAGGGTGCTCCATGATGTCATCGAGTTTGCCTCTTTGTGCATCTATACTGGTGTTATAATTCCTGAAACCTTCATCATGTAAAGCCCAAATATCTCCATACTGATCTCTCACCTTTTGGAGTTGGTGAGCTTGCATAATATTCTGGCATTCGAGTTCAATGTTCCTCAGCTCCTCATTGAGTAGCTGCAGTTCATGTTCCACTCCATCTTGCTCTCTTCTGTTGCACTCTATCATGCTGCTCGAGTAATACAGATCATACTCCCCATGGTTGTGAATCTTGCACTTCAGTTCCAACAGCTGCCGAAACCTTTCACATTCCTCCTCTGGGTTTCCTGTGAAACCAGATTCAATGTATTCCCCAGACACAAAGCTTTTATTGCACTGGAGTTCAACACTGCCCATCATATCCTGGCTGTGGCCCAGATCCCGTTTGCTCTGCAGGGTAGCACTGCTCTGCTCCTCGGGTGCATTTTCTAGCTCTGAGCTCTCATCGTTACGGAGACTTTCATCTGTCGGTCCCACGCCACTGTCCTTCTCATGATTGTTGGATGATGAGGTTGCAGTGTCTGTAGTGCCATCCTCCTCTTCATGTTTCTTTGGCTAAAAAAATGAGCAAACCAAAATGATTATCAACTGCAGACCATATTACAGGAGAATATTTTCCAGATCTGTTTTGTTTAAATGGCTGGAATCTGATTTAAACTGAATTAAAACAGATCTCTAAGCAGTAGTCCTACTGAGGCTCAGCTTTTAAACATTTCTGAGAGTCATGCCATGGTGGCTATACCAAGCAAAGTAGATGAATTACAGTACTAGTGACACAGCTTCTAAAGTCCAGAAAGAAACATTTCCCTCTCTAGCTAAGCCATCTCTTTGCAGTGCTTAAAGATAATGATCACCAGATGGTGCATTGTTTGTGATTCTGGATTATGGCCAGACACTGGTGGAGATAAAACCTTCTCAAACTCGGGAAAAAGCTTCAGTACTGGTACCACTTCAAGCAAACAGAGCAAGCAGCCAATCAAACAATGACTAGTATAACCTAAGAGGGCGCAAAAAGACTAGTTTCTTTTTTTAAGCAGTGAACTCTTTTTAGTTCCATGGAGATGGGAAGGGTTGATCTTGCAGAGGGTTAGCCTGTTACACTACATCCTCCACTACTCTCTCACAATTCTTGTATTCAGTAGCCTTTTTCTGAGAGTGCTGATTTTGAATTCTAGGATTTTGCTCAAATAGACCTCAACCTATTGCATCCCTGAAGACTGTTTCTGTTCCTTTTCAGAGTTTATGTTCCTTAGAAATAAAAACAAGTCTTTCCCTATTAAGTGTAGAACAACACTGAATGCTTTGCCATGGACATAATGTCAAGCTTTTTGGCTGTTGATTCACACTCCACCCATTGTACTTCACCTATTTATATTCTCATAGAACATGAGATAATACCTCTCTAAAGAGACAGACATTTTATTTTTCAAGATGGATTAGCAAAGAATCATGCAGAGTGCAATTTATATGACCAAGTACCTAACTGTACATAGTACCAACCAAACACTGTGACTCTTTTAGAAGGGTAAATTGCATAATTATGTATAATGACAGTAATAATCGAGGGAGGAAAAAGGTACAGTGCACCCAGTGAAAGGAAACAAAGAAGCCACTGTCATAATTTCCTCTTTATATACTTGAACAGACAGTAAAGCAGGATGAAAATGTGTCTCCTATCTCATCCTTTCTCCTCTCTTCATTGCACCTCATGATCACACACCCTTCATCCGGCTTCCTTTCTTCAACTGTTAGGAAAAAATAATGGCCTACTCTCAGAAAACCAAAAATAACCTTCATCTCCAATTCAATGTAAGAGTGGAATAAAACAGTGAAAGAAACACAGTACTAGAAGAATGCAGTGTCTGTGAGAAACCAGTTAAAATTTCTGAAAAGATGTTTTAGGAGATTTAGGTTTAATTTCATATTTTTCTAGTTTACCTTCTCCAGGTGAGTGTTGCTACATATGCTATTCTAGTCCCTTCTCTCACCTGCTTTGAAGCTGCTGCAGCTGTATTGACCTTTTCTGTCCCCAAACCTTTCAGCAGAGAAGTGACTCCAGTCTGGTTCACCTACACTGCACCCCAGCCACTGCACTGTGCAATCCATGTTTCTCACGGCTCTGGAAAATATTTGACTTCTGACAGGAGGAAGAACATCTCCACCAGACAATGGGAGGGCAGTGCTGCAGAACAGTCAGGAATTTGGGTGCCTGTGCCAAATGCAGGGCTCAATTCATACCAAGTGAGGAGGGCCAGGATCTGGTCTCTGACCCTGAGGGTGAGGGACATAGCACAATTTGCATCTATATGATTAAACTCCGAAGAGGGGTGGCTTGTCCATAATGTGTTAGCACAGTTACACAGCTTACAGGAGCTGAGCTTCATGATGCTTCCTCTGATGTCTCCAGAATGGTGCTATAGCACCAAAGCCTATATTTGAGCACTTCTGAAAAAAACCCTACTTAATGACACTATTTGTAGAGGTGTTTGAAACAGACTTTATAGTTTGATCTCATGCAATCAGCCCTTTCAGAATTGGTGGCTCTTGTTTTCCATACCACTTGTATCAATAATTTAGACTTTGCTCTTTCAACTTCCACTTGATTTAGACTGACTGAATGTAATATACTGCTATCTAGTCATGTTACACTATCCTGAATTAATACACACACAAACAAGGTGTAAACAAAGCAAAGCCATCTTTCCAGTCTAACAGAAACCAGATGGTGGGACTGATCTGATGAAATACAGGTGACTATAGTACAGGCATCTAAATGTCAGATAGTCACTATGGGTTCCCCTCCTAGTCAGGAAGAAGTAAGTGCCTATACAATCAGATTCTTAAATTAAAGCAGATGTCCATATCACAATAATTCTTTCCCCAGGATGTGGATTATTAAAGTAAGAAAATGAAAAGTAATACAGATATTTATTGTACTGCATGTTTGTGAGACGTATTTTATTAAAAAAATCCAGTGTGACTTCAGTAAGGTAGTCCCCGGAATTTCTGTCCTGGTCTTTACATGCTTGCCAGAGCTCCTAAACATGTGCAGACTGAGCAATCTTTTACAACATGGGATTATTTTAAATTTATTTTGAAAGGTACAAGCCTAATTCCAGGTTAGAAAACAAGACAGAATCCACAATTGTCAGTATGTTTCTTTTTCTGGTGTTATCTATTATCTGTTTCACACAAAGTGTTTGTTTTCAAACATATATTGTCAATCTCTTCTACAATTACTGTTTTGAAATACCAAAGGGCTCCTTAGGCCTCACCTTTGCAGTGATAATGAGAAGGCAAACCCGGCAACGAGTACAATCAAGCAATAAATGAACCTCAAAAGATTCTGCAGTTCAGCTCCAGCAAGCATTCACGCCTATAAAATGGCTAATCTTGCAGAAATTCTGTTCTATTCTCATTTTACAACCTGTGATGTATACTGGGATTCAAAACCCAGAGTGCTACTAAACTCTGAAGGCAGTAAGGTTCAGCTGAAGGGAGTGACAAACATAGCTGCTGGTGGGATCTCTGGTCATCTCTGGCAGCAAGAGGGAGACTGGCCACAGGGAGAGGAATCTCTAGTGGCAGGCTAACCACTCTAGCCATGAGGGACATTTGGAATTGATTTCACTGGTGCACTAAAAGGCCTCTCTAACAAAAAAAAAAAAAAAAAAGGATTTTCGCCCAGATATTTTCACTGCATTTCAGCTTTGAATGACCTAGAATGATTTTTTTTTTATCCAATTCTTTCCTCCTTAATAGGTTTTGATATATTCTATGATACCAATAAGAATTTCTGCATGGCAAATGTATGGTATTCTAAAAATTATCTCTGCTGCACAATGAATCATGATGTTGTAAAGGGGAAGGAATACAATGAGTTATAAAAAATGGAGAATTACATCTTTCCTCAAGGTTTATTGGACTATTCCATACAGAGGAGATACCACTCATGATTGAATTCTATAGAGTGGGTCAAAAACATACAGAAAAGACATGACAATCTACTTGATTCTTCTATTATAAATGGTATCACACTTTTCTGTGACAGCTTACATTAAATGTTAAAATGGCATTCTGTAAAACAGACTCGTTTTTGGAAGAATATTCTGATACAGACTATATTCATTCTGGAGCTCTAAGATTCATGATGACAGATGATTACAAAGCCAGAGGACTAAGTTTTTGTTCACAAAAATCAAGGCTAGTCTCCACAGCCATCCAGGGAGGTTGAAGATACTCAAATTGGCCACTGGCAGCTGCAACGAGAGCAGTTTCATAGCTCCAATGGATTGTGTGATTCCCCTCAGGAAACTGCTAGATTTCCCAGCCTAACACAGAGTAAAGAATCAGTTTTCTGACTTGACAAGTACTACGTAGAGGCTAGAGAGGCAGCAGCTGTCACAAATTACTGATGCCCCATTACACACCAAGCTGCATTTGGTTGATTCAATTACTCATCAGAAGGGCAAAGAAGTGTCTGGCTGTCCTAGAATTACTTCAAGCAACCCAATGTCAAATACTGACAGAGCACAAGTGACCATAATGTGTTAAAAGGGTAGGGCTCTTTTACAGTAATATCAAATCTCAATAGGGGGAAAAAATATCCTCGGTAAAAGATCCAAATGGAATATAAACAATCTCAGCAGGGTCTGTGAAATACCACTGTTTAATAGTTAACACTATCCAAACCCCAAAATCAGTGAAAAACCCAAAGCTTGACAAGAACTTTGGAGTGGAAGGTCACAACTATAAAGTGATTTCAGAGGTCCCAACATGTCACATGAGGGTCTAGTAGGAGTTTGTAGATACACTTGTTCAGGAATTTTTACCAGAAGCAGGGGTTTATATGAAAATGTTGCCATGCAAAGGACTCTGCTTTGCAAAGAAAAAGTGTTCTTTCTGACAGGAAATCTTTTGCTATGCAAGATAAAATTTTGGTTAAAACAGTAAACAATATGCCAAATATCGATTCAAAGCAGATAGCAGTGCAGCAGTTAGCACATTTAACCCGCGAAACGGAGGCTTGGCTCATTGCCTGGAAAAGAGAGTCACAACTAAAAGGCTGCTATAAATCCTGTTGCATGGTTCCCTTCACCTCTGACCCTGGCGTTATTCCACTTTGTGTAAATAATTAAATGCTTATAAGATCAAAGATTTGTAATCTGATCTTTCATACTCCAGATAATTGACTTAATTATTCTGTCACTGTCTCTGTTCCAGTGAATATTTCATTTATGTACAGTGAATAGGAGCTATCACCTCCTCATTAGTCCAGCGTCCAGGCTGGAGGAGAGGTCAGAAGGGAACAGAGTAGATGCACATTCAGGCCCCCAGCATGGGCCAGGCAGTGATGTATCTGAAGCCAAATAAGCTCCCTAGTTTCCAGAAGAACTGGTACGGCCTCACCTGAGGGGAAGCCGTATGAGAAGCGGCTGAGGTCACTTGGTCTGTTCAGCCTGGAGAAGAGGAGACTGAGGGGAGACCTCATTGCAGTTACACCTTCTTCATGGGGGCAAGAGAAGGAGCAGGTAGTGATCTCTTCTCTGTGGTGACCAGTGACAGGACCCAAGGGAACTGCCTGAAATTATGTGGTGTACTAAGAAGTGTCAGGGGAGGTTTAGGCTGGGTATTAGAAAGAGGTTTTTCACCCAGAGGTGGTTGGGCACTGGAACAGGCTCCACAGGGAAGTGGTCACAGCACCAAGCCTGACAGGGTTCTAGAAGCATTTGGACAATGCTCTCAGGCACATGGTGTGACTCTTGAGAATGGTTCTGTGCAGGTCCAGGAGCTGGACTCGATCATCCTTGTGGGTCCCTTCCAACTCATCATATTCTGTGATTCTGTAATTCTGTGAAGAAGGAAGGCTCTCACAGTCTTTCTCTTCCTCTTCACTTCAAAAACAAATGTCTCAGGCTGTTTCTGAGCAATTCAGAATGGAGAAAAAAATTGCAAGTCACAAAGCTCTGTGGGTGGAAAAACAGCTTCTCCCCAGCTGCAGAATCCAGAAGCCAGGAAGTTGGCTTTTATGTCTTTGGCTCCACACAGGTGTGCATGCTGACAGACCATCTGATCCATGAGTAGATACTTACGCTTTCCACAACAAAGTACAACTGAGGAGACTCCTTGATGAAACTGTATGGGATCTTTGCCACAGTCACACTGCCTACAGAACATATGGGCAGGTGAAACTCAGGATAGCAGTAAGCTAAGACTATGCTAACAATATGCTTATTTGTCTCCATTAAAGAAACAAATGCCAAGCTGTGTCCTGTTGGTGTAAGAAAAACACACTTTCATTACAAAAACACCTGTTGTTTATTTTAAACACCTCTTCTGTCTTGTTTTGCAAGCTCTCTGGTGCAAGGCTGGCTTATACCTTGCAGGCATACAAGAGGAGCACCTATCTGAGCTTGGAGCTCTAGGTGCTACACTGATAAAATTAATTTTAAAAAAATGAAATAAGTATAACATCATAAACCCTGAACACTTCAGAATTAAAGAAGGAAAGGAATATTATTCTGAGCATTCAGAGAAAATGAGAAATCTGCACTTATCAAACCCTCTTAAATTGTTTGCTAACTTGCCATACTGGGCCTAAGCATCTGTTGTTCTCCTTCTCCTTACCTACAGCATGCTGCAGTTCACAGCATTTTAGAGACAGAGCTCTACCGAAGCCTTTGACTCCATTTTACAGCATAGTTTCACTCTTTATTAATAAAAAAGTATTCCTAGAAAATTTCAAATTATTTGTTTAGTAGCAGTCCTACCTGCTCCACCTTGTTGGCTGTGTACTGCATTGCTTCATTATGCTGCTCTTCCAACATTTCCAAGTTTAACTCCTCTAAGAATTCATTCCTTTCATCATCCAGCCACCCTTCCTCCAGCTGCAAAGAATACATTAGCACATTATTTTACGTTAGCAAGGACACATGCTAAAATAGAGCAAACCCAAATGGCAATGCTCGACTAGTTCTTTTTATCCTAATGATTCTCTTCAGAAAGCCAGGCGGAAGGAGTTCACGTTTCAAAAAAAAAAAAAAAGGAGAAAAAGAAGGATAAAAAAAATGGGACTCTTATGCCTTTTATCCTTTCGGAAAACAGTATGACTGATTTTCTCTCATAATGAAGGAGACTGCATAGCACAGACATTATTTCCTTTCAAAAGATATGAAAGGCACAGCACATAATCCTGAAGCTGTCATGTTCATTACCACTGAGAGCCTCTGCACTGAAAGAGTGGCAGTGTTACTAATAGGGCCAGGAGGCAACCAGGTTCTTTTCTCTAACAACCTCCATCCCAGTGCTGTGCCCTGCTGCTGCCACCTCAATAGAAACCTTATGCTGTGTTTCTGTCAGCATTTTCCCATTGATCTTCCAGGGTAAACAAATAAAGAGAGCAGGGTGACAGAAAGATGTGGTGAATTGAAGGGAGGCAATTTTTGTTCTCCCAGTATGTCTGGAAGCAAGGCTTATCCGTTTGTTTGGGTTTTTTTCCTCTGAGTGTAAGGCAATACTCTGACATTTGATGAAGACAGTATTGCAAAAGGACAGGAGGGGATGCTATGTTTTCCGTCAAGTGCGTATATCCTCTTCCCACACCCCTTTGACACTTTTCATATCTTTATAAACTGATAAAACAGGTACCCTGGCCTAAAATGTTATTCTTCCCATTTTTTTTCATTATGTATATGTGTGCACATGATGCACATTCATATGGATCTGCAATCCCTTGTCAGATGGCACACTGAATTGAAAAGAAAAACACTGGCCAGTGGCACTCCTGGCTGTAATGACAAAATTGTAGCAGAAGGAAACACTTATTGTTTTGTTGTTGATGAAGGAACCAGAGGATGACAGTGACGAGAAGGTGCTAGAAGGGAAAATCCTCAGCATTAAACAAATTAAAAGACTATCAACCACTCATGCCCCAAACAACAATAGCAATGTAGCACAGGTCAACACCTACAGCAAAAGTACCACTGCCTCAAAGCCAGAATAGCTTTGGCCACAGATATCAGTCACAGAAGTCACACCAAGCCAGCAAGTAGTAGTTCCAAGGTACACAAGGAGTGAGAGATGCTGTGCAGTACTTCTAACTGAATATGGGCAGGAAACCACTGTTTCTTTCATAAACTCTGATATGGTTTTGCCCATGTTAAGTGAACTCTTTCCTTTCATACAGTTTCCCTTGGCAAAGCCAGCCTCCTACGGTTTGGGATTGGGAGGAGGCTCTTTTTCTTAAGGACATAAAATTTTTATGTTTGTCCTTAATGGGACTTTCAAACAATTCTATGAAATACCTGGTACTGGCCACTAGTTTTGTTTACTTGTCTTGCTTACTTTTTTTCCCCAAGGAAAGCATGAACACAGCCATAAAGGACACAGTTTAGTTTCGCTCATTTGAGGAAATTAACAAATTTGGGGGATGAAAGTTGAATCTCACTTGAGCTAATCTGCTGCTTTGATTGTGGCAGACCCAATATCTAACTAATGAGAATGCTTATGTTATGTTACAGTTTTTAGAATAAAATTAATACGTGGCTTAGCATACATGTGCACTGCATACATGTGTATGCATACACACATCAGAATTCACGTGCCTGTGTGTTGTGTGCTCCTCTGGTGCTCTGTCTCAAAACTTAATTATTCATCAGTATTTACTGCAAGAATACATGGTCAGAGAGGTTTTCTTCCCTGTTACCAAAAGAATGTGCTCAGTAGTCACCCTTCAAGACTGCAATACTGCCATTACCATTTTCTATCTAGAAATGAAAGCCTGCTTAATCCTGTTGTCTTTTACCAGAATCAAAGCAACACAACTAGCAGAAATGAGCTGACAGCCTGATCTCTGATGTACTCTGACTTTTCCCTAAGTTTTGTATGAGTATGTTCTTACACATAAACAAAAAAATCCAACACTGAAGCCCTAAACTGAAACCAAAGCACATTTTATAATTTGTAAGGAACATCTATATGAGAAGCTACTTTGGCACAGATAAGTAATCCCTTAACTCAGATAGATGTAACTTCTTCATGTTAACCTAGTTAAACAAATACAGAGAATAAACTTTCCCGGGCAGGTATCTTATAAGTGGGTGGGTTTCTGTTCCCTACTGAAAAACAGAATCCTAGTGAAAACCAGTAAGAATAATGTTGAAAAAACTCTTTCAAAAGTTCTGCAATTGAGAGCTACAATTTTGCAAATAAAGTGAAGTGTGGATTTTTTTTCCTGTATTTTGCCACCAGTTTCATGGGAATAGTTTAAATTCTTGAAAAACATAAAGGAAATGAATGACGAAATTGTGAATTTTTTGTAACTACTGTATTCAAGTAGAGATTCCAAGTGGCAATGAATTGTGCTTAATTTAATTTGTACACAGTGTGCAGCTAGTGAGACAGAATATCAGAAGAACAGAATATAAAGAGAAATACAAACAGTAGTCTTCTACCACTCTAGCTCTCCTTTAGTCTAATGATGAATCTAACATCTGTCCCCTGCAATGTTGTTAAAAATGTTTGGCATGGCAACATTCTTGGCATTGGCATAATCTTATTTTTAAAATCATAAAAATGTTTCTAAAAGCTTCTGAAAATGCACTTCCCAAGATGCAAGTGTGATGGGTTTGATAAATCCTCAAAAAACTCAGATTAAGGTTTTAGTTTTAGATAGGCCCCAATTTTGTGGGTCATGTGATTAGGGACAGGTATCAGC
>JAWWEU010000040.1:28219002-28235895 GCA_035583155.1 Acropternis orthonyx | reverse complement strand
CAGTGAAATCCTCAGGACTGTCTACAGCACCCAGTACTAACCGGGGCTGACCCTGCTGAGCATCCGAGATCTGACGGAATCAGATGGCAGGGAGGCATTTAACTGCCCAGGGGACGGTCCCTACTGAGGACTCGAACTTGCTAATTTATTAAAAGTACTAAATTACACACATACAATTTTCCTATGACATATATGCATACATGTTTTCTCCTGCTTGAGACACAACACCCCTTCTGGGTATGTTCTGTACTTGAGAAAACCATGAATTCTTGCTTTCTGGGCAGAGAGATCCATGATGAACTGCTTATATGTGGTATTTCTCAGCAGTCAGCTTCGGTCCTCACTACTGGTCTTTCACTCAATGGAAGGGTGAATTTGCAAGGATACAAGAGGATGTTACAGTATAATTAGCTAGATGATAATATTCAGCAAAGGGTTTCCTTTTCAATAATCTTAGATCCTACAATCTCACTTTCTCCTCATTAAATAAAGTAGGTAGGAGTATCATAGACAGGGCAGAACCTGAACCTTATGATAAAACGAGATAAGCAGACTGGAGCAGTACCTATTCTATTGTCCAGTGTGTGTGAATATACAAAACTGTCACATTGGCTCACAGCCTCTATATTCCAAAGGAGTCCTTTGGGTTTGGACAATTCTGACATAAAAATAAAAGAGATATGTTATTACAAGCATTTGAAGAAAAAATACTTACTTTTCATTAAAGCTCCTATCCTGACCCCAGTATTGAAATTCTTTGGCTTTTAACTTTGAAAAATCAGAGATACCACTAAGGAATCATTGGTTTCAGCTCTTCAACGGTGGGGAGAAGAAACCCCTCAAAATTTACCAGTCCAATTTTTTTTTTTTTTTTTGTTCTGGTGCTTTTCAGAATTTGTTCCCCAATCTGTTTTCCAATGAAAATGGCTCTGACATAAAATGTTGGAAGGGACCTTCTCTTGGTTATCAAGTAGGAATACAGCACTCCACGTCCAGCTTGAAGTCCATTAACTAATTAGGGGCTGAAGTACATCTCCTACAAAGGGAAGCTGGGAGAACTGCATTTGGTTAGCCTTTTGGAGAGAAGTTACATTCTTATGAAGGAGATCTTATTGCATACTTCAGGTACTGAATGCAAGAGTCCAGAGAAATCAGAACCAGACTCTTCCTTGAGGTGCACTGTGACAGACACATGAGACAACAGATATGAGTTCTACTCAGAAAATTCTAATTAGATATTTAGGGAAGTGCTTCTTACCATGAGGGTAGTCAAAGACCAGAACAGTTGTTCTGAGAAGCTGTACACTGTATACTGCAAAACATAACCAACTATAACTACATCTACTGTAAAATCAGCATCCATTCCTTTGCCCCTCTTCAGTAGGCTCTCTGCAATTTCTGGACTTCCCTCAAATAGGGGTAATTGAAAGTAACTTGGAAAATTTAGTGGTGATACCTACTGCAGCACATGACATCAGTGTTAAAGTCTTTACAGTGATTTCTACATTTCTGTTTATCACTCATTGTCTTGGAAATTAAGGTCTGGACAGGATGCAACACCTCCAAAAGCTCTATGTACTTGGAAACCAGTCTGCATGCTTGAGACTGTCAGATATATTCTTCTCTGTCCATGAATGTACTCTTTAATACTTTGGCGTTTTCCTGGCCCCAATGGTACAAAAACATTCAAATCTGACATGCTGCAACAGGTAGAAGAAAACCTGCAGAAAGTAGGAATTCTGACAAGACAAGAAATTTCAGGTCCCCTGAAGACAGCTATTCCTCTTTCAAAAAACACATATGCTGCAGTTGTTTCTAATTGCCAAAGCACTTGAATTTTATAAGGAGCCCCTTCATAGTTTAGAGTTGTTTCAAAACTGTAGCAAGTGCCTTTTTCTAGACAAAAACCCCTAGATACACAAAGTCCAGGGGTTTATGGGTTGCCATAGCTGCAGTTCAAATCAGCTGAGAATGACTTGGCATAGTTAGCCTTCACAATACAATAAATTAAATAAAAAACCATTCAATGCAATAAATTCCACCTACTGCAGCTAAAATCATAGTTTATATTGATTGTATTTCAATACGTTACTGCCCCATATGTGGCTGTGTAAACATCATTGTTACTTCTGCCTGACTACTTTGGGCCTGACGTGTCAGAAGATTTTTCTGCCTCATCAGCACTTTCTGAACACCCAGGCAGCCTATTGAAATGGGGAGGCATAACAGATGTGCCAACATCTGCTGCCACAAGCATTTATCTGGACAGCAGAACATAGAGCTGTAGATCCAAACTCCTGACTAGTTACAATTCCATGGGTTTGGACAGCCTAGATCTACAACTGTATGAAGGCTATATTGGGAAATTAATTAAAATAAAGTTGAAAATGTAATTATATTTGTAAGATATACTTTCCTGCAATTCAGTTTGTCTTTCAGACACAGTAAAGTCAAAATACTTAGAGAAAGCACCATTAAAATTATATCCAATCCATGCTCTTTTTTTTTTACCTTGAGATACACATATTAAAATAGGTATAGTTAAAATATGCAAATTTGAATCACATACATGCGCCTATAAATCAAGCACATGAAGCAATAGGCAATGACTTTCTAAACACATTTTTATTTTCCTGGCACCAAAATGAGGTCTGTGGGCACCACATCCATGCTGAGTTTCAGCTGTTCGAACTTCTGTTGCACATGGAAATGTCCTCCACCCCCAAACACATACTTGTGTAGGTTGATAAAATCATGAGATGAAATACAAAGCAAACTCATCATCTGCTTTTTTGATGCACAATACAGTTTCACCTGTATTTCTGCTCACCAAACCATGCCCTCCAGGAACAACTATCACATTCTCTTTGAAGAGATGCCTCATTAAATAAAAAAGCAAACTCCCAGAGAAAAGGCCTCTCTGCTTTTTTTGATTTCTCCTCTGAAGGCCCAGCATGCATAATACCTAAACCTTGTTTAAAGTCCGTTTTCTTGTAAAAGGTTCCCTCTTGCTAGGGGGATTCAGCCCATGCTTTCGGTGCACTAGGTTTTCCTGTGATACTAAGCTTTAAAATCGTGATATTATAATAAGATGATTAACGTGACTTAGGTTATTTTTAAAAGAACGTGTAAACTAAACTAGGTTCTCCCATCTTTTGTCTGTATAGCTAGATTCCATGTCTCCAAAACAGACTACATGAACATTCAAGTAGAAGGCATATGAAAAAGAGCATTAATAAAACAGTTAGAAACATTTTGACTGTAAAGCATATATGGAGATATGTGGGATAATAATATAAGAACTGTCTAAACAAAGAATTTCTCCAAACCAGGAGATTTATAATCCACAGATTTCCATAAATATGAAATATATTGTCAGCACCCTTCTCTTTCTTCACTGAGTGAAAAACACATACCATATGTTGTAATGTTGCCCATCAATAAAGTGTTGCTGAACTAAAGTCACTTTTCTTCATTTTCCTAGAAAAACATAAGCTCTGACAACAAGGGAATTTTTATTACCTTCCAGGTGAAGTAAGGAGTAACCCTACGCTTGTTTTATGAAATTGTGAAGCAAAATGAGTATCACTGACTTGATATATTTTCCTCCTGTTCTAAAACACAATAAATGGTAATAACTTTGATAAATTTGCCCATGTCAGTTTTGTGTCTTTTTCTCCCCACTCTCTCATGATCCTCTGCAGCTGTGGACACATTTCAAATCCCTAAACTGGGATATTCATTACTTAGGGAAGGTGAGATGACAACAACTTCATTGGTTTTGGATGTCAGAATTTTGTGGTGACATACAGTAATACACTCAAAATCAACAAAAATCTGTGGCAGAAATTACCCTGACATTCCCTTCCATCTAAATGATCCACCGACCAGCAAGGAAGAAGAGTGAGTTAATGGCCAAAAAAGAGATCCACTACAATTAAAGGCTCCTGGGTTTTACTGCCAGTTCTGTCACTGATTGACTTGGCAAGTCTCTCAATACAACTGTCCTTAGCTGACCTGCTTGTGAATTCCTGTAGCAATACAGGACATCATAACACTGAAGAACCTCAGTAGAATGATGTTAAGTTTAATTAATTTATACTTGAAAAGTTACTTCAATTCTTAACAGACAAGTGAAAAAGTGAAAGAAAAGGGCTTCTCCTTTTAGAAATCCTTTGCTCATTTACAGGGTACAATTGGTCACAGTTAGGGAGAAATTCCATGTTTATCATTGTCTCTGTGTAAATTATAATCATATAAATTCATGGGTATTTTAAAAATAAAAATGCCAGTAAAATACATAATCTTATGCTGTTGTAAGCCAAATGCATGCTAAGAGTCTTCTTTTAATTATTACACAGTGTTATTCAAAGAAATAGAGCAAAAAAACACTCCAGTGCCACTTTCCCTTTTAACTATGACCTCTTCCATTTTTAGTCGATAGTGACAGTCATCTGGATCACAGGTCAAGTGTTAGCAGCTCAGAAATCCTTTTGAGCTAAAAGAAAAAAATCACAAGGAAAGGTTTTACAAGCGCCAATGACTGTAGTGCTTTCTCAGGTTCAACTGAAAAAAACTCTAATAATTTACTTATCCAGGAATCTTTCTCACAAGCATTTCAATTAATAGCTGTAAAATACACTTATTTTTTTTTTATCCCTGGATTTGTATGATACAACAGGTCGGAATGGAAATAAAACATTCCAATCACTCCAAGACCCCACAAACCACTCTCCTAAGCAACCAAGACCACAGATTATAGACACATACATACCTGCTCACTTCCTTCATGACACTTATCAGCAGATGCCATAATATTAAGAATTGCCACCAAAAATCAGAGTAAAGTTGTCAGTAAATGTCTCTGTACCATGAGGCATTCACATTTCAGCCATAACCGCTAGGCAGATTATGAACTGATAGTCAGAAAATAAACATAATGCACGAAGTCTGTCTCCTATGACAACAGGCTGGGAGAGTTGAGGTTGTCCACCCCAGAAAAGAGAAAGCTCCAGACAGACCTTAGAGTAGCCTTTCAGTACTTAAAGGGAGCCTACAAGAGAGCTGGAGAGGGACTTTTTACAACAGCATGTCGTGATAGGACAAGGAGTAATGGCTTTAAAGTGAAAAAGGGAGCATTTTAGATTAGATATTAGGAAGAAATTATTTACTGCATGGGTGGTGAGACACCCAGAGAAGTTGTGGATGCTCCCTTCCTGAAAAGGTTCGAGGCCATGCTGGATGAGGCTTTGAGCAACCTGGTCTAATGACAGGTGTCCTTGCCCATGGCAGGGCAGTTGGAAACAGATGATCTTTAAGGTCCCTTCCAATCCAAACTATTCTCTGACTCTAAGATGACGTCCCAGTTTATCTAAGCCCACTCTGAGCTGTCTGATCAGCCCCTCCACCACAACAGCAGCCGCATAAGGTAAGGCATGTGGTGAGAAGTATCTGCTTTTCCACTGAAAATCTACAACACAGCAAGTCTGTTTCCTTTCCTCTTACCATACCAGTTGGGTCTGATGACAATGGAAAGACACAATCTTGTCCACCATTTCAGCTCTTCTAAACTACAACACCCACATCTCTATTAGGATCCTTATTTTTTGAAGCCTTCCCTTTTAAATTATGTCTGGTGGTTGCTGAATTCAAAAACTGCCTTTTATTTGCTAAAGGCTATTTTTTTGATTCATCCTAAATTTTAAGTTCAGGAGAAAAAAATACTCCAATCACTGTAGGAAGCAGAGAAAAAACAAGCACAACCTTATACCAAGCCACAGAGATATTAGAGTGGTTCTTCACCTCCACATCACTGTCATCCTTCCTGAACATGGCTGGAACTTGGTTTGAGGGATACCTGCCAAAACGAGGTTTCTCTCTCTCTCTCAATCTGTTTCACCCCTTTACACTATTAAATAGAAAGCATGACTTAGAAGCTTTGCAGAGAATTTCTATGCTACATGTAAGGAATTTCTAGAAAACTCTTATCTAAGAAACATTGTCCATTTTGATGGTTACACATCCATCTTCTGGGTTAGCTTCATTGTATAGGAACACTCATCAAGTAATAAAACAGAAGAGCCTGACTGCAGCAATTGGCAGTGCCCACAGTGTGTGCACAGAAGCTGTTTCCATAAAAGCTGTTTGTTCAGGTGTTAGCAATTGAGGACAGCTCCCGTTGCATGACTGCAAGCTCCTGTAATGCTCACAGAGGGGTGTTTGCAGGCTATCACAGCTCTGGAGGGGGTTGTTACAGGCTATGAGCTCAGTAATACTCATGTTAAAAAGGCTGTAAGTATGTATTTGCAAGATAGACAGATCTGTTTGGTTTACTGGTTAAATAATCCATGTGTTGAAAAGGCCTTAAGTAGGAATTCACCAGGCAGGCGGGTCTCCTGGCCTGTTACAGCAGCAGTGGGCTGTTCAGAAGGTCACTGGAGACCCCACTTTAGTGACCCATGAGGACGTCAACCCATAAATACTTCTCAGTGTTCAAGTAACATTGCCTCACTCAGACTGCTAATCTGAACAAAATTACTCCTTCTTTAGTTCTAAGGAAAAAATACCAATAAAACCAATCACTTCAAAAGTGTAACAACACAGATATGGTAAATTTGAATTTGCTCCTGAAATGTCTTCCCTCATCACAAAGGGATGAGTGCTACTGGAAGAGTGAATCATTGTGTTACTGTGGCATTGCATCTATGGCAATGCTCAGATATGATAAGAGAAATGAAGAGAACAGGATAAAATTTTCCCCTACACAGCTTTTAAGTGACCAGTGAAAAGAGGTCTACACAAAGCCTTACTCATAGCCAATTCCAAAAGGTTTCTAGCTTATCTCTCTTTAAGGCTCATTTTTAGTTGTTTGTGAAAACAGCTGACAGCATCTGATCCAGAAATGCTCAGGTCAATAGGAAACCTTAGCAATTTCAGCAGGTTTGGATCAGGTCAGTGGGAAACTTGGAGCACTAATCTAAAATTAGAGTTAACAGATTTATGAGTGCAAATACTTTTGAAAACATTTAAATGAATGGCTGTGCATAACCATAAATTAGAACTAACATTCAACATGCATACACACACATTTATTTCCTTATTCTGATGGAAAAATCTGTCCCTTGGGTCTACAAATCAGAACACAATCTTATGAGTAATAATTTTTGCCCAGAGGTATTAAACAACCCTCAGAGCACTACGGGTTGCTCTTTTGAGGAGGAGGTACTGATGATATAGTAAAGCAGCTTGCATATGAATATTTTAATTTCCAGAAGTCCTATTTTCTAGACCACAGGAGGAATCCGACTAGCATGTGTGCAGTTTCTAGATCATGCTTCAAGAAGGAAAAAATCTGACATGGCTTTTTTTCAAAATACTGTGCTCTTTCATGGCTGATGTTTCCTGCAAGAACTCTTACCCTTTCATTGCCTGGACACAAAAGGTTCCATAAAAACCAACCACAGAAAGATTTCACCTGCATGTGACTCATGTGGCTGTCTGTTTAGTGACATGCACAAACTTCATGAACAAAAAAGTAAAATAAAGTAGCTCCATGGTTTCTAAGACCTTTGATGAACAGAGTACCTCATCATTTCATGTAGGGTCAACTCTACCCTTAGCAACCTCTCCCAAGCACTGGTCTTAATACTGTCTCAATCTGTCAGCACTAGCATTGGCACATGTAAAAACTGAAGTCATCAGACACAAGCAGGGTCACACAATGGCTGCCATTCTCCCTTTTTCACTTTGAAAATGTTAATCTTGGCATGGTGGACTGTTGATGTGGTTTTCCAGTCTCCTGTGAGCTCTGACATTGTATTGAAACAACCATTTGTGCCTAAAAATGAGAACAATCAGAGCTGGAAAGTCTTTCAGGCAATTATTCTGCTCTCCTTTGCACATCCACATCAAGTAACATCCAACCTCCCTTCAAAAAACACTCTCAGTTCTGAGAGAAAACTTCAGCCTGGTCTTCCTCATATATGCAACAGCATTAGCTACCTCAACCCACAGCTATTTCTTGTCAAGCATATCTGCTTTTGCTGTTTGCAAGAAGCATTCAGCTGGAAATAAGAATCTCTCCTATCTGAAATATATGAGCTTTTAAAAGCTGTAATCCCCCAGGAGAAAGCAATCACTTTCCATTTTGCTTTTGCTCAAAAGCTACGTCAGTACGTGCATGGTATGAAGGTCTCTGCCCTTGGATAAGGAACTGTTGACTAAACAACACTACCTGCTTGTAACACCTTATTTTCTTCTGCCTCTCTCACTGAAAGGCATTGTCCTTAGACTGAATATACAGGATATAGTCAGACATCAGTGATGCTTTCTTTTGACCAGCTTTGTCTTTACAACATTCTTTCAGGTTTCTTTCCTACCTATTTTTCAAATGTTCCACCATTTAAGTGACTCTGTCCCTTTAATCTCTGTTACTGCTAATGTTCGAAACCAAGTATATGATGTTTCTGTCTCCTGGTTTAGAAATGTTATTTAATAAGTCCACATCCATTACCTTATTTGCTCCTTTCTAGCACCAGTATACTTTATTCTTCTTACAAGGACAAATTTTAGAGCCATGTTTAACATCAGATTTACTAGGGGCTGTGATGTTTCAGTCCTTTCACCTCATTGGTACCAGCAAGTGTGATGCATGCTCTAAAATTACATGATGTAATTCAAGCAGCACAATGGCTACTCACAGCCAGGTTTGTCCTGATATTTTTGGCCCTCTATCACTGATATTGACTGCAAGTCCAACTGAGCATTTACAAAACAGTCAATTCCTGCTTCTTAAAAGTCATGAATATCTGGCTATGCCAGAATTGCAAATCTTTTGATCTCTTTCTGCTAACACTGACTGATGCTGTCTCTGTCCCTGTCCCAATATCTATCAACAGTTCAATTCCTTTTAGGGCAATTTTTGCAGCAGCAACATAAGGTTGCTCAAGCTGACTATCAGCAATCCCCCCATTTCATCATCTTCCCAGGCATTTGTTTAAAGGATGGTACTGCATGGTGCCTAATGAGCCTCCCTGGGAGTTCATCCTTCCAAGGCAATCGGCTCATACTTGAGCTCATTGCACTGCAACAATCTGAGCACAACTCACTGGGCTTTTCTAGCTTACAAATAGAGTAGAAGAGTCTTGTGTCTAATCCTACCAAATCAACTGCGAACATAAGTCCATACCCTTACTACTGGTTATTGTATGTGAGCCTCCTGTTAGTTTCTTGTGATGGTAACTCAGGTACTTAAACACTAGCACGTATTTGTAAGCAAGTTCCAAATTGATGAGAGTTTTTTAGGATATTCCCTTTCTTGGATACCATTCTTGTTTACAGTACCTCAGTTGTTAGTCATCTTATTTCCTTACTTCCTAACTTGGCTGACTATTCTGCATTTGTGCCTCAGAACTGCTGTATTCTTCATTTACAAACCATTTCTAGGACATAATGAGGTGTTGCACTAGTTCTTTTTCTGCTCGCTGTCTTGTTTCAATTATTTTCTGAAATCTCCAGGTTTGGCTTTTAATCCATTTAAAAACTATTGAGTTTTCCATTGAGACCTGAGAGCAGCTTATTTGCATCCTTTTAGTACAATGGGAATGCTAATATGCATTTTGGAAACTGAACCACACTCCTGGCACCAGACAGGTTTTTTGCTGTGTGTGGTCAGCTAAAGTTCACACCAGGAAGTTTTTACCAAAAAAAAAAAAAAAAAAAGAAAAAACAACCCAAAAACCACAACAAAATAAAATCAAGGACCACTTATATAATCCTCCTTCTAAATAAACACAGTAAATATCAATAAACTTCTTTCCCCTGAACAAAAGAGAAATCGAATAGTGTGAGATAGAGAACACTCAGTGCTTCTTTCATCCAGCCTGCAGACCACAGGGTGGCATGAGCAGAGCTTCTGCACCCTCTCTCCTTACTGCTTTCACCTTTAGATGGTGGATAGACAGTGATGATTTTATAAGTTGTTGTCTTCCCAAGTGCTTAGCATTCTTTTCCTTCCCCGATGCTACTGCCACAGCAGAGCAACTTGTGCAGCTATGCTGGAAATTAGATCAGGCAGCTGGGGTAGGTTATAAACAACCCTGCTAAAAATCTATTTAAAAAAATATTGGATTATTTCCCACATCTGTTTCAGTAAGTAATGTTGGCATAATTGAGGGGCTAGAAAACATCAGGGCAAGTCTTTCTCTATAGGAACTGAGTGGCCACAGCAGGGTACACCTAAGCCAGTATAGTTGTAGAGACTGTGACCGCACTGGACCATAGCCTCTACTCCACTCACTGTCCTTCTGCTTCTCCCTGGGCTTGGCAAGAGGAGCTAGGAAGTCCCTTTTGACTCTGAGACTTTTTACGGGATGGAGATACTTATCTCTGAGAAGAATGCTCTCAATTTTTCCAACTCCTTAGTTATGGGAAGGCAGCTTAATCATGTCTTATTAAGCCTGAAATAGCAGATAATACAATCAATGAGTAAACTATACCATAATATTACCATATGGGCTTAAATTTGGGGAATGTCTCATGTTTAGAGCTCTGTTAATTAAAAGCTCAGATATGTTCTTGTTTCTCCTACAGTATTTTCATATTCAGTAGAAAGCATTCTTCTCAAGGAGTCTAGACAGTTCCTTTCCTATTTAAATTTCACTTGAAACACTTTATTTCAGTCACTCAGTGAATTTGCCTTGGGCAACTGAATCACAGCTGACAGCAAACTAATGACTATGATGGTGTGATTAGTAGAGATTATAGGCAACTGAGAACCTGCCAAAACATTTGCTACCATCAGAATACTTTTGCCAGCCATTATTAGGAATTAATAATGGACACAAACAGGACTTGATTCCACCAGATACACCCTTTAAAAATTGTCACTGATATTCTGATTAAATGGTGAAAAGTAATTCTATTTAGCTATTTTTGAAAAGTAATTCTATTTAGCTATTTTTGAAATATTCTTTCTAGATGCTTATATTACTAATTTATATTTAAATACTACCAGAAAAATAGTTTTTCTTACATTTAAGAAACAAGTACCATGATCAAACACACTTGACAGAGAAATTTAATATTACACATGGGGAGTCAAATCAAATTCTGAGACTCTTATACTGTAAAAAACCACAACAAAACCCAACTGGGAAGAAATAATGATTTCACTAATCCCTAGCAATGACTTTTTGAGGAGTTCAAATACACGTTTGCTTGTTCTGGTGAGATTTACTAAGTAGATGTTATTTGATTTTTCTGCTTCCTGGGAGAAGAACTGCGGATTCCCCAGGCTGCTACAAGAACAATGGGCTGAACTTGCAATTGAGCATCTTAGCTGTTAAAGACAATAAAAGTGAACTCACTGCATATTTGCCAAAGCTTTTGCCATTCATTTAATTTCCAAATGTCATCCAGTTATATGAAACCTTTAAAAAGGTTTCTTAAGGTAGAGCAAACAGGAAGATAGGATGTTTTTAATCTTGTATTAAAGACATTTAATTATTTATAACCACTCTTATTTAAAATACAGTAACTTGAACTTACGCAAAGACTCTCATCACTGATAAAAAGAACCATCTGTTTCTCATGCCTGTGCCTATAAATATTTTGTTAGTGGATGATAGTGGAAAACATGAAAAGCTAATGACTGACTGACAAGCAGACTATTTAGATGTTGAAATGAAAATCTAATGAAGAGCAACATCACTAATCACATGTTATCATTTTAGGAAGCCTCACATAATGATTTTCCAATGACTCAGAAACACATCCACCCTTGTCACTGGAGAGTGCAATACATTAACAGCAACCACTCGTGGCAGTGAGCACAGTTTCTTGTAAATGCAATACTTACAATGTCAAATATCAAAGAGCAAGTAATAGAAATTATATTAATTTTCAAATTTGAAGCACGATCTTACAAACGCTCAAGTACACACCCAAGTATCTGAAAGACTGATCTCTAAGGCATAAGATCTAAAGCCAATTGATTCTTAAAGTTAGATGAGGAGGGAAAGCAATTAAAATCCCAGTGATGATTTTTAATTGTGGAAAGGTTTGCTTTAAACTGTTAAATCTGCTCAAACAAAGCATCTGAGTTGCAGTCTTCACTGGACAAAGAGGAAACGTATTTAATAAGCCTACTAGACTTGTATGTAGTCACTCGCTGCAGAATTCTGCTTTCATATTTCACATGTTTAGCCTAACCCCAGTAAATCCTGTGACATTACACAGGTATAACATAAAATAGTCTTTGGTGCCAATTTTTTAAGAAGTATTTCCACTCTTCTTTTTCTCAGAGAAGCCTGCTATCAGCTGCATAAATGCCATATCTGTAATAACAGAAAGAAAGGCTGAAATGTGCCAGTGATCTTACCTCATACTCAAAGTCCTCTGCTCTATCTGCATCAGCAGGCAGGCTGGAAAGATACTCATTACCTTCATAAAATTCATGCTCCACCGGGTGAAGAGAATGGCAGCTACATGGAACAAAGCAGTACAACAACAGTAGATGAGACAATAGGGTTTTTTTTCAAATTAAAGTGTGACAAACCCCTCCACATTTCTTTGCAGTTTTCTCATCTCAGGACCGCTACTCTGAATGGCCTGACAGCCTGAAAGGAACTGTACCAAGAAGCAGCACAGGCTGTTGTCTTTTCAAAAGCTCAAGCTCTGGCTGAGTTAATTTTTCTGGGTTCATCTTTTGTCAGATTTTACACAGGGTGATTTCTTAAAAGGGTCTGGTTTGGGCCAAACTGCTTAACTGTGACAGTTTGGGACTCCTTATACTCAAAAAGGTAGCGAACTCCAGATTCATGTGCTGCATCATGGCTGGGGGCCACTCACTAATTATCTGGTCATAGTCTTGAATACCCATGATCTACAATCCATACCAGGCTCACAAAGTGTTCAAGAAATCACATAAAACAATTTGCATTATCCTCTTCTGTTAAAGTGGTAATAGGGTGGTGAAGTACATTTGAGAAAGTGTACATTTGCAACTGTCAGGAAACTGCACTGTAAAATGGGCTTGGTACACAAAGAATGAGGTCTTCACAACAGCTTTAGACCCAAGGTTGGATCCCAATCATGCAGCACCCAGTGTGGATTTATCTTAGCAGAGGTAGAAAACTCTTCCCCATGCTGAGGGCATGGGAAATTCCATCACAGTATCCTGCAGTTTAGAAATATCCAGTAACAACTCAAAAATACACATATTATGTTCCCTGCTGTGCAGCTCAATCCATCTTACTTAGAATTTCTAAAAATGGACTTATATCAAAGTCAAAAGTGATAACAGCATCAATTCTGCAGAGATGCACAACACACTAGCACGTCAGTAAAAAAAAAAGCTCTAGGGCTATCATAGTTCTGCTGGCTACAGACAGAGGGTCTGAAGGATCATCTAGGTCACCCACTAGATGATGTTGCTCATAAGGCGAAGTCAAAAGAGGAAGAACCCTGAACCCTACTTACGTATAAGCACCATCTGCTGGTATTTACATCCAATTCAGTTCCGCAGAATTCAACTGACGGATACTTTAATTCACATAATTTGCCATATGACAGGTGAAACTGTACTTTTTGATTTCTATATTTTTGAAATTGTTTTGCTTTTGATAAGGGGACCTTCATATTAAATATTTTGTTTCCTTCATTTTTTGTAAGAAATTTGGAAGAACAGAAAACAAGACAAGGTCTTTCTAGGTTTGAAGAAGCCTTTTTGGTATTTTGGATCACAGAAGAGTTTTTCTTCTTAACTAGGGATTACCTTAGGATGAACAAACACATGAACATAAAGCAAACATGGCCAAGACTCCTTCCTGTAGCTCTAATCCACAAGCAGAGTTTAGGAAAGCTGTCACTGAAGCCTGAATGGGACAGTGGTTATCAAAGAGATTTGTAATCTATTTAAAGTGTTCCTGACACTTTTTCAAAGTGAAGGCTACAAGCTTATCACTGCAATTCCTCAATCCCACAGGTAAATAGCAGAAGAAAATAAACCATACCTGTCTGAAAGTAGAAAAGGGCAGATATCAGGAACTGGTGGTGTGGAAGGCCTTAGTTTGGCCAAAGCCATAATGTGCTCAAAAGTGATGTCAGTCTGAGTGCTGGCATCAATAAGCCGAACATCCTGAGAGCTACTATGAGCTTTGCTAACTGGGGCTCGTCGTAAAACCTGAACCACAATTGGCTCCTTGGCATTGCGAAAAGCTTCCACTGCTTCTTCATGAGTGGCCTTAGAGAGGTCCTTCCCATTGACCTAGAGAAAAACAGGAAAATATAGCCCAGGTTAGAGAAAAGGTAGCATAAAAATATGGATGTGAAATATAAGAGCATGAAATATTTGTGTAGTACATCAAGCCACCTGATAACATTGACTGGACTATATTTTGGTATCCGAGAGAGAGAAGATACAGCTGGGAGGAGAAACAAATTCTTTAATCTTGGCTAGAAATTAGAAATGGTTAGAACTCTTCAAATAACTGTCCCATCCAATTAACTCCAAGCACAGCAAAGAAACTACAATATTTAGAAAGTAATGCAAAATTATTTTTCTCCTGCTATTTTATTCATCTCATAAAATACAAATAAAAAAGGAATAGTGTCTTTAATTTTAAATTTCATCACTTTCTGTGGCATGCAATTGTTTTAAAGGATTTCAGGCATAGCATTGTTATTAATGGAGGTATCAATAGACATGTCTGTGATGTCTAAAAAGAAATAAGTCCAATTTTCAATGTTTTGTCACTTATCTGCTATATCTATTATACAACCATTAAGACCAAAGAGAGTGAGACTTGACTGACAAAGTCAGCTGCTGCTCTTTTAAGGAGAGAGAAATCTAAAACAAATTAACTGAATAAATAATTTTCTATGAACAGAAAAATAGTAAATTATGCTGCAAAGGCAGCATGGCTTGGCAAAACTAAAAGACTGTGCCAAGGTTTCCCTCCATGACAGGCAAAGCAGGAAATTCCTCCCAGTCTAGATGAGGCCCTACACTATTAAAAAAGGTAACTGCAAGTATGGACTATGCTAGATTCATATGAATTCAAGTGTTTAGGACAAGATTCTCAAGTATCAGCCCACTACAAAATGTGAAGGCTAATTTGTCAATGCTGGTCAGTAGCTAAGCCCTTGGACACAGGGTTGTGCAACGTGCTTACACAAAAAATACTATTCCATTATTTCCAGAGCAATGGAATCAGTGTTGACTGCTGCACAAGACCTAACTGTTCTGAGCTGCTGTAGAAACGAGGTGATCGTGTGCAGGGGTAGAAAAGCAGGTTTTTCTAGTAAAAACTGTGAATATCTGAAGGCACCAAAACCTGATTAAAATTTACATTACTAGGAAAATCTCTACACTGGCAGCAAATCAGAAATAGGATTCTAACACAAGTTCATGTCCAAATTGACTGTGTTGTATAGACAAGGAGTCATAAGACTGATAAACGAACTAAGACTAAACCCTCTCCTGAAATAGTACAGACCACGTAACTGATTTTCCCTAGTGTTTGCAAATACTGGCTGAAACAAAAATTTATTTGCAATACCATTCTTTCATTCAAGAAATTCTTGGAACTTCCTTGTCAAAAGTGAAAAAAAGAAAAATGCAAACAAGAACAATGTCAGCAAACAAAGAGTCTCAGTAACTTAGCAGCCTTCAGTAACATTTTGAAGCAACATGTGTAGCCATAGTCTTGTCTATTTATATGCATGGCTATGATACTGTTGACCATTAATTACATGTATATATCAAGCCAGTACATTGCCAGAGTATGTGCTCAAGTACAAGGTAGAATCATCTTTCTGGTGACATAAATCCCAAAGAAGCAGCGCTTTCACACCCACAGTACTCAGGACACACAAAATGACCACACTGTAGTGTAGCCACCAATGCAAAGATCAGCTGATCTTTCTAGCTAGCCCTGATGCTGTATGTGGCGATGAGAAGGCTAGAAATTTTTAACAGACTTCTATACATAAGAAAGCTCAAAACTCCCTGTGCTGAGATGCTGCCTGGGATACCCAGAAGAACCATACCACTGCAGCCTAGACTATGATCAAGTAACACGAACAGCAATTTGCTTAATCACCTCAGTTCAGTGCGTATCTGTGGTTTCTCTGATGAATGAAGCCAAAAATATTAAGATTTAATGTTATAATTTTATTGTTTAAATTATCATCCATCACATTATAACCTTGGGTTACATTAATCTAAGTTACATGGAAAAATATCAGTGATATTTAAGGGCAAAAGCCATAGCAGTCAAAGAACAAGTTATGTTATAAGAAAACCAAAGAAATTTACCCAAGGAGAGAGCTTCTGTAAACCCTTTCCCATAACACAAGTTATGCCACCAGCAGCGTGTTCAGAGTCAGCCCCATCTAATAGAGGCAATTAGAGATAAAGCTTCAAGCCTCGGTCTTCTAGTCGCTCTTCAGTTCCAGTCTGTGCTTCATTCTTGTTTCTAACTCAGATCCTATCAAGGACACAGTTTTTCAGTTTCTGCTGTTTTTGTAACAAGATTGTCCTATAGACTCTCTGAGCAACTTTTATTCCTAAAGCCCTAAGAACAGAAAAATTACTCTCCTAACTCCCAAAACCCTTTTGATACTTTTTAAGCTTTGGATAACTAGATGGTGCTTCTCCTAGAATTAATGCTTGGAATAAATACCACATAGCACTGTATCAATTTTTCCCCCTATTCAAGTATAAAACACACAATCCTTCTGTATCCCAGCTGAACCACATGGATTTTGGCACAAGCTGATCATTTTATCACAGATCCACATCAGCAAATCTAAAAGATATTTGGATAGCACACAAAATACATTATTAGGTTGTTTGGTTTTTTTTTTTTTTTTTTTTTTTTTTGAGAACCA
>JAWWEU010000040.1:28205016-28218902 GCA_035583155.1 Acropternis orthonyx | reverse complement strand
AACACATATTTGGATACCACCCAAACTACATTATTAGGTTGTTTGGTTTTTTTTTTTTTTTTTTTTTTTTTTGAGAACCAGAAGCTCTGTTTATTCACATCAGTCAATACTTATCACTTATTCTGAGGAAACAGACATAAATTCACAACAATGACATTTACATGCAAATTTTATTTCTAAAGAATAATATTATTTTAAAATCACATGAATGTGAAAAATCACAAAAGATACACATTTTCATTTATCCTGGGAGCCTATGACTGACCTCTATTTTCATATAAATGCCTATTTAATTTGAAGACTTAAAAAACATTCCATCCTTTATGTTGGTTTCTTATGAAATACAAGCACATTGGACCCAATACTTGTTTAAATTGTCTCTGGAAGTTGATCAACACACTTTCTCGATCTGCATAAAGGTCACATAATTTATGAATGCTGCCTTTCTCAGAAGAAAATCTGTAGCTGAATTACTCTGCGCTGTCAGCTGTCCTGCCCACTTGGGACTGAGAAGAGAGAATTTTTTTAAAAACCTAAAGCCAGTACTACAGATGGGGCTGGAAGCTCTCTTCAGGCAGCTTCTTTAAGGATTTTCTGCCTCCTACATTATCCCCCAACTTAACACTCACACATAGTTACCCTGGGAGCCATAGACAGCTGAGCACTTATTTACAGCAAGCCATTTACAGGTTCTTAGTGGATGATTGAATAAATTCCTTGCCTTGGAAAGGTTACTTTCAGTGGAATTCAGGGTACTATTTTAAGTGGATAGACAAATAAGTCACTTTTAACAGTCAACACAAAGACATGGGAATACATTTGTTGTAGCAGATGGACTAATTAATCCATAAGCAAGTTGTGAATGTTAAGTAGAGAATATATCTTTTCTCATGTAAACCATCCACTCCCTTGTTTGATTAAGCTTTTGTTTAATGAACACTCTCCCCCTCCCCGACCCCCTACACCCTCTGCCCCGCTATTGGACACACTGCAAATTCTGGGCCACTTGTCAACATCTACCCCAGAGTGACTAGTGCCCACTGCCTAGATCCTGGCCATACCCTTTGGATTCTTGCTCTAAATTCAGCCACATACAAAACTTCATCAGCATCAGAAAATAAACAAGAAAATGGGCTTTGTCTTTCATGCAAACATCGACTGACTTTGTTGAACTGCCACTTCTAATGCCAGCACCACTGTACATGCACTTATTCCCATTCACAAGGAGGTGTACAAGCCGAAAAGGAAAGACAGGACTAAATAACAAAACAGTGAGTATTAAAAAAAGTAGACAACTGGTTGTTAAGTTATCCTCATATTACAAATTCTGAAGGTGAAAAACATCAGTCCTTTGATGAAGACTGCTTCAGGATTTAAGTGCCTGTGACAGAAATTAAACTGCCTTGTCTGTAGTTTAATAGTTTCCTGCTCTTGTTAATTTAACACTGGCCAGAATTTTTGAACCAAAAGGGCTAAAATTGTTGATATGTTTCCTGTTGACTTTACTTTTTCCATGTTAAGAGAAAAATGAAAAAAAGGAAGAAATAGATATAGTCATATATGAATGCAATCATCACAAAAGGTGTTGCTTTAGCAGCTCATGAGATAACCTTCTATCCTCAGCAAATATCTGGCATATGCAAATTGAAATTTAGGATCAATTTTGGAGTAAAATCCTTGGAAATGCTTCATTTATTCAGTAGAGGCAAAGGGAAGAATAACCAGATTGTTCTGCAAGTGCAGAGATGTCTAGACATAAGGCTTTCCTAGCAAATTGACAGAGATGCTGTCTGACTTGATGATGGAGTTCACCCAAGGCTCTCTGTCCTAGGGGATTTAAACACCCATACAGAAGATGCCCCTGACCTGGCAGGTGCTAGATCTACTCTCATCACAGCAGTCTCTTCACCTTCAATTCCTTGCCCTAAATACACCAGGGCTACCACACACTGGGTGCATTCTTGGACAGCAGACTGGCACAAAGATCGAACACTGTCCCTAAGTTTGACCAGTCCTTCTTTAGGACTGGAATTTGAGCCCTCCCTAACTGCAGGCAACAGAAAAGAAAGAACAAAAACATACCACTTTCCTCCCAGACTTACAGCTTTTGGCACATACAGACTCTAGAAAAACTTCCACTGCTGAGGAGCAATAGCTGCGAGGCTCTGGGGGCAGGACAGGGTGGCACAGCACATGCGAAGCTGCCAGTGACACACATGTCAGAGAGGACACTGCTGGTCTTCTGCTAACACAAATATGATAGCTCATCTACTGAAAGGGCATTTGACACATTGACCTTTTAGGTTACAGTTTTGTACAAAGCTGCATTTCTTCAGCAAGTTAATCTGAAAGATAGCAAATTCAGCCCTTATCCAATACCACCATCTCAGTCAGGGTTCATGCAAGTTCAGTAAAGAGGCAACTTCTATTATGCTGGTTGATGACATTTCCTCTTCTTTAGTCAGATGACTTAAGCGACACTTGTTCCAATTTGATCCTTTGCTGCCCTGACTATGAAATCTTGTCATCCCTCCTAAAACCTACACAAGCTGCTGAACATGCAGGCTTTGGCTGCTTCCCTCAAGCTGAACCACAGGCTTGTAACAAGAATTATATTTCCATTACCTGTAGGGCTACAAAAACTGGGAAAATATAGAAATAGGCCTATTTCCACTCTGTAAAACCTCCTCTCAGAGGGGAATAACTCAGTGACTTCTTGGCAATTTTGATCATTTTAACAGCAGCTGTCAGGAAAAATAAAGCACCCTTTCAACTGACCTCAGTACAATGCTCCATTCTGTTGGAGTTGTTCACCGTGGTCAATGCATCTGTGGGCAGGTCTGATAGCTACAGCTCCTCACCTATGAAGGACATCACACATCCCCAAAGACCCCAGCAAAGAGCTGGGAGCTCTCTGACAGTATTGCCTAACAAGCTACACCAGGCAATTCAAAAAATTCTTAAACTGGAGTGGAAAAAATGCCCCAGGCAGATGTACTTGGAATGGACAAACAGTTCTCATCACAACTGCAGTTAACTACAGTAAACTAGTAAGCAAGGAAACTAATAAGGGTAAGTTTGTGCAGCTTCAGTTCTCCAACAAATAGAAGCCCATTTAATACCTTTTTCCTCTTATTTTGCCTTCTCTACCCAGTCACCTCTAACTAAAACCAAAATGCTGCCAGACAAAGCATCTCCCAAAATTCTGTGTGCAGAATTGTGCTCCATGTTTTGAAAGAAAAGTCAAGTCTGTTATAAGCAAAGCAGACACTGAAGATCCCCCTTACCTTTAGGAGGAGGTTTAGGGTTTTAAATATAAAATTTTTTGACTGCCTAATTGCATTTATGGTATTGAGTATAGGAAATGGATGGTGTTTTAGATGCCTATAGCCTGCTTCCAGCTGGCTGGGTTAGGCACAACGATCATTCACTACAAATGCTCATGAGAATGTCAATCTCCTCCAACACTGTATGGGATATTTCCATGCCTAAAGACTCTGTGGATTTGGGCCCTCAGCTAGGGACATCTCTTAAAAAAACACTTGGATGCTATAGTTCACATCTCCTGGATAACTTTGCCTGCTCTAAGTTTACAATCACTGCTGAGTTAGCAGCTTTAACTTGTGGCCAAAATGCAAACCAAATGTCTGCACTTCACAACATGCGGCTTGGCAGATTATGTAACTGGACAGTAGTCCCTCCAACTCATAACTGTGTGTTAAATCAATGCATATCTCAAGAAGATCCTTTCAAGTCCTTTAATGCTGATGTCCAACAACATCAGAACAGCTCAGAAAGTTCAGCTCAGAAACCGCGGCACAGAAAGCACAGCAACAGCTCAGAAAAGACTCACTTGAGTTTTGAAAGAGAGAATGTACTATTATCTGCAGTTCCCTTGGTCTGTGTTATCTGCAGTTTTCTTGTTTTGTGAGTGACATTAAACCGCCAAATTAAATTTAAGAATCACTGTACCAGTTTCAAAGTGAGCTGCCCAGAGACAACTGCAGGTAGACATGCATTTGTGATCAGCTGTTGTTATCCTCTTCCAACTCCTGCAATCTGCCCAATAGACCTGTGACTAGGTGCAATGGCCATTCTTCTTGCATCCTCTTCCAGCTAGTATTCTCAGTTTCATTCTCCTTTCCCTTGCTTTGCTACCTCTGGTCTCTCTCTTAGGCTGTCAGCTCTTTCCACTCTGCTGTCTTCTTTCAGTGTGGACCCTTTACTCCCTAGTTTTCTTACTCCCATGCTTGCTGATTTCAGCACCTTCCATCTTTGCTTTCCTGAACCCTTCTCCAAAACATCTCCCACTGCCCTCTCCCTGACCTTGCCCCCTACCCGCAGGCTGGGAACACTGGCAGTTGTCATCCTTCCATGGTGACAGCTGTAGAGTCTGAAGCCTCGTGAGGTCTGCCTTCACCAGCACCTCCTGGTGCCAACGTGAATGCTCAGCTAACCCAGATGGTAGTGTTGCAAGGCTGGGGTGTATTTACTATGCAAATTGCTTTTAATATTGACAAACAGTTTTTCTGATGATATTAAGATTCTGCCTGAGGGCAATAAAGACTAAACTAGCTGTGGCATGCATAAAATTTGTTGTGTTACTTCTTGATATAATTAGACCATCATTTACTACATTAATCATTGCAAACTTTTACTGTTTATGATAGGACATTAAATAAATCTCTCAAGAGATCTACCACATACAGCAATTTTTTGATGGTGGGGAAAATACAATCAAAGGCCAATATGCGTGTTCATAACAAACACTTTTTATCCCTAAGCCCTTGCACTGAATGCTGTATTCTCCTGTGAACTTAAATGGTGTCCCTGCTCTATCACAAGCTCACTCTCCAGTTTCTCTTACAGGGTATGAATTTTTCTCAGGGAATAGGCTCTTCAAAAGATAGTTGCTATTAAAGTTTTAGGAGATCAAATTAACAGCATTCTTTAATCATCTGCAATTCCCAAAGAATAATGGAAGATGTTGAATGGGATATTTCAGGACTCTGTAAATAATGTGTAGTCACTTTTTTCCTTTTCAGAGAATCATATTCTACATTTCACTAACAGAAAAGTTTCTCTTTCACCTCTAAGAAAAAACCCCACCCTTCTATGAACTCAGCCACGGCTGGCATTGCCACATGAATGTTACACTTATCACTGTCATAACAATTCATCCACCTACAGACGACTGAAACTCCTGGTCTCCTCTGAACTGAGAAGTTTAAAAAGATAGATGGCTGCCTTCTGGCTAATTGTGGGAGTTCTTTCATTACTATAAAAAGACTTTTTATATCTCAAGTGACTTTATAAGCAGTGAATAATGAGACTTAAAGTCTTTGGAAAAGAGTCTACTGATCAAATGCTAGGATAACTTATGGGCACAGTGACCTTTTCCTCAGTAAGATACTCCAAACTGCTGCTGTTGGCACATTATTAAAATTCCCCATTTAAGGCATGTTAGCAGTTAAGCACAAGGCAGACTATTTTTTATTTTTAAATTCAGTTTAAGGTAGCACAGCAAGAGCTAGAGCTCTCCCAGCATGGAGGACTAACTCCCAGCCACTCTAGCTGTGCAGGAGCAGGACAGATGGCTGTGGTAGTGCAGGCAGCTGGCTGGGTCTCACCACCATGCTCCCGACTGCACTGCCAACGCCAGGAGTCTGCCTCCGCTGTGCCACAGCGATCCTTAACCCAGCAACAGGGCACCTTCCTGCCACCATGTCCACCAGCAAGGACCAGTACACTGGATTGGCTCCTATGAAGCTGCAGAGAAGAGCAGCCAACAGCACATTGCTTCCAGTCTATCTGGTAAGCTGACTTTTGCCCTGGCCAGGAGGGTGCCAGCATTTCACACTGCAAAACTGCAGCAACATTAAACCCAACATGAGAGCACTGAGCCAGGTCCCAGCCCTGGCTGATACCCTAGTGGATACCCTGGCCAGTTCTAGGGTTCTGCCACACATCTAGCACAACTCAATGACCTGCTGGGGTGCCACCCACATGAAGTGCTTAGGTTAGAGTGATCCCTAAATGCACCTGCACTGTTTTATTTTTTTAATGGATGTACAATAGACTAGCTCTACTTTAGCATGTATTTGTTACTGTGCATCTGTTTTAATTTTTATCTTGAAGGAGTAGAAAAGGCTCCTCCTCTTTGGAAATAAAACTTGGAGGGTCTCTTTCATTCTTTTTCCGTTGTTTTCTCATGCTTCCTTGATGCTAATTTGACATTGCTGTTCTTCATTGATTTTCATGGCTTTATTGCAGAAGAAGGCAAGAAACCATGGTAAAATATAAACTATCTAAGCTGTGGACAAGTACAGATGAGGAACGGAGTGGCTGGCGAGCAGCCCTGCAGAAAGTGATCTGGGCATGCTGGTTGACAGCAGGCTCAGTGTGAGTCAGCTGTGTGCCAAGAGGGCAAACCCCATCCTGGGGCGCATCACCAGCTTGTCAAAGGAGGCAATTACACTGCTGTATTCAGCAGTGGTGTGGCCTCACTTGGAGTGCTCTGTGCAGTTCAGGGTCCCACCACTTGAGAAAGATGTGAAGGTACTTGAATGTATCCAAGGGAGGGCAATAAAGCTGGTGAAAGTGCTGGAAGAAATGTTCTATGAGGAGCAGTTTAGGACTCTGTGTTTGTCTGCTTCAGAGAAAAGGAGGCTGAGGGGCAATCTCATTGCTCTCTTCAGATTCCTGAGGAAGGAAAGGGGAGGAAGGTAATGTTGATCAACCTGGTATCCAGTCACAGGAAACACGGAAATGGTGCAAAGCTGCACCAGGGGAGGTTTAGAGTGGACATTAGGAAGCATTTCTTTACTGACATGGTGGTCAGACATTGGAACAGGCTTCCTAAAGAGGTGGCCCGTGCCCCAAGCCTGTCAGCCTTTAGGGGCAGTTGGACAATGCCCTTAATAACATGCTTAAACTTTTGGTCAAGGCTGAAGTGGTCAGGCAGTTGGATTAGATGATTGTAGTAGGTTCCTTCCAACAGTAAATATTCTAGTCTAGTCCATTCTCACAGAAACCAAAATATGACGTTGCAACATCACAGGTTGTAAAATTTTTGTTTGTTCTTGAAATAGGACGCAGGCAGGGAGCAGAAACATATGCTTGCAACTGGATCAATATACTGTAGTGAAGTGCAAATTTCAACCAAGTCCTATGTGTTTTTACTGCTCAGATGTACCTGAATTCAAAGGTTTCTTCTCAGCTTATTGGTTAAAAAGGTTATGTTTTAGAATGGCTTAGTTAAGAAAAGTGTAATTTCCCCCTTAAATTTAAAGTCAAAAGGGTTCTTGTTTCAAAATCCACATCATGTAGGATTTGAGAGTAGCTTTCTTGCTACTGCGGATAGGTATATTCTTTAAGAAAGCCAGGTTCCTTTTCAACTTTCATGGTAAGGTGGCTTTACAAGCTAGTAAAGTAAAATGTCATTGCATAAAGTTATCGGTGAAAAGAACTGCATCTGAAAAGCAGAGACTTCCAATAAATTGAGAAATGTCTGAAGCCAGCTCAAAATGGCAGGGCCAAATTTAAACAAGCCTTCCCCACCCGAGGAGAGGCAGACAGGCATAAATCATTCCCGGCAATCAATTCTGCTATTTGAATTCGTCCTGACACTTGTTGGGCTCGGTTGTTGATGTGGAACCATGGCAGAAAGGCCAGGCCACTAGGGAAATTTGGCCAGCTTTCACATCTGAGAATGAACCACCTGACCGCAGGTCTCCAACCCTTGTATCACTCTTCTTTGTATCAAGTACAAACTATTTTGTCTGCTGTGTTTCAGCTCTGCCACTATAAAGAAAATTCTTTGATTACTGTTCATATAAGAGATGGAAAATACTGGAATAGTACAGGTTGCTTTTCAGGCAGACAGTTTAAAAATAAACCTACCCAGCTAATATTTATGGTTCTGTGTCTCACTGCAACTAGTTTGCAGTTAATTATTGATACTGTTAGACAGCAAAGAAAACATCTGAGAAAAGGGATTGTAGATTTCTAATTCTGTGAAAATTCTGTGAAAATTCAGTATTTGCATACGTTGGAAACAAACCTGGTCTTAATGGAGATTCTCAGAAAAGAAGATTTTTGTGGGAAAAAAAATTGCATACTGGCCTTGGATGCTTTCATTAATACCACATGGAAATATCATCACTCTCACTTGTCAGTGTGTAAGCCTCACTAAAACACAGTTAAGGTAGCCAGTGCTATCTTACAGACATTCAGAACATGCATTTTTTTCCCCACCTCCCTCTCCAAACTTCAGCCTTAGGAAATCTCAGAAACTGTGAGATCAGGTACCCAGACATGCACTCAGTCTCCAGCTTCCCCCTGCTGCCTGTCGCAGTCAGTGGAAACAAGCTGCAGGCCAGCCATCACATCCTGTAAGTCACACAGCTTTATTGAGCGAGAGAGGGATTACTTGAAACAGATTTTGATACTGGGATCTCAGACAGGGCAGTGTTATCCCATCTGATATCCTCATGCATGACCAACAGCCAAGGTGCACAAGTATCAAAAGGTGTCAGTATCCTCATTTCACCCTGCATTATTTGGGCAGGAGGAGGCACAGAGTTCCTCAAAGACTGTCAGACAGGAGATGCTCATGGTCCATGGGGCATGCGAAGAGCCATCATGGGTAACAGGCTGCAAGTGAACTCACAAAAGCACTTTTAGAGCTGTCATCAAAGCTTTGCAGTAAAGCAGCCACTTGTCCCCACTAGGTCTATCTTTTTACTCCAGGCCCAGGATAGTCAGCCAGACTTCTTAAAAATGTAAGTCAACCAATAGAACACAAGATTTTCCCTTTCCCTTCAAGAATAAGGACAGTACAGATAGGGAACAGTAGCAGCTGCATATTGACACATTAGCCTAACAAGTTATTTGCCTAGAAATTGAGAAAACTGAACTCAGCAAAACTTTATGAAATCACATCTCTCATTCTACAAGGCAGTCTTTTCATCAAGTTATTGGACATTTTGGAATGCAAGAAATTATACACTGCTTTCTGAAGCTGTAATTTCAAGTCATAAATACAATCTGACCACCTATCAAATAGGGCTGGAGTTAAGGAGTTAAGTATATGGGTAGATAGAGACTACTCTTCTGACTCCTCCATCCCAGTCAAATGAGCACAACTATGTTTAGACATCTCCCAGTAGTGGAGCAAATGGGAGAAATAATGGGTCTAGTCTCAAACTCTGCTTTATTATTACACTCTAATTACTGTCCTTTCATAAAACATGACTCATTATGGCATGTCTCTTTTTTCCCCTCCACCTTCTTGCCTCATCGTTTAGCCTTCTCCCTTCCGCTCCTCCTCTTTCTTCCCCTAAGGGTTCCCAGGTAAACCTCCCAGTCCTGCTGAAGCCATTGGTATTTTAAAAGACATTAAGCATGTCTTTAGGAATTGGCAGGTAAAGTTTGCTGATATTTCTGCAAATGTCAGTAATAAAAGTATTAAATGAGATCACTGCTAAGACAAACTCTTCTGGAGCTCCAGCAGTAACCTCTCCCCAGCCTTTCACTTTCCTTTTTAGCACTACATGTAGATAGGTATTCCTCCAGAATCAACTCCATATCCTCCTTACAACTACTTATCTAACTAATTCTGCTCCAACTGAGCTAGTATTTTCCTTTATAATACATGACCAGATATTTTTGTTTATCTGAAGTCCAGATAAAGAGCACCTAACACATCCGCTGTCAAGAAAAGGCATTTGCTAATCAGAAAGTCTGTCAGGTTAGCCTGGCTTTGTAACCATACACCCCTGCTTAGTTTGCGATTCATTATGCCCCACTTACCCTTTGCCTTCCCTAGGTGTAACTATCCTTTTCTTCAAATGTATTTTAACACTTTCCATACTGTGTATGCTGAACTTGAAGGCTGGCAAATCCCACAGTGATCCTAAGAATAGGTATGCCATTTAATTTTATTCCACCAACTCCTCCATGCTTAGCTGGATTAATAAATCTCCCTATTCATCCCGGCTACTCCTTTTCTCAACACTCGTGTCCCTTGCCTCATAATTTTGCCAGCGTAACTGTGTCTGGGGGCTGTGCTAAAAATAGGACCCCTGCTTTGGAAACTACCTTTATTAAAATATTAGGGTTATTTACCCTACAGGCAATTGCCTTCTCCCTCTGTGTTGGCCATGTTTCCCTCAAATCCCCTCTCTTCAGGTGCTTTTTCCCTCCACTCAAAACATGTACTGGTGCAAGTCCTTCTGAGAGTTTAAAACTTTTCTGCTTGACACAGATTGTATCTTCCCAAAAGGCAGAAATTCTTCAAAATGGGCAGACTATGATAAAATGACTGCTTTCCATAAGTTGTATTTCAGGCAACTATCTGGATCCAAGGCATAGGCAAGGTACAGTAGAGCTAACCAGGTCTTCAGGTTGAAGAGGAAGACAGCAATTGCTCTTTAGTACTAAACACCTCCCATTTGTGTGAATATTCTTCTAATTTACTAAATTACATGACCTCAGTTTTGGAGAATTTACAGATAAAAAAATCAGACATTAAAATAAAATTGGTGAAAGGCAGGAAGAGAGCAGCTCAAAATGCTGCAAAATTATAAAGATATTATGGATTTTGTTAATCCAGGGAGAATATATTTATTAATAGATAGTAGTATTCAAGGGTGTTGTAAACATATTTCCCCAGGATGAGGTCTGATTTATAGTCTTGGACAGAAATTATTCTTCCCATGTCTTACAAAAGCAGAAAAAAAGCGTTCACTCAGCATGGTTTCAAGTTATGCAAGTACAACACAGCAGAGACTCTGCTGCTTCTTGATGCCTTCTGTGTAGTCAGAAGTTAACTCAAAGATGTCTTTATTTTTTTAGCATAATATTTGACAGGCTGTTAATCGAGAAAGTGGATTATTGCCTTTGGGTATTGTGTGAAAAAATAAAACAGAAACAACTGAGGAATTTCATTTATTATAGTTGATGCTATGTATGGGCAATCATTTATTTTTCCTCCATAACGGATTAGGCTTCTCAACACTAGAACTTCCTAAAGTAGCTTCACTAACATAACTGGCTCTAAGCCCCTTAGAGTCTGTCTTGTCAATTATCTGTGAATTTAGAAAGACTTACAAAAAAGATCATAATGAACTGGATTTGAAAGAGGCTGTAAAGGTGCGAGGTATTTATACTGAAGCTTGGAAGAGCTATGGTGGAGATAAGTATTGTGTCAGGTCTTGCACTCAGATAATAAGTGCTTTTTCATTTAAAAGTTATGTTAAAAAAAAAGGTGGAAGCAGAGCTGTGAATTGGATGGGGAAGGACTGAAAATGTCCAAGGTCTGCCTTTATCACAGGCATAGCCCTGTTATCTTTGCACAGTCACTTGACTGTATTTTGATTTTTTCCCCTGCCTGCTGTTACATTGGAGGTAAAACAGTAGACTTCTACTCTGACTTCAATAATAAACTATTGTTTTTTTTGTTGTTTTAATATAGAACTTTTTTTTATGCCATATATGCAGACAACTATCTCCAAACATGACACATGCTTGTTGCACTACACTTCAGAAATGCTGTGCAGCTGAGCTCATGTTTGCAAAGCACTTCTGAACCTGAAAAAAAAGAGTACATTTGCCAAGCAAATTGTAATAAGGAAAGATGTTGAAGTTTGACAAAAACTGCAGCAACAGCACAAAGCAAAAACAGGCAAAAGTCATGACTGACATCTGACCCTTGTTCATGTATCTCCAAATATCACCAGTGTTTAAGATTGGTATTAGGTAAGTTACCAAGAGAGGACTCACAGCACAGTGTTAGCAGAAATAGGACAGTTCATGTGCCAGCATATCTGCATTTCCAATCTATCTGACAGCTGAAGGACTCCATTTAAGGTCTGGACACCAGTTGGCAGATACAGATGTAAATGGCTTGTGGGTACAGCTCCTGGAAAATATGATGACTGCAAAGAACAACTCCCACTGGGAGCACTCTACATGGCTCCATCCAGCTCCGCCTCTGGCACATTCCTTCAGCAGCAGGCTGGCACCAAAACCAGCTCTGTCCTCAGGTTTCTCACTCTCAGCTTCACTAACAGTGGATACAGGCACAGTTAACCACAAAACTGTGGTCTTTCTGTACTTGCATGCCATAGCACATGGATACAGCTGGGTTAGGACACGGCTACAGGGGTCTGCTTTTAACTTGTGACATGTAGCATATATCCGTTTGTGCCTGGAGTCCATTCTTTGTCACACAGCATGAGAAAGGCTTTTAAGCCACCGCTCACAGGACACTTGACACATTCAGAAACTACCTTGTGTGTCAAAACAATAAAGTGGAAAATTCCTCAGGATAAATAAAAAAAGCTAAATATACGCAGTTTTACACAAGAATTAGCCCCCTGGAATACACATGTAAAACAGGACTTGTGAATGTAAAATTAACATTAATTAAAAAAACGTTTGGTAAAAAAAGGTGGAAGTGTATTTGATAGGAGGCCAGAAGATTGTTGCCTGAAGAAGAATATTTATAGACCAAGATGTGCAAAACTGTTGTCAAGTACAAATTAAGCTAATGTACCATTAAAAGCTAGAGGCTCAGACACATTAAAATCATGAGATTAGGACACAGACTGTGCTATGACAAACTATCTATGCAGGGATATGATACAGATAATCCAGCATCCAGCTAGGAACTTGAAAGTCTACTTGCTGCTTCTCATGTGGCATATTTAGGATGAGCCTTCTGAACCCTAGTATTACTCCAAGCAAAGGTGTGCCTTTTTTTTTTTTTTTTTTTTTTTTTTTTTTTTTTTTTTTGGTGAAAAGAGCTAACAACCAGTAAAAAGAGCAAAAAAGTGTGAAGCCTTATGAGAAGTAAGGTGGTACTTCTGGAAACAGTATATATAATTTTGTTATGATGCACAGCTCTTGCTTAAGATGGATCTTACATTCCTCACCCTGCAGCAACTTCATCTAAGACATACAGAGGAATTTTGCTGTTCTCAGAGGGAGAAGGAAAAAGAGGGAATAAGACAGAAAAGAAGCTTATATCCCAGAATGGTAAACTAAAGTTCAGTCAGAGGACATTGGAGATTTCTTTACACTGTGTGTCCACATTCAGCTACTAAATCAAATTTCCTTCCATGCTGCCTCTGCCTCCTTCCCCTACAGTGTCTCTCCGACCTTTTTGTTAATAGATATTTTTAATATTAAAAAATCACTTGCAACTTTGTTCCTGCTTGTTCATGGGGAACCACATAGAAAACAAAGACAAAAGACAACAAACAAGAATTAACACCACCCCCCCCCAAACAAACAAAAAACCCCCCCAAAACCAAAAGAATGTTAACCATGGATCACACAACTTGTGGAAAGTGAGCATACCATGTGAGGCTCATGGGTCTGATACAATGACAGCCTCACAGCTGGAGTGGCCACCAGCAAACAGATGATCTGAATCCAAGGCCCTCCACACTCTGGAGAGCTCAAATTTTGTGGGACTTTGCTCTAACCACAGGGCCATAAACTAGTGTGCTCTGGGTAGCTCTGCTGCCACTAAGGGAAAAGGACAAATGCAGAACTGGCTGGTAGGGGACATGAGATGAAACACCTCTCTGGGCAAAGTGCACTTGGACATGTGTGCTTTAATCCCTGCCTTGTTGATCGCCATGATCTGTGGGGCTGCCTTTTCTGTCTCTGGAATGACAGGTGCTTCAGACAGTGACAATGCATCCCTGACCCAACCCCTTCATTTGTTTATCACTACTGTGACATAAAGGGTCTGCGACCTCCATGCATGACCACTAGAACACACGCAATTGCCAAATATCCCAGTGTGATGGGTTTGATAAATCCCAAAAAACTCAGATTAAGGTTTTAGTTTTAGCTAGGCCCCACTTCTGTGG
>JAWWEU010000040.1:28183096-28196874 GCA_035583155.1 Acropternis orthonyx | reverse complement strand
GTTTTTTTTTTCCCTCACTTCTTTTAACTGAAACTCTGTCGCATTGGGAGGTGGTTGGCATTTTGCCAAGAGTCAAATCAAAACATTAACATATGCAGGACCAGGAGCTGAACTCGATGATCCTTGTGGGTCCCTTCCAACTCGGCATATTCTGTGATTTTGTGATTGCTTTGAAGTCAGTGGGAAAGAGGGCAGCTTGAAGACAATGCATATGATCCATTTAAGCTCTGCTAAGGAAGATGGCAGCTGTTCTCTGATGGTGTTTGTTTCTTACCCTATTTTCCCAAGTCCAGACACATGGTTGAAATAGGGTTGATGTATCTTTTTCAAGCATCACTCATCTCTTGGAAGCTTGGCTGTTGACCTCAAAGAGTTACTATTTCATCTAGTAAGTAACTGGGCATCAGCCTCCATGGAGAGGAAAATATATAATAAAAAAAACTAGCAAGTGTATAATAAAATAAAAAAAGTTTAACAACCCACCAGAATTTTTCATTCAAGTAGTCCTACTTTCACTTCCATTTTGCTAACTAAATGCAGATGTTTGCTAATTAAGATCATGTTTTGGTGTTTTAATGGCTTAATTTGAATACTGTCACTGCTCACACAGGGCCACTTTCAGTCTTTCTTCAGATGGATATTGAACTCAGGATCCGGCTCTATGTCTCAGTCCCAGGGTTTTTTGCTTTTTCTTTTCTTTTCCATTTTCTTTTTTGAGGAAAAAGTGTGAGATATTTCTCAAAGTGAGACAGCAAAAATGGTAATATTTCAGAATGCTTCAAAACAGAAACTATTCACTCTTCACCGAAAAGGAAACAAAGCTCTAGAAGAAGGTTCAGCATTACAGCATCCCCTGAGGTTGGCCAATTAATTTTGGTTGATTTGGAAGATTCAAATCCTGCTTTGTTTACAACTCATTCTATATTATTTAACACATTATTGCTGTTGACATCATATTAATTAAATAAGCACAGAGACAGATTGTTCCAGCTCTTGAAAGCAGAATGAATAAAAGACCCCACAAGAACAGATTTCTCTTCCTCACACTCTACAAACACCAGATCAGAGACAGACTATTTCCTGTCACAAATTAATCAGGTACCAATCTTTCAGCATCTGAGTAATTTCTGTTTTGATTACATGCAGCACATGATAAATTAAAAACTGCCAGAAGTTTCACAAAGGCATTCCTGGAGTGAGTAACCCTCTTTCTGCGTCTTTCTCTGACGTTGCATGCACCACAAGGGGAATTTATTGGATGAGAGGTCGCAGGAGACTTGTGTGTGAGGAGGGAGCTCACTCTCAGTAGCGCCTGAACAGCACTGATTCCAGACTGGAGTCATGTCCTCCTTCCTGTGCCCTGAGGAGTTGATTTAGAGCAGTAAAGGAGAAATATATCTGGGAGAAAAACACTGCAAAAGGATTTTCTAGATAGTGAAAACCATCCCATTTAAGTGTTTACACACTGACACCTTGGCAGGGTCTCCTAGTACAGCTAATCTACCTGCTCCATGGCTACTCGCTCATCAATATATTCTTGGTGCCACCAACAGAAAAGTGAGTATTTCCTTTGGTTCCTGCAGACTGTGAAGGCTGCTGCTGAGAGAACAATCTGAGATCAAAAGCCAAAGCAAGTACGCTGTTGGGCTGCAGTGTTCTCACTCCCTCCCGTTCAGCACAGTCCACCCAGAGCAGGACTGTTAATGCTGTGTCTCCTTCTGCAAAACTACAATTTCTGTTGTCAGTATTCTCATAATGAAGATTTTCTCTTCCACATAGTGATGGCATGAATACTGGTAACTGCAAATGTTTCTGTTTCACACCTTTTTCATACTTCCTTTGTATCCTAACTCCATCTCCTTCTCCCAAGCTAAGACACTGTCTCTTGTCCAAGGAACTCCCTCCATGACCTCTGTATCTCCAGATGTTCAATTGTAATGGATGCACTACACAGAGCTCATTTGTTTCATATACATAGACTATGGGACCACCTTGGAATGACCACACATATTTCAGGTGTGCTATTATATCAAATAAACTATTTTAACACGTCCTTAATCTTTCTTTAATAATCCATCCTAAGTGAATTATCTTGAAGCAATGCTCGACTATGATTGATAGCTCTCTATAAAATCTCACTGTTGGTTCAGTACAAAAGAAATACCGTACCAATAATAGAAAGCTCACTCTGGACATTCAACCCAATTTCTTGAAGAAACAACAGGATGGAAGACAGACTGATTCCAGAAACTAGTTCAGGGAGTCTTGTGTTCTCCATCAAACAAGACAAATGCCTTCCTCTGCCTGCTCACAGTGTTAACAATCGCCCTGTGTGCGCACCAGCAGAGTTGTCACTAAGTGCAGCATCACTGTACATGAAGTACTGGCACTTCCACCCAAACAGCCTTTATCACAATTGTATTTGCACATCTCTACAAGGTGATTGTTGTAAAGGCATGGACATTTACTGTGCCCTATGCTACTTGAATTATTGATCAATTACACCCAGATTACTAACAACTAGGAATCATTAAAATCTTATAATAAATCATGTAGATAAATAAAACATGCCTAGGGTGAATAATCTTCTTTCTCTCTTCCTCTTTCTGAATTCACTACCAGAAGCATGGTACTAATCTATTTATAGTAAGACTACCCTCTAAAAATCAAAAGTCAACATATTAAAAGGGCTAGTGGTCTTCTGAAGTAAAAAGAGAACTTTCTTTTGCTTTATTACCTCAGCTGACAAAATAGAGACTGCTAATAAGTTTATCCCACAATACCTACATCTCTGAAAAAGTTAATCATAAATAATTGGCAAATATGGTAAGATTACCTTCTTGTTCCTTTTAAAGCATTTTCTTCCAGCAATTTTGACAAACATGAAATCCTCAAAAAATGTAGTAATGTTATGTAGCAATACACATTAAAGTGCCCCAATTCAGCACAGACAACTGAATAATAAAAAGAAATAAATTTTATTTATCGTGTAAGGTAAGTCACACTGTACTTGAGAAACTAGCTTTGCTGAGCTATATTTCTATATTAATGTGCTTCTCATTTCACAAGGACTTCCTATATTTCATTGTAGCTTAACTAGCAAAGAGATCTCTTATTCCTTCCCCAGAAAGAATACACTGAGATTCTGGTTCAAAGGCTCCCAATTCCTAAAAGAAATGGAAAATATGATGTTTAAAAAATACTCAAGATCCTAAATAGTTTGCTAGGTCTAGGCCCTATTCCTTATTCCACAGGGCATTACTTCATCTATCAGTTTTCTTTGTCTGCTGCTTTAGTTTGCTCTACTAAAGCATAAGCTAAATTTTAATCACTGAATAAGCCACCAGATTTGGGGTAGACCTAAGTGGTCCCTAAAGTTTTACCAGTGCCATCATTTGTATGTAGAAAGAGGAATGTGTAGGATATCAAAGAAAAACGGTCACACTCCAGATGAAGTAGTTTGCTTTCTAATTTCCAATTACAAAGACAAGTATCTAACCCGGCTGACTGACAGTGAGTTGGTGAATACTTGAAATATAAAATTTGACATGAACTCACAGGAACTAGTCATTCTTATTTCCTTCCAAACGACATCAGATTTTCCTCTGTAAAACACACATTAACCAAATCTAGCAGAAGTCACAAATCTCTTATTTCACTAGCTTGTGATGTTGGTTGCTTAGAAACCCAACACAGTAATTTCAATCGCATTTTTAAAAATTATTTTATTTTCTCCAGACCATAACCGAGGCTCAGCGAGCTTCACACTCTTTTAACTCACATAGCAGTCTCTTCAATACAAGATACCTTTCTCTTTATTCTACATTACCTCTGAGTCTTCAAATAAATGCCAATGTGAATTCCACTACAGAGATGGAGTCCTTACCACTGCACACATTGTTACAGAGGCTTCTACAGTTACAGAAGAACTGCAGTAGAACAGCAGTATCTACAAACCTCTGGCACAGAAATTGCTCTAATTTCCCAGTCTTCCTAGATGCTTCAGGGCTTTGTCCTCACAGAGGTAAGATAATTCATTCTGAGCTTTAAAGCATTTTTAAACTCAGCATAAATATGTGTGCTGTAGTCCAAGCAAATATTTAAGCAAGTGTGACTGTTTCACTACTTGTTCTGCTAGCGCACGTGCAAGAAGCAGATTCAGAGCTGGAGCTGTCAATACTGTGACTCTCAGTGCTGAGAAAAGACCACACCAAGGCTGCTGGGAATATCAAAATACAAGAAAGACTTCAAATGTTCACCAGAACAAGTAAAACCATAACAGGAGCCTTCTCCAGCAGAGACAGCAGACAACCAGCAGACATCCTTGCCAATACAAGTCCTCCTTGCCTGATCTTTTAACGGTTTTGACAAAGCCAGGTAGTAAAAATGTATCCGGCCTTACCTTTGTCATGATGATCACTTGGATATATCCAAGGTCATCTGTATGGGATGATTAAGCTAAGGGGCCCTTTTGGCTCTTAAAAGGGAATGGTTTGTACAGTGGAGCATCCTGCAAGCAGGAGCAAACCAGTCTGCTAAGAGCAGGATGAATGGGAGGTCTGACAATAGGGCACGTGGTTGGGCAGACACAGGCAGGGGCTTGCTACAGAGGTCCCTTCTGAAAACTGAGAAAGGGCTTAAAGGAGGCATGAAGCATGCTTTTCTCTTGATGCTACAGATAGTAGGATAATGGTGCATTGCTACAAACACCTTGGGTTTCATTCTCTTCTCAGGGAATGCTGTAAAACTAAAAGTGCGTGCACTGCCACTCAGACACTACTACTCAAAAGTATCTGCTTTTTTGTACACACCAAGGGACCTGTACATGTGCATTTACACTGACATGTCCAGAAGGAACCACAGATTAGCATTACTCATGTATATTAACATGTTAACAGCTACAAAATGTGGAGTATTTATCAGGAAACTGATATACTCAGTTTGTATGAATGCATAACCAACAGTCTGTATATCAGCATACAGGAAAAACAAACAGAAAAAATAAGAGGAGGAACAGAGATTGACAACAAAACTGTGAATTTGCTTTATCATCATATTATTTATGTCATCATCACATTCTGTAATTTACTACCAATGTTAAATCGTATGTCTTTTTTTGAGACTATAATTAGTGCCATTTTAATGATTTATAGAATAAAATGCAACTTCAAGAATGCAACAAAAGGTAAAAAACCTTCTAAACAATGGAGGAAACTGAACCTTATTTTCAAATAAATGCTTCTGACTCTTCAGCTAATGGAAAACAAACAAAATCCCAACTACTGAACATCTTCAAATATGTCAGCACTTTTATTTAAATTACATGAAATTCTGTCAAGCTGAGTCAAATACACTTCAGTAATCCCTGAATGGATTCCTTTTGTTACATTTCAGTAAACCCCATGTGGATTCCTTCATTTACTTGGGGGGAAAAAATGGAAATATTTTATCATAATATATTGCTTTTTCAGAAGAAGAACAATTTTAACTTCAGGATTGCTAGTTAGTCTCAAAATAGCATCAATTATCCTGAAAATGCTATTTACACAGAAGAAATAGGAAGTTTTATCACTCAAAATTAGTAGCTTCTGCTAAGATTTATGAAAGCTATGTAAGACATCGCAGAGTCCTCAGAAAGGTGTTTTAACCAAACTGAGCTGACATAATTTGTAACTTTGGTGCTTAGTTCTACATCCAGAAGTCTGAAACTCAATCCCATCTCTTAAGACAGGTTCCAGTACTGTGAGAAGGCTAAGGAGACCTTACTGATGCCACCAAGAGCCTTGTGGAGACATACAAAGAGGACAGAGCCAGGTTGTTCTCAGAGAGGCACAGGAGCAGGGCAGGAGTCAGTGGGCACAAGTCAAACCAAGAGAAATCCCAGTCAGACATCAGGTGTGATGAAACACTGGGACAGGTCCTTCAGGGGGGCTGTGCAGATGTAATCCTTGGAGAAAGCCCTGAGCAACCTGCACAAAACTGGACCTGCTGTGGAAAGGAGCTGTAACTGGTGGCCTCCAGCCATCCCCTCCAACCTAAATAGTCCATGATTCTGTTTACAGTGTGTAGCCCAAAGGAAGAGAAATGAAGAGAAATAAGCAACTTACCATCCAGCTGGACATTTTAAGGAAAAGAAAATTGCCCTTACCTGAAAAATATAAAGGAAAATAAAACCTTAGCAATTCATCAAAATCAGCAGGGTAATGAATGGTAGTAACTTTGGTACATAAACAAGATACACAATTACGTATTCACGACATTGCAAGCATTTCCTCCCATAAACTCTATAAAAGATAAGACACAGCTATGCTGAAATGCATACCAGGGTCTCTCCAAATCTGCACTTCCTGTGGCTTACGCCCACAGCTCAGAGAAAATAAGTGTGTCATCTCTAGTCTCTTTAACCTGGAAGTTTTCATACTCACTTCCTTACTATTCAATTTCATCAGACATGTGCCAACATTTCTTGTAGAAAATTTTACTTTCACTCCCTGCTGAGGATCTGTCCTCTAATGACCATAATGAAACATGCTTTGTGTGAGAGCCTGTTCATTTATTTTCATTCCCGTGAGTGCCTTCAGAGACCAGTGTTGCAATCACGGCTACTTACTATTTAATTCCCAGCCAAATTTATGGCCAAATTGAAAAATGGAGGCAGGCTGCCTGATGCAGGATGCTTTTGTCTGAAGTGTCCTCATGGAATCATTATACTTGCATTAATCTTTAATCTGCAATTAAACAATCAGTTCTATGTAAAAGATAGCTGCAAACAGATCTCCTGAATGTGTACTAGGCAATGTATCTTAATGGGTGCATGCGTGCTGTCGAGGGTCTGCAATTAGGACAGCATCCATCACTGGGCCCCAGGTCAGCAAAAGGTTAGGAGAGAACCAAACCTCCTCAGGGTGCTGAGCATCTGTCCATGCTACCTGCCTTGCTCTAGGGCCATGCCTGCAGCAGTAGAGAACATGGAGACAAAAGCCAGGTGGGGGTGGGAAAGGAGATACAATAGATTAAGGCATGGCCTCGCTGATAAATCTGTCTTGGCAGAAAATGCAACCTGCTTTGAATCTGTTCCTTTCCAATTAAGCTCCCTGCTTCCAGCTCGGGCAGATGCTTAATTGGAGACTGAGGCTGCCAGGCAAGCACCAGCGCCATGATCATTAACAGGTACTTTGAAGCCATTAAGGTGCTCCTGCTTGTCAATTCCCTTCTCATACACCACTGACATAAACAAATGCATCTTCTTCCTCAAGGCAGCCAGCTCACCGCCTAGGGAGATTTGCACGCCTGTGTGCTGCAAACAAGCCTTTGGTTCCTGGGACTGTGAAGTTATTACATTAGCACCCAAGCCATGTGATTCAGCTGGGAATACAAAGGGCCTTCCTGCCTGGTGCCAGTGTAATATTAGAACGGTACCAAATGGCTTCAACAATAGGTAAGCAGAAGGGCATCTGTTTTAGATTTGACTAAAATTGTATAATTAGATCTTGGTTAAGAGATCCGTCTGCTCACGTGTGGTTTTATCAAATGCTTTTGCCTAATCCAAATAAAGAACCAGTTTTCAGACCTCAGCAGACACCATTTCTAATGCAAACATGGGGACAACCTTAAGAAACTCTACACCTGTGCAGAGCATTCTGTATGAATAGATGACTGCACCAATACACCAGGTTTTAATTAAAAACATGGGGAAACAAAACTACAATGATACCCATGAATGCTGACTTATTATAGGACATTTGTCCCTTGCCAGTTTTAGTCTTAATAATTCACTCACTGGTTTAGCAAGGGAAAAAAAAAAAAACAAACCAAACCTACTGGATTCATGTAAAGCAGTGAGATTCATTTTGTTTTATCTTTCAGGGGTATCCTGACAAGAATTCACAACTGTCCCATTTAATGATGTAAAGAATTCAGTACCATGTACCACTTGCAGCTTACAAATCAGCCAATCTCGACATACATACACTAATTAAGGGCAAGAAAGTAAAAGGCACTTATTGATTGCAAGGTCTGAAGCACCAGAAAACTGATTAAATATATGTTGTTAAGGAGTTAATAAATGATTTAACTCTGTTATGCCATGCTCCATGTACACCCAGGGCTATGGTAGCTAAATGGCAATTCAATGCTATAGTCTTCCATTATTTCCAGTGGGCTAATCAGACAAGCAATTAGACTGTTGTCTTCCCTTCAAACCCCAGCATTAGCATACCCAATTGTGCAAAGGAATAAATGACACCCATCAGATGGGGACAAAACTACCATATATAAAATGTTTTGCAAATAGAAGACCCATTAGTTTAAAGTGAAGTCTCAGTCAGCTGCTACATAAAAATAATAGAATTTTACAGCTGCACAGTGATCACAGAAACTTTATAGCTAAAGTCCCCCAGCAGGGAGAAGAGTTCTACTTATATGTGCAACCTTTTTAATGGATTCTATCCCTAAGGTAATACAGACCACCAATGGACTATGGTGACTGCAAAACGATGAACCAAGACCCCTGTTTTGTGACAAACTGACTCTTCAACAACATGCTGCTCATGCTTTGATGAGTAGGGTCATCATCCTGACACAGAGAAAACCTCGGGCCAAATACCCCTAGCCAAGTTATAGTTTGGAAATGTATGACGTTGTCTTCTATAAGGTCACGTAGATGTAAACGTATATGCTCCCTGCCCTGGATGGTGGGTGGACACTGCTGGGCAAACCGGAAAAACGGCAGCCGTAGCACCCTGCACCACACAGCCAGGGCAGGGCAGTGGTCCCTGCTTGAGGAGCTTGCTGCCTCATCTGGATGCAGCTAGATGGGCATTTGCAGGGCGTCCTATGAGCCATGGGATGGAGCTGCCTGGGGCTTGGGCGCCATATGAGAAAAACATGCTCAGATTGAATAAAAATAATCATATAAATGAAGCCATGTATTTACTACTTTAGAATTCCCTTTCTACCTCCAAGTGGTGCTATACTGCACTTTTCCTCATCACACCTCTACACTGCTTTACAGAATACCAAATGAAGGTATGGCTTTCACTGAAATTTAAAAAAAAATGCTCATTTTTTTCTTTTGCTTCTAGAATATACAAAATTGCAGAGAGGGATCAGAGGATGGAGGGATATTTTGCAACTTCCTTATGAAAAAAATAATAATTTCTCCTCTTCTTCTCCTTCCTCACACATACACAACAGCACAGCACACACACACTCATGATGTAAAATCATGGAAAAACAGGCCTAGACAGACCTTAGGAGATCAACTAATCCACCCCTCAAGGATTTACCTGAGAGGAGTTTATTATGTGGGTCCCTTCCAACTCAACATATTTTGTGATTCTGTGTTTATGCCTACTAGCAACTCCCAGATGTCCTTCTTACTCTTGTTAGGGTGGTCTTAGACTGTGGTGGTGCATCTCCCCCCTCATCTCATCCTCAGACCTCATCTCAGAAGCCTGATAAGCCTTGACTGAACTATCTGAGTGGTGAAGTGTCCCTTGACCATACCAGTTGAGACGTGAGGCATGCCCTGATCATACCAAGAGCTCTTGCATGGTAGAGATGGGAACAATTGGAAACATCAGCTGCCCAATCAAGGAAAACAAAAAAAGGATAACAAATTATCCTTTGTAGCCTTTGTAAACCATTTACCTGAACCCCAATCTGAGTGGAGTGGCACCACTGTGAATTGTAGCCCAAGTGGTATGGTACCGTCTTACTGCACTTTGGGGAAAAAAAGCCCAATAGTTACCAACTCAGGTTATGGCCAGAACGGAAACTTATAATAACCCAATTCAATCATCTTGCAACACTATAAACAGTGGTCCTAACTGAGCTCTCCTGTAGTGCAGCAGGCTGTGCCAGCAACTCTCTCTGAGTGGGATGCCTCTCAGAGCTCATGGTCCTTCAAGTCCACGATACTCGAAGAACCATCACTGACAACGAGGCCTAGGCTAATACTGCCCCCAGCACACTCCTCAAGGTGCAATCCTTGCCTGTTGGGGAATGCAAAGGAATTTGATGTGAGTATTTTGCTAAACCTGAAGGGAATTTTGATGAGTACCCTTATACACATAGAAATAGGTTTACACATCGTTTTACCTGTGTGTATGTGAATTGATTATGGTATGAAGGTTACTATCATGAATCTATAGTTAAGTCACTGTTATAATTGTAGTGAACCCTACTGCATTGCTTTGCAAAGGTTAAAGGACTCGATTAAGTGCTGTTAAACCCTTTTGCACACTATCTGTGCATCCATATCCTTTGCACCCTTATCCCCTTTTCCATTTCCAGCTTCTATGTAAATCATTCCAAATTGCTTCTAATTTGATCTTCCTTTGTATGCTTTAACCTGTGTAGTAAGTAATAGAGTGAATGTTGCCACTAAACTCTGTAAAGTCACATTTTCACAAATTCATATTAAACCCTGCTTTTGCCAATACCTTCATTAGTATTTCTTTAAGTGGCTACACCCTTCATTCATGACATGGACTCAAACCCAAACTGGTATTGTTGCAGTTTAAGAATATTTATTGTCTCACCCTTCACAGGCATGGAGAAGAGATATTCCACTATGCACCCTTAAACACCAGACCTCTTCTGTCCCTAAGGACCACAAACCTCTTGAGCTTCGCTTTCATGCCATCCATTAGGTGAGACTTCAGCCCTATAATTCTCAGTTACTTGCACATTTATTTTTTCTTTCTCTTTCCCCTGTTTTCTGCTTCACATAAATTATGAAGCTTTACATGCTGAGCCACACTGCATATCCTTAGCAGTAATGGGTTTGCTCCAAGAGTACTTCACTATTTTGAAAATGCCAAATATAAAGTGGAGCATGTGCTGCTTTGCATCTGTCAGTCACACAGCACTCTCCTTCGAAGCCTATCAATAAGCACACAGTGACGGGTGGTCATCTGAGCAACACTCTGTGCTTCCATATTCAGCTCAGCAGTTGACACAATTTTAACCAGGGAGCTGAAAGGATAAGGAGAGAAAAGATTTTTTCCAATCAGGTTAAAATGTTTCAAGTGGCCCATTTTCACTTTCTGTACACTTCTGAAAGAGGACTAGGAGTCAATGTGAGAGACTAAGCTCTGTTGGAGGTATACGATATTCATAATCTATTAATAAGCAAGAATGCCTCAGTTTTGGTTTGACACTGGCAATAGACTAAACTACAAAATGACATTCATACAGAGCTGAGAATGAAAACTGAAGGTAATGACAGTGGATTACCCTTCAGTAGTAGAGGACCTTGGAAAACTGTAAGAATATTTTGTTTGCAAAAATACTGTAAACCAGTTGTTGCTCAACAAATTTCCACAATGAAAAACTATCTCTATGCATTTAGCATTTTAAACTCTAGGAGAGTTCCAGTAAAGCCTGTAAGTTACAGCAATGGAAGGAAAGAGGTGATGTGCTCATCAAATCTCACAGCTTCATTATGTTGTCATAGTTACATCCATATTTTGGAGACAGCCCTATTGCACTAAACCAGTATACAACTGGGATTTCCTCCCCAGCCAGCTTACCAGGAGGTTAAGCCTCATCAAATAAATGCGTTGTTCCTATCCAGCTATTTATGCTTTAAATACTTTTTCCTCTTAGAGGGCAAACTTTTTCCTCTGAACACACTTTCAGAATTCACACATAATTGCATTTATTTAATTGGAAATAAATCTATACACACCACAGGCTCTCAAAGGAAGAAAGTATACAACACGTCACAGATCGCAAAAATAATGGCAACCTGAACTCAGGCTCTTCAGACTCCAGCCAACAACTCTTTGACACCACAACAGATTGGAAAGTCAGAATCTCAGTGGGGAAAAGGTTTTCTCAATAAAGAAGTTGCTTTTATTACTTCTGGAAGCAGAAATTATTGTCTGGTTTTTAACCAAAATGCTTCCTGCCAATAAATGAATTTTTGCTGGACTATATCAAAGACAAAAAGTTTCTTAAAGGATTGGGATAGCTCAGATTTTTCTAGTTGCTTTGTTATTATTTCCTTCCTGTGCTCCCAGTTGGAAGACTCACTGAAATGAAAATAAATTGAAGATGCTCTTGCAAAAATCTGAAGACATAACATTATTACAAAACACTGGTTTGAAGCATATCCTGCTTCGTTACAGAGGCTTCTGATTTCCTTTACTAGGTACTGAAATTCTACAGCAATTACTTTCTTCAAGTATTTCTGTGGACTGATCAAGTACCTACCAAATTTTGAAACTGATTTAGCTTGGGTTCGGATCATATCTTACATGCATTAACTGAATATCCAAAACATAATCTACATGCTCAGAGACAAAAAAAAACCCCAATCCAAAAAAAGCATGAAACCAAACCTAAACCCCCTTGCTCTTCTCTACCTTTATTTCGCAACCACAAGTGGAGAAAATGATTAATTGACTTTTATAGCAGCAATAACAGAACATGATCATAGAATAGTAAAAGCCAAATAAGAAAATTATTGTGTCGCTCCTGAAATCTGTGAAGGATTGGTCATTGCTGTAGGTTGCCCACAATCTGATGGGGCCCTTGCTAATGCAAACCTTGGCCATTTCATCACATTTCATCGTGTACAAACACGTTCCTGTCTTTCATGCTTCTGGGAATTGTCTGCAATCATTGGCTTTCTTATGGATGATGAAACCCCCAAAATTCTTAGATGTAAGTATCTTAATGCTTTATAGTTCTCTTCAGGTGTCATTCTCATCTCTCAGCTTCTATTTCTAATTTCTTGGAAGCATTCCAGCAAGGAAGCACCCCAAACAGAATAAGAGATTAAAGACCTCTTATGTGAGTTACACAAGTGCTTTTCCAATGTTTAGCACCTTTCCACCTTCTGACACCACACACATTTTTTATACTGCCATCAGCTAGTGAAAATACAGAGCATATAAACACATATGAAACACAGACACATAAAAAGTGCCATACTCATGAGTTCAGGACACTTAGTGTCCAAGGAAGATGACCAGGGAAATAAACACTAGGAAGGAAAAAGGACACTAAGGAAGGCAAAGGTTATTTATTAAAGCAAGGGTGTTCTTGGCCTCTGTGTCTGAAGATCAAGACCACACACTATAAATGGAACTAAGATTCAGATACATTGTACAAGTCTTTTATGTTCTGTGTTGTTTTCCATTGCAAAAGTAGGTGACACAGATCAGAGATCACATGGTAGATCATAACTTGAGTGGAAGGTGAAGCCTGCATTTGTCTCTGGGTCATGGATTTTTATACTCTGCGTGTGCTAGGTAAAAGAATGAAATACGATTTACCTGTATGATCTCTCTCTGACATTAGATATAATGACTTTTTTTTCCTGGGGAATGAGGCATGAAGAACAAAACATATCACATTACATATCCATTTATATTTCACTGAAAAACTGTGAGTGGAAGTGAAAACAAAACAAAAACCAGACACAAGGAAGTCTCTGATTGATGCTAACTTTTTATGTGGCGTCTTCAAGAATGCCATGACATGTACATGCTGCACCTACACGCATTACCTATCTATAAAAGCCATCAATTACAATGCATATAATTTGGCATTTCAAAGAAGTCGCAAAATGTAAATAGGAAGGCATGATACACACCATGATGTAAATTCTGTCTTGTATTTTTCCTCTACTTGTATACACCCTTCAAAACTCAAGGAAGCCTATTTTAGCATCTTGCTAAAATAACTTCTCAAAAAAAAAAAAAAAAAAAAAACCACCCCCAAACCAACTACAAAACCACCACCAACAAAAAATAGCCATTCAA
>JAWWEU010000040.1:28144158-28183086 GCA_035583155.1 Acropternis orthonyx | reverse complement strand
AAAAAAAAAAAAAAAAAAAAAAAAAAAAAAAAAAAAAAAAACGAGGGATGGGCAGCTCATTACCCTTTAGGTTTCCCTTTTTTCTGAAAAATCTGAAACTTTCTAAAAACCTCTTCCCCCATACAGTCTACTGTCACCCTTAGAAGTCACTGAAACAATATTAATATTTGTAGCTGGGTATGACACTCAGCCACCAGGAGCAAAGCTATTTGGCACTATAATGCAAATGACTGCATTCATCAAATGAGCTTTGTTAGTTATTCATTGTGTTCCTTATCATTCCTTCCCCAAACCCCAGTGCCTCTGCAGTGTGCACAGAGGTGTGTCCATGACAGCATCCCCGCTGTAAAACCCACCCTTATCAGGCAGAGCAGGGTGCCACAGGAGTGACCTGCCAAGTCACTGTGTCCCCTCTCCTCTCCCTCACCCTTTTGTGCCCACTGTTGCTCTTTGTCCTCATTCATGGGATCTGTCTCTCCCTGCTCAGCTCTCTGTGCCAGACCCTCTCCCACAGCTGAAACAATGATTTGCAATGAAAGGAACTCTTAGAGAGATCAGTAATTCCCTTCTTCTTCCACCTCATCTCCTCATTTTCCTCTGAAATCAACTGCACCGACCAACTTTCTGCAGGGTTAGGCTTTTAAAAACAACCACAGCTACAAAACAGCCCAAGCCCTCATGTTTATCGCAGCAGCCCAGGAGGTCTGCACAGACAGAAAGTGGTATTGACAAGTTTGGAAAGGGACAGACGCTGATTCTGATGCAGGCAGGCACTTGAGGCTTTTTTTTTTCATTAAATCTTTCACTGCTTAACACAGTTCAACATACCATTCTGTACCGCCAGAGAAAAGCTTGTGGGGGCTGGAGCCAGAGATTAATCCCTCTGTAATTTCTACTGCTGCTGGCAGTACTAACTGCCAAGGGATTTTGGGGAAACATAATGGCACTGTTAACTTGCAACCTAGATATAAAAGTGGTCTTAATAAAACTGGGATGGTTGAGGCCACATCAATAACCACTGCAGACCAATTTTATTGGATGTAACAGATTCAATCTGTTTGATGTGATACAGGAGGCTCATCCCAATATGCTAATTAACTGAGGATGGGGAGCCACTCAAAAAATTGTCTACCACAACAGCAAAGAATTCAGCACAATCCAGTCAGTTTAACCTCTAAAACAAAGTACGAATGTAAAATAGTTGCAGTGTAAAATTGCATTTTGCACTAAAGAAAGATCCAGACCAGTAAAATGACTGGTCTGGATCTTTCTTCAGTGTAAAATGTAATTAAATGGGATATAAAAACTGTGTATAATTAAACCAGTTTGCAATGATTCTGCAGATATTCCATAATTAATGTTTGTATAAGAACAGATTTTCTGTTTTGCAAGAATCAGCACATAATCAGCAGCTGATTGTTAACTTGAAAAGATGCTGATCCAAGCATAATTATTTTTACACATACTTACCCTTCTATGAAAACATAAGCAACAGACATTTTCTCTAGCTGAAGAACTGCTGTAGCAACATGAGGTATAATAAACTGTTCCCAAACAACTACAATTCTGTTTTTTTGTTTATCTTCAGCAGTGTTGCTATTCTTTATTTTGGGGTGGGGGAGAGGTGGAAGCACTAGTTTCATGTTCTTGGCGCTATGTGTTAACTTGAGAAAAACTTTCGTACACTTTCTCTTCTTTTCCGGTACTTCCTTGTCTCAGATCACGATGACTCTATTGACTGATGGATGCTTTGATACCATGGTTAGGGTAACAGACCTGGAGTAGTACTATTATATATCATGTGCAATGTCCCTATAGATGTTTTGTGAACTAAGTTTTAGGTTCTTGTAAAGTCATTTTTTAAAAAAAGAAGAGTACACAGAGATTTGTAGAAGTTAAAGGCTAAAAGAGGAGCAGAATACTAGGAATTCATCAGCGTGATGAAGAAAATAGGAGCTATTTAATACTGTGAGATAGGCTGCTTTCTCTGGAAACTCCTATGCTTCTGGTCATCTGTTCTCTGAAATTTTCATGAGCCCTCTCACCTTGAATTTTTAATTTGTTTTGCACTAATGGAGCTCAATTCTTCAGGCATGGCAATTAAAATTATTAACACATTGATGGTTTATCCTGACCCCTTTTAATTTAACTATGCATTTTCTGTGCCCAGGTGACCAAGAAGGCCAATGGTATTCTGGTTTGTATCAGCAACAGTGCGGCCAGCAGGACCAGGGCAGTGATTGTCCCCCTGTACTCAGCACTGGTGAGGCCACACCTCAAATCCTGTGTTCAGTTTTGGGCCCCTCACTACAGGAAACATATTGAGGTGCTGGAGTGTATCCAGAGAAAGGCACTGAAGTAGGTGAAGGGTCTGGAGCACAAGTGTTACGTGGCGTGATTGAGGGAGCTGGGGTTGTTTAGCCTGGAGAAAAAAAAGGCTGATGGGGCACCTTTCACTATCTACAACTACCTGACAAGAGGCTGTACTGAGGTGCGGGGTGGTTTCTTCATACAAGTAACAAGTGACAGTTGCACCAGAGAAGGTTTAGATTGTATATTAGGAAAACTTCTTCTTCACAGAAAAGGTTACTGGGCATTGGAATAGGCTGCCCAGGAAAGTGGTGGAGTCACCATCTCTGGAGGTATTTAGAAGACATGCAGATGTGGCACTTAGGGACATGGTTTAGTGGCGGACTCGGCAGTGTTAGGTTTACAGTTGGATTCAATGATCTTTTCCAACCTAAATGATTCTATGAATAGTCAATTTTAAGGAATCAGCAACCAGTTTTCTAAAGCATCTTCTAGACTTTGACAATATCTCCTGTTATTACTAAGTTTGTTCCCATTTATGACCTTATCTTCTTGTGCTTAGGAGAGCAGTTCTAACATAGGGGAGAACCCAGACATTTACAATAACAATAAAAAAAAATCCCTTAAGACATGCCTGTGTCAGCTCTGTTGTGTATTTTTAGTAACAGTCATTTACAAAGTTTCTTACCTTTCCCTCTCACCTTTTTCCTATCATGTAAAATTCACCACTGTGTAGAACACCATTCAAAGCTCTGACAGTTTTTCATGCTCTTTCTATAGGATATATAGATTACTATCAGAATGAAAGTGCCAAATGCCTACTGGCACCACCAGTGAGCTGGAGTTGGAGATGTAACATGCTTCATCCCTACACGTGGTTGTGGTGTCATAGGGCTGGCACAGCATTTTGGGAAAGATTGCTCAGGTGTATCTCAAAGACAGCACTTTCCACTTAAATTTGGTTGGATCTATCTAATAGGGTTTAAAACTGAAGGATCTGTAGAACCCTAGGGAAATTGTCGAAACTGTGTGAAATTCAGTTGTGACAAGTATCTAACTCTGGATAAAGGCCTTTGAAAATCCTGGACAAAAAAAACACTGAAAGCAGAAAAAGCAATTATATAAAGGTATAGAAGCACACAAAACTTCCTTTATCCAAAGTTAACAACCTACTTTGCATCTGCATAAAAAAGATTGAGTAGAACAAACTACTTATCAACCTGTACAATATTCATCATGTCTGTACCAGCTCTGGTGGCTTATGTAACAGTATATTCTACACAGAACATCACCAATGGAGAAACATCTGAAAAAAAATAATAAATGGAAGTGTTGTTTATAGTCCTGGTGTGCTGAACTAGTAAATGACACAGAAAACAACCTATCTGCACATTTCTTACACTTAAAAAGAGATGTAAGTGTATCATAGTGCAGAAAAATCTAAAGGTGTACTTACAGAAATGGGAAGTAAAAAGCTGAGGCATTAGATACTCTCTTAGCAGATGGAAAAGCCTTTCAATTGGCCACAAGCTCCATAGCACAGGAGATTAAATTTTAGTAGAAAATTATCAAATCAGCAGAAAATAAAATTGATCGTTCCCATGCATACTGCAAAAGCTGTATTTCACTGAGAAGACTGAATACCTCAAATACAAATAAAAGCTTGCCACAATGACAGATAGTTCTATTAGAAAAAGTACTGAGTGCATAATTAACTACTGCTAATACCTATCTGAATATCTGAAAAGAAGAAAAATTTATTCAAGTGGAATATAAACTATTCATCAAAGCTGAAAAAAAATAAATTGCTGCACTGAAAACACGCACTACTTGGGCTATGTTTATGATCCCCTGACAGAAATGTATAAATAGGAAAAATTTACCCCTCATTCACTAGGGGCTAATGAAGCAGAACTAAGATCACACGCACACCATCACTCAAGTGCACAACATTTGCAGCTTCTCAATTTTATATGGAACTGCCTGTTCAAGTCACATATTATGTAACAAAGGTCATATTTTTTGTTTCAGCCTAAACAGCAAACTGTAATTGTCTCAGAAATTTCATTTTTTTAAGCTAATGTTATTTTAACGAGTATTTTCTCCACATTCCTGGCTATAGGTGATGGAGGACTTTGCTTTCTAAGTTTCCCAGTATCAATCAGTTACATAGAGCAAGGCATAAAAAGTAATATATAATTGAAGTTTCCTGTTTTGTAGAATGATTTATAATTTTGGATAAACAAACACAGATCTAAACTCTGGGATTTTTTTCTAACAGTTTGCAGAAATGAGGAAAATCTAACCCTGTTATGTCCATACTATCTAAGCCACTGCAACTATTTAGCTGGAAATGTGGAAACAGTACATATCCACAGTATAATAACATTACAGTACACAGTATGTAATTTTAAAAATGTTTCATAGAGCTAAAACACTTGTAAAGGATAATCAGAAGTTTATACTGTGTAGACAGGTGCATGTAAGGTCTAAATTCTCAAACAATGGCAAGTTTCCAATCCCTGACTATTCATTTAGAGTAACACAAGCTGCATTACTTTGCAGCCAGTGGAGGCATACGGACAATATTCCTGAATATACTCTCAGCTCTGAAAGTTGTAACATTTGCCACTCGCAACTGTAAACATATTTATGAATTTTTAGCATCATCTTATTCTGATCTGCATCACGTAGTATTTTCTAGAAGCTGTTTGTGAATGAAATATAAATTGGTGAGGTTTGAAATATTTCCCATGAATTTACTTTCTCACAGGTCCTATCAAAAATGCTGCCCTGTAATTTTAGTCAGGTGATTATCCCTAATACATTATTTTCTCCCTAATGGACTTACATAGCCTATAATTCACTTAACAAGATCTCAGTGTGTAAGGTACTCTATGAATGCTAAATAGATTAAAAGCTATGGGCCTGTTTCTAAGAACAGGAAATAAATAGTACCTTGTGCTTCCATGCTAGGAAAATACTCTCTGGAGATGAGTTCTGCCTTTGTTCTCCCAATGGGCCCAACATAATGCCAATCTATATGAAGCATGACTTTTTTCCTGCCCTAAATATAAACCTCCACTACACTTAGGGTATAGAAGTGTCCTCAGTGAAACATTCAACTCTGCATGTTTTCTTGTTGTAAGCACACAGATAGCTGAAAGAACAATGGGAAAAATATCTTAGACCACCTGGTCATGTATCTTTAACTTTACTCTGCCTAAAGTTACATACCTGGAAAGCAATGACCAATACAGCCCTATTCTGTAAATGTAACCACAAGACTAGCTTGCTTAATCAGCCTTTGATGCCATAAGAAAGAAAAGAGCACCCTGTCATTACTGCAACCAATGTCACATCCTGCTCAGCAGAGGCCTGCGTGATCTTGTTTTCCTGCTGCACGGGGTGAACAAAAATCATGCCAGTATGGGAAGGCAAGGCAAACTTCCCTAGTACAACACTGTATTTGCTTCTTGAATAGCAAGGTGGAAGACATAACTGTCCACTAGGAAGAAACAGCCTACCACTGGAACAATATTCATAGTACTTTAGCTGAGGATGGTAAACTTTTACTCCACATTGTTGCACATATTACTAATGCCAGTGTAATTCATATTATTTAAACAACCATGCATGTGCTGTGGAGTAGGAAGAAAGCCAGTCAATCAGAATTCAATACTTAGTATTATTGAAAACATCCATGCCATACATACAAAATCTCATACTAGAGGAAGAAAAAAGGAACCATGAAAGACCTTTTGGCTGAAAAGGCTTGAGGAGCCACTTTACAACACTTTGTACACTTGGCAGATTTCATTGTGGATGAATTTGCAAACAAATCTTATAGAATGGCTCAAACCTTTCATTCTTTCCCATCTTGTAGTGTTTCTGAAGTACAAGCAGCAACACCTATGATACTGTAATTTTGTTTCACCAATGAACAAAGATTGATATGGTAGTCTGAGAATCAAATTAGAAGGAAGAGACAGGAGTAAATATTCTGTCAGTGTTGTTCAGTGTTCCAGTGCAATAAAAGGAAATCTGATTTTCTCATCCCTTCTCTTGCATTCAGATTTTCCTCACTACAACAAAAAGCTAAGCAATTCTCAGTGTCTTACGAATCAAAACCGTGGGAAGAGCAGCTTTTCTGAAAATCTGTTACCACAGGCTTAGAGTAGCTTCCAATTAAAATCTCCTGAGGTATGGGCAGATGGGAGACAGAGACCTATCCCTTCTCAAGTCATACTGAAGACATAGGCAAGGGAAAGAATTACCATTACAGGGGTGCAAATTTCAAAGCATCAGCTATCTGCTACTTTTTTCCTAAATAAAATATAGGGTGCATTCTTCCACCAATCCCTTTTCCACAATTCATTTTAGCACAGAGTAAAAGAGTGGCAATATACCCCTGTACATGAAGTTTATGCCCCTGGTTACCCTGGGGTTACTTCCTCAAGTGCCTCTAATGCTAATGGTGAGAATGTGCTTGAATACTCCAGAGCTGTCCTGCTAAGATCAGACTACTAAGTAGGATCTGACTAAAGGTTCATTGTACTTTTACTTAACTTCCCCTCGTTTCAGGAGTTAATTATCTGTAAGAACATTATTTTAAAATAATGAACCAAATCTCAGCTAGAGGTCTACTAAGCCACTGAAGAGAGAGGAAACCTCACAGAGAAATGACTAAATTAAGGTTCTTAAAGTCTAATTTGCCTATTTTAATCTTAATCAAGTTCCTCTTCAGAAATTTTAGATGTGAACCACTGCCAACATAAAAATATTATCCACTTCATAATACACCATCTCTAGACTAAGAAAAATGTTGGACAAGGCAACAGTCCTTGAAGACTATCAGCAATCTCAAATATTTACAGATATTGGTATAAGAAACAGTCTTTCAAGACCCAGAGCTCTCTGAAGCACTTCCCAGCCCCCAAGCCAAACACACTTTATGAACTTGAGACAGAACACCAACTAAGCCTGAATTACCAAGACAAAGAACTAATGTCACTAAGTCTAAGAAACCCAAAATCCCTCCACAGAGTTTTACAAATCCAGAACATATTGGAACTTTGCATGGAAAAATCTTTAATGCATTGAAGTACCACTAGGGAAGTGCCTGCATCCAGCACGTGGTGAAGTCTCTGCAAGAACATCAGAGAACCTAAAGTGGCCCATTATGTTGCATTTTGGGGCCATGCAAGTGCCAGTAGTCAAAGTCCAAATTTGAAAAAAAGAAATGACAGTCTCATTACTATGCACAAATGAGAAAGAACAGTTGTCTGCTATGTTGAGAAGGCTGGCATAAATCTATAAATAATCAGACATACTGATCACTCAGGAGCCTTTCCTTTTGAATTTCCTGTGTCTTCAGCTGTCAGTAACTGACATCTGTCCTTTCCATTCAGCTGGCTAATGGCCCTTGTCTAACTCTGAAACATTGGACTAGCACTTCATGAAGCCATCTGTATCCATGAAAGAAAGATACAGCCAATACTACAGAGTCTGTTGTATTTCTACTCTCCCATGAATTGCCATGAAGAACTTAGCATAAGATAAGCAAGACTTATCACCAAGCAGAACCTTGTGACATCACACAGGAACTGTGGCCTAGCAAAGCCCTGTGGGTTCTTTCTCAGAGGAAAGGCCTGGGCTGTCCCCCTGAGAGGGTAATTTAGGTATGCTAGCAATATCTCACAGGCAATTGATATAATTAAAAGAGTCTGTATATTCACTTTCTGTCACAAAATTAAAGGAGAAAATATTGATGCAAATTCATGCTCTCAATATAATACTAAAAAAACCCCCAAAAAACCAACAAACAAAAACCAACAAAATAGGGGATCTACTGCTAATATTAAAGTTGTTATATAGTTAAAGCCAGAGATAACTGTTCCATTTACTCTAGACAGCAGTAGAGTCTCATTTGCTCTTTCAAAGGCATAATCTGTTGAAGGGCACATTTTTCTTCTCTTTGCTCTTTCCCATCAATTTTAATGGGTGCAGAACATCAGTCACATGAAATGTAATGGGACAACAAGATGGATGAGTACATTTGAAGCCACTAGTCACAGGACAGAAAACATCCTGACAAAGTGACACTGGCAGCATAGGGTTCAACAATAGAGCCTGGACAATATTTAGTAAGTGAAACTACAGTGCTACATGATTTGGTATTCTCACTGGGCAAAATCCTTCCCCCATCACTATCCATCATGTTCCTACAGGTCAGATTTTCAAAGACATTCTCCTACTGAACACGACCAAATGACATTTTTGAATCAAGAAAGTACGTAAATCTGGGGACAAAGAAGTCATTTGGAGATAAGTGGGAACGACCTCCTCTATTTAGAACTTAAAACCACTTCATCAAGAAGGTTTTAAATGGCTTATGAAGATTCACACTTGAGATATGAAATGTATTATGGTTATAGGAGTGAGGAGATTTGGTATCTATGTTGAACTTATGGATATCAACAGGACCCCACTGCTAATAAGCAAACAGCAAAAATCCTCTATTTTTACTAGTACCTGAAGAAAGCAATACCAGTAAATTAACATTTAGAAATTACTTCACACTAAAAAGCTTCTAATTTGCACAATACAAGAAAATATATGAATTAAAAAGCAACATGCCCTGTTAGCTACCTGAGAAGTGGTTCAGGGGAAATTGCAATGAAAATTCCTATAAAAGCTGATGTTTAGTGTACAGTGAAGGAAAAAACAGTCATCCAACAAGCTAAATCAAACCCGTTCTGTACTTTGAGGAAGCACTGGAAATGCAGGCAGTCTACACACTACTGCAATGATCTACTTGTGTTATAACTCTACCAATAAATGCTAAGTGGATTGATCCAGCACTTTACAATGATTATTGTGATAATCATCATCATTATTAGACAATACTAATTCAGTTTCTTCATTAGCCATTTGATGAGATCTCTACAGTTAATCTTTAAAACTCTAAATAATATAGAACTTTATACAAGAATTGGAAGAGAGAAACCAGAACCTCTTCAAATATATTCACCAGAGAAGGAATTAGAGCCGGACCTCCAAGTCCTGCTGCTGCACTACATAGACCCTACTCCTCAATATACTGCAATCACCCATCCAATGGCATGCAATATCCAGAAAGCAATAAGACAGCTTTTGGCAAATAAATTCTCTTAAATAGGGCAACATTCCTCTATGGCTTCACAAGATGCACTGTGAAGGTGATGGTGTATTCTTTTTCTATCAAGCACCTTATTGGAAGCTATTTACATAAACCCTTCTTGCTACTTCTCTCCCACAAGATATGAGACTGCTCTCTAAGAAAATCTCTACAGGTATATGCTGGTAAAAATGATTGCACATAGAGAGGAGTTTCTCACAGTAAGTCAACTATCTCAGAAAAGGAAATCCAGAGAGGATGGAAATTCCACATTAGGAGTTTTGAGATTTCACAGTACATCTAACTGGAAACAGCAAAACACCTTAAAATAAAGGAACATCTGACTCAATTTTGGCTTCCAAATTTCATACCATATGAAATAACACACCATTTTATAAACTATTGAAGATATGATGTTTCAAAAGTTAATCAACATAAATATTCAGCTATGATGGTACATAAATAACATTCTGACATTTCCAGAAATTTATTTCCTATGTTGTTTTTTTCCCTCTAAGACCATGTTTTGATGAATTATTTAATTGTTTTAATGAAGCATTTGGATGGAATTATATTTCTCAGTGATAAACAATGTAGATACCACACACACTTTTTGGAATTCCCTATTTATAAACTTATGTGTTTCTGTCTTTCCTGACTGTAATAGTAGACTACATGATAAATTAAAATTAAAAAAAAAAGATATTGCAACAAAAGATGTCACTTCCACTTTTAGAAATCTTGACCTCTGAGAAAACATTCCAAATGCTGAAGTTTTACTAATAACCAGTCTTTTCTTCCATCTTTTCTTACCATTAAAATTTGTTCTGAGCTGGTAGTTCCTGTGACCACAGATATCATGAGGAATCTGAATATTTCACATTCTAGCCATGGGGAAGTCAAAGACCTGAATAATGATTATTCCCTGAGCAGCTTTCTCTGAAAATTCATGACTATAATATGCAAAAGGCACATTACAAATACAATCACACATATTAAATAGGTCAGTCAAATGTTCTGTTATATTACAGGTAACCAAAAATTATCCTTTTCTCTGATTATTTCAACTGTTCAGTCCTCCTAAGGATTTAGCCAAGTTCACCTAATGCCATGCTCCTCTTAGTCTCAGGACATGGGTTCTGGCACCGCAGTTCATTACTTTTCTGACATTTGGAGCACCTAAACATGTAATAAGTTTGTAGCTCTTTCCCAGGATCTTCACCAGTTTGATGCATGTGGACACAAAATCTGCACTGACATTTGGAAGCAGGACAGTCTCTGAAGGCATGTCTGCCAGATCCTTGCCAGAAATAGACGGGGGTCTGAAGTGTGCCATGATGTGCTGACATGGCCATGGCTGGCTCCTGTTGGCACTGATGTCTCTGGACAAGCCCTGAAAGTCCAGAGCGACACTATTTCCTCCTCCTTAGGGCCATGAACCTCTGCCAACACCATGTGGCTGGGTCTCAGCCTCACCTCTCAAGCAATGCCACCTACCCTGATACGGGATTTGGACAACCACCAGAGAACTAGAACCCCAAATAAGTCACTCCCCATTTATTTCTCCTCCCTCCATCCCTCCAATAGCGAAGGAGCAATATGGAGAAATACAAGTAAAAATAACAATTTACTAGAAGAAATAGCAGTAACTACAATGATCCCCATCCCTAGAACAAAGACAAAATGGTTCACAACCTGTGCCCTACATGCCACATGATCTCCTCAGGGACAAAACCAAAAAGGTTCCTATCCCCATGCTGTGTGCCACGTGGTCTTCCCATGGACAGAGAGAGAGAGAGAGATGGCAGAGAGGCCTCCCCTTACCCCCTGGACCACACAGCTGGGAAAACAAAGATAAACAATGCAGCAAACATTTTTCCAGGGGAGGACAGCAAGCAGTAGCAGGGTGGGCCAGCAAAAAGCAATAGTAACAGCAAAAAAAACCCAAAACAGCATCAGTCCCGGGTGGTGGTTGGAAAAAGCAGACAGTGATAACCCCTGAAGGGGCTTGTGGTGGAGTGATTGTGAAACCCCTGAAACTGCTATGGTGGGGAGGTCCCTCCTGTCTCGGTCAGCGGTGGCACCCAGTGATCACCGAGCAGCAACGCTTTGCCTCGGCAGCGGCTCAACAGCGATCCCACACTGGCTTTCTCTCTGCTGCGGCAGCAGTGGTGGCAGTGCCAGCAGATCCTCTCTCCTCCCGCGACAACAGTGCTGTTCTGGAAGGAGTTACCTTTCCTGAGAGCCAGGGCAATGAGTAGCCATCCTTTCATTTCTGCCTGCAGTGCTTTTTGGCTGAAAACCATGCCCCCCAGCTGTGATGTGGCAGTATTGAATACTCAAGCTAAAGCTTCACCTCCTTGCTTTGCAACCATAACAGTACCCACCCCATATTCTATACCATCCATGTCATGCCCAGATTTACATACAACTAAATCGACAAAAGTATTACTTCAGTAGTCACTGACCATTCTCCCAAGGTGACTGTTGAGTTCATTTAGTCCATAACTGGTGTAACTAGAGCAGTCCATACTCATTTGTCCATGATGTGTACTGTATTCAATGGTAATATTATTCAGCAACCAGTATTATATATGCAGTTCAACACTGCAGATGGTTCTCACTCAAAATCAGATATCCTTAAGGCACACATCATGTTTCCCCACCTTTCTGCATTACCCACCAAGTGCACCCAGGTCCTTGAGCAAAAACAATCCCACAGATGGGTTTGCCTTTGCTCGAGGCAGGACTAGTCAAAATTGCGTTTCCTAACATATCTTTCCTATGCACCACAGTGACTTTATCTCTGTCTAAGGTACGTAAGGGTTCTGATTGGGCAGAGCCATCTCGACTTGTAGAGCCTGTTAACTAACAAGGTGGTCTTCACTAAATGCAGATCTCAGTGTTTGATGGTCCCACAACCCATTGCCTTCAATGTGATTTTTAACAGTCCATTGTACCATTCAACTTTCCCAGAGGCTGGTGCACTATAGGGGGATATGATATGAATGGCGGCCCTTCTGTTTCCACCTGCATTGCATTTCGACTGAACACCACATCCCTCAGCTGTGATGTGGTGGTATTGAATATTCAGTGCTAAAGCTCCACACCCTTGCTTTCTAACCATAACACTCAGACATGCAGAAGAACACCAAACCAGAATTAAGAGTGTTTCTAAACATCTTATTTCAAGTTCATACCAATTCCTTTCAAATTTCATAAACCATAAATTAAACCTAATTGATATTTGCAAGCTTTCCTCAGTGATCATAAGTGAGACTACTTCTAATGAAAAGAATTTTTTACAATACATTATTCCAGGAGCTAATTAAAAAAACCAAAAAACCCTCAAATACTGAAAGATATGAAATAGAACAGAAAAAATTCTCCTGCTGGTGAAGAATCCCATAACTAAGTTGTATCTAGACAAATTAAAGATGCTTGTAGACTCTTGCAGATTGAGCCCTCTCAGGTTCAACTCTGATGTCAATACACATGAAGTACAGAAATTCTACATGTGAAGTGGTAGTTTGGATACTTGTTCCACCATGCTTATGTTGTTTCAGAGGTCAAACATCATGGCCAAAACCTCTAGGCAATAATTCCTACCATAAAAAAAATCAATCAACAAAACAAAGAAAAATTAATGTTTGTTTTGCTTCATTTTGCTGATTATCACGGTTGTTTCTGTCAGTTCAATATAAAAGCAAACAATACCCCCAAACTTCTTCCTGGAGGAAAAAAAAAAAACAGAACGTATTATTTTTTCCACCTGAGAGAAGGATATTTAGAATTTCCTAACTTCCTCAAAGTGAAAAAACAAAAACCCACAACAGCGAGGGTCATGAAAGTCTACATCATCCTATTATGTAGAAATGGCCAAATAGCCGCCCTGTCCTCGGTCTGTCCATATCAGTATTTTAAACTCAAATACAAACAACTCTAGATGAGATTTTGCAGTGCGTTATATGAAGACACTGCAATTCCATTTCTAGGTTCAGGCCATGACATAAAAGTATTTGTAAAATTCTCTTTCTTGCCCACTGTTTGTTATAAAAATACTATAGATAACCTTTGAATGATTACTGATTTAATATCCTCTCTTAAAAGACTGGGTTTTGTTACAGTTATTGGGTGAAGTAAAACAAATGACAAGCTTATTACACACTGAATAGAAAAGTAACTATCTTCACTGCAACCATAAAATATGTGTATCGAGAATAATTGGCACTGAAATTTTTAAATTCTTTCATGTCTTGATATTTTGAGGTGATGTTTGAAAACTAGGAAATCCTCTCTCACTTGAAAAAAAACAAACCCCTAACACTATCATTAAACTACTTTGCATTAACCTAGACGATGATAAAAGCCTTTGTGGTTGAAATTAGCCAGTTGGTTCAAAGTTATGGGGTTGACAGAAAAGCAAATAGAAAAAGCTCATGCCTCTTAAAATAAAAGGTCAAACATACTATGAAGCTAAGCAGCCTTAAAGACAAAAATCCAATATTTTTTCACCATTTCTTTTTAATTATTTTTATGAGACCTCACCAAATCCCTCGGGGTAGAAGGACTGCTGGTTATCACCATGCCCTGCTGTACATGTCTCCATTAAGCTCTTAGCTCTTGAGAGAAAGCTGACGAAACAACCTACTGTCAATTAATTCCAAACATATACATGGCTGTGTTTGGTTGACATTTTAATGCCTTTCCCCATCAATGAACCACAAAACAAAAATACTGAACCTCTAAAATATTCTCCTTTGACAGAATGCTCAAGGTAGCAAGACTGGCGTCATTACATCACTGGTGTAAAGAACTCACATAAAGATACATTTTGCCTTAGGCCTAAGGATTATATCCATTCCAAATCACATCAGGAAGCAAGCCTCAAGAAAGGATAGCTCTGTAAAAAATAAAAATCTGATCATTAGAAGAATCCTCAATCCCCATTGTTAAATTCAAGATGCAAGGAACAGCAAAATGACAGAGGAAATCATGCTATTCAATACCCGAGCCATCTTTTTTTTTTTTTTTTCCCATGGCATTGCATATAAAATCACAGAATCATAGAATATCCCTGCAGATTACAGATATAATCTCAGTATGGGTTTTTATAGCTGCCTCTGTTGTACCCATCCCCTGAATTCTTATCTTACATACTACTGTCTGCTTTCTTATCTCAGGATGACTCTTTCTTTATCTTTCCTCTTGAGGTATGCACAGGAACTATATGCCTTTTACAAGGCAATAAACAAGGACAGAAAATGAAAGCCTGGCCCCAGTGAAGTCAGTGGTAACACTTCAGAGTTTCCTGTATTTTACCGGAAAAAAGTATGTATTCTATCAAAGACAGTTGGTGTTAGATACAAAATAATACTTAGGCGTTTGGCATATAATTCAGGTGTCATGTTCAAAAGAATGATGTTAAAAATCCTGCTAACAGGTTTATGTTTTTAGAAAATCAGATGATGCGTGGATGTCTTCTTTACAGCAACCAGGCAGCCAGAGCTGATTATTTTAAGCAGGCTGTGTGTTCCCAGGCCCAAATCCCCATCCCACAGGACTCCTCAGGGAGCCTTCACACCCAAGCACAGCCCTGTGTAAGAGCCTAAATCCAGTCAAGAGGTGGCCTTAAAGACATATCTTCTCTTAAGCAACTGGCATGCGGTGACTCAAAGCACAGAGCTGAGAGGTGGATGCCCCAGGTTCTGGGGAGAGTTACTGCTCAGCAGCCAACACTCTCCAGGTCCACAGACCAGTATCCAGTGTGGGATGGTGAGCGCTTCCACCAGGAGCAAGAGCTCAATTGTTAGTAATGTCACAACATTGGTGTCTCTTCCTGAGTACAGCCTGCAGAAACATTATAGCAATGGCATTAGTTATTTCTGATTTAAATTCTATGCTACTTAATTATTGGTGTAAAGTAAATAATCAAAGAAACAGAAGAACCAGGAAACCTGTGCCTGCTAACTGCAAAAATCCGCTCTTATTTGTAGAAGTCAACGTTTTGAACCTGTTTTTTAGTCTTTTCAGGTCAGGAGAGATTCTTTAAGGAAATTCCAACAAAGTTTCTAGGACATGGCTAGAAATGCATTACAAGATTTACTTCATTACATTTTTACCTTAAACACATTACTCTACTAATATAAGACAGTGCAGCTTTAAGGAAAATTACATAAAGCAAATTTCTAAAATTTTTCAGTTAAATTGAAACAGTACTCTACAAGTTTGTTGACTTGTTCAGCACCTTAAAATTTATTTTTGAATTTTTCAAACAGATAAATGAGTATTCAGAAGAACTTCTTAGGAAAAAAAGTAAGAACCAGGGGGTTATAAATGGTTCTGTTTAAAAAATTTAGAAAGAAGCAAGAAATAAAACATAGGAAATGTGGTAAGATAAAACCAGATCTACTTCTGCTACTGATTTATTCAACTCAGATAATCCAACTAATTTCCAGACATTTAAATTTAGAAATTTTCCTTTCATATTCTCCAGCCGTAAAAGTATACTGCTATAGAATTTCTAATAAAAAGGTATAAATCAAAAATTAGTTCGCACTGATGCAACACAAGATAGTACTTTCCCACTGCTAGTGAAATTCATGAGGAGTATTTGGAGGTGGCATTAATATATATGGCAAAGATGACACAAAAGCTGTGGCAGGTATCTACAGAAAAGAATGAGAGTTAATGGCACCCACTCCATAGGAGTTGTCATGTTAACACTTCACATGGCGTAAGTATAAAAAAAGAATATTAGTGACTGAAGGTTGGTTCAGGAGGAAAATAAGTATCACATCATCTAGTCTATTTAATTAATCCTCTGAAACTCAATCTTCACCAAGACCAGAGAAACCAGGACCCAGTGCCAAGGAACACTGCATGGCCCACAGTCTTCTTTCCTTATTCCAGTGCCACCTATCAGCAACAGCTTCTGAAACATACAGAGGTGCCTCTGCTGTTTCAGTGGAACAGGTTTGATGTCTCTCTTGTGAGCAGCTTTGAATTTGAAGAGACATACTACTAAAACTTAGTAGTTCAAGTAGCCCAAGGGATATCAAAATGAACATAAAATCAGAACTCTAAACTGGTGAAAATTTGAGCTTTATGGTAATTATGGAAACCAACATGAGAAGCAAACTGCATAATCAGTCTTCAGAGGATTTTAAAACGCTGTGAGCAGGGTCTACTATCATCTCAGGTCAAATGTAAAGTATAAATGTGCAGCCTTCCAGTTTCAATCCCAGCTCCAGCACTGACTTTGTGAGCCATCCCAGACAGCCTTTGTTTTCCCTTCCAGCTTTTCTCCTTTTCCCCTCTCAATTCTAAGCTCGTCTGAGTTAGATCTGCTTCAGAAGACCTAATTCAAAAAAGAAATTCACACCATTCTTTTGTTGACCTCCAAAAGCTGTGATCTCTCTCCCTTCCTTTTCTCTGAGTTAACTGCAGTTTGAAAATAAGTGCAAAAGTTCAAGCAAACAGAAATTATTTCCATATGATATCCACAGAATTCTGAAGAAAATATGCATTTTCTTGAGTCTCACACAAGGCTACTGAAGACTACTGCTGATTCCCTTCAATCTTTGCCATATTTATCTTGTCCTTTCAGCTAAATGGAAGGAGTCCTCATCATGCTGTTAACAAATTACTTAAACTCACTTCTTTCACCCCTGCAGTGCAAGAGAAAATCAGCTAAGAATGGCAGAGGTCTGCTCCTAATGGACATGAGCATACACCAGATCCCACCCTCTCTAAGCGACTTGACATAGACTTCCTGACTGCACACTCATTAGCTCCATCCTGCTTATACAGCACACAGGAAATAATATTAAAGTGCTTCACAAAGTAGCATGTAGGGCCATAAATTTCAAATTGAGACATCTTCCATTTCTGCACTTGTCGACATATGAAGAAGAGGGCTTGAGGGGGGTAATATGTCTGATACCTTCCCACCGTGCAATCAAGAAGTAAATCTGAGCCATCCTCACATCTTGAGGACTGGTGAAGAGGCACTCAGAAGCACAAGGGTCCTTCACCAATGTGCAGTGGTATCTCAAAAGCTTTCATTCTTAAAATATGACTATTTGACTTTTTGTTTTAATCCCAATCTGCACATGCAAAACACAGTTATCAAAATAAACATCTCTGTCACACTAGCAAATGCTGCTTTTGGCAAGGGACCCCCTGGTCTCTAAACTGCTATCTCAGTGAAAGGCAAACAAGTCTGGAGGAAAGGAATGGGGGTAAGAGTGAGGAATTATAGATATTCTAATGATGTCTTCATTTCCCAGAAGCTCTACAAGAAAAAGCTATGTGGTGCTGAATCTGACACCACTAAAAACAGTAGCAGAAAACCTGCCACAGCATAAGCCCTTGTATGGCTTTCCTCTGCAAACATGCTTTCCTTTGTTTACTATGTCTTTAAGTACAGGAATACACGGACCACCCACAGTATCAGGTAGCCTAGCATGGAAAAGGTGAGAGATGAAGGTAGGATTGATTCTTTATATGAATATAAATTAATCTATCTGATCCACATATGCTAGTGAGCCACAGCTCATCCTCAGTCAATTCATGTCCCTGACAGGCTAACTTGTCCCAAGCTCTCCAGAAATCATGCAGATGAAAGAGCCAAGCCTGTGGTATAGGAATTACAGAACTGGAGAGTTAAAAAGGAATTTGCAAATCAAGTAGTAATGCCTGCCTTGGCTTAATTTAATGTATCCTATTCTACTGCTGCTCCCTCCTCCCAGCAGCCGCAAATCAGTATTGTACACAGAAGCAGTCATGGTGTGAGACACTACCTGAGCTCTGCTGCAGCACCTGGTTAAAAATATGCTCAGTATCCTCTGGGCTCTGACCTGCATACACTGAAACAAAGATAGCGATGAGTTTACAGATGAACATAGGATCTGGCAGCGAGCACACTAAGTCATTTCTCTGCTCTCCTTCTGCACCTTATCAGTGGTATTTCCCTAACAGCACAAAATACAGCACCAGGCTCACAGCATTTCAACTCCCCAGGGAAACTCACTCAGATCCTCCCAGGGATAACACTTTATCTGGCAAGCACCAGAGTAAAAAGTGAAAGCATTAGTTAATTTTGCACCTTGGTTGCTCACATCCACAGACACTCCAACTCAACAGCAGAGAAGATAACAGGGAAGAATTTCTCTAGAATCCCTTAAAACCCGTGCCTTTGGGTTTGCTGATCAATCACATTTATTACCACGCAACATTACTGCAAGGAATATTTTGAAAATGCATTTGCTGTAAACCAGGCTCAGCCTCTTTTCTTCCGTACACATGTTTAGGGAAGGTTCAATTCCCTCCATAGCAGAGCCTGCATTTCTTATTCCCTGGCACAGAAATGCAGACATGGACCTACTCTACTCCATTTTACACTTTCAGATCAGTTTGGCAATCAAGAGCTGGGGAGGGGAAAAAAGAAGAGAGGGAAATGTGCTCCTATGGTTTTCCTTGTGCTACTGCTGCAAGAAAAAATTATTATAGGATTATGACTAAATATTGAACTAAAAGGAAGTGTTCCACCTAGGGACCATCCTCATCAGGGAAGGCAATGGGCATGTTACCTGCAAACGGACAGTCTTTTAGGGTGAATATGTCTGCTGGTTCTGTGATAAAAAATTATGCAGAACTATTGCCCCCAGTAGTAATTAACAATGTTAATCTTCTTCTTCCTCTCTATGGTGATAAAAAGAGTAATTTTTATATTTAATTAATGCAGAGGATCATTTTGGAAACTGGCTAATGAGGCTCTGATCACATTACCATGAAAATGTGCATTTACACCGCAACTGAGGAGGCTGCTTCATGTGTAGAGAATCCACTTTGTAATTAGCCCACTGTGAAATGAATCACATCAGGAGGAACTCGGAACCACTCGGCACTGGGCACTTAGCTGCTGCTGTGCCAATAGACCACCAACATTCTAAGCTGGTTTTTCTCCTCTGCACTGCCTGTCAGCAGCAGTGCAGTCCAAAAATGCCAGTGTTCAGCCTCTGTCAACGGCAATGTGTCAAAGCCAGGACAAATTACAGAGAGGGAGAGAACAGATGCTGAAAGGCACTAAACTTTAGTACGTGTGAGTCTGCTGTGCCAAGAGGAAACAACAAACAAAAAGCTGCAAATAAAATACTGATTCAATAGGATCTGAGAAAAAATTATGGGCTATTATGGGAAGTGCTTGTTTAGTCTTTTCTCATCTTATTCTGAAGGAGCTGGAAACGTTAGCAGCTGACTGCTATTCTGCTACATACTACACTGCTATGATGCTGAAAGAAACCCTAAAATATCTAAATGGAATTAAGATCTTTGTCTAGTAGTAAACTGAAATAACACACACACAATGAATGAACAAGCAGCACATTTCACCCTTGGCCACCCTGTTGTACTCAGTAGCTGTTTAAAGATGACAACACATTTCAGAATGATTTGAATTTTAATTAATTAATCTGAAAATTTAACATACTTCTCAGCCAGCACAGACATGTCATAAAAACTTTGTTCCTTAAGTTAGAAATACCTGAGATCACACACCTAATGCTTTCAGAGGCAGCAGTGCAACTTATCTGAAATCAGTCTTATTACTAAAGCCAAAGGCTCCCTTAAAACATCACCGATATGGTTCAGTGAGACTGCTGGTATATGACTGACATCTTGGCAGAAGATGCACAAAAATGTTAAAAGAATCCCACAGGAAGTCATCTGAAGGGGGAGTGGCATATGAGCAGAAAACAACAGGCACCCAAAATACTAATAATTACCAACCTCCCCCACAACAACTTAGGCAGCAATTTTGCAAAGGAAATAAAAAAAGGTAAAGCAGAACAAAAGCACTACTTACTCTCTCTAAAAAACCACACATTTTTACTCTGGAGATGCTGGTAATATCCTCTGCACTCACCTGTGAAACTTCATAGAGCAGTTTGTAGTGCTCCTCTCTCTTCTGAAAAGTGCACAGATTGCAGCCCATCCTAATAAGCAACACAAGAGCAAAGCCTCTAATTTCCCCAGCACTGAACGGCAACTGCGCTGACAGGGAATCACCCTCCAGACTTGTCTACTGTTTTTCATCAGTCACTCCAGCCCCGACACAGACACGCCACTGTTAGCTGGAAGCACAAGGCAGGGCAGTGTGTAGCAGCATGCTCTTCTTCCCTTTCCCTAACTATCTTACACTCACGTATACACAGAGTTTCGACTCAGTTCATGGCAACACTCCCCCTGTCTCTGCATCAGTGCACATGACTACACAGATTCCCACTCATGAATATTAATAGCCTCTCATTGATTATTTATGACAGAACGTGTTAGTGGGGAGGGGTGTCATAGCTGCTGATGATGACAGATGAATATTCACTAATTAAGAAGCAAATGTACTGTGGTTAAACAAAATTCACTTGTGTCAATACCAACTCTGTTTATTAAGGTTAGAGAGACTAAGCTGCATGCCTTTCACTCACACTCACCTTAATTGTGAGACTAATTCATTAATGGGGGTGGGAAAAGCACAAATCAAGTCTTCCATTAGGTCTCCACTTTGTGCAGCAGGGATCATGGAATACATTTAAAATATTAGTAAGCATTTTAGGAGAGTGCTTGTGAAACCTGAGCTGATGTTGCTAAAAATTTAAAGCAAAGAAGGAAGGAGAGAAAATTAATCCAGATGGCTATACTACTAGCTTCAACTTTGACACTGCCAAATTTAGCCAAATTCCAGTGCACTCATAAAAGGCATGGGTTTATAACAACTCATCATATGTATCCAGTAAATGTGATGTGCAGGTGTGCCTGACCTGGTGCTCTTTGCATATATACACACATTGTACTGTCTATTAAATAATATCACACCCAAGTCTCTTTCTTTCATGTGTAACAGATTAATAGTAACTATAGACCAAATTTCTCAGAAACTCAACAGATATAGTCTCTTGGACTCCTAGATATCAAAGCTTTTGTTATAACATGTCATTATATCCAATTTTACCATTTGTAAATTAGATTTTAATGGTGCCACAATTCTCAATGTGTTCATAAAGGCAAGGATACATTTAAAATTAAACTCACATGTTAAATATTAAGGCCAATGGAAATCACACTTCATTTGAGGCTGACATTAATTCCTGTATTGTATACAATAATTCATTGGTAGTTATGTGAGATAAAAACTCAAGCTTATGACAAACCAGGACAAAATCCCCAACTTTGCTTCCATTTTGTTCTTCCTTTCTCAGCAACTTTGCTCACTAATAACTATATCCTTGTTTCAAAGCATCTTTAATCTGGAGGGGATAGCAGGTGGAAACCAACGCAGAAATAATTACATGGAAACCAATGAAACCAGTTAGTTAAGATTGACAGTGGGCCCTAAAGAGTTGCAATTAAGCACTGATGTACAGCTACTGGCTTTTTTTGGGTGCAGTTTCTTAAAAGTGCTTTGTCAAACATTTAAAATCAATAACAGGAAATGATTCTAATGAGCACTAATTGATAACAAATTGGCTTTGCATCTAACAGCACCTCAAATACCACCAACTCTGAGTAGCAAGGAGATCAACAATCATGCTGCTTATCAGTTCAGCCCCTAGGGATATAATAATCCAATTTTCTGGGCCCTAATTTTACCTAACAGCCAGGATAAAAGTCAAGCAGAGAAACCTACAGGAAAAACTGGACCATTGCTGCAAACTGTTCATATTAGTAAAGTTTGCTAGAACCTCTATGTAAACTACAGATAGGTTGAGACTAAATCTTAATTAAATTTCATCTCCTTTAATAAATGATCAGAGTCAGGAGGAATCAAGCAATGACAATTAACAGAGCAAGCTCTTCTCGTACCAGCTTCCAGCACTGTTATGAAACAGAACATTAAGATTAATTTTTATTTGGTGGAAGAACCTGAGCAGGCAGGTTTGGTTATGAATTTTCTCCAAAGTCCAAAAGTTTCAAAGATGAACCATGGAGGCACATTCATCATTGTTAGAAAGAATCAGCCTCTGTTCTCCTTCTCCACATTCACATGAAATGCTGTTCATGCTGAGAGGTTTAAACCCATGAAGCAAACATCAACTCAATCTTTGAAGGTTTCTATATTGTGAGGTGCAGAAGCATTCTCAGATGTGTAAATTTTGAACTTAAGAAAGTCAGATCAATGAACAAGACAACAGTGATGCAAGGACAACCATGCCATCTTTCAATGAAAGTGTTTTCTTGTTCCACTGACACAACTTCTGCCTTTGACACGTACACAGTTTGAAAGTTAACTACATTCTTGAAAGGAGACACGATTTACTCTATATTTTTTTGTTGGTCTCTTAAAATTAGTTCTTAAAAAAAGTGGGGGGGGGGGGGGCAAACAACATATTATTACAGGAATGCAGTTATATAGAAGAAACAAACAAGAACAACAAAAACCAACAGACAAAATAATCAATGAAAAGCTACAGTTAAGCTTTCAGCAGTTTCCCCTGACAGTGTCTTTTTTCATTGTTCTTCCTCTGGTTCTTTTGTTTACTTCTCTGGAGCCAACATAGGCTTCTTCATTCATTTATCAAGTGCCTGCCCTCTGTCCATACAGAGAATAAAAAAGGTTCTGTCTTCTGCTTCTGCAACCACTAATGGGCAGAGTCTGCAGGGCTGAATAGATTTATTTGAGAAGGAAAGGTGTACTTTCAGGTTCTTGAGCTCCAACTAAACTATAGCTTTGATTTACATGTGGTCAAAATATTAAACATTCAAGGTAAAACTAAACTAAAAGAAATATATAATGTGCTTTGATCAAATTGAATTTGATATTGAGAGAAAGCCATCTCTTTCTTTCCCTTTTTCTCTCCCTCTCCTTAATCGCCCTCCAACATTTTGTAGCTAAAAGGACGAAAAAGGTACTAAAACATAATCAAGTAATTATTATTTTATATGCAATTCAAAGATATTTCAATAACTCAATGCTTTTCTTCATTGTGGAGTTCTTTATGTTCATTGCAAACAATTTAATCTTATCATAAAGACAAAAATCATAATTCAGAGTCAAACCAGCAATGCAATAATGAAAAGGGATAGAGTTTAATTTTGAGTTATAACAAAATTTCTGTTAATGTTTTCAAAGAAAGTGCCCTTGTTTAGGTCCCCTAATTAATTTTAAGTATCTGGGAGATGACTTCTATATTTGGTATATAGTTTCCTCACGGAGGTATAGAAATGTCTAATTATAAGCACCCATGCTTGAAAGTTTATCATCGCAAAAAATTCAAGACAATGATATTGCAAATTAAAGACTATTCACTCCCTTACATCTCCTTTATCACACAGAAAAAAGATATAATAAAATATAACATTCATTTTAAGTGAGGATAATGAAGTTGTTGGTCCAAACTCAGTGTGAAACCCAGTGGAACATATGCGGAATTCCAAGTTTTCTTTGCAAGCCCCTGAATTCACATGCTCCTCCTGAATGTGCCAACTCCATAGCATTTACTCCATAAATTTTGAGGAATTCCCAGAAATCCAGCTCACAGAAAAGATGGCCATGCAATTTAGTCTAAGGGCTGCATAGCTGTAAAACAAAATTATCATAAGAAAAAGGGAGTTGGAAAAACCCTTTGTTCATCCCCACTGTCCTGAACAAAGGCTTGAACTCATAAAGCTTAACCTCAGCCTGGGCATATATTTTAGTTCATTGTGATATTTAGTGTTTTTCATAAAGCCTCAGCTGCTGGAATCAGGTGATCGTATGGATCAGTCAGTGCGCCTATTAGAAAAACAATGAATTTTCCAGACCTATGATTGCACAGAAAAACTTAAAAACCTTCAGTAAATATAGCCCAAAGACTCAGAATTCACAGGTTGAACTCTAAGACAACATAATGTATATTACCCAGCAGGCTAAATGAAGGTGCAAACTATGGAAGTACAGAATCATCGAAATGAGCTTAGGCTTCAATAAAATGGGTTTTTGAAAATATAATAAAACTGCAAAATCTCACCACACTCCCTGCAAGATACATGAAAGCCTTATTCAAAGTAAAAATGCTGTATGTTTTCCACAGGCATTAGAACATACTTAAAAATGCATTAATATAAGAACTAAGAATTTGTATCTACAAAAAAATGCAATATTCTCGGGAACATTAATTTATGTCCATAGGGAAGACACTTGTTTAACTCCTATCTTTTAGTACAACTAGCAAGACTTCATGCCCTGCTCAAAGTCACAGCAAAAATAAGGGTGGTAGGAGAAAAGGCAAAACATGAAATTCCCATGTTCTGTATTTCCCAGGAGGACTGTAATTTATCTGAAGACTATCCAGGCCTACCTGACTGTAGATCAAATGGGCTCTGAAAGTGGTATCTTCCATTAGGCTTGAATGCCTCCTGGAAGGTAGGGAGCACCTACCACATCATATTACACGAGTTCAGTCTATTGATATCTATTGATTTTTTTTTTCCCCCCCATCCATGGTTAAATTGATATGGGATCTGTGGGATCCCATGGGACTTATGGTCCTTGTCCAAAATGTAAATACCCATCTAAAGAGAAATGGAAAGCAAGTAATGAGGAAACTTTTCTGTCACATTTGCTACCATGCAAGATGTACTTGTTCCTTTTGTTCTACACAGGAAAAAGGGAAAATAACTCTTCTGTTTTAACCTCTCTTTTATCTACCATGTGAATGGCCTGGCTAGCTTTCTTAGAGAAAAGTACAATTCCTTCACCAGGTCTACTGGTCAAACTTCAGACTGCTAAGACACTTCTTTTTCTCTCATTTTTTTCCTCAAAGTTTCATCCAGGATATTCTTTTCTGAAGTTTTTATTTGGAATGGCTTTCTTATGGCTCCTTAAACTGCTGCCATAATCAGTTACACAGCTGTTGCAGAAAACCCAAAGATGCCTATGCTGAACTTTAAGACCTTAAGAATACATAAAGGTTGGTGTCAGGACTTTGTTACCAAATCCTAGAAGGTACTGAACTTTCTCTTGACTTTCTCTACTCACCAAGTAGTTATAAGGAAACTATCTTACACACCTTTATTTTTTTTAAAACCATGTGATCACGTGAAACCATGCCTCTTAATTGCACTGGAGAGTTTCAATACTATGGAGTGTACAGAAGAGAATTACTCATAAATAAGCTTGAAATGATTTAAAAAAAACAAGGACTAACCAGGATAGCCAAACCTAAAATTTATGAACACAGCTGGGGGAAAAAAACCTCTGATTATAGATAAATTGGGATAAGAAGACCCATGTCAATAAACATTAAATAATGCACTTAGGGAACAACCATTGCTAAAATATTCAGAGTCATGGTCTCTAAAGTAGTTATTTCTACTCAAAAAACAGATCTGAAGTTGTGGACAGTTTCCTCGAATTGCCTGAGGACAAGACTAACAACAGAGCAGAAACTATAGTAATGAAACTGCACAAGCCCCAGAAATATCCACATTTGAATACAGAGAGCAGTCCTGGTCTTTCCATGTTTAAATCATTTAATGGAAATGGAAGAGCTATGAGGAACAAATTAGAAACACAGATGTGCAATAGTTCACTTTCCCTGCATCTTTCATCTTAATCTATACTTTTTTCCTGCATACAAGGGCATTCCTTCTCACATGACACAATGAAATAATTAGACAATACATTTAAAAGGAAGCCTGGATTTTTTTCCAAGTAATTTGACAGTGGAACTCATTACCAAAACTCAATGGAAGTAAAAAGCAGAAAAAGGTTCAAAAAGGTGTTAGACAACTTTACAACAGATAACTGTCCATAGTCATCTGTCTGCTTAGGAAGCCCATAATTCACAGACTCCTGGGAGCTATGAGAGATAGCACAGCAGTGAGGTTTCTCTCTGTGCATCCCCTTGCTGATAGCTTGCCTGTGTTTATTATCTGCCTCTTCAGAAATCTAATATTGGCAATATGATCCCTTTACTAATTCAGTTCTAAAGCTCCAAATTTACCAGTTCTTGCACAAAACACTGGAATATGTATTTAACTGAAAGTTCTTTAGCTAATGTTAGCAGCTAATATACCACAGAGTCCAACTGCATTACAAGGCTTTATTAATGATCACATAATGACTTTGAACTTCAAACACATTTATAAAAGTACATTATTGTCCTAACTAGTTTCAAAGCTTTTTAAGCTACATCTGTTAAACAAAAACAAACAAACAAAAAGGTACAATTTCCCCCTCCCACCTGAAGATTATATCTCAGCTTTTTTTACATCTGTGTGGGAAAGAAAGACCATTTGGAACTAACGCCAAGTTCAGGCCCAGATCAAACAAAGGCAAATATCAATGAAAGGCCTCAATGAGAAACTGGCCTCACAGTACAAGACTGTAATTCAGTTGCTGAAGCAGCAGGAACTAGTTCAGAGGATGAGAGCAGCGATGAGGATGTCCTTGGCTCTGTTCTTTCCTCTGATGTCTGCGTCATTAGAAAAGCTCTTCCTTTTTACATTCTTATAAATTAAGTAAAACCTGTCTTGCAAGAGCATCAATTCAATGGACCTGTTAAGACTTTGTAGAGCTTTTCAAAGAATGTATTATGGAGGGCTGTTACACCCACCCAAGTTCTGCTGAGGCCACCTTTGTAGCCTCCAGAACTCAAATGTAATAAACATGTCTTGTGTGGTTTCTCAATTAAAATTTTTAAGTTTTATACTGCTTATCAGTATAGAGTTACAAAATGAAAAATTACTAATGACTTGATAACTCCCTTGCTAAAAATAACAATCACAGCAGTTCGAGTGATTAGAAAAGTTAACAAGATATATACTTAGGCGAGGGTGATGGTTGAACGTGCCTTCATCCTGGAGTAGTTAAAATAACTAGCTAGAGGTAGATTGGACTATTTCCTTTTCAGTTGCCTTCCAGTTTAGGTACCATTAGTTGGATAAATCTACAAGAGTAGTTTTGGCACAGCTGAGTATTTCCAAAATGAAGTAAAGATGCTGAGAGGAGTAGTTTGTCATGAATATGGCACTACCAGTATAGAGACACATTTACCAATACAGACACACCACTGTTCACTTTCAAAACTCATACAATTGACAATTTGGAAGAACTGCTCAGGGATTCATGCAATAAAATAGATTATTATGTCTTGTCCCATATAAGTGGCCTACTGTGCCCTAGAAAAACACTCCAGGATTAGGGAAGTTTTCATGGCTTTGAATGGATTTTCATGGTATTGAAGCTCAAAAGGAGACCTGTACTGAATCAGGCCATAAGAGGAGCTGCTTTTCTCCTTTGCCAAAGCATAAAGATGTTGTAATATAACTGTCAGAAGCTCATAGTACTATAATAAAAAATAATTTTATAACACAGATAGGACCTAAGTCTTTAAATGAGTAGTGAGGAGAGGGGAATTGGTTGGTTTTGTGTTACTAATCATGACTTTATCACCCTAAAGCTAGTATTAGGTGGTGTATGTGATTGTATTTCAAATCTGGCTCCCAACACACGCCTGACAGAATGACAGATGCAAGAGTGGCACTGCACGATGCTGCAGGAGAAATCGTCCATGCTACTGTGTCTGACAGCTAGTCAGACCAGCTAGTTTTGTTTAGAATGGCTAGTTTGGTTTAAAATAACAGTGTGAACTGAAATTAACACTGTTTTTTGACAATCATTAACTGACCACTATAAAAGCACCATTAATTCTGTTGTCATCAGCAAATGCTTTGTAATAATTTAAAATTAACGCAGCTTCCCCTCCTGTAAAATTCCTCCAGCATCAAAGATTTAGTTTGTACATTGTTTGGACTTTCTGAGGCTTAAAATCACTGGCAGTGCACCTGCTTTCTTGAAGATCATTAGGTAAATAAACCAGCAAAGCCCAATCAACCTGGCTTTAGCTACCTCACCGTCTGCTCTAGAAGAAAATTAACATTATGAGATCTGTCTTTCCCTGCAAATTGCTGGTGTTTGGTTACTTGGCAGCTGTCAGGAGATGCAGGGCTCTTTCTGCTGGATGTTGACCCAGCTGGCCTAGGGACATGCCAGTCCCATCCCCGATGCCAGCACCACTGGAACAGCCACTCTGCCAGTGTCAGGGTGCCCTGAGCCCCAACAGCACACCAGAGGTCAGACTTGCCAGTATGACTGCCAAACCCCAGCTCCTTTCAATGCTCACCCAGGCCATTGTGAAACAGCAATGTCAGGCCTGAACTCAGCTAATAATGAGTCAGGAAGAAACATGTAGAAAGAGTGAAAAAACTCCTGCAGAACTACATGGATAGAGACAAATGAAATCCAATTAACAATGCCTCTTTTTCTTCTATTTTGATGTTGTGTGGAAAAGAAATTAGCATAGCAAATCCTGCTTTATCTCTGAATGAAATTTCAGATCCTTAGTCTGAACTCCGCTCCTTTCTCCTGGAATAAAAAGCCAAAATGAAGAGCTTGTCAGCTTCAGAGGGGAGATTGGTCACGCTTCAGCAGTTTGCAGGGTGGCTGCCTGGCCACAGGGACATCACTGCCACCCAGCCTCTGCTCAGCTGCTGCCACCCCTGTGCTCTGCTTCAGCCTTGCTGCAGCTTGCCAGGACTTCTCGTTTGTCTGAGCCCTCTGGACACGTGCATTAAAAACACTTTTTTAAACATAGCTTCCTAAAATAGCCAAAGGGCAATGTACAGTAGAGGAAAAGAATTCAATCACATTACCGTCAAAGAATGGTGCAAATTAAAGTGAAGTGCTTAACTCGTATGTAGTTAAAAAAAACCCATATGAAATAATACAGACATCAGGATCACTTAAAAGAAATCTTCATGTGGGAAACCAGAATTGTAGAGGCAAGGGTCTCATTCACTTTACCAAGACTGAAGCAGTTAAAACCCTCACTGTGTTCTGAAGATAAACCCCTTAGCACCCTTCTTCAGTGATAAGTATTAACAGATTAAATAGTAGCAACACCAGTGCAATTCATCTGGGATAAAAATCCTTCCCAATTAAACTTTCACACAGTGAAAACACACTCTCACAGAAGTTTTGAATTTTGGATTTCAAAATACGCCCTTCTTGAAATACATGCCTGAGCTCCCTTGTGCATTTTGGTTGTCAATATTAGTCATAAATAAAGATAAAGCAGACTTTAGACCAGAGAAATACGATGAGAAATGAAACAGAAATCTCCCGCTCCAAGAATCTTTGCTTTGTAATTCTCCACTGATTTTCTCTCCAGTACTAGTGCTGGGAAAAGGATGATCTTTAAAGGTCCCTTCCAACCCAGTGTGTTCCATGATTCTATGGTTTTACCTGAACTTCTCTCCTTACTAAGAAATGTCGACCCTGCATTGGCCAACAATGCCATGAGTGCCCCTGGTACCTTTATACTTTATCAAAAGCAAACAATGCTATTTCTTAAAAATAATAAAATAAAATTTTATCTTTGCAGGATAGATATTTTAGGAGATGCTGTTTGGAGTTCTATATTGCAAAACATTCAAGGCCACTTGTACAATCTTTCTCAGCTCCTCCAGTAAGGCAGATCCTGTACTTATATTGGTAACAGTTTAAAGATGCTCACAGGCAGACACATACCTTCCCTGTGCCCCCACGCCTACCCATCCACTTGCCTGCCCAGACCAAAGCACCCTGCTGCAATATGAAAATGGATAAACGTAATCTCATATACTCCAGAGACAATTTCAGTACTACAGAACCATTTAACCTCAAAAGGAAAACAAGGGGCCTCAGGCCAGGCAGGCATCTCCTGTGGCTAAATCTGTACACATTTGTATTTGTCCATTAAGAAGTCAGACCCCATATTTTCAAGTCGTTGTCTTCAGAGAGGAGAGTGAGATGCTTTCATTTACTACAGAGGAGTAAGTGACATCCCTGAAAAATGAATTTACTTATCAGGCTTCAAACTACAGGCAGTATGTATGAGAGCGTTCACACTGGAGAAAAAGGAGTGTATTTCCAAAACTCACATGTGTTTAATTTTTTACAGAATTACAGTTCTCACCATATAAAAAAGAAAGGTGTTTAATAAAAGAGGAAATATTTAACCTTCTCAAAGTCAATGCCTATTCTCTTCTCTGTGATTCTTTCTGCAAAGATATGAAACAAATAACAGGGAAAAAAAAAAGGAAAAAAATCAAGGAGAATAACTGATTGGGGAAGGGTAGTGCTTTTTCTGCAAGACCTTCGCATATAGTCTGAATATCTTCATTTCTATTCAGTTCTTGTGCAGGACACTAGGATTATATGTATCAACTTAATTCAGTGATAAGAAAATCCTTACTATAAATCCTTCCATGTGGGACAAATCTGTCAAGATCTTGATTATCAAAACAAATGAACAGACAGTAAAATGTGACATACATAGCATACACTTTACATGATAAATTAGCCCCAGCACAACTGACAGACATACTGTAAGGGGATGCTAAGGTTGCTATGGAAAGCAATGTCTTTCCTTCACCAGCACCTGAATCACAAGTTTTCTGAGTCAATGACTTCTAGCAAAAGACAACAAATTTTCTACAGTTAAACACTGATTGCACACAACATAACATATTTCTATGTTCCACTGTGTTCTCCTTCAAAAGTTACTGCCTCCAACAGTGACCTCATCCTGTCACTGGAGGGACTAGCCAGAAGCTGTAAGGTTGCTCTCTTCCCTTCATGAGATGTGTTAAGGATTTACTGTAATTGTCCAGGGACCCAACAGTGATGGTCAGATAAATTAGGAAACTCATGCAGTGAGCAACAACATTGTCAGCTCAGGAAAATAAGAGTCCTGTCTCAAGCTAGAAATTGGAACTGAAATTCAGGTACTTTAGCTACCCAAAATTCTGGATGTTACACATTCCTCAGAAATGGGTTGTCATGTAAGGACAGAGGTTTTTTAAGAAACGTTCCCACTTTTGGTTGGAATAAAAATTGTAGGAAAAAGCCCCCATGATTTCAGCATACTTCTCATCCAAAATGGTGTTTGAATCTCCTAAGGCAGAAAATCAGTGATACATTTAAAAATTCAGAGCAAACTCCAGTGAGAACTATTTCTGTCATTAAGACATAAGCATGCACCAAGAGCTCTCCTGCACAAAGACCAAAACAATAAATATATTCCTGACACAAGGTATTCAGAACCTACATCAGGACAGGCTCATCCTTGCTGCAAAAAATACATGAGTCTTATACAGTAATCCTGACAGCTTCATTGATTACTCCTCTTGGAAACCCACTAGAAATTCAAATTAAATTAGATTCTTCTGGCTTTCTTAGCAAAACTCATAAACAAAGCTGTGTTCTCATTGACTCAAAGGAGGCACCAGCTGATCAAAACCTCTTGTTTAGCTCTAATTTCTTTGATAACAGAGTGTCTTTTTTATTTAAAGTTATGACTTACGTATATTGATCACCAGCAGACCCAGCTATGATCACATCAAAATCACCATGGGAAATGCTCAGGTTTCTGTATGTCTAGGAAGGATTGCGGAAGGCACTTGTGTCATCTTTCTACTGTGTACTATAGTTCATCATATGAACATTTCACCAAAGGTCACAACTCAAATGACAAAATTAATCATTAAGGTGCTTTTCTGAACACATACTACCCTAATGGAAAGTTAAGTGATAAGAATAAGAAGGAAAGATCTTGAAAAACTGTCATCCTCAGCTAAACCCTCTATGCTGTTGGTGAAGATGAGATCAATTTATATAAAGGTATATTTTCTCTTTGAAAATACTTCTTATTCGCAGAATTAGCTGAGTTGGAAAGGACACACAAGGATCATCGATTCCAATTCCTAGCCCTGCACAGGACCATCCCCAAGAGTCACACCATGTGCCTGAGAGTATCATCCAAACACTTTGTGAGCTCTGTCAAGCTTGGTGCTGTGACCACTTCCCTGGGGAGCCTGTTCCAGCACCCAACCACTCTCTGTGTGAAGAACCTTTTTTAGATACAAGCAGAAGAGCAAATAATTCTAAGCACAGAAAAGGGATTATTTAAAAATAATCGAATTTAACTTTTACAAAAAAAAAAAAGTCTACATGTTGGCAAACTGTTTACATAACAACAGAAGTCAAGTTTCATATAGAATTTTTCATATAGAGATATCTAAGTACCTCATAAAATAAGGTAAAGCTATTACCATTTACAATGTGTGAATAATGAAGAAATCTAGCAACACATAGCACTGAAATACAACAAATAATTTTCAAAATTGTTGAAAAAGTGCAGAAAGCAACAAGAAGCTACGGGCTGAGGGAGCTGCCTGACACCAGTAGGTGACGACAGAAACATCAGAAGATGGCATCTAATGCATTGTTTGGGACAACAAAACCATTTTGAGATCTTTACATACTTTGAAAAGAAACAATACAAATATGACATTGAATCCAATCTTGAACAGAAAACTCTTTGAGGGGAGTTCTTACAATAAGCTGCAGAGAACACATACAAAATCTGCACCAGCTTCCAGCCAGCAACACAAACTTGCACAGTTTTATCACATTTTCTCCTTTTCTTCCTTTACTGTATGGTAAGACTTTAATTTTGCATATCCTGCTCTGTATTTTCTTGTTTCCTATGCCCAGCTTAAATTCTGTGCCATGGAACAACTCTGCATTTATCTCCCCATTCATCCACTCATGACTCCAAACTGGTCCCTGCTGCTGTGCACTGCTTTTGTCCATCATGTCCTCCTCCTTCCCAGCACTTCTCTACCTTATATCCCTTCACCCTTAGCTTCAAAACTTCCCCAGCATTGTCTCTCCTGTGCATCCTCCCAAAAGCTGAACTCTAAAATAATTCCTCTAACTGGCAGAAGGCTGTGAAGGAGAGCAGAGGAGACCTCCTCAGGCTATCTGTGGCTAGCAGGTGGGAGAGTCTCACAAAGTCTTTGCAGCAGGCTGGGCTCAGCCACGTGTGCTCCGTGGGGCTGCTCCCCATGACAGTCCCAGCTCAGTTACTAAAACAAGCAACAGCTACACACCTACTTTCCCTGCACACAGCAAAATAAACCAGGATGCTTGGGTCACAGGTTTAATTGATTCTTTTTGTCTTTCACCTTGCTTCAGAAGTCAGTCTGATCAATACTATTTCACACTCTCCAGTACAAGCTTTACTGATCTAACCTCTGACAAAAAAACAGATTCATCAAAGCAGCACCAGCGGAGACAATATTTATCCTTTGCAACACACAGAGAATGTCATGTTACAACTTCCTCCTGGCTTTTCTCTTCTATTAGGAGAGGAGGGGAAGGAGGAGTGGACTCTCACAGCCAAAGTGAGCACCAGCACTGGAAACTAATGTTGTGTATTTATCCATTCACGTTAAGTATGGAACAGGCAGTCACAGTCTGTGCTCCCTTGGTGCTGTTACAAATTCTCTTCCTTTCCATCTTCCAGAAGGTGACAGAAAATAGCAGTTACTGACAAATGCTGAGGGAAAGCACAAGACCCGAACAATAAATAATACATGCATCCATATCTCTACAATTCCTTTCTTCAACTCCAAACAAAATAAACATGAGAATCTGGATAGGAAGTCATCGAATCTGCCAATTCCATTCATAAAAACAAATAACTGAACTTTTTCAATGCTCCCCTACATTTCTTTAATATTCTGAATAAAAGTCGCCACCTGATGATGCAGCAGAACATGTTCATTTGTCCATAAAACCCTTTCCCTTGCCAAATGCCCAGTTGTTAAGGGAGATAATTGGTGGGGCTGTGGGAGCATTGCCCCAGCAATACCTACACTGGAGGTACTGAGAAATAATGCTTTGTCATTTCGTCACACAGGGGAGAAGATTACTTCCTATACAAAAATGATAGCTACAAGGACTTCTATGTGCACCTGATTTGAAAAGTTACTTGTGCCACTTCAAGCATCTGCTTGTTTCTTCTCCAGTCATCTGCTCTTATTCCTTCTTAGCTCGTTATCTGGACGTACTTCTCTCAAGGACAGTTTCTCCATTCTCTTCAATGGTGGGTCTGTTGCTGACTGCTTTGGTGCCTTCTCCATGTTGACCAGATTATTTTTCAATATGGAGTTAAAGAATCCCCCTGAAAGGTCGAGTCACATCACATCTTGGCTATTGTCAATCCTGCCTGCTGTTGATGAGCATTTTCATTTTGAGCAGTTTTGCTGAGGTAACATATTTTTAATCACTTCCCATTCAAGGTGCTCACCTTCACCACCACAGACTCTGACATTAAGAGCTCATCTCTCACTCTCTCCTAGCACTGTCTCTGCCCCTACAGCCCTTAACTTAACATTCTTTTAAACTTTCCTTAGCTTTCAAAAAAAAACAAAACAAACCAACCAAACAAACAAACAAACAAAAAAAACCACACAAAAAAAACCCCACCCAAAACGTAACAGGTTCAACTTTATTCTTCCCATTGCATCACTCTACTGCTATTTATGAAGGAGTAGATAACTGCTTGGGGATAACTATCCTTTTTTTCCCATGCTGAACTTCTGGGATCTCATTCATACGTCTGCTTAAACCTATCTCCTTCAGAGAGTCCTTCTTCATCAGGTCCCTCACAATGAAATCTAGACTCCTCTGCTAAAATTTGAGCTTTCTCCACAGCTGGGTACTTACTTGCACCCTATTGAACCTCTGGCTTCTTCTCTGAATCCAGTATGTTGGAGAACATGAAAAGAACAGGTCTTTTGTACCAAACAGATCTATTCCAAGAAATTATTTTTCCAAACTTGACATATTACAGGAATACAAGCCAAACTAAAACAGTAAATGGACAATTTATGAGACTTAGAGCCAGGAATAAGGACCTGCAAGTATTTCTGCTCATTTGAACAACTGAAAATGTTTTACACAGAGAGCACATACAGCCTGTAACTGAATGTGCTGTAATCAAACAAGTTTTCAAATGCTGCAGAAGCAAGTGCTTACCTCAAGAAACCACAGTAGGTCATCAAATAACAAAGAGTTTGAAGTCACCACCCTATAATCTCACAGTTTGACCTCCAGGTACAAAAAAAGGACTGTGTGCTTTTTAATTTCCCATGCTAATACTCAAGATATCACTTCACATGATTACTGACTAGAACATTTGTAGAATGAACCAAGAATTTCCCTTCAAAAGGCATGTCCTTTTTGCAGAAACCCATAAAACCTGACCTGATTATTCCCCAGCATAAACTAGAAGCTTGGTTCCAAAGCTTCAGCCTGTGGCCCTTCACTGTCTGCTAATTGGACTTAGAACATGCTGAAATAGTCAGCTGGAAAAGAGCCATCTTATCTTTGTGCTCTGAAAGAATTTGTAAAAGGAAAAAAAAAAGTCCTGTTGTGAATTATGAGAATGATAATCATTCAAATACTGTTAATAGAGTGATAAGAATTACTTTTTAGTCATGTCTATAATACTCCGATCAGCGAGGACTCACTCTCTTTCCCCAAGCCTCAATTTAAGAAGATTTTTTATTCACAGAATTAGTTTCCAGAGATACATATTAGCACATTTTTTCAAAACAGATAAACACTGCCAAAATAATTACTAAACACATCTTTCCCTGAATAGCCAACCAAGGTCTCAGTTCTAAAAACTTGTGCTATTAATGAATGACACACTGCAGCAAACTAATTGTATGTAAAGTCAATGGGTGCATGTTTAAGAATTTTAATTACTGTTCTGTGATTGCTTTATATTCAATATGTAACATGCAGGTAACAAAGCCTTTATGATGATAAGCAGTTTAATTAGAAAGCCAAGATAAGAAAAAAAATGCCTTTAAGTTACAGAATTTGTTCATGCTGGCCATGTGATAAGTTAAGCACATAGTTTTCCTTGGTATTTTAAAATATAAAACGCTAATTCTACCGAAACCTTTGTTTCCTCACAGTACATCAACTGCTTTATCTGCCATTTTCTTCTGTTTCTTATGGATGTCAACAGTACAGTTTAATTGGATCACAACCCTCACCCTGTGTTCAATCTTTGAGCAGGTCCGTGCAAGTGAGCGGCACCCCACACTCTGCGGCCAGCGTGAGCCTCCCAGTGAGCTGAGACCAGCCTGGGCTGCACACTGGCTGCTGTTAGCCTTTCAGCAAACTGTCTCAGCGGATGGCCATTGATTTCCTAGTTATTATGAACATGAAATTTTTGAATGACAGATGATAGAGTGTTAGGTCCTACAAGTATTTTCCCAAATGGGTTATCCAGCTGGTGTTGCCATGGCAACGAGGCTGTTTGACAGCGCTTATGACAAAGAAGTCTTTGCTCAGAATTCGGCTACAAAATAGGTGCTTGCTTCCTACCTTATCCTCCCTGGCCTTATCCACCATCTCCTCAATGCCTTCCTAGCACGAGCTGGTGGCTCCAACACCAACCAGGGTATGGCACCACTTGCAGCCATCAGTACTCCAGGACAGCACTCTGCCTATGACACTTTTGCCTAAGATAATGTCTCTTCTCCTAAGATAAAGTAATAGATCTCAGAGTGCTGGATCCACTGGAAGCACAAGCCCTGCATCAGGACACACAGCTGAAAGCCTAGGAGGAATCACGCTCACAAATCATCCATCACCTTGCACAGTTAAAAGTTAAATAATTTCTTCACCTTCAAGTCATGACTCTTAGTTTGTCTGGGGTTTTTGGGTTTTTTTCTAAGTCCTTTTTCTACTAGCAGGACACAGCCTGAACAGCTGAAAATAAAATTCAGCTTCCCATTTTCTCCAAGTGCTTTCACATTTGCTCAACTTTTCTGATCATTCCAGAAAATGCCTCCCTATTGAGCTTCTGACTCCCAAAGAAAGCTTTTCATGAATCTAAAATTATGTGCAATAATAGATTATTTCACTTAAATCGACTCGCCCATGTTTTAATTCACTGATCAGTTTTCCAGAAAGACAGTGACAGGAGAGGAAACTACTGAAGGGGGTCTGGCTGGTTGCAGAGATCTACCACAAAGCTGCAGCCAGAAAGGCTCACGTGCTTGGGTTTTGCTGCCCAGGTTGGTAACTGCTCTTCATCACAAACATTTACCACCTTTTTTCACTCTGTTCAGGTCACAGTGAAATTTGCTGTACTTTGTTGCCATGCTAAGTGGAGATGAGCAGCAACTCAGCTCCATTGTTTGAGTTGCGATATGTGGGTGAGAAAAGAATTATGAAATGTAGCTGTATTTTCAATAGGCATCAAGTTATCTTGGCAGAAAGTGGAAAAATACACCCGGGAAAGCTGGACTCAAGACTCATTGTGAAAATATAAGTTAAAAATGTTCCCAGATATTCTCTGATATCCTTACCAAATGAGAGATCTTTTTTCTCCCATCTCAAATGAAAATCTATCCCAAAAGGTGTGGTTTTTTTCAAGATGGAAAAGCAAGACTAAAAACCTTTAAAGCACACAGCATGTACTCCCTGGATTCCCAGGGGAAACTGAGGACTAGTTATGAAGTGAGAAAACAGATATGTTTCTGCGATAAAGCTTAAATGTTCGGTCTGTGCCAACTATCTTGTTTCTGGCCAGAAATATTTTAGGTCTTAAAATATTTTTAAGTGCATTGAAAAGAAATATTCCTGGTAAAGCCACATCTGCTCATAGCAGTACTTTTATAGGACAGCTTCAATTAGAGTTGGCTCTTGATGAGGCTCGTCTAGGCTGTGCTGCATGAAGCAATAAACAAGGCAGTGAAATACATGGAAAGCTGCAGCTTCATGCTGCTACCAACCCCCACTGTCATATTTTCTCTTCTCTCATACCCTCCTTCTAGCATAAGCAAAGCTGTAAATGTTTTAGGGCTCTGTGATAGTCCCTGAGAAAAACAGGGAGCATATGTAATGTATTTCACATGAAAAAAAAAACAAAAGGAGATCCTAATTTCTAAAGTGTGCCTTCTGTCCAAAGTATACCCTTGACACTAACTCGGCTGTGATGCAAATCACTTTACACAGATTACTCAGCCATAGACGATACCAAGGTACCATCAGAAGGGTATTAGTCAACAATTTTTCATGAAGTCCAATTACATGTTTTCTATATAATTCCCTGACTACCTACTAAAATTTTGCTGATATTAGCCCATCTAAAAGGCATTTCAGGGACCAGGAGCACAGATCATATCCATTACAAAACCATTCTGTGGTTTCTGTCAAATCTAAGTTAAATGCACTATAGGGACTGGAAAGCTGCTACAAAACTGCAGATTCAGGATCTATACAAAACAAAGACACTATGTCAATATACTCTTCTTTTTATATGGCGATACATTCAAATATATGAAGACTGAGCTGAAAAAGATGCATTCAATGGCATAATACTGCATCACCTCTGAGATGATCGTTGCTGTGACGTAACTGTGAGGACCTGCCTGACCCATAGACATAATTGATTTCATCTGGATTTCCTTAAGTTTCTTGTGCAAATACAACATAAGTACCAAATGCATGCAATAATTAATTGGGGGGGGGGGGGGGGGACCCCCCCAAAAATAGGCATTTT
>JAWWEU010000040.1:28051641-28144058 GCA_035583155.1 Acropternis orthonyx | reverse complement strand
CCCCCCCCCCCCCCCCCCCCCCCCCCCCCCCCCCCCCCCCCCCCCCCCCAACACCGCAACAATCGGCATTTTGGTAAAATCCTCTCCTCTTCTCTCTTCTCAACCAAATTTTAAAATATGTCCCTTCTGAAGACATATAAATGGCTAGATGGTTCAAAGCACAGGTAATGGCTACAAAGGTCACAGGTTTGCCTTCAACATCAGTGGGTACTGACTGATCAGTATTATGATGAGACAGCTGTTAAATGGTCTATCTGAAACAAGCTGGCAGTTTTAGCCAAGTTCCTACTGGGCAGGTGTTTGCATCATTAAAATTACACCACTTTGTTCAATAACCTTGCTGGCAGTGTCAGCAAAGAGGCCAAGGATAGAGTGGACTTGAGGACCGCTTATGTTCTCCTGAAAGAGAATCAAAAGAGCTTTGGCTACTTTAGGATTGATGTACAGTGACAAGTGACAGAGAGAAACAGGAGCTATTATAGATTTCACTGAACTTATTCCAGGCACAAGACATTTATCCATCTTACCATAAGCATTTCAGTCAACTCTTGATTAAAGTTTTCAACTCTTATTAAGAATTTCCTATCTCATACGAATTCTCTTAAAATTAAAAAATATCCGATAAACTTCAAGGTGGGAGCAAGTCCCTATTTAAAAATTGAAAAGACCAGTATTTTTGGAGGGGCAAGGGGATTCATTTTGGATTTTGTACTGCCTTTATACACTGTTTGCCAAAAGAAAAAACTCAAACTGGTTGAAGAAAAAAAAGAAATCAGAAAAGAGCAAAAACTGTAAAGCCTTGGTATATTTCTTAATTGTGAGATCTCCAGGGAAACAGCCATTGCTTTATTGATTTATGTTACAAAAATGTTATAAGAGAGTATAGAATTGAAATGAAACTTAATGTAACAAACTGACCTAATTACTACCTTTAACTGAAGTCAGTGCAGACACCTAATAGTCAGTGTCCCAGAAAGTAGAGGAACAGCCCAGAAGTTTTATCTACAGTTAAATAGAACTGTGGCAACCCCTCCAAATACTTATAGACTCTGTCTGCCCTTTGAGGTCATGTAGCAGGGAACACACTACTTTCGTCATGAGGATCAGTTCATGGGCCAAAGAAAGCACAGAGGATGTTACTGGAGTTGTCTGTATACACACCAATTATCCCCACTTGGCAAAGTTTTTAGGTGTAAGATTTTCAAGAATGTGAAAGAAAGCAATTTGACTATGCTTGGCCAAGTTAGCAGAGAAAAAGTGTACAGAGAATGGCCCTCAAAAGAGAGATTTAGTGTGTTCCTGAAGCCGTTGAGTGGAAAAAAAGTTACACTGCTATGTTGGGGAAACGGGTGCTAAAGGATATCCCTGTTTTTGCTTCACTAAAAGTTGCTTAAAGTGATCTTATTTGATGATGACACTGAAAAGTGAATGAAGAAAGTGAAAAGCTACTTCCCTCAAATCCTTCAATTTTAAAATCCTGATTACAGTCTTAGTACAATGCAATACTGTACAAATACACTTGTTTAAAGATTAACACTAGTTAAGCTTATTTTGCTATGGGCAATCCCACCAAGCTTTAAAAACAAAAAGAATACATTTGCTCACCAGGCAGATTTTTCCTATAACACAAATAGCAAATTCAATCTGCTGTTAAAAAAATTACTCCATTCTAAAAGCAATTAAGAAGGGCATTTTCCCCCCAGCTTGACTTGTCAATCCTATTAGACCAAATTCTAATTAAGGGTGGAAAAGTGGCTATTTCATCTGCCAAATGAAAATAATTTAGTGCCAGTTAATGAGGACTAGCTTATAACTGATTAGTCATTTTGATTCTGGCTTGTTACAGTGGTAGAAATTACCTTCAAAAAGTAGGGTAGGATCAGCAGTCATTTTCACATATTTGAAAAACAAACAGAGCTTTCCTTTGTGACCAGATTAGGCATAAAAATATCCGAAACAGGAGCAAGATAGTGCAACAACTTACAGCTAGTTTGGAAAATATAAACTACTTTGAATTATAATAAGAGGATGTAAACTATTAAGACCTGGCAGTCTTTTCTCCACACCACACTTGCAACAAGTAGACTCTGACTAACAAAGGGCAAATATCACCATGAGAGAGGGGAGGCCAATCTCGCAAATCCTTACTCACATGAGCAGCTTTCCCTCAGCGTTCTACAATGCCACACAGGAGTGCTGACATGAAGATTCTCAAAATCAAGTTTATACCTGTCATCAGGTACAGTTTTTGAAACTAAGTTCATTACAATGTGGAGTGGCAAATTCTGTACAAGAATAACAAACCCTACTAGTCCCACACAAGTGCGTAAGAAGTCACTCAGATGCTTCAGAAGGCATCACAGGGCAGTTGGCATTCAGTGCGTCAGGACACAGGAGTGTACAACACAGCAAAAATGCCTTAAAGGAGATCACCTAGACCTGTTTTATTTCTTCCATTTTGGATGACTACACAGTTGTGTAGGTATATGCATTTCTCAGTATCATTTTAAAACATTTAATACTTTCATAACAACTGATAACTACTCCTGTGGCACCTCACCTGTCTTTGACAACCATACAGATACAGAATGATGACATTTCACTTGCAACATTTTGGGTAAAGATAAAACCAATGTCAAACAAAATCCTAAAGTCAGATCTTTAGATGTCTGATTACTCATCTCATTTTCTCATATGAACACAGGTACTAAAATGATAACTGGTTTCAGGAAAATGAATTAAAAGCAATTAAGTCAAGATTGAACTGGTCATCTCACTACCTCAAGAAATCAGACTTATAACTGATTTAATTCACATGAAGCAGACGGGTCTCTTCACATATTTGCCAGCATTGCAACAATATACACTAGCTCTTCTACTCTGGCTGAAAAAGCCCCAAAGACTGTAGTGTGGTTTACTGTTAACATCAACCACCATTGAGACATTTCTTGGCTGATATTCTTCACATTTAAGTAATTTGATTTTGGTATTGTGATTTTAAGTAGGTGATCTTGTCCAGAATCCAAAACAAAACCTGGGGAATATAGGTAATAAAAACCCCAAATCTCTTTTTGGATACCAGAAAGATAATGGTTGCAATAAGTTAAGCACTTAAAAGTTCAGAAACAGACTAAGTTTCTCAAGTACTTGACCAGTTTTCTCCTAAACTTTAAACATATCTCCAAGAGCCTCAATGACTTTGAAATCAGACCATAGCTGCCTAAAAAATACAACGGTAACTCAGTAAGCAACATTCCAATACTTCTTTAAAGTGACAATTTATATGGTCTTGTCCCCACTCTGCAATGACTTAAGGCAGCTGCTGTACTGGTATTTTTCAATATTTAGATTTGACACTGAAGAACACAGTCTGCACTTAGTGACGTACCATGGCACATGACACCTAATCTAAAGCAAGTCACATTGGCAAAGGGAGTTTGTTGGGCTCTTCATCATACTCATATATTCACCTACATTTCTAATTTAAAAGGGAGCCTCCATATTCAGTGAAAATTAATGAGGGTCTAAAATAATCAGAAAAAACTTTGGATGTCTCCTGTAGCCTGTTTACCTGCACCTTTTACAATGATTCAAAACTAAATAATCTAGATCCTTACATAGGATTCCCCTAGCATGCTGGACTGCACCTACATATTATGTTGCAACAAATTTTTATTAGATATATGTCCACAACTACCATTATAAGATGTTCATCATGATAATTGTCACAATTAATACATAAATGGACATAAATAGTCAAGGTCACTGCGATTGGAGTGAAGGGCACAAGGCCACCGTGGCCTGTTCCCCAGTGCAGAGTGCTAAGCAGGGGAGTGCCACATGCCCTCCTACCTGTCAGAAACCTGTCACCCCATCTGTTCTAGTCCACTCGCATGCAAGAGAGAAATGAACTTTGCCACCTCAGACAGGATAATTCCTAAGCACCAGCTTTCAACTTCAATTGAGGAAACAGATACTTTGGTTTTAAAACTGTGAAGCAACTTCATTGCTCTTTAATTTCACATAGTCCCCCTGAAGCACTTCGCTACTGAACAGCCTTTAATATGATTTGAAGCAGATACCACTCCAGGGCTTTCTCATCTTCATCAGTTGTTTATTTTGACCTTGACGTTTATTCAATTAGAACTGATTTGCCAATCATGCACGACGCTTCTTAAAGTCGATTTCCATACACCAGTGAATAGGCCCATCCAGTTAGCAATGATCTTTCCACATGCCCAAAGTAAAAACCCACAAAACCAAGGAGCATAAAAAATAGCCAAGGTGTCTTTCAAAAGGCATCTGCTATTTTCTTTCCTAACATTGCTCTCAGTAGATGCAAAGAGGATCCATGAAACCTCTTTTGGCAAATAATCAGCTCCAGCATGGCCTAACTCTGTCAGATTAATCAGTTCCTTGAAATCTGCTTCAGTGGAGGAATGTCTTATGTTCAGGAAAGGAGGATTCATTCCCTGAATATCCTGGCAGCGCCTCCACAGCCGGGGAAGAGAGCACACAGTCCCTATCACATCTCTGTCACATGCTCAGCACTAGGAGACGAGAAATTGTTAAAATTGTCAAGTACCATTCACAAATTTATGCCTGTGGAATTGTTCCTTCTGGAAGAGAACCAAATAACTCATACTTTTTGAAAATTGCTTATGACAGCTTTTCAGTCTGCTTCAGGCTGGCTCTCAGTGATGATTTGTATTTTCATATACTCCTCATACATTAAGAAATTTACACCTGTCAGGTCCTGACAGAGTGTCTCCATCTTCAACCTTTCTGTGAAAATTCTTTGCTTGCAGACATTATCCAAATAAGTTTCTATCAGAAGTCTGGGTGACATAACAGGTGGGGGTCTAAGAAATATGCAGCAGACAAGCAGAGAATTTTAATGAGAGACAGGGGCTTCTGCGCTAGCATAAGAGGGATTGAAATTACAATACTGATCCATGACACTTGAAACTGCAAGTGAAGCCCATGGGTAGTTCTTAAGAGAATACATAAATGCCTGTTACAAAATTTTCTTTACTACCCAGGTTGACTCAGAATTTTTATTTCCATTTAAGGGAATCATACTTGGGGTCAAACAAAGTGGTTCAGAGAACAAGAGTCCTTGTAAAATAAGCAGGAGGATGTCATTCCTGCTGGTACACTCATTGATAGCAAAATAAATACCTGTTCCCCACAGCCAACATGGCCAGAAGAGAGGCTGTAGCATGTGGGGGTGCTGAGGCACCCTCAGGCATGGGACTCCCTGTACTCTTAGCCAAGCCCTGACCTGAAACTTTTCCGGAAAGCTAACACCCAGAAAGACACTACTCATCACAAAAATACTACACTTCTGAGAACCTGTCATAAAAATGTGAGCTTTGTGGCTCAGATTCAGTGCTATGTCAAGTAATACGGTGCTCAGCCCAAGTATTTTGGTGAGAAGACTCATTAACTGTATTTCCAGCTCAGACAATGAATGCTTGCCACATGGCCGGCAGCATCCTGGCACAGTGGCTCCTTCAAGAAGCTCCCATTTGTCTGCAAGGAAAAGGGACGTTTGTCTGCAAAATCTTCCCTTCCATCTCCCCATTTCTCAAGATGCAGGAGGTTTCACTCTGTGACTCTGCTCCAAATACTTCATTTTCACATGAGAAACTGAATTTGCATGTAAGGCAGGGTGACACACTGGCAGGAAGCAGTGTGGGCAAGAAGTCACACCACTGCTTGTGTAAGAAAAGCAGTATGGGACACCTGGCCTCCATGTCTGGGGATGCCACATATCAGAGGGCAACATAGTTTTGGGCAGGAGCATGAAGAAGGGAAGCAAGCATCCCTCAGGGTCTGTTTCTGACCTCCTCTGACTGCTTGCTGAATGAAGACACAAGACAGGAAGACCAGAGAAGGCTCAGAGCTTCCCTCACCCTTTGGCAGGGGAGGGATGAAGGGGTGCTAGTGGCATTGGTAGTTTTGTTATGCTCCATTCAGCAGCAAGCAAAAGACAAAGCACCCACCTTGTTCCCCTCTCCCACTCACACTCCTCTCTCACTTCATTGAAAAAGGATCCTGTGGGTAAAAGAAAAGGAAGAAGCTGTAGCTGACAAGGACCACATGGCAACATCATGCGTCTCCTGACTTCCTCCCTAGGAGCGTAAACATTTGCATTCTCCCTAATGTTGTAAGGCAAGTTATTTCACACCCATTCCTGCTGTAGCTAACAGTAGTAACACTGCTGGGCAGCAATACTTAATTACCATTGCTTTTATAGTTTAATAAATGGTTGGATTACCAATGCCAAAAAGACACAATTTATCAGCTGCAAATTAATGTTATTGAAATTAACTTTGGACCATGAAGAGGGCTCTTAATGTCACTCATCCATTCAACATTTACTGCCCCTGTTTTGTAATTGATGTGCAAACTGCTGAATTATTGGATTTCTTCAATCTTTTTAATTCTTTATTACTCGATACCTTCTGTTGTACTTTAATGATCTGTCATGCCCAGCTCTTCCAAATAAAAGGCTCTGTTAAAAGAAAAGGCCTAGTTAACCACTCAACAGATTAATTTTTTTCCTTGTCCAACACCTACTGCAAGCCTCTCTTCTCCCTTTGATTGCAGGAGGAACCAAACCTCTGATATCTGTATTGGTCCCAGAACCATCTCCTTTTGTTTAGCCAAGATGTGCAAGACTGTTTGTTTCCAGCAAGCTTTAAGGGTAAAGATAACTAAAACATATATGCACACAGTGCTGGAGTTAGAGGAGGCACATGTACGTGCTTGAAAGTTTCTGTAAAGGTCACTTCAATCCCAAAGGCAGTCAAACCAACCCCATTAACAACACAGTCAGATGCTTGTTGGCATTATCTTTTCCAAAAGGCCACTTTGATGTTCAGGCTACTGAATACAGACTCCAGCTTTACTTCATCGAGAGGTGCTTAACAAATTTAAACTTTTTTCTCTGTGCAAAGATTTCCCAAGTTAATTGCCACATTTAGATAGTCTTTTAATGAAAACACTGTTTTACCTAACTGGGATAGTACTTATCACATGCAAAAGGAAGCATTTCTTTCAGGTTTCATTTTTATTTGCAAAACTCCATAGACGAGCATCTTCTCCTTAAAAGATATCAGTTGCTGTAAGTACTAGTACAAGTACTGATGTAAGGGCTGATACATACTTGAATGCACACAAGAAAATAGAAATTTTATCATCTGGTATCAAGTGACTGAAATTAATTTAATTAAAAATTAACAAGTATTTGTAAGTGGAGAAGACTTTCTATTCAAAGATACAGCAATCTGTCAGTCATGACACAGCTGATGAACACCTGTTCTAATTCTATATAGAGCATAAAGCCTAATGGTTTTGTCATCCTTGCTTATATAAGGGAGCCTCATGCGCAGGATTTGAGGTTGTGCCAACATAAAGGCTTGGAATATTCTGAAATTGGTCTGAACATCATGCAATGAAAAAACTGTATGAAGGCAAAAGGACATGAAAACAAAACAAAACAAGCAATAGAACAAGTGTGATAAGCATTGTGGGATTCTATCCACATTTTTTTAAGTGACCTCATTATTTGTATTGGGGAAAAAAAATGAAACACTCTGTAAATGTCAAAGTAGGCAAGACTACAATGGGGAAAGTTCAAAATACCATGAAGAGGGAAAAAACCAAACACACAAATATGTAAGGGAACTGAGTGAAATGAAAAATATGGGCAAAATACAGAATGAGAGTAAAAGCAGAAATGTTGAAATTAATTGTGGTTGAAAGAGCCAAATGAACAAAAATGTCTGAGATGTTTCTGTCACAGAAGTTAAAAATGAGTGTTGCAAATTAAGTGAAAGTGAGTGAGAGCAGCTAATTGGGCATGCTTAGAATACAGCAGTGCAAAAATCCATGTTTGTCACCATTAGTGATTGACTGGTGCACATTCACAACATTGCAATATTCACTTCATTTTTAATAAACAGGTGTCCTTTTATTTCAAACACTGAAAATTTGTCTCTAATTTTTTAATAGAGATGACCCTCCTTTCTCCCCCTTAAATACTAAAACCAAAGTCCCTAGAACAACCACAGTACAGTAGTTTGAGAGCCATCGGTTTACCCACATCGACTGAAAGAAGGTTTGTAAGCCATCAGGGTGAAAGGCCAGATATAAATATAGTTTGCATTTTTTTGCCTCAATCTACACAGATTTAGATCAACCAAGACATTTAAAGTAGCTTTTTATTTGGTTAGAACTAAATCCTCATGTCCTCCATTGAATTATCTCCACTACTTTGTTACTCATGTGGCTCAACTATTTCATTACATTCTATCGGAAACAATACTGTAAAATTCACAAGCATAAACAGTTTTTTCAGGTACTTTCCCCCCCTATTGTATTCCACCATGTTTCTTAGGCGTTTGGTAGCTCAAAAAAATTAAGGCAGGCAAAAGTTTAGCAGTAGTTCATCATCCCAAATTATTCCTCCTGCCTCTATTCAATTGATTCCATCAATCAATGTACAGTACCTGAAAATTATCTCAGCACAAGAAATCCACTGTTAAAAAGGAAAATGAGAAATAATAATTTATTTCAGCATAATATCATTAATTACCATTAAGTAATTCAAAATGTTGAGAATTAGTTTTTGTTTAGTTTCTCGTGTTTCTTCTTTTTTTTAAAAAGAACCTACCAGACAGCTAAAATAGGTTTGAGTAGAATATTGTCCCAAAGTCAAAAATCATGAACAGCATCTTTCATTAGTGAGCTTATTAGGTGGACCACTGAAGTAGAAGAGCAATCCAAAACAGTGTTGTAAGCATCCCGATTTAAGTTTGTTTCTGTAACGGAAAGCAATGTGTTTTCTCCCAAAGTCACAAAGGCTCTTCAGGCTGCAGACAGAATAGATGCAAAACAATCTGGTGGGAAGGTTCCCTCCTCCACAGCAGAAGCAGCCACATGCCCTAGTGACTGCTTGGTCTCTGGTCAAGCCAAGTAAAGCATCTTGCACTCACACTTTTATTCTCACAGTCCTATGAGGAGAGGCTGAGAGAGCTGGGGTTGTTTAGCCTGAGGAAAAGGAGATTGAGGGGAGACCTTATCACCCTTTACAACCACCTGAAAGGAGGTTGTAGCACAGTGGGGGTTAATCTATTCTCCCAGGTACCAAGTGACAGGACAAGAGGAAATGGCCTCAGGTTCCATCAGGGGAGATTTAGATTGGATATTAGGAAAAATTTCTTCACCAAAAGGGTGGTCAGGCATTGAAACAGGCAGTTGAGTCACCACCCCATGAAGTATTTAAAAGACATTTAGATGTGTCACTTACAGACATGGTTTAGTGGTGGACTTGGAAATGCTGAACTCCATGATCTTAGAGGTCTTTTCCAACCTAAATAATTATATTACTGTATGATTTTCTTGCTGAACAGCCTTTGACCAACAGGCTATACTACAGCCTTACAACCAGACGCTTGAAATCAAGAGAGGCTGGCCTCAGAAGCAAACCACCATGTGACACGCACATGCCTCAAAAACACAGTTTGTTGATGGAGCACCCTCCAGCAAGACCATGAATCAGTGCCAGCATGGCAGCAGGGGGGTTTCCCACATAGCCATCACTGTGACCTCAGCCTCTGAGTGAGCCTGCCCCGATAGACTCCCTATTGCCCTTCCCAGGCTTGCTTTCAAAGAAACGCCTTTCAGGGGAAGAAAAAAGAGATGTCTCATGCTGTGCTCCTGTAAAATATGATGCACTAGGCATCAGCAGCACCAGGTGACTTTTACCGCAGCTGGAAGTACGCTTCTTCATAAACCATCAGCATACTACTTCTTCACACATAAGTGGTTGCATCTCATTATAGTAACATATCACTGTGGTGCTATGCAAACAGAAGGCACAGTGAACCTGACAGACCAGGTGCAGCATATACAAGATACTTGTATTCACAATGGAGAACCTACAAAATAAGTGTAATATATGTATTCTTGTTGATTCATGTGTGGAAAATCAGAGGGCTGACTCATCACTTTGCAACTCCAGTGTTGTGCCAGGAAGACCTACTGGGAAGTTCTCCTATATCATACTGCCTAAACTCCACTGCAATACTGCAGTTTCACAGGTTACAAAAATAAATGGACAGTTTTTGGTGAAAGATGAAGTAAAAAGGACACAGTGATGACATATCTGCTTCCAGATATTTTTTTGTGATATTTTCATCTTTTCAGTAAAACTGTATGGCACTGTCAAGTAAAAGCTGGACAAAATACATAAAAACCCAAGAGAGGGAAGAAAGAAAACGCTATAAATATGGGAAGGAAAACCAGCACAGTACTACCAGTACTAATTTAGGACTAAGTCTTTAAAGGATCATAAATGCACAGCTCAGGATATTCCACATTTATCCATATCTAATAGTTTCAGTGTCCATTGTTCTCCTTAAGTCAAAAATTCCCAGGGAATTCTTCACCTTTTTTTTCAGCATTGGCTGCAGCATTTTACCTGGACATTCATTTGAGGGGTACACAGTCCATTTTTCTTGCCTGTGTCAAGAAGCTAAAAAAAAAAAAAAAAAAAAAAAGCGCAAATCAAATATATGGTCCCCAACAAAAAAGATCTCCAGCAGCTGAGCAGCTGAAACAATTCTTGAGATCTTCTCTCTCTGCCCTTAACACTGAACAGGACTCCAAACATGGAGCAGCCTTTATTCCCTTCCTTGAATGCCATGGCATTGACGCTGAACTCCCATGCACTTTTAACAAATGGAGAAGCAGGAGACTATCTAGCAAAGGCCGTTAGATTCCCAGAGTACTCCGTGCCAGAGAATAGGAAGCTCTTCCTGCTGAGAGCCAGGCTATCAGTTGCTGAGGAAAAGATGCCTCCAGTGGAGAGCATGGCCTGCTCTCATGGCTGGGTAGGCAACCTTCCCAATGTGAGCCTCTATTCACCACTGGATCTGCACCCAGGCAAGAGTGATACCTCTGTTCCTCCTCAGAACTTCTCAGAGGAGCAACAGAGGGGAGGTAACAAACCAGGAAATGGTAGAAGGATTGCTCTAATGTGGGGTATCAGCCTTGCTCAATAAAACTGCACAGTTATTGGGGAAGGACAAATGGTTTGGGGTATGTAACATCAGACTGTTTCTCCAAGAGTAGCCAAGTAGTTGAAAAGCAAAACACTAGAAGAAAGTTGTTGGATTGAAAAGAGAACCTAGAAAATAACATTTCCCCACTCTCCTAAGAACAATGGTGGGGCTGTCCCAAGTCTTCTAAAGCATACAAAATCTTTAGTCTGGCAGAGGAGCCCACAAATGAAAACTTCATAGAAATTTCTGAACCCATCTTATTCCTTAAAATGGAAAAGAATTATTCAGGTTTGGCCTTCCTCAGCAAGCTTTTTTACTGCTCCAGTCATTAGAAACTTTATTTCTTTACCCTGCACATGCCTAATAGTTTTGTTAAGCCTCAGGACAATGCCAATGCCTCTCGTGTAAATCTTCACAAGGTGAGTTATATCTATCATCTTTTCAGGAGATAAGCAGAGACGCTCCCTTCCTCATGTGGAGCACCACACAAAAGGGTTTAACAATCATATGGTAAGGAGCAAACACAACATGAAAAATACAAATGGATTATAGTTTTCTCTTCAGGGTTTAAGTATAATGTTAAAAATGCCATATTTTTAAAGGTAATAAAGCAGTCATGGTCAAAATGCCTACATCTTTAGCTCATTTTTTTTTTCTATGCTTTGCCCTAATGTAAATGATAATTTTATTTTTGTGGTTGATCTCTGTTTAATATCAAATTAATCAATCTTCTATTCTTTCCATCTAAAATGTACTTGGTAATTGTTAATAGGAGATTGGAAGGAAGGAGCAAAATGTCATTTGTCATTTTTCAGCACCAAACAAGTGACTGAAAAATAAAAAAAAAAAAGGATTATACAGAGGCACTGGCTTCATTTACACTACTGGTCTTTACACAATGATTTCTTTCCTATTACAGAGCCATGAACAGCTTAAAAGAATTTGCCAACCACTTTTTAAATTCTTCCTCCAAAGTTACTTGCCAGTTTTCTTTCTAACATATTATGAAGTAAGTAAGCCAGGTTCTTAATACAATTAGAAATTAAGAAACATATCTTTTTGCTAGGAAAGCTAAGAAGCACATACCTAAAAGATACCCACAAGCATTCCTATCATGGCAAAAAGAAGACATACTATCCACATTAAGCTAACGACTGACAGCAGACATTTTCACAATATTTTCAGATAGATTTTTTTCCCCCTGTGGCAAGTTTGTGTGGCCACAGAATCTTTCTTTCACCAGACTAATACTTAAGCTTCCATCTTTCTTTGTCTGCTATTTCTGCTCTGTCAAACCTAGTAATATCCATTTTATTGCTAAAGTCTTATAAAAAGAAACAGGTTATCCAAAAAGGAAACATTATGGTCTATCCCATTAAACACAGTAAAACTTTAAATCTCACATAAAAATAGGTCATCCAATTACATGGCAAAAATGACATTTTTTCATTGTCCAGTACACAATATATTTACAGGAAAATTACCAGAAACCTCTCAGCTGTATCAGATCTGAACCTTATATTTAGATGCAGTCATATATTACTGCTGATAATGTGATGCCAGTGAATAGATTGGAATTTTTCACTGTCCTTTATCAAGATAAATTGTTCTGTCAATAGCAAATGGCTGCCAAATATTAACACTCTGCACACTATATGACTTTTCATTCCGAGTAAAAATTGTATTTAATGCTTTTGCACAAAATCTATGGCCGTGACTATCCCTATTACCTATTTAACTACCTTTTAAAAGGAGGATTTATTTCTGAAAATTAGGATCTGGGTAACAAGACGGTATCATGCATCATAAACTTTAAGTCAATACAAGGCAGGACACTTGCAGTTCAAATGGGGAAATACCTTTCTCTCATCACTTGGTCATCCAATAGCATTACCAAGCTGTGTTGGGAGCAGCTGCTCAGAGCAGAACTTTATCTTGGCGTTCTTCCACCTACACCGCCACTGCGTCCCACAGTAGCCATTTGCTCATTGGTCTATTACCTTCAATAGGTATTCCAGTAATTGGCTATTTCACACTTGTAAGGCTTGAACTGGCAGAGTGCAAAGGGCAGCCAACCAGTCTGTCAGGGTCTTGCACGCTGGTCGTCCATCAATTATCGTCTGCTACTATTACAAGAATAAGCAAATGCTCTGAAACCTTGTTGGCTTGGATCAGCTTTGCTGTGAGTATAATTTATTCACAAACCATGTTAAGTTCCTGTCTGAAGAAGGAGGACGTTGCTATGAAGCAAGTAACATGTTTGTTGGTTGCCATGCTGGGTAGGGAGGCAGTGGGGGAGACATTGTTGATTATCTGCAGGACTGCAGCTTCTGCTGGGTTTTGTGGCCACCTGCTGTCCTACACTCGCTCCCTTTGCCAATAAATACTCAAAAGCAGAAAAACAGAGTTTGTTTTATAAATTATGACTTCAAAGAAAAAAAAAGTTCTGCCTGCAGCAAACTGGAAAGGCTGGGCCCACCGCTGGTGTTTGTTGCAAATGGTTCTGCATCTGCATTTATGATAGATCAAAACATCTGGAAGAAAACCAGGGTGAAAGCATTATGGTAGGTTACAAAGTTACAAGGATCATAACACTAATCCCTTTTCTGCTTTAACCCAACAGTCTGAGAGGCTCCATTGGCAATAAAGTCAGATCTGATCTCTCACGGCTCCTGCAACATTTTATTCTGCACCCTTCCATGCCAGGCTTTTTAATTACCACTATTCAAAAAGCAAAAAGGCATACAAAATTTTTGCCCATCTTATTTCCTATTCACTAGATGTCCCAATTCTAGGTAATATCATTTAGTATAAGGTGGCTGGGGCTTATTATCTACCAGCTTCTTGTACAAACAACACAGACAACTCCTTTCCAAATTGATCTGTTGTCCTGCTAATTTACAAAGTAATTTCTCATCTAGCAACTACTTGCCTTGAGCAAAGTAAATGATTTAAAAAAATTAACCAACTCCTTTATTATATGTATTAATAAAATCCCAAGTACTTAAAATGGATGAGGAAAAAAATCACATATGTGTTAAGAGCAAAGTGATTTAGAAAGCTGCTAAAGATGTTCAAAAATCAATTCCAAACTTTGAGAGGACATGACTAAGGCTCTTAATAAATCCACCTCCAAACAGATCCAAGAGTTACGCACCCTTACTAGTTGAATAAATGAAGTGACACCAAAGCATATCTAATTGCAATACATCACAAGATAATCTGTCAAGCCCCAAGTGTTCAGGTCCTGTCACCCTTCATCCATTATTTATATACAACCTTCATTGCAAGTGAGATCCCTGTGAAGTATAGCTTGGCATCCAAATGCAGCAGTTTTAGTCACTCAGCAGATACAGTCAGGAATAAAACCCATACAAACTCTCCAAAATAGCTGCTATTCTGCTGGAGAGAGAGTTCAGAAAGGAGCAAACACACAGAAGCCACAACTGTTTTGTGCTTTGCTTAATGGACTGAAGAGCTACCACCCCTGTGTCTTTGCAGTGGACACTGTGGCATGCCCTGCTGTCAAAGCTTGCTTTATATCCATTTGAAGAGGCTATCTGGGACCCTTCTAGCCTTTATTTCTTTATCCTGTTTCAGACAGGAAGGCTCACCTAGAAACACATCTCAGTGCTCTTAACAGCATCTGCTGTGGTAATACGCAAGCAAACTAATGGAACAGTGCAGTATTTTTTACTCCAAACTTGCCAAAGATGTGTGAAGGGCAAACAGTTGGACATATTTACATACATTCATGATCCAGAAAGTCTCAGTTCAGCAGCTGCTGCAGCAAAGGCAATTCTTCCCTGTTAGCCTGCTCCACGAGCACAGCTCTGCTTCATATCCTGCTGAGAGTGATGGGCCGTTTGAAGGGGAAGCCTCCAGAGTGATAGCCTGGTTGGGGTTTTTTTGCCTACTCTCGTTTTAGTAACTGTAGTCACAAATTCTTAATTACCACTTTATTGCAGAAGAAACAGGGATTCCTCCCCCTGTTCCTCTTCTTTCTCCAAGGTGCACATGAGACATTTTTTAGATGCAAGAATAAAGATGCACAATCCACGGATCTTCAGCAATTCAGCCAGGACCTCTGCTTAACTCACGAGGCTGCAATAATAACCACAATCTGTTTCAGGCATGCAGCACTAGGAAATTAAAGGTCCTGTAAATTACACGGCTATATTCCTCCCACAGCCCAATTAAAGGCTTTATTATTTGTCAATAAAGTACCAAATAAAAAAGGTATCCTCCAGATAAGGCAGCTGTTGCCATTTGGCTCTGGTGAGCCTTTATTTATATTCCGTAAGTTTGCATCATGAAAGTTGCTGATAGGCTGTGCATGTTATTACCAGGTGCCACAAGGAAACTGTTTGTGTCCCCAGGGCCAAGTCCTCAATAGCACACGTCTTTTCCAGTACACATGCAGTCTATTCACATGCAGCATGATTCATGTTATTGCTTTCTGCCTTTGAAGCTCTGAAACCGCAAACACTGCCTCCCTTTTAACAAGCATCCTCCAGCAGCCACCAACCCCTGTACTGAGCTGGTACCTGCTCTGGCTGCCTCTTATTATGATGGCTGGTATGTCCAAGGGTGGCCAGAGACATCAGCAAGAGTTTTTTGTTGTATACCCAAAAGGAAACAGGACCAGACCCCTGATAAATACCTTCATCCTGATGAGAGTTTGTATCATACAGTCCTAGGCCTAAAAGATTGGCTGTTATCTCTGATGCCCACATTCTTCCCCAGCTTCCCAGCAGTAACTGTGTAGAGCTGAAGCTTCTCTCTTCTTCCTCATCACCCATTTGCATTGACTTAATTAAAATATTTCTTTTTTTTCATGTAAAGCACTATGGCTTATGGCCTTTTACTAGGGCTGGATGTTTTCATCCCTAGGAAATGGTAACAGCCCTCAGGAAGCGAGGCATTAAGACATCAACACTGCACTCCCATGGCTTAATGTGCACAATTCTCTCCCCTTCTGCAGCTTCTTTAATTTCAGGCACTTTCTACATCCTATTTGGGCTTCTGAGTGATACAAGTGTGCAATTAGTGAAAAAAGTCATTAACATCTGCAAGGCACTCTTCAGACATCAAAAAATCAAGCTATGCAAGTTTGCTTGCTGTTTCTTGTAATCACAACATTAATTCCTTACTTTTGGGAAAAAATAAAATTCCAGTATTTCACTGATGATGGCAGAGCTAAAAATTAATTTAAGGTGATAATGCTACATGAAAATAAAAACCTCCTCTGATTGAATTTCAAGGACTTTTCTGTTTAACTAGCTTCAAGAGTCCTTTTTTTGATCATAATAAAATTATTTGCCATATGGTTCAGATGCTTGTGATCCTCTCTCAATGAGAGGATTATGCATGAGATATAATGCCTACTGTAGCTGCAGCCAAGCACACAGCTGGTTCTGATAATCCCAACAAATGGCTTCATCTATCTCAATGTCACGTAGGAGCTGGTGCGATGTGAATCAGCCCAGAGTACAATTAAAATCTACATCATCTGTGAGAAAGGTGATGGAGGTTCTGACATCAGAGCTGTGCCAGATTCATCCTCTTTCCATTGTAACAGAAGAGACATCTTGCCCCTTTCACCCTGTCACACTAACGATGTGCTTCGCACATCCCTTCCTGTGCACATTAAAGGTAGTAAATCAGGGAGACTCCTATTTAAAGGCTTCGCCTTTATCTGACATTCAGTAACGAGGACAATTTCTAAATTTAAGTGTATTTCTTGTTCCCCCCTCCATGATGAGATAATGCCACTTGAAGTCTACATGTGAAATATGCGTAGAAGGAGTTTATGATCCATGAGGTTGCAAATTGTGACAGTCTGAAAGAATTTCCTTGTTTTAGTTCCACAATATTTAGCCACACTAATAAAACCAGGCTTACAAATCCACTTCTTCCACCAAACCAAATTTTATTGCAGAAAATGGTCATAACTCATAACAAACAAGCTTGATATCAAGACACCGATGAACCTTCTCTTTTAGAGCTTTAAAGCCAGTGGGAACTTGTGCAATTATTTTGTTTTATTGTTAGACTCATTAAAGGGAAAACCCACAAATATATTTTATTAGCATTTCCAGTGACTTAATGTAAATATAGGACATAATTGTTTATGTCTGGCTCTCAAACCTTATTACAAGCCAGGGTTCTATTAAAATATTTTAAGCCTTTGGATATCAGAAATATAAAAGCTTGTCTGGTGGAACATGGCAAGACACTAGCTAATGTTGTTTTCTCCTTTCTGTCAATTTAGCTACATCAGTTTGTGAGGCACATTGCAAATGGTATTGCTAATCAATGCAATGTAGGCACTGGAAAATGAAGATACGCTGTTTTACACTCACTCGTGATCTTTACTGAGATGCAATCAGTGTCTATTTAAAAATCTTTAATCACACAGTATACTTGCCAACCATTTTCAACTATCTTCTGGTTAGGACTTAAGACAAAGTCCCAGTGCATGCCCCTGAATAACAATGATAAATGTATTTTTAAATGCTCATGTTTTTTACTAAATAAGACAAAATACATTACATTTGGCTTTCCACTGTGTTACTCTAGCTTAATGTCATTTGTCATAATGGTGTTACACTATGATGAAACTGATATGCAAGTATTAAAGCATTCTCTTATGCACCAACACCAAAAATCTAAATGTGGGAACATAACGCTGAGTCTCTCAATATGAGAACTAGCACCTTGTTGCTTTCTGTTAAGCAGTCAGTGACAACAGGAGGTTTTGCCTACCCGACAGCCTGCACATCTGTAACAACATTGCTCTATTAAGTTGATTTAGACAAAATGACAGCAACATCCTCTTCCACAGGAGTTTACATGGTACAAGCTTTGGAGAAATATCCAGGTGACATAAAAATAATCTGTTTAATACAGCAAAAATTACAAAAGTTTAAAATTAAAACACCTAAATCAACTCAGAACTTCTAAGGAATACTTAAGAAAGCAGATTTCTCTAAACTGAGCAATGCAACCCTTACAGTTGATGTAAAATTGCTCCTGGGGGGGCGGGAAAGAAAGTCCAAGCAAAATTTTTACTGCACCTGCTAGGTCTACCCATATCTAAACTTGCTGAGCTACAGATAAATGAAAAAAAAGAGCTGGTTGGCACAGCTTCATGCCTCATTGAATAAATATTTATTCTCTCAGACCTTACCCTTGGTTTTGGTTTTTTCCCCTCCCCAAATAATAAGAGCTGGTAACTGCATAACAATGTGCTCATTTATAATTCAGGTATGAGCTTTTCACAACTCTACCAAAGAAACTTTGCTTTTGAACATAAGACACCTGCAATTATATCCAAGTTTAGCTTCCCTCCTTTACTTGAGTAGATAAACACACAGCAGGCTATGCTCAAGTTTGAAAATAAATTGCAAGAGCTCATAAAAGCAGACACTCCAAATGACAAATTGTTATTTTCCATGCATTGTTCAATATCTCTGAAACAAATAAGTCAAACCACAAAAAGTTAAAAAGCAGAGCGAGAATTCATAGTATCAGTAAAGGTGGCATATATCTTTCAAAATGGAAAAAAACCCAAACCCTCCCCTGAGGTGAAAATGCTATTGGAAACTATTCACACACTTCCTCTACAGTCCTGAAAATTGTATTACAGCTACCCAAACTCAGCTTGAGAGAGTGATCTACCCACTTTTATATGCACTTCTGCAGAGCTCCCACAAATCCAGGAATTTAAGAAAATCTAACATCCAATCTTGAAAAATATATATTCAAGCAATGTATTTGAAAAGATAGACACTCTCAAAGTAGCAGAAATAACGATTTTACAGAACTAAATCTGAGAGTTTTCTAATAGCAACAGAAAATCCTGTTAGGTAAATGTGGCACTCTAAAGAAGACAACAAAGTTACAATGTAAGTGCACCAAAGGCAGAGAAAGAAACACCATCATCCTGGCATATTAAAAATGCGAAGGTTAAAAAGACATTGATTTATTGACAACTAGATTATCAAATTGCTAAAATATTAATGTGAAATCACACTGCACAATTTCTAGAAGCAAAACATCAACAATTTCCTCATCTATGGTAAAGTGGAAATTCTTGATGGTATGTGACTTGGCCGAAGCTGTCAATACATTTTTAGCATGTTATACCAAAAACAACCCATGGTACAATAATACTTTGAAGATAATTAAGCCAGAACTAATCTCAGCATTAGCTGCAGGAAGCAAAAGAAAAAATAAAGAAAAAAAGGAGAAGAGACTGACTAAAAGAATAAATGTTATGGCAATCCCATCCTTTAAGACTTGTGTGTGCTTTTATTTTGCCAATGTGCACAACAAAACTGAATTCTGCAAGCTATCACGCATACTGCTAGACATCTGAACTCCCCCTGTTCCAAATAACTAGGCTCAGAAAAAGCCACATAAAAGAAGTTTGCTTCCATTCAGGAGAAAAAAGGCAAAAAACCCTTAACTAAACACTCCCATCTCCAATGCACACACCAACAAGAGAATAAAGCCTAGCTGTAATTCTTGAATTATTTGGTGAAAACAGCAGAAGTTAGACTGATGAAGTATAAAGACAAACTAATATTATATATGAAATAGTAAAAACCCTGTTCTTTAGAAAACAGCTATTGTTGACTCAATGAGGACCTTGCAGAGCCATGTACTGGGTTTGCATGGCAAAGTTTTTATTGCAGGGGGGCTACAGGGATGGTTTTTGTGAAGAGCTGTTAAGTTTCCCCCATATCTGATAGCGCCAGTGCCAGCCAGGTCCAAGGCTGGGACCATCAGCGATGGTGGTAGTGCTGCTGGGATAACAGATTCAAGATGAGGGGAAAAAAACCTTGTGCATTTTGAAGCTAGAGAGAGGAGTTAAGACTATGGTAGAGAAACCATTCTGCAGATACCAGGGTCAGGACAGAAGGAGGGGCAGGAGGTGCTCCAGGTGATGAACAGACTACAGCCCCCATTCTCCATCCCCCTGTGCCACAGGTGAAGAGGAGGGAGAGAAGCTGGGAGTGAAGCTGAGCCTGGAAGAAGGGAGGGGTGGGGGAAAGGTGTTTAAGATTTAGTTTTTATTTCTCATTATCCTATTATGATTTGATTGCTAATAAGTTAATCTAATTTCCCCAAGTTGAGTCTAGCTTGTCCATGATGGTAATGGGTGAGTAATCTCTTCCTGTCCTTGTTCTGACCCATGAGCCTTTTTTTTTTTCTCTTACCTGTCCAGATGAGGAGGGGAATGATAGAGTGGCTTCACTGGGCACCCAGTGTCCAGCCAGGGTCAACCCACCACAAGCCAAAATTCAGAATGTGAAAGTGTCTTCAAGTCATAATAAACTAGATTTTTAATGATGCACTGAGACTGCAGAGAAGGAAAAAATGAGGATCACAAAAAGCTATTTAAAATGTGACATTCTCTTTTTCTCACACTTGGCAAATCTCCCTTCCTGTGATGTTTCCTGAACTTACTGTTCTAAGGAATTAAGAAGCAACAAATTCTATGGAAAACGCCTCCTATCTTAGCACACTAAGCAATTTAATTCAGTTTCTGGTTAACTCACTTTCAAACATCCAAAATATCTTGCTGCAAGGTTTTACTAATGCTTGCCACTATTGATATACTCCATTTCTGCATGCTGCTGAGGTCCTCACCACCACCTGAGCACCTAGGTACAGACAGAAGCCAGGTGTACCACAAAAGCAAAATCCATTGAGTAAATCATAGTATTTTAGGATTTTTAAGTTGTTTAAGATCAGAATATAATTCTCTTTAGTATGCAAAATATTTCTTCACAGATTATTTAGATCAAAATATCTACAGGTCTGGGTGCTTAAAAGGTGCAAGAGGTTGGAATAGAAGAACGGGTATGTGCTTAGGTTATTGATCATCTCCAAAACATGCTTCCTGTTTTAAAGATCTTATTAGAATCTCAAAGAGAATGAGAAATAAGAAAGATGGGGGGAAAGGAAGTTTACTTTTGAGCTAGTTCCACTGCACCTTTGAGCTTTGGTATTTTCTCTTCACCTTCTTCTATATCCAGTTTTCATTTTCCCTGAACCAGTTGTCTATTCACAAAGCCAGAAATATATTGCTTAATATAGTATCAGTATTCCTGTACAGCACTGACAGATTAAAAAGGTTGTTGAAAAGCAAATGCATATATATAAATTTTTTTTTATATTAAATGGAAACATCCCAAAATCTCAAATGATTCATGTGAAATTTTAATTATAACTTAACAGCTGTTTCAGCTAATTGAAGGATATCAGAAAGGTGATTTCCTTCTCAGTGTAATTAAAGAGTTAAGCCTAATTTACTGTTGTCAGAACAAGACTAAATACCAATCTGATCTGCCTAATAATATAAAAAGGTAAACAGGAGAACTCCAAGACAGACATCAGAATGCTGCCTCCTACCTCAAAAAAAACGCAATACACACATGCATGTACCAATCCCATCCATTCCTATCCCTATTAAAAAAAAGTAAACCAGACAGGTGTCACAGTGCTCCATTCTGCCCTATCTTTCCTGGCAAGAAGATGCGCAATGACCTTTAGAGCAAGCGAGCAACTCCCTCTAATTCTGCTTTGCCACCCTTTATTAATTTCCCCTGGAAGCTGTTTTCATTCCTTTGACTTCATAGCCTTATTGTTTAATATTGTGGCTATGCATAAAGGTAAACGTGTTGCATTCACTAACGTGCTATTATCTAGTTGTCACCACTGAAAGAAAAATGAAATACAGAAATAATGATGAAATACTTGTTTCTCTATGACAATGCAACAACTTTTTCTTTCAGTAATTTTGAGAGAAAATAAGAGTGAAAAAAACCTGGGTTTGATCTCTATCTGAAATACATATTATAATATGCAGCATACTTTTTAAATTGTACATTAAATACAGTAGTCTTGATAAAAAATACAGTCTTTCCAAATGTACCTGAATGAAAATCAGATGCTATAAAAGTTCAAAGATTTTGGATTTTAAGGAATGCAGTGATTAACAGACAACCTGTACAGATCATGAGAACTTTTCTACTCCACGTTTTTTCACCTCTCTTGCAACACAGATGCCATTACTGAAGAGAAACATAGACAATCTACCAGAGACATAAAACCTGGCTACCGGTGTCGCTAATATTCAGTGTGAAGTTAATTGCTGAAGCATGAATTTTTTCAACATTTACATACACACACACACACACACACATATATATACACACACATAAAATCACGCAAGTACATTATCTTCAACATACTATACAAAATATCAAATAATTCCAAAGTGGAATTTTGCTCCTATCTAGGTATAGGAGCAAAAGTGGTGAGAGATGAATGAAACAGTGCAACCTGGGAGCAGTATTTCCCTGAAGTGCATCTGTATGTGTAATCCACATTTGCACCACACCTAACACTCTGCATGGCTCATGTGCAATCAGCATCAGATCTGAGAAAAAAGGAGAATAACAAGCAGCCCCACTATGCCAGATGTCAGTAACAGATCAGGAATTTAACTGAAAAATGTGAAAATCACACCATAGAATGGTTTGGGTTTGAAGGGACCTTAAATGTCACATAGTTCCCACCCTCCTGACACATTCTACTAGACTAAATGACCAAATTTCTCAAAGCTCCATCCAACCTGGTCCTGAACTCTTATAGGGAATTTTCATAGATGTTTGATCCACCATGTGGATCAAGGAAGTGCCAATGCAATATGGAAGGCATTTTGGATGTCTTTATTAAAGGCTAGTGGTGGTGGGAATGAAGAAAGGACAAACAATCTCAGAACCTAAGCTAACAGTACGTTACTGTGGGCTGCATATGATCTGTAGCCAGACAGCTACTGTTCTCAGTTCAGTTTATTAAGGCTATTTTAAATTAATGTAAACAAAATACGGAGTGACAATCATATACTGAAAATCCTAGAGACAAGTTTGCAGTGAGCATGCTTTCTGCATTTCGCTGTACAAGAACCTTCACATCAACTCCAGTCACACTCTAAGCACTAAACACTCTGCTTTTATGCTCAATTAATGTGACTTAATCCAGCCATAATCAGAATATTCCAAACAACTAGATTGTACTGGGATTCCCCTGCCTCCTTGTGTTTCTGCTGACCTTGACAAATCTCTTGGTTCTCCTCCATATGACATAATTTTCCACATCTTTCTAAATGGCCAAAAAGAGACAACATACCGCAAAAACTTAATGAGGAGTTATAAAAGTGTGCTTGAAAACCACCTCTGACTAATTAATTTCAAAGAAGAGAATAAAAAAATAGCAATTTTGTTCTCTCAAGCATATTACAAAGATAAATTGTACGCATTCTATTTTGGCTGCTGTGCCCTTTGTACAAAGCAGGGCTTAATTCCCAGGTCAGTGGGAACAGCTAAAGATATTATTCCGCCTTCATTCCACTGCTTTCTCACTCATTCATTTGTGCTAACCCTCTGCCCAGAAGTTGTGGAAAATCTTAATGCATATTTATCTTGGGAACATTTACAGAAATATTTACCTTTACAGGTATCATCCAATTGGTTAACTTCCCCAGATAAGAAGCTACTAGAATCAAATTATTTTACTACTCATCTTTCTCTGTCCTGTCAAAAGTACATTTAATGCAATCTATGTGATGAATGTGGCCTCATGAGAAGTGGGAGGGAAAATTAATTTGGGGGCTCTGACAATGAAAAGATCATTTGTCATTACTGAGCTGAGCTGTGCCAGCAAACGACTGTATTGTTAGACCCCAGTGGCTGCTACCCATTTTCTGCCCCTTCCTTTAGCAAACTCCTCCTTCCTAAAGCTCTGGTTTGCTCTGAATGAAGGTTATTAGCAATACTAACTAGCCAGAGTGGGGAGCTTGGATGCAGTGGGGGTGGGATGTGAATTTGTAAGAACTAATTTGTCTAATGTTCAGTAACAAAGGCAAAGCGTCTGTGCTGTGAATTAATACAGCATCAATCACTGACTAACTGCTTCAGTACATGAAATGAGAATATTCCCAGGCCAACCCCCTGGTCTGCACAGACAGCTGGGGAGATAATACTCTGAATTGAATTTTTATTTTAATGCAACTCCCATCTTCAAAGCAAGGAAGAACCTAGGGAGAATAATATCCCTGGTATGTATGAATGTGTGTATATCTATTCTTTATATATATATATATATTTACATATATATATTTATCTATTTTTAAAAATATATGTATATACATACCCATGTGCATAACAGCCTTTCAGAAAAATGTTAGAATTAAAGCACTTATTTTGAAAAATAATTCCTTGTAGCTAGAAATATGTTCAGTTGATTGTAAGGTGCCCAGTGGAAAAGCCTTTTTCTTTTAATTTTCTGCAAGTTGCTCCACCATCTCTCCAGCTGACATTTTTAATCATGCAGTTAGATCACCTTATTACAATTTTAGTTTGTATAAAAACAAAGAGTACCTGAAGTAGGTTTTGGGGTTTTTTCTCCCCTTCATTTACTGATCACATTAAGGGGAGACACAGAAATATTTTAGTACCTTTACATTAAATGTAGTCACACACGAAAAACACATCCACTTGCATTTCTTTAACAAGGGCATTTACTGTTTGCATAGTAACATCCTCCCATTGTTTTCAGAAGAAAGAGCAAATAATTTTTGATATTAAACAAAAATTAGAAATGACTGCCTGTCAAAAATGCAGCTCATCAAGGATCACCTCTAACAATTACTGGGTGCAGTGGGCAACTCACTGCACTGCCACCTTTGGAAAGAATGGATTTTCTGTATAAAAAGATTTAACAAGGAGTGTTTATGAGGGACAGAGAAGCCCAAAGAAAAACTAACATAACACAGGATTAAGGAGAAATATAAGGCAGACCTTTATTACAGAGGTAAACAAGAATGTGCTCACTGAACTCTGCATGCTGATTGCATGCTACAGCGCAACACACCCAGACTACTTGATCTTCAGCCCTCCCAACTTCACAAGGCTGTAGTGAAGTAATGAAGATATTTTATTCCTTCCCAAGTCAGACATGCTAAAGAATGAGAAGTGTTGCAGGTCATTACCAAAGCACTCATCACCCTCCCACCACTGGCTATATATGTTATTACTCTGCTAAATATTTTGCTGCCTTCAGCAGTATATGATTGCCTTAGAGACATCTAAAATGCCTCCTAGATCAAACCATAGGCTTTCAAGGGTGAAGGGTATGCTGCACCACAGTCTAAATGCCTAATCTACAGACTTTACCCATCTTGTACTGCATACACTGTTAGGCACAGGTCTCAAGTAACACAAAAAACCCCCAAACAACCCAGCCCAATGTGGAAACCTGTGAATTCAAGGCAAGTTTAGGACCATACTATTCTCTTTGTCAGACAAGTCCCTCATTGTCACAACCCTGTCTCTAAGCCACTGTGACACTGGGGAAACAACAAAGGGGGAGAGAACTGTGGCCTATTGTATTGGGTTTCTGTGGCCAGGTTTTCGCAGTGAGGCACTAGAGGGGTGGCTTCTGTGAGAAACTGTCAGAAGCTTTCTCTGTGTCCAGTAGAGCCAATGCCAGCTGGCTCCAGGATGGACCCATCGTTGGCCAAGGCCAAGCCAATCAGGAATGACAGTAACACCTCCGTGATAACATATTTAAGAAGGTAAAAAAACAGTTATCGCACAGGTAAAATTGCAGGCAGAGAAGAGCAGAGTGAGAACATGTGAACCACTCTGCAGACACCAAGGTCAGTGCAGAAGGAGGGGCAGGAGGTGCTCCAGGCACCGGAGCTGAGGTTCCCCTGCAGCCTGTGGTGCAGCCCATGGTGCAGCCCATGGTGCAGCCCATGGTGAGGCAGCTGTGCCCCTGCAGCCCATGGAGGACCACAGGGATGCAGAGATCCACCTGCAGCCCAGGGAGAGGACCCACATCAGAGCAGGTGGATGCCCAAAGAAGGCTGTGACCCAGTGAGAGTCCCATGCTGGAGCAGGGTCCTGACAGAAACCTGCTGAACCATAGGGAGAGAAGCCCATGCTGGAACAGGTTTTCCTGGTAGGACTTGTGGCCCTGTAGGGGATCCATGCTGGAGCAGCCTGTACCTGAAGGACTGCACCCCATGGAAAAGTGACCCACAGTACAGCAGTTGGTGAAGAACTATTGCCTGTGGGATGGACTCACATTGGAGAAGTTCACAGAGGACTGTCTCCTGTGGGACGGACCCCACACTGGAGCAGGGGAAAGACTCCTCTCCCTGAGCAGCGGAAGAAACAACAATTGACCCCATTCCCTGTCTCCCTGAGTCACTGCGGGGAAGTAGGGAGGGGCGGGGGGAAGGTGTTTTTAAGATCTACTTTACTTCTCATTATCCTTCTCTGATTTTAATTGATAATAAATTCAATTAATTTCCCCAAGTTGAGTTTGTTTTGATAAGTAAGTGATCTCTCCTGGTTCTTATCTCAACTCACAAACCCTGCGTTGTAGGATTGTATTTTCTCTCCTCCATCCGGTTGCAGAGGGGAGTGATAGAGAGGCTTTAGTGAGTACCTGGTGTCCAACCAGGGTCAACCCACTACACCTAGTGTTTCTGATCAGGACAGTTTTGTGACAATATTATGATGTCATATTTTGGAAAAAATATGCTAGAATATGACACTAGCAGACAGAGCTTAAAAGTAGCTTGAAACAAAATAGAATTCCATCTGTCTTTGACAAAGCAACAGAGGGGATTAAGGGGAGCCATGGTTGCCCAAAGTAGCATACAAAGAAAATTCCTCTTTGTTTTTTTAGTGAAGAAAGGATGAGCTGCAATCATCCTCGCCCAACAGGTTTTAGTGTAAACCCTGGGAAAGGCTGAGGTTTGTTTTCCTGTAAGCAAGAGACACTGGAACTAAATGCAACTGCATTTTCATTTTAACTCATGTGCATTTATCAGAACAAAAAAAATATATGTGTGTATAGGTTTGGTCACACGGCATTCTGACCAAGCAGGACACCAACATATTGGTTAAATTAAACAATGCTTAAATTGAACACAGAGAAGAAGAAGAAAAAAATTAGTATTATTAAGCTGCCGAGCAATAACTTATTTGACAAGATCAACTGAGAACTATTTAACATGTACCTGAAATGTCCCTTTACCACTTGCATGTCACATAAAAAACATTTTTCATAAATTTTATACATATAAAGTATTAAGCCTTTAATTGGATCATGTACATGCACACTATATTTATTGCTGGAAAAAGTAGATCCTATAACTCCAGTTGGAATTGACAGAGAACATAAGCCCCTTTTAATCAAGATGTACAATAAGCAGTCCATAGCATCAGTCCAGGATGAGTCCTAAGAAGGAACTGTGATTTAAATACAGAATTCTTTCCTTTACTGTGATGGCAGAAGGAAGTAATTTATTGCAACTAAATAGAGACTGCAGTGTATTTCCCTTTTCTTCTAGTAGCTGGTGGATTGAAGCAGGTGCAAGGGATAAAGGCTGCATATGACAAGAGCCACTCTTCTTCTGCCCAGCTGGAACGAGAGCTACACACAGCCTCTCTCAGCCCAAACTTCAATTCCCAGGACAGGAAAAAAGGCTAGAAAGATTCTGTCTCCTTGGTCTTACCAAATGGTGTCCCTGGGGCTCTTTTGCAATTTGGTTCCTGATGCAAAAAAATTAAATAAAAAACAGTGACTCAGAGGGGAAGCTCTGAATCATGTACTGAAGGACTTCCTCTCTTTACATGTTTTACTTTGTTTTATAGTAAGAAAAAAATGAATCAAAAGGAATATGATTTATTATTTATTTAAAGGTATAAACAAGAAGAACCGCCTGTTATTCACTTTAAGTATATCCTTCATCAGTTAAGTGACAACAGTTCAAAAAAATTATGATGGTGAATGGCAGCTATTATTGTCAGTATAACTTTCCCTGGCAGTATACCATAAAGCACATGGTAATGTTGACACCGCCTACCCTAAAAAAAAAAAACCAAAAATCATAAACTATTAAACACTGTTGGCAGTGAATACATATATATATATTGTTCATTTACGCCATGTTTCATATATATGAAGGGAATAAAATCAGGAATAATTATTTCTTGATAAAAAACAATCACTGCAAGTGCACACAGATCGTAGTTTTGTACACTACTTGCTTGTGGGAAAATTATAGATAATGTTTCATTGTCATAATTTTTATGGGGAAACAGTATTTAACAGCAGTATTTAATCAAAAGTGACTATGTCAACATTTCCAATGACAGTTGATGTAAAAAAGAAAGTCATGCATTCAGGCAATCTAAATCATCAATGATTTATCTTGTGCTGTTGTTGGATTTCTTGTTTTGTTTGGAGAGGTTGGGTGGTTTTGAGGTCAGTTGAGTGTGTAGAATTAAATCCAACTCCTAATCTGGTGAGTTATCTATGGTTTGCAAGGCAGACACCATCCATTATATAGCATCAGTGAGTGACAGTATGAATAGCAGTCTTTGCCAGTTAAAGCTGTGATAAGACCTGGGTTGCGAGAGAAGTTCCTGGTCCAGAACAATCTCTATTGTTCCAGCCATCAGTTTTGGCAGCAAGACTGATTCAAAGATAAGACAGCAATGATGCTGGTGCTCTACATAGAAAAATATCAGCAAATAATCAGTTCATCTGCATTTAGAAAGACTTATACCAAGATGATTTTTATTTTAATAAGATCCAATACCATGTTTTTAAAATTAATAACTTAAATTTAAAGAATTTCTCAAATTCAGGATCTGACCCAATGCAGAATTATTCTATATTCGATATTTGCATTTCCATGACTGATTACCTCCATGAGTAACTCTCTGGTAACAGCCCTCATCTCAACTTCACCTTATCTGTGACTTCACTGCTGCTCATGGGCACATTCACTGAATTTCAAGCAGCATTCTGCTGTCAGCTCAGCCTTCTGCCAGTCTGAGCACTAAGCGTGTTTAGTTCTCTGGTCGCGCAGTCTCGTCACCAGCGGGGACGGAGAGCGGCCCTTCAGCACCACGGACAGCGCCGGGCGCCCCGCGGGGCCCGTGACAGTCCCACCCACGCTCTGGTGAAGGTTTGCAGCCCATGGTATAAACTCAGTTATCTTCAGAACGCCCTCAGTAACAACAACAACAGAAAAGGGATCGGCTTCCTGAGCTCATTTGGCGACGGTTGCTGAAATAGCAGCTTAAATGACTCCAGGCACTTAATTTCCCTGGGTTTCCAATGAGCTTTCCATAAGCTCCCTCCATCACAGTCTTTTAAAGGAAATAAATAACTGTGGGGCAAAGTACAGAGTCATGGAATTGATTTAAAAATTCTTAAGTGATAGGAAACAATGAGTAATGGCAAGTGGTTGCCCCTCAAAATGAAGAAATTGTAAGAGTGGATGCTCCTGGGCCTGCTATTGAGATGAGCACTATTTATGAATGACCTAGAAATGAAATGGCACAAGTTAGGAACTCTGGTATTGTGAGTTTCTTGGGGCTTTTTTGCTGAAAATACTGGAAAGCTTTACAATCTTCAAGTAGCTGAAGAACCTCAGTGATACTACAAGTGGCAAAATGAAAATCCATTATGAAAAATAAAATAAATATGAAGAAATGGACTTCAGTGTACAGTATGGGACTATGAAATAGTTTTTTAAAACAGTAAAATTAAGGCAGAGATGCCCTGTAGAGAGATCTAGACAAATTAGAGGACTGGGCAATTACCAACCATATGAAGTTCAACAAGTGAAAGTGCCGGATTCTGCACCTGGGATGGGACAACTCAGGATGTACAGACAGACTGTGGAATGAGATGCTGGAAAGTAGTGCCACAGAAAGGTGGTCCTGGTGGATGGCAAGTTGAATATGAGTCAGCAGTGCCCTGGCAACCAGGAGGGCCAACCATGTCCTGGGGGCATCAGGCAAAGCATTGCCAGCCAGTCAAGGGAGGGGATTGTCCCACTCTGCTCTGCACTGGGGCGGCCTCACCTCCAGTACTGTTTGCAGTTTTGGGCACCACAATGTAAGTAGAATATGAAGGTATTAGAGTGTGTCCAAAGAAGGACCATGGAGATGGTGAAGGGTCTACAAGCTCTAAAGCCATATGAGGAGCAGCTGAGGTCACCTGGCTTGTTTAGTTCAGAGAAGAAAAGAATGAGGGGAAATGTCATTGCAGTCTACCACTTCCTTATCAGGGCAAGTGGAGGGGCAGGTGCTGATCTCTTCTCTCTGGGAATCAGTGACAGAATATGAGGGAATGGCCTGAAGTTGTGTCAGGATAGGTTTAGGTTGGGTATTAGGAAAAGGTTCAGCCCTCAGAAGGTGGCTGGGTACTGCAATAGACTCCCCAGGGAAGTGGTCACAGCAACAAGCCTGCTGGAGTTCAAGAGGAGTTTGGACAGTGCCCTCAGGCACATGGTGGGATTCTTGGGGCTGCCTTGTGAAGAGACAGGAGTTGGACTTCAATGAACCTTGGGGTCCCTTCCAACTCAGGATATTCTATGCTTCTATGATAACCAGGCAAATGTTTTTTCATATTTGCTATATAGCATGCAATTATTCCACCTGGTTCTGGATATACCAAACTGCCTTTTTTTTTTTTTTTTCCTAGTAACTATCTAAGAGAAATCATCTATCACAATGATTGACTAAATTTAGCTTTAACAGACACAAGTTGGTGCAAATTAAAGGCCATAAAGAGTCTACATAATTCCCATAGGGTATCTCACCCTGATTGTTCAGACACAAAAGATCTGTTGACTGAAAGACCACCAATTTCAGTTGCTGAAAATTTATAATTATTCTACTATTAACACACAAATATAATTATTCAGAAGATAAACTATATGATTTTTTTAACTAAATTTTTTCACACCATGAGGAAAAATGAGGGAGATAAAATTTAAAAATATAGGCCTCAGATCATACACCAGGTACATTTTAATGTTCACTAGCGTGTTCAACAAAAAACCTCAAAACACATGAAAATAATTGACTGGTTCTAAGGGTGAATCAATATATAGAAGGTAATGAAAGAATTAACAAAGTATGGAACTTTGTAGCACCCAAAATTACATGCAGCTTCGACGGAATTTCATACAGATACTCACAATTAGGTAGGATATATTAAAATATGATCAGGTTCCTCTATTTTCTCTATTAAATAAAATAAAAGGAGTTTTAAATGAAAGAATAGTACATGCAGAAGCAATTCAGAGAAACATTTCTTTCATATAGTCAATGGAACTGGCTGTCAGGTGAGGTCATCAAGATAAAAACCATAGCTACATTTTAAAAAAGAACTGAATAATTTTATGACTACTAATAACAGTTGCAGCTATGCAAGGTAAGATAATAAGGGTAATCAGACCTCATGCTTCAGGGTGTAAGACAATGACCTGCAAGGTTTAGAAAGAAATGTGCAGTGTCACACGAATGGGTAAGATGCATAAGCCATTTGGGAAGAGATTTGCCTTCTTTTAACATATCAAGAAATAGCCGGTGCCAGAGGCACAGCACCAAACTACAGAGACCTGGTGTCTGATCTTCTGTGACAAATCCCTTGTTATTATGAGTTTGGCTTTGATAGACAATAGACTCTCCTGAGTTTTATGGAGCTGAATTCAAATTAAAAGCACATGCTTTTGGAAAGCATAGCTTGGAGGAAGGATCTGAAGGACAGAACTGTTAGCCCGTAATTAAGGGTTCTGTACTTTGTTTTCTGGCAGCAATTATTTTAACATAATTCTTAACAGAGTCTATTAAAGATGAAATGCCAATTAGCAATAGCTTATTGCACAACAAAACAATGATGGCCAATATAATTTACCACCAATAAAGTACACAGAGAATTGACTGCTAAAAACAAGATTGGATGGTTAATTAAAAATGGGGGAGAGGGAGGAGAATCTACATGGACTTAACATGCACAGGTCTGATGAAACTTCAGTTCCTACAAGGAAAGGTCAATTCAGAATCATGTTAAACTATCCAGGTTATGTTTATTATTTGAAGAACTTTTCAAATTAGAGTGAAATGATGAGGTTTAGCATATTTTTTTTCAGGTTACACATTTGTACTTGCCAATGAGTCAGTCACCCATTTGAAGAGAGAAAAATTTGTTATTCTCATACTTCATATCAATATGAAGGAGGACAATAGAAGAGGCAAGAAAAAGCCTTGATCTCAGCCAAACAAAGCACAAGGAATCTGGGTCCATATGCAGAAGACAATCTTCTGTTCTAAGGTTTTCTAGCAATGCTGCAAATTACTTCCCTGAATTACTGACCTTCCTTTACCAGTCTAGCTTGAGTCCCGTTTTGTCCCTCATCCAGTTATTCCACCAAAATGGAGTATGGATGACACAGAAAACATGCAGCTAGGGTTATGCAAAGAAAATCTACAGTCAGGAAGGCCTTGCTATGCAAGAAGAGCCTCTAAAAGAGTCTAATAGTATGCTTTTTCAAGGAAGCAAGCTTTTTCAAGTAAAATTAGAACTGCAAGTCTAGCATAGATCTGCTAGTTGACTTTGCTTCTAAGTTCTGACAAATAAGAAGGAACCTCTCTATATTTTTACCTTGCAGAAAATGATGGCAGTAGGAGGCAGCAAATTACCTTTAGGCTGAAGATTTAGAGGGCCTGCACTGCAATCTATCCCATTAAACTGATTAAAAAAACCATCATAGGAACCTGATATGCAAGGGCATTGATGTACTCAAAAGGTAAGACAGACGAAAAGATAAATGTGAGGTTCACAGTAATAAGAGCTGCACTGTTTTGCAATTAAGATGTTCAGCTACGAGGAAACACAGTTTGGCAATACTATCACCTGAAAGACTTCAGTTCCCCACAAGACTGAAAGGAAGGAAGAAAAAGAAAAATAATGCTCCTGCTTTCCCCCCTAGAGGATGGAACAAAAGTGAAATGAGAGATCTTTATTTTTTTTCTAATTTTTTGGTAACATGATAGTTAGAGACCACCTGCAGACAGACTTCTCCATCAGTTCTTGAATATGTCTGATGTTCCTCAGAATTCAAGTTTACATGCACCCTCCTGACTTATCAGTTTCTAGTTTTAAGCCTTATTTGGGGATGGAAACATGGAATCTAATTCTTTGGGTCCCTGTATTCAATCTGAGAATTAATTATCTCTTGCCTCAATAAATTAGAAGCAATCTTTGCTTTTAAAAGGAGAACATAACTCAAATGTGCTTTGTCTGTCTACCTCAGAGTGAGTTCATGCTTCCTGAAGCTGCAGGTCACATGCAGCACTACAGAAGATGGTATGTATTTATTGATGAACCACCTGATTGATCTGTTTTAAATTTTAGATGAGGTTTAGTCTTCCTCTGGAGAAAAAAATGGCCCTTTTTTTCCTTTATACAGACTGTCAGTGGATCTTTAGCATAGTTCACTGCCATAAACAAGTGAAAAATCATCAAACCTGAACTTGGAAATAAATACTGGTTATAAAGTATCTTATGGACTTGATTTGATTGTTACAGAACTGAAATAATTAATTACTTGACCTCAGCTTCTCAGATCATGTGTTAATCCCCTTCTCACAAATTTCTAGTGTACCTAGTAGGTTAACTAATGTATTACTTAAAAAACAAAAGCAGAGCTGAAGAATTTTTTAAATTTTTCATTTTTAAAATAGCACTAAAATCCTTCTTTTATTTCTACATAATTATTGGGGTTAATCTCTGGTAACATGTATAATATTAAGGTCTAGGAGTTCCTTCCAAATCTAACCTTGTTAGACATTTTTTGTTTATTAGACTGTCTCTCCAAATACTCAGAATTTTGTCAAACTGCTCTTGTGCATCAAAAATTTCCAAAAGGACTGTCTGACTCAGTTTCTGGTTCAAAACCTGTTATTTTTACTGAGAAAAATGCATTTTTGGAATGTAATATAGTGAACATCAACAGTGTTCAGATTCAGCTATTACTCCACAACGCTCTTTTAAACACATACATAGAGCTTTTAATTCTTTTGCTACTGTTCAGTAGCAAGCATGTAAGGTTTTATAAAAATAAGTATTAGACAACTACAGACTTACAAAAAACATCAAGGTATTAGTTACCACTATATTCATAGAGAGCTAGATACTACATGTCTGTAACAGCACACAGCACAGACACCTGTACACTGGTATGAACGTCATAGATTGTTAAGAACACAGATACAGACCTCCTCTTTCTGTTTTAAATTACAGGTTTGTTCCTAGTAAGCTCTAAATTTTACTGAAATACAGACTACCACATAAACAACTAACCAGAGCAGCAAGCTTTCTCCTCAAAAGAGATGGAGCTCTAAGTTAGGATTATTCAAATTATTTTATTTATGAAGTCTTTATTTAGATTTTCTTGTATGCCTGTCTAGAAAAATGTTTTTAAATTTGAGTCAGCAAACCCTAACCTGTGAAATCCAGTTCTCCAGAACACAAAGAAATCAGGGGTTTTTTTCTGGCAGTTTAGTCTGAGTGCTGAAAGGACGCATCTGACTTAGCAACTAAAATAGCACTGGGCTACTCAGAAAGAGATCTCTCTGACCAGAGTTATTACAACTCAAAAATAAGCTTCTCAAAAGCATTCTTAGCGATCTGTGTGCTATATTTATGAAAATGCTTCTTTGGAGATTTGGCTAACATAAATATATTACTCTCAGGCACCAAATCCTTTATTCTCCCTGAATATTTCCATTCCTCTTGGACTGTAAAAAGCATCAGAAGACACTGTGTATTCAAAAATCTGGTTTTATATCTAAAATCCTATTGTATGCTTCCTTATAAAAACAAGTTGCTCCTATTTCAGCATTCTGCTTTTAAATATAAAGCTATGCCCATTATATCTGAACTATTTTAGCTACAGGTAAAGGCTGACAAGGGTCTTTATTTTCTCAAGTGTCCATTGTCCATTTTCTAATTACATATCATATTATTTGCTTGATAATAGCATAGAAGGTGAAAGCATAGAATGATCTGTTGAACAGTTTCCATTTTATTGAACTTTACCACCAAGCTGCTTTTTACCTATAGCAAATGACTTTCTGCTTTTCTCTCTGCACAAAGAAACTCACTTATCCCCTTCCTGCACTCAGACATGAGACTTTTCAAGACATGAAGACACCAAGAATTAGGAATGCCTAGCTGGGAAAGGCTTCAGTAGGCATTGTGTACTGGTTCACTTTGTCCAGACCTGGCAGAGCAGCCAGTTTGGAAACAGGTAGAGAAATAAGAAATTTTGTGATCTCCCCAGTGAAAACAAAATACTAGACTGAAACCACGCAATTCCGCTCAGTTACTCTAACAAACATAATGTGTATGTTTATATATTTTTCCTTATGGCTAGTTCTTAGAACTGAACCTTAAAAGATACTTGCTCTCATTTAAACTTCTAAAGGAAAACAGCATATATTAATATTACTTGGCCAATTTCCACATTTTGGTTTTTTTTTTTTTCCCAAATATACCAAATTAGATGCAGATACTATCGCTGCCATATCTAGGATGAAATATTTCTTTATCCAGACCAGAAAGCTCTTGTCAGGAGTTAGCAGAATGCTAAACTACCAAATCTTACATGTCTGCTTCCAAAATGGAAATGGAGACAGCGTTAAGTTTCACAGATTTAAGGGACAGAAGTTCCGTTCAAGCTGTGCCTTCCATCCTTGTATCTGACATCATAATGGCTACATCAGCTGTAATAAAAAATGAATTCCCTTGACATATATTACCCGTAAGTGCAGCGTAGTAAATAAATGATTCATGCAAGTTCAATTACAAGGGTATGATGTCTATAAATGCTAAGTACCTGCAAGACAGCAATAGTAAAGGAAATGAACCCATGCAGTGTTAAAAATGCATTTCAGCTAAGGTTTCTGACCACACCTTTCACCTCTTTTTATATGTTTTTTTACCTGTGTTTTACTAAACACACTCACGGTAACAATCTGCTAAAAGGTTACATATAGTGTTACACAGCATTTCTACCCTTGCTATGGATAAATCTAAAAATAGAGCTAGGTTGCTCTTTTACTGCAGAGGCAGTAAAGAAATCTTTTTAAGAACTGGAACTCCCACTGAATTTAAGACTTCACCTCTGTCTCCTGTGGGTTAAATTACTAAGCCTTTAAAAAAACCTCCATGCATGATGAATTACACATGTACAGTCTAAAAATAGTATATTTTATGTTCATATATTTTGTTTCTTAAGTGTATATAAGATGACATGACAAACACAGTTTCCTATATTTTACAACTATTTATAGGAAACTTAATGGCTCAGAGACATGTCCAGGTAGGTAGGTGGTCATACTCAACTATAAACCACATATAGTTGATAATCCTAGGCAAATCCTTTTCCAAATCTGTACATACCCTACAAGACAACCATTCATGGCAGCAATTTTTGGACACTATTAGCAAAAAAACTTCCCTAATTTCTGAATGAATTTGGAGTAGCAATGTTATTGTTTTATGCAAGTTTGTAGTTGCACATTCATCCAAAAATCAAATAATATATGCCATGTGCAGCAACCCCATGATCTTCCTAAATTTATTCCCCACCTCTACTAGGAGACAGCACTAGATGTGTTAAGGAGGTCTTCCAAGGGAACAGAGTATCACTGATAAGTGATTACTATATCTGGACTTATCCCAGTGTATGCTAAAAAGTAGAGTAAAGAACATAGCACATAGTTTAAATATACCTTCCACAAGTGGGTAGTGTCATAATCAGTAGCAACCTTGGATATTTTGGATAGCAACCTGAAAAAAAATTAAAGTGTGAAATTTGGATAAACTCTCAGTTTTCATAGTTTCCTTAAAAACAGGTTCCAGAGCTAAAATAAAATTCTTAGGCCTACATTCTCTCTCTCATTCATTATTCTTTTAATCTGCCTGGGTTTTAATTCATGAAAAATTCCTCAAAACACTCACCTAGTACTAGCAATGCAGCCATGGATGAAGGTGAATTTGTATTTTTTAGGGTTCCACTTTACAATAAACAGCATATTTTAATGTCTTCTATATTATTGTGTTTAATTGCAACACTAAGTAGAAAAATCAACAATAAATTGTGAAATCTCCTGTCTTCCAGACAGGGCACTGAGGCCTCTACATTTCATGGCAAGAGTCTTACAAGCCTACATTGTGCAAGTGAGTCTTGAAACGTCTTTCGCCCAAACCAAAGGCCAGGTATCTGCAGGGTGGATCAAAACTTCATTATGCAAGAAATGAGAAATGCAAATATCAGTTTGCTTATTTCACTGTTATGGCCATGCAACTTGTTGTAGTTTTAGTTAAATGAGAGAGATTTTTGGTGCACTTTTTCATATTATCACACAGTTTAGAGCATGGGAACCGTCCCCCTACTCCCCATCTGAGCTGAGCTGGGGAGGAACTGTCCTCAGCATCTTGTGACCTGCTGGAAAGGTACGTCCCTCAAGTGAAGCATCCTGAAAACTCAGGAGAGAGGGGATAAAACCCCCAGCACTTTCAGAAACACACTCTCTTGTTCCTGGGTGTAGTTGTCAAGGGAAAGGACCACCATAGTCCCCATGCTGGGCACTTCAAACAGTTTTCCCAGGCACACGTGACATCAACTGCTTTTGGAACATATTGTCATCAACCCAAGACAAAGAAAGAATAATTTGTCTAGCATTGGAATTTCTCATTGTGGTAAAATAAATATGGGAGAACAAGAACAGAGTTCAATATGACACTCTACAAGGAAATAAGACACATATTTACATTCAAAGTATTTGAACAGGGACAGGGTTTGACTTTCTGAGGCCACTTTTATAATAAACAATAATGAGGAAAATACCTTTCCTAGGTTTCAGGTTTATTTGATATTAAAACAGCACAAGACAGTGGTTGAATATGAACAGAAAGTTTAAGTACATTTTGTTCACTTTTGTAACTTATGGCTGTAAACTGCTAGAACTACAGCATCTGCTATAGGAAAAAAAGAAAAAAAAAGAAAATCTTAGAACAGCAAATCCGTAAGACATTATAAGTGGAGGCTACTAAGTCTCTTGTCAAAAAGTAAAACACTTAAGTATGCAATTCTCCTATACTGTACTGAAAATTTGCTGGGAAAAATTATTCATAAAATATCAATTCATCATTATTTATTAATGAATTTAGAAGTGACACCATCGCCTTAAGCCCTTCTTTTCACACATGCACAACTTGGTTCTAACCAAAGATGCAAAGAAAATACAGAGGAAGCAAATGATCTGAACTTCTTATTTTACAAGCACTTCGTTTATAACAGCCAAACGATCTGAACTGCAGGGCAGTGAACAGTTTCTATACAAGAAACATGCATCAGGATCTCTGCCAAATTTTATGTAGTAGTAATAACAATACTGTCTGATATACATATTTCTCCTTAACTCTTAAATGGATTTAAAGGTTGATCCCTATACTCACGTCCCTTGAAAATACTACCATATTGCAGCATTTATTTTTACAAATTCCAGCAGTGATTTTTAATTTCACATTTTCCCCCCTTCTTTTTAAAACAATAAACACTACTGTAGAGCTCTATTAAAAATAGATATAGATTATTAATTTAGACCACATATATAAACAAAAGCTACCACTATCAATTCTGCACACTGATGTTTGCCATTTTTTTTCAAATAATGCAAAAATGTAGTAAATTTTATATGGACTTTACTGTGACTAATTTGGTGTTTGTCCAAGAATATGAGGCACCCAAATATCCTTGCAGGGATACTTGGAGGAATCACATTACTGTTTTTTATTAAATCAGTGTTCTCCACACAAATTCCAGCATATGCCATCATATCCACTGAGAGACACAGATGTCATCCAATCCAAAAAGCACCATTACTACACACATTCATGTTCTTCACAAGTCTGTGCTTGCACAATGGGAAGCAGCTCAAGACTCACAAGTACCTTGGATTCTCCAGGCACTTCTTTGAACAAAACATACACATGATGTCACACTGTACCCTGAACTTCACAGTGTGCTGCATCTAGATCTCCTGGCACTTTTATCTCTAAGGATACAGTAGCAGGGTTACAAGAAGGTGATGTGCAGTCAGAGAATGAAAGGCAGAGTTATTCATGCACCAAGGCAGCTCAAAACCGAGTTCTCACCACCAGTTGTGGAAATATTGCAGTTCTGAATCCAAAATCTGAATTCCAATTTTGCCCCAAAAGTCCACGCTCAAATGCTACAGAAACATAGGAAAAGCACGTCAATTCCTAGAGAAGCTCTTCCCATAATGCACTCTACAAATAAACATTATTTCTAAAGTAGCAAATACAGTTTCCTTTTCATTCAGACTCAAACAACACCAAGCACTCACCGCTGTAATGGAGAAGGAACACACTTCAGCAATTCTGCTTTTAGAGGATATGCCTTCTAAGTCTCCCTAAAATGGTCAATGAGAAGGAACTAAACTTAGCTTCTCTGACAAATCTTTTGCAGAAGTTGCTCTCTATCTACTCACTGCAGAAACTATGATGATCAAACTCATTTGGTGAATATCCAACATAAATATGTAATATGAATAGATATTACTGTAGCTTGGACAGACCATGAAATGAGTAGGCTCCAAGTATCTTAGCAGATCAAGGCCACAGAAATCTTCAACCCCTGCATCCCCTTGTTCCCTAAGTTCTGTCTGCTAGAAAGTGTTGTTTAGGCTCTTCCCAGGAGAGTGCATACAACCAAACAAAAAGTTAACATTATTTTAAAGATGTTCTATTAGTTGGAACAGAAAATGTTCTAAATAATATCCCTCTAAAATTTTTCTTTCTCAATTCTTTTAATTCCTGAATCTTTTTCCTCACACTTGGCTAGCTCTTTCAGTCTATATTGTACTTGTTTAGGTTGAATTAAGGTTAGCAACAGTAGGCCTAACAGATTTAGCAGCTTGTTCTGTTGCCTTAAGATTCAATGATCAAGTGCTTCAAAAAAGAATACTTTAAAATTTCTGTTAAAAACTTAATTTCATAAGACTTACCAGACCAGTTTGAAAGCCAAGCTTCCAAACTGCAAATGTGTGGTGATGTTAGCACCAGAAATACTTCAGGAGAAATAAAATGGCTCTAGACTGCATTTTTTACATGTTGGCATCAGTGTTCATATTGCCCAACGAATCAACTAATCTTTTTAATGACACCTTGCAACAGGCAATTGTAAAGGTGATCCCGCTGTTGCAGTAATAGGCAATCTGACTCCTGTTTGATAAGGTGGCTATTTTCTGAGCCATCATTATATCTGTAAGGGTATCGCTTTTGAAACTGGCAGTTTATTGCTACAGATTACCTGTTTCAAACATGATACATATCATTCTCTCATGCTCATCAGATTTGCATCTCTATTTTCTTCTTAACCATTTTTCTTTTGCATCTCGAAGTGACCTTGTGCATTAGTGCTATTCAGTATGGCAGAGCTTCACATTAAAGCATCAGTATTGTAAGTGTGGATTTGCCGTGCAGTTCCATCTTTGAATAAAATATGCCAGTATTTTACTAAAATAAGTTCCACCACTGGAAATAAACACCAAAAGCAATACTTTTCCATACAGCATTCCTTTTATTTTCCAGAATCCCACTTCTTAAGACCAGCAATTGACTGATTACTTAGCAACCACACCGAGTCTGATAGAGACATGCTGTGATAATGGAACTATCAATGCTGTTATAATGTACTTACACTCTGTAGATAGCTGTTTCAAATGGAACAACATTCCCTTCCAGCCCAGTGCTTCTCTGCAAAGCTGGAAGGCCTGGTAAAAACTGAATACATACCTTTAAAAAGAGCAAGTTAAAAAGAGGCATCACTGACCACTGATCTTTCAGGTTACATTGAATGTTGCTGATGCCACTTTTTTTCCCCCCATTCTATTTTCTCATTTAACAATAAGTTTTAAACTGATTTTCTGTGGAGAAAAGCAAAGTAATAAACATCTTTAACGTATTCTCCTACTTTATATTACTTTGCAGTAACAATGTCAATATAACTAATAATTAGTAAGTGACCATGTTCCACACTATTGGCATATTACGCAGATCAAGATTTTTATATAGAGATATTTCACATAGAAGATCAGCCAGTCTACATCATGAGGACATAATTTGTATCACAAAGGTACTTATTTAGATGTAAAACACTGTGAGAAAAGGGCAGCATTTACAAAAGCATATGAAAGCAGTTAATCTAAGACCCAGCCTCAAAGTCTCTATGGAAACATACTCCAAAAGAACTCACCCCAAACAAACAAACCAAAAGAAAACAAAAACAACAGCAACAACCCCACATGCACAGGCCCCCACCAAAAAAAAAACCCAAGCAAAACCAAAACCGAACCAGAAAAACACAAAAACCAGGCCCACATCTCCTCCTCATTGTAAGAAGCATGGATGGCTCACCTCAGATCCAAATAAATGTAGTCTTTTCACTCCCCAAACATGCCTGCTTGGAACAAGTCCTATTTCATGAATGAGATGGTCTGTGAAAATGGTAGTTGACACAGGCCAAAGCTGTGCCCTATAACAATGAAGTTATATGGAGTGAAGTTATACATAGTAGACAAAAAATAAATCACAGCACAGTGCTCAGGCCATAGCCCTGTTTTCTTTACTAATACAATCATGGTGTGTTTCACGGCAATCTTACAGAGTTTTAAAGTTCTTTGACACATAAATAAATAAACAGGCATTGCAGATGCACCTACCTCATCTCTTGGTACCAAAGCATCATTAAACACCTGTCCTAAACACCTTCATTTCTCCAGTGTAACCTTTATTATTTAGGTACCTAAATAAGCAATATAGTCAGCTAGACTTCATAGCTAGTCTATGGAGAGACACAGGTGTCCCTGGAGATTATTTTGTCTTTACCTCAACTACAGTGCTCTGACAGCAATGGCTGTTGCTTTAGAGACTTGACACAGAGCCTAGTTTAAACACACTTCAAAACAATAATGCCTCAATTTGGGTTGTAAAGCCATGCAGAAGGAGCCATGGCTCAACAGAACTTAAACTTGTTTGAAATCTTGATTTATAGTCAGTTTTACCATGGTAGCAGTTCACAGTGCATCTGAATAAAGCATCTTCAAGAGGCCATAATACTATCGTTTTTGTTGTTGTTTTATTTAAACACATCCCCACACTCCACCTTCGAAATACTAGATTACTGGCACAAAAGAGGAAAAAAAGTCATCATACCTGCGCAGACTTTTTATTGCCAGGGCAAAGAAAAAAAACAAAGAAAGAAAGAAGTCAATGAATTATGTTAGTAAATTAGACATTCTCAGTTTGGGCAGGCCTGACAGTGGTCACTCTACAGCATCCAATGAACCAACTGAAGTTCACTGAGAATTTACAGAGAATGAAGGACTTTGAGATGGGAGGTCAAACACAGCACTTGTCCTTACAAGTGGAAAAAGCAGTTGCTCTAATTTCAATAACTGTAAAGATGCTGAAATAAATTATTAAACAAGTTTTGAAGATATTAAGGATAATAATGTGATAGAGAAAAGACAATATGAGTTTTCCAAGACGAAATTAGCCAGGCCAATCTCATTTCCTTCTCTGACAGACTGCCTACTCTAATGGATAAGGGATATGCAATAGATACGATACAGCCTGACTTCACTAAAATTGTTGACGCTGTCACATGTGACATTCTCAGAAGCAGAAGAAAGAAATATGGTCAAGACTGAAATGTACACAATTTAAAGGATAGTTATCAGCTGCTCTCTATCAAGCTAAGAAAAGATATCAAGATGATCTGCAAGAACTTGTCTCAGGTCCTGAAAAATATGCCATGTTCATGAATGGCTTAGATGACAATAGTTTGTATGTGTATAAACCCCACAGATGTTACTAAGTCAACAAAATTTTTGCAATTTTAATTTAACAACTTAAAAAAATCAGAACTACCTTGACGAATTGGACGATATAAATGCACACAAATATATTGGGAACAACTGACTAGACATGAACAGTACAAAATATCTGGGACAATAGCATTTTACCAGAAAAACAAGAGAGACAAAAACAGCCTTCCAATATGGGAAATTGTTACATCCAGGTGATCATTATTTGCTTTCTGTGTTCACTGAGCATAGAACCAGTTGCAATCATCTTAATCTGCTCTGTCAGAGGGAACCGGGGAAAAAAACCCCAAACACAAACCCATAGCTATAATAGCAACTATTTCCAACACTTTTTAGTCCATATTCCCAGATTAGGAAAATATCAACACAGGAGGTGTTCCAGACTCCTTTAGTATCTGTCAAGGATGATAATGTGTCTCATCCTACTTTAGAACAGAAACTTGAATAAGAGAAAATCTTGAAGCCTCTTCCAAGCATTCATACCCTAGTATCTCACAAAAGTAAGAACTGTGTCATTTATTTATGGCTGCTCTTAGACTAGGCTTTCATTTACATCAGATATGCATAATCATCTCGTATTTATTTGTTTTCTCCCCCAGAAGCCACTAAAAAACAAGTAGGAGAGAAGAAGTCATATTTGTATGTGCATCTTCAAGCTACCGCTAATTCAGTATTTGATTTTAGCAGCAGAGAGTAACTGTTTAGGCACAAGAAAATACCAGAAAGCAGAGTAATAACTTGTTAAATCTAGCCGGATGATAGAGTGTGATGGGTTTGTCTGCAATAACAAGTGATGAACAGACTTGACTGCAGGATCAAGGGAAATATACAAAAATCCTTCAATAGCAAATAAGTATAAAGTCAGCAAGGAAATCAAATGAAGCTTGCAGCATTTCTCTATTCACCTCACATTTAAACAAAAGGCTTTCATTTTATGCTTATCAGATTGGAGCTTCTAGAAGGAACTCTTCCATAAAATTTATGTGAAAGCTTATGGCAAAACGTTTATGCACTGCACTATGGGTTTTTTTTTTTCAGATGAAAACATCTATGTTAACTTCCTGCACTCAGATAATAAATATGTTGACAGTAGAACATTAAGGTATTTATCTGTTCTGTGATGGATAAAACTATACCCTGAACAAACAGCTTGGGTGTCTGACCTTGTGCCAGCCTTATGTGAAGAGCAGCAGCTCACCTGCCAGAGGGACATTCTTTACAGGGAATCAGGGAGAGGGCTTTTCCCTTTTGAGGTAGTTTTAAAAAGGAATATTGATACATACTGAGAAACAAGGAACTGAGGGAAAGGATTTCATACACTTACGACATCTGCCACAATATCCCACTACTTTATGACTTAGCTGAAATTGGACAATAAATCAATAAACCTCGAGCTGATTGTTACCTTCAGTGAAATATGATGAAACATAATTTAGAAGGTGATTTTAAGGAGTAATTCTCTGGAGCTTTTATAACACACATTTAAGGTTTATTTTCTTTTTCCCCATGAAAAATGCTTCAAATCCATGTGCAAAATTGGGAAAGTTTTCATCTAAACAAACTGCCTTTGACCCTCTCTTACCCTGCTTCTTTTTTCAGTCATACCAATATTATTTCAGGGTATTGTTTTTAGATTTGAAGTCATACTGACTTTCACTGGAGAGATTATAGCACAGAGAGTAATGCTGTTCATACACGCAGCTCTGCCAGGTGCTGCCTCCAACATGCTCTTCATGAGCACGTCTCTGCACCCTCAGGCTTCATCCATCAAACCAGACACTGTATTCTGAAACTGAACTCATAGCAAAGAACTCCTGACTTCCTTTCTTACCAAAGTAAGAAAAAATATACTGTGTTTTAAAAGTGCGGTTCATTCTATTTCAACGTTTTAAGGGTTTTGTCATACAATTTCATGGGGTGGCTCCTGGAAAACAAATCAGGTTAACAATTTAAACACAATTACTTGAAGTGACCCTATGCAGTTCTGCTGCATAGGTAAGTCTCATCACGCCCTTCAGTGATATAAGCAGATAGGTAAATTTTAGATTTACATGTTAATGTGTCCCATAGTGTTTTAAAATTTCATTCCATGGTCACTATCAAATAAGATTGTCTTCATAAAGAGTAAAACACAACACAAAAATGAGAATACAAGTCAGCACACAAATAGTTCATGTACTTAAAATCCGGCTGAGTCCTCTGCCATGCTCACATACACCTTTAAATATGTGTATTTACAGTGTAATGCCATCTTCACTTCCTTTAATTTTTTCGTTATACTTTGCATATGACTTGGCCTGACCCAACGTCACATAATATTTGATAATACCCCCAAAAGATAATCTAGATCTAATAAACATTCATGATGTCACTTTGTGTATAGCTATAGTCAACAAGAGATGACCTTTCAGTACTATACGTTCTTAAGAATATAATTAGACTAATCAAGCAATCTCGAGATTGACTTGGTTAAGTACTTAGCAGGGTATTAGCAAGAGCTGAACTCAATTCAAGCTTCAGTTGTTTTAATTAATACAGAGTTTGAAAGCTTTCATTTGATGTGATAGAGCAGAAGTAGAGACCTAACAAAACAACACTCAGCTGTCTGTTGTCTTAGTAGAGAATATTACAAGACAGTAAAAGAGTGGCAAACAACATTAATGATAAAGAAAACAAACTGTGATTAAGAAATGAAGGGTTTCCTGTAAATGCACTGACCCGTGTGATGCTGGTAATTCATTAACTCTCAGATATGAAGGAATAATTATACAGGTAATTTTGATCATTCTCCACAATTCACCATGGCTTTATAATATTTGAAAATGCCACACTTAGAACACTACAGACAGATGTATAGTCAAACCCTTAAAAATTAATCCTTAAAATATGCAAATTTCCCATTAAGCTACCAATTTGAATTTACAGTAATGCACAACCGCATTTCAGAGAATGGGTGGCCAAGATTTCTATGGACAGGCATAATTCTGAATTTCAGATTAAATTCAGTAAGCACAACTGCATCTACAAGTGCAGTGACACACAAAACAATGTCAAACAAGTTGATCTTCAAAAGGCTGCTGTGATCCTGAGACACTTCGCTTCACACACCCAATATCACTGGTCACCTTTGTTCTATGTTATCATGCAGAATTCATAGAATAAATACGTGGGTCAATCCACAAGGTCAGATTTACTCCAAGAAAAACTTCACCAAAAAAAAAAAAAAAATTCCTTCTGCATTCTTTTCACACATCATCCTGATCACTTTAATGTTTTATGAAGAAACTGTAGGAAGGTATTAACATTCTTATATATGTAATGTAATGTCAAATTAACCAAAAGGTATGACTTAATTGTCTGTGGAGTTTTAAAACAGTTCAGCTAAACAAGGGCAAAATTTGGAGGTGGTTCACATTTTGACTTAAAACAGGCTAATATACAGTAATTTATACACCACAGTAGTTTTACTGCTATGACCGTTTTAAGGCTAATAAGGAACTTGAGTAAGCACAAAAAGAAATTAAAAGAACAGAATAAATAGCAGAAGAATAGAAAAACTGAAGAAGTTGCCCTGTCTTTCACTGTATGACACTAAGCTTGACCCCATAGCGGTGTACTGGGTTTGTGTGGCCAGGTTTTGGTAGCAGTAGGGCTACAGAGATGCCTTTTGGGAGAAGCTGCCAGAGGTTTCCCCCATGTCCAGCAGACCCAATGCCAGCCAGCTCCAAGAGAGATGTGCCACTGGCCATGGCCAAGCCAATCAGTGATGGTAGTGGTGACTCTCTGAGAGCATATTTAAGAAGGAAAAACAGTTATTGAGCAGAAGTAATTGTGGCCAGAAAAGAGAGGAGTGAGAATATGTGAGGAGCAACTATGCAGACATGAAGGTCAGTGGAGGAGGAGGGGGAGGAGGCGCCAGAGCTGATTCTCCTGCAGGCTGTGCTCCTGCAGCCCATGAAGGTCCACAGGGGTGCAGAGGTCCACCTGCAATCCATGGAGGAGATCCACGCCAGAGCAGGTGGATGCCTGAAAGAAGGCTGTAGCTTGTGGGAAGTCCATGCTGGAGCAAGCTCCTGGCAGGACCTGTGGCCCCAATGAGAGAGAAGCCCACACTGGAGGAGGTTTTCCTGGTAGGACTCGTGACCCTGTGGGAGATCCATTTTGGAGCAGCCTGTTCCGGAAGGACTACACTCCATAGAAAGGGACCCATGGAACAGTTGATGAACAACTGTAGCCCTTGGGAAGGACTCACAGTGGAGAAGTTCACAGAGGACTGTGTCCCATAGGTGGGAACCCGTGCTGGAGCAGGGGAAGCATTCTTCTCCCTGAAGAGAAAGTAGCAGCAGAAACAACATGTAACTGGTTACATGACTAACACCCGTTCCCTGTTTCCTTGAGCCTCCCAGAAGGATGGAGAGGTGGGGGAAAGGTAGTTTTAAGACTTGCTTTACTTCTCATTATCCTGCTCTGATTCTGACTGATAATAAATTCAATTAATTTCCCCAAGTTGAGTCTGTTTTGTCCATGACAGTAATCGGTGAGTGATCTCTTCCAATCCTTATCTCAATCCATGAGCCTTTGGTTGTCTTTTCTCTCCCCTATCCAGTTGTGGAAGGGAGTGATAGAGTGGTTTGGGTGGGTACCTGGCATACAGCCACAGTCAAACCACCACAAGTTGCCAGTAAGTTGCAAAGTGATCTTACTTTTCATGAAAACATGAGCAATCTCCCTTTCATTGTGAATTTCTTGGTGCAAAAAATTTGCATAGGACACAACAGTGAAAAAGTCCAATCTAGCCAATCACATAAAAAGAAAAATAAAAGTGTTAATTTTAATCTGCTTAATGTCAGCATCAGTGAAACTGCAAGTACAAGCTGAAGGCACATCATGTAATGATTTCTCAAGGCACCCAGGGACCAGTTTTCAAATTAAACATGAGCAGATGGAAAGGCAAACTACTCCAAATACAAAGTAAAATTTTCCGATTTAGGAAGGCTTTACCTACACACAAGGTTTTACCTGTTTAAACAAACACATTCAGCTAAACCACTCTAAATCCACATTCAGCATCCTGTGTTTTACCTCCCACTGTGAATATGATCGCCTTTTGGATCTTGCGGGGAAAGAGGGCATTAGTCGGTCAGTAGTTTTGACTACTGAAAATATCTTTTGAAATTAAGGTATGGGTTATAGGGACTCTTAATAGGTTCTCGGCAGTTTTTTTGTTGGCTTACCCTCCCGTCCCCTCATATTCTTAATATGGCATCTTTATAGGGAATATTTCTATGGGGTCATTCTCAAAGAAATCATAATGATCAATATGAAAACTAGAAGCCTATTGGTATTTTCCCTGAGGCAAATAAATACTGCGTATAACAAAGTCTGCATAATAGATTTTTATTTTAATTAAAGGTTTTCTAGACCTCCTATTCCAGTTAGAGAACCATTTCAACTCCAGAATATCACTAGAAACTGATTGCTGGATTTGGAAACTGGTGAAACAGATTAAGTCCCAATTCATTCATCTGCCTGGCACATACACTGCCTACATGAGGCATAATTAACTAGGAAAGGTATTAGGCCAGCCAACTGTATGTATATGAAAAGGAGATTGTTTTTAAAGAGGTCATCAATGGGTCACAACAAACAGCTCAACGATTAAAGGAAGATACATTTGCTAATATAGTATCAACCCATTGTTCTGCACAGCTTTCCCACTCAGTACATCATTAGAAACCTATACTATCTACTACATTGTGCATTACTATCTGGAGATGGAAAACATAAATTATGCACGATATCAATAAATAAGAGCTCCTAAATGGTCTTTAACAATAAAAACTGCTGACCTTATGCATGGCTGAGTAGACAATCCAACAGAACAATAACCAGATAAATACTGCTAATAGTTATAGTTTAAAAAGAAAAAAAAAAAAAAAAAAGCCAGAGACCATGACGTTCAAAAGTATGTATGATTTTTATTCTTTACATTCCCAGAAACCATCTACATGGTTATTTGGTTTAGCCCTTTGGAGCTGAAAGTTGTGTGTGCAAAGCTTCTCCTCCCAAGATCTTTCAAGACAAAGAATATGTCCCCATCTCTGCACAAAGGAGGTGGACACTTAAGGCTTTGGCTACCTTGTGGAAATGAAGCATTTGAACTGAACTGGTTGTGCTGAACCAGGCTAAGCAGAAATAGCCACATTTTTCATATGGACATTAGTAATAGATTCACCGATCAACAGCTCCCTGTCCATGCTGAGCACTGTTAAAAGAGATTTTTTTCTAACAGAATTAAGTGTCTAACTTTGAGCTCCTGCCACTATGAGTACAACTTCAACAGCTGCAGGCCTGGCAATACTGAAATGTCATGAGAGCTCCAATAAGCTCCTAACAGAAGAATGGGTTACATAATAAATTAATGGGAAAGTTTAAACATAAGAGCAAATTGAACCCTTTTAGCAGACTACATCCACATTGGAACCAAGACCAGATAGGACCAAATGATTTAGATTGAATGGCTCTTACACCTATAGTAAGCACCATGGTATAGTCTTTTTGCTTCCACATGAAAATATAAGAAGTCTTATGTGAAAAGGCACTATAGAGAACAGTGCATTTCTCTAACATAAACAATAGTCAAGTGATATGTTTTGATGGATACAGGAAACAAAGACAAGTCTAGCCTGTATTTGTCATGTATTTTGTGAGAAAAACTGTTCTTTTTCTAACAATGCTTTCTTCTTCATTTCAAAATCCCCACACTGTGTAAACTACAAAGACTGAATCCCTTGGGCACAGAGTTTTTAAACATACTTACCCAGAAATTTAGGTCAAAATACTCTGCTTTTTTAGCCCAAGAAACTTCTATTATGAAAACACAAAATACACTTAAACAGTAATACTCTATCGGTAAGGGTCTCACATTATGAAAAGCTTTAAGAAACTCCAGTTCCTCCTTATTTACACACAGTACTAGTTGTGACTGTTAGGTCATTGTGTTTTCATAAAGGCAGTGCTGCTGGAGTTTCAAGAACTCAGAGCAAGAGAATACAGAGAAACTGGAATTAGGGAAGAAAAAGAAAGGATACATCTGGCTGCGGAAATTAATTCCAAAGCTACAGGGCAAGTTTGGTTGGTTTGGTTTTTTTCTTTTATATATGATACCTTTATGAATCTTGAAATAATTCCGAAAACTGTAAAAGTGGCTTTACCAAAAGAAATGGAAGAACAGAAGTTTTTAGCTGTTGCATTTGAAAGGGAACTGGGAGCAATTAATGAATCTCTAAAGGAACTGTTACACAACATGCGAAGAATTATAGTTGTAAGCATATAAAGACACTGTTGTTATTATTTCTTTTTCCAGAAAATTCCATCTGCACAGGAATTGAGAAAACTTCAAAGCCAAAACTGACTTTAAAGTTTTTGCCTGCAGGTCAACCTTCTTTTAACTATCAGCCAGAAACCATCAGGTGTTGCAAGTCACTTCAGAGTGAAATCCAAATATATGTACTCCAGTTGTGTAGGAATTTAATTCACTTGCTTTCATAAATATGCTGGATGCATCAGCAAGAAAAGGACGTGGTAAAGGAACAGCAGAGCAAATGCAACATTTTAAAAAACTACTCAAGTCCTTTTTTCATATTCAGAGTTTGAACCCAAAATATTGTAACAAGAGTTTCAAAAACGATTTTGGATCTGAGGGAGCCATTGCTCTCTACCATCATCACCACCTCAAACAGACTCATTGGCTATAAACTGTCAATGGGCTTGCAGATGAAAGAGACTGTTAAAGTATTAGCAGATTTGCACATAAAATAGGATAAACCTTTAAAGAGCTATTTGAAAAATATCGTTGAAAGACCAGTCTCCAATGTAGTCTTGCAAATGCACCTGTAATTTGGGAAGGAGTCCACTGACTTTCTATTTCAAAAGTTTGACTCTGATTATATATTGCTATACAGAACGTTTTGCAAGATCCTGCTGCAAGATTTAGAAGTGTTTTGGAACTAGGAAATATTTCTTGTACTCATATTTATTCCTCTCAGTCTACTCCAATGCAAATCCAATATTTATGAAAGAATGCTGTTGTGACATTGTGCTACATATCTTTACTTTTGCATTTGTGTTTTACAGTTTCAGGTACTTTTTATCACAGAAATAGTCGTACAAGGTAATTTGTATGGAAAAATTAAGCTCTGAAGGGAGAGAGGTGGCTAGGAGGTCATAAAAGAAACACCTCTGACCAAAGGAAAATAAATAGCAGGAAGTCAGAAGTGGGGATTTGTCATTGTCAGAGCCCAGATTTACATCTAAGCTGAAAAAGGTAAGTTGCAAGGCAGATTTTGTAATGTTAAGCTTCTCTATTCATCATTCTTGTTATGCTCTGAAATTATGCTGAAACCCATTTCAGTAGTGTCTATAGATAACATTATTTCCATAAAATTTCTCTGAAATAAAGTTTAAATAGTAAACTAAATTATAGCCATAGGGAGAAGAAAATTCCAGAACCTCAAAAAGGGAGAAAACCCTGAGGAGTGATGCTACATTATGGTGCAGAAGATAGGAAGAATGATCACCTCCAAAAATCCAAATGATGTTAGGCCGTCCTGCACAATGGAGAAATACAGCTCAGCTACAACATCGGACCATGAAGGAAAAAGAGGCAAATAGAGAACCCAAATTCAGCTCTGGTGAGCTGGTACACCCAGCTGCCCACAGAAACCTCATTGGCGTCAAGAAGTTTAGGCTGTGTTTCTGGAATTGCTGTCGCTGAAAAAGTCCAAATAATCCATTGTTATTGCACAGGCCTGAACTCCTGTTCCCTACACTTTGCAAGAGGGGAAGCTGCTGATTCAAGGACCCTGTCTCTGCTCTACGCCATTGGCCACTGCGGGGGAGTTTTCTTTCTATTTTCTCACTTTATTTTTGCCTGAAGTATTGCTAAGAGCTAGTGGTTCTCATTGGCTGTGGATCCTGTGAAGAAAGTTCTGTGTGTGTGAACCTGCCTGGAACACTGAGCCGAAGAGTGCAGCAGCCCTGGTGTAATGAAGCTCAGCCCAGGTCCCGAGTCTCACGTGCTTCTCACTCTCACAGGGTTTCTCACAGAACCTTACTGCCTTTGTGTACCTGCTCCTGGTCTTCTTTGTTCTTCACTGTGACATAAAACCTCACACCATCTAGTCTAGCTCCTTGACTCAAGCCCTCTTCCTGCCTGATGCCTCTTCTTTCTCCCATCACTCACAAAGTATAAACAGAAACTTTTAGTGAGTAAAACTGTAGCTATTTCTCCCATTTACGTCAGGCCATAAAATTGTGTATGTATTTGGACGTCTTGCTTTGAACCCCTCTCAACTGTCAACAAGGACCTGCTTCACTTCATAAGCTTCACTCACTCTAAAGTTATGAATAATCTTAAATTTGAGGAGGTGTTATTTCTTCTGCTTTCAGGAGAGCTTCTGCAGGCTAATGCATCAATGTAGTACCTGGAATCAAAAATCTCATCAGTGACAGCAAATACATTCGATGTCTTAGGAAGACATACTGAAAGACCCTGGTTTTATTTGGGCTTACTCCTTTGTTCTCACACTGCATTTCATCATGAAAACTACGTATAGCAAGTAGAGCATTTATGGTCTGACAAAGGAAAGCTTGAATGCCATACAGACATCAGGAAAAATCAAATACGTTCAAGTGTCAAACTCTTCAAATTCTGATCTGAAGATTCCAGGTGTTTTATTCTCAATAACATCTTTGCAGACCACCTGTAAGAACACGCCTGTCTGTGATAAAGCTGTCCATGTGCAATAATGCTCTGCAGCTTCAGTTTTCAGCATTAAAACTTATGTTACTGGCTTCATTTCTGCAGCACTGCATTATTCTGTAAAAAATGAAAGCTCTACATGAAACACTCCAGAAATGTGCTTTAGAGGACAAATGAGATCAAAGAACAGAGTCTACATCACATTTTGTAGAAAGCACATTCAGCCACTAGATCAAATAAGTCTGTGTCACATTCTACTGTAATTTCCAAAGCAACTTCTTTCAGGCAGGGATGAAGCAGTTCTTACACTTTGTGATGTGTTATGATAAAGTCAGCTTGATTTAAAAGATCAATTACTATTTCACCAAAAGCCCACAGCCATAATCAAAGACTTCAAAATGTGTTAACATTACAGAAAGTATTAAAAGTTATCCCCGAAAGGAAAATCAGAAACTGTCAAGCAAAATACTGTGGCCAAAGTCTCTAAGAAAGGGAATGAATGCCTCAAAGCAGGCTAAGTGATGCTGTGATCATGCAGTGAACCAACAGGTGCAGGTAGGACCTCAGTAATGTTGGCATCACACATACGGGCTCTGCCAACAAGTGCCTTTGCACACTGGACTGAGCACACCAGACTTCTGCATGGAAGAGACAGGGACTCGGTCCCTGCAGTTCTTTTAACTAACCCAAATACAGCTTGCTTTCATCAATTGCCAGATCCAGTTAACAAGGAAATTGGTGTTTGTTTGGAACGAGCATAAATCAAAATGAAAGAGAGGATTGTTCAGAGAGTCTGAAGGCTTTAGAAATACTTTCCCGAGTAGAGAGAAATTATGATTGACAGTCATCAATATAATTACTAAGATTGGCAATGTTCATTTTTTCTGCACATCAGCTTCTCTTTTATTTCTGGAGGAAGATCCACACACAAAGAACTAACAAAGCTTGTTCTGCAAATTCTTCATTTCTATCATCAGACAAGAGGGACAACAACTCTGTCAGAGACTCCTCTAAAAATTACACTGACCATGTAGAACTAAGAACTTCAGGCTAGGCATTTGTCTCCTCAAATAAAATTGCAATTTTTGCTATTGAAAAAAACACATGAATAAGAACACACTACCAGAACTGAAAAGGGTAAAAGGCAAAGTCAAAGTTATAGCACACTATTGCTTTAAAACAAAATAAACCCCAAAGCATTACTCTATTTTGTTTGTTTTTCTGTAATACAAAGAACACTGTTGTTTGTTAAATATGGTAATAGAACTGCTCATTATTATTTAACGTCTTAACAAGAGAAAGAACATTAGTTACAACACTGAATAATCTGCAATTGAGTATTTTGCAAATAGAATATTCTTAAAGATACTTCTGTTCTTTAAAGTACACAATATGTTCTGTAAACAATTCCAGAGTAAAACATCCCTAAATTATTTGACGCTGGAAGGTTTACATATCAGTTGCCATAAATACAAGACTAATTACACTAGAGCTCTGTAAGGACAGAACAGAATTATTCTGAAAGGATGTAGCTCAAGAGCCACAAAATCTTCTGGGGAAAACTTCATCTGAGGACTGGGCAATATTTCAGTATACAGGTGAGAATACAGAGCAGTGTGTTCAATAGTACCAATCCACAAAACAGACTGAGAGATGCTGCTATCCATGGAATACAGAGCCAAGCCACTTCGATGCACCCAGCTGCACAGGTCACATACTCTGAGGAGTACTCCAACCACACAGATGGACCCTAGATCAGGGAAGCACCTGGGGTACAGTAAGCAAGGTAAAAGGAGTCACAAAGTCTCCATGTAAACATAGGGAGCTTCCCACTCCTCATACCTTTCTACAGACAGCAGAAAGAGCTGATTGTGCAGCCCATGCAGCATCTCTGTTGTCTCCACTGAGCAGAGACAGTTTGTGTGTGGCACCACATACAGGGCCAAAACAGCCAGGTCTCCCTGAAGTGCCACTGATCACCACAGACAATGCCACCCCAGCAGCACCCTAGGCATACAGCAGCAGCAATAGTGTGTAAAAACTATTCTTTGGGCTTGATATCAATGTCTCCAAAGCAAACTATGTAATGAAGAACCATATTCTATAAAAGGACCCACACAAGGATAAGGAAAAATGGAACAGGCAACTCTGGAAACACAGCACTGCCAAGTGCCAAAGCACACTGCTGTTTGCAGATGGAAGATCTCACTGCCTCTTGCCAAAGAAAAGAGAAAGGAGGTTGTGGTCAGAGAGCACCAATGGCAAAAGTGAGTATCTGCAACAGCCAGTGGGCTGCTCCTGTGTAATGGGAACTTTATTTGGTGTGTCTGAAGACATTCCTATAAGTACCAACCCCTTCACAAGTACTGTAAGGTATAGCCAGAAATACAGGACTACTCTCCTAATGACTCAGGGTAATAAAGTAGAGTAATACTTTCTAAATACAACAAAAAAAAAAAAATAGTAATTCACAAAGGTTTCTTCAAATACAAAGCATACAAAACAAAAGAAGTTACAGTCACACTCCACATATTAGGCAGTTTAGACAAATGTGGGGGTTTTTTGGTAATATCTTGCTGCATGTTGTATATACACTGTAGCGTATTTTGTTGAGGGGATAAAACTTATTAATGACATTTTTCTATACTTTCTTTTGTTATTTCTTGGCTAGCTAATGGGAAGACTCCATCTTTTTAAATCTAAATAACAAATCGTGCAAATTATAGAAGCATGAATTACAAAGACTATCTTTCCTAAGAACACTACAACATATAATGCCCTGAAAATTAAATGGAAATTTATGAACTTGAGATAATGCATATTTTAGTGAAGTTTACACATGTAGTTTTTCCTCTAATCTCATGTAATCAGTCCAGGTCTGCTTCTACCTATTCTGTGTTGCCATCATCTGGGCTGTTTGCAGAAATGATCAGTTGATATGCATAGAAGCACAGGGAAATGTAGCTTTTTACTATGACTGCCTGAAACAATGCTTAGGCATATAAAATGAAAACAAAAGGGTAATTGACATTTGGCCCCTCCAAAAGATGCACAAGCAGCAGAGCAGCTTGTCACTCAGCATTCTCACACAGTTCTTCAAAAGGACAGGGAAGCCATGTTGCAAATAGAGACACAAAACATCAGAGAAGAGCTACAGTTCCAATTAGGACAAAATCAGCCACTCTGGGCAATAAAACAACGGGAGGCATCACAACATCGATACCCGAGAAATACTGCCACTTGTTATCTAACCATATCGCTCACTCAAAACATTACCCAGGAGATTCAGAGCCAGCCTAAACACTTCAGAAACCATCCAAAGCCGTATGGCACTGCATTCTTTCATACCTCAGGAGTAAAAGTTAGCCAGCGCCTTCTGACAAACTGAAGTGATTTATTATCACATAGCAGAACTAATGCATTCTGCTTTACAACTCTCCTGGTAGTCCAGGAGAGATGTTGCATTTATTACCTACAGTACATAATGCCTGATACAGATCTCTGTATTATTCATAAGACTGGCTTTTTTTGTGCCATCATAATGCTGATAAATTATAAAAAAATGCATATTTTATTTCAATTTCTAACATACTTTGGTATACATATCAATCCATCACATTGCTGTAGGAGGAAAAAGCATTATTGCTGACAGCTGTTGACATGTTCACCTCAACAGAAACAAAACAAAAGGGCTGCAAGGGTTGTTTCCACTCACAGCTATCTCTCCACTTCAGTGCTTAATTTTTTGCTATTTAATATTTGGAGAAGGCTATGGAGAAAGTCAGTGCTACCAGAACTGAGGAATGCCAAGGGATGGAACAGTACAAAGGATAAAAAAAATTATCAAAGGTACCAACCAAGTGGCATTCACAGTTCTCTCTTCAAAGGTAGATTTCTGCCAACAGAGTGGCTCCATAAGATGAATTTCAGTTCCTAAGGTGAGGTTAATTTCTACAGAGGCCGATATAGGTGTTGCTGAGTTACACAACTACAGATGCAGGTGGGGCTGAAAGGATAAAAGGGTTATTTCAGCTTCTTTGTCTGGCTGAATATCTTCTTTTTTCTTCCTCTCCCAGCGCCTAGTAACATGAGTATAGAGAGCCCCTTCCCCCACTGCTCATCAGTCCTGGTGATAAAACGATCTCACTAAAAATATCATAAAAATTGAAAACACAACACCCTGCACTCAAACCCATTCAATGACTCTCAAAAGTATTATCTACATTGCTAGACAGATATAAGCTGAACTATTTGTCTGTTATTAATCCGTTTTACATGAGTCTTGAGTGATGTTGGCACCATCCACTGATGTTAGTGCCTTCCACAGAATGTGATTAACAGGAATAGTCCTAGACATACCAGGGTATCATGAAAGTTGTGGTTTCTTTCTAACACTACTGGTTAATATCATAAGACACAGAACAGATAAGCACAATCATCTAAACTATTACCTTAAAAATAACAGCTTTCACAAACACCAAATCTCTGCTGCTCATAAACTACAGTCTCCTTTGGACGACTTAAATCTTACTATTCCCCACCCTTTATACTATTCTGTTTTGATTATAACTTGAAAAAACTACTATAAATACAAATGTAATTTGGTTTTCTGCTACTTAGTTTTTATTCATTAAAATGTTACCAATATTTACTAAGAGATCACAGCACAAACTCAAGAGCAAGCGTGCTACTTTAATCTGTGGCAAGCACACAGCATAGGTAAGGTGCCTTTTTATCTGCCCACAGACATTCTGTGCAAGATGCCTATGCCTGACATACAGCCATGGCTTTTAGATCTATGAAAGAATTAACATAATTAATTGGCTCTGGAAGAGATGAAGGGTTGTTTCCCTTAAAATCCTAGCAGCGCACTAAAGCATCTAACTAATATCCACCTTTTACACAATGGCATTTCTAAAACCAATGAGCTCTCTCCCTGTATGAAGGGGAATTTTTACCTTGAATTCAGGCAGTTTTGTAAATCATTAAATGGGAAATGGATTTCCTTTAACAAGCACTGCCTGCCCAGCACCTGGCATGGACACAGCCGTGCCACTGCCTGAGTGTGGTGTGACCTTCAGTTCTTTGAAAGTCTCAGCAGCATCTGGACCAGCAGGATCTCTTTCATCTCACAACCATTCTCTGCAACCTGGCATAGCCGAGGTGGCCCTGGCAAATCTGTGACCACCCACCTGCACAGAGCACCCTTCCTCCACCAAAGGGACCTGGCCATCATCTGCTCCCAAATGCTTCACCTCACTCTGGTTCAAAGGTCTCTGACTGAGAATATTCTTAAGTAAGGTCAACTTTCACAAGAGTTTCACAGAAGCAACATACAGGAGTACTTCATAGGCTTAGAGGCACCTGCTCATGCTGGAAGTATACCACATTAAACCAGGGAATCTATCAAAAGCATAAATGCACACAAGGCAGCGTGGGCTGCACTCACTATGTGGCTGGATGGGATAGACTGGGATATCCTGCCATCTGCTGGGAGCAGATGGCTTGCCGAAGCTCTGCAACCCCTGTATGTAAGTACGGACTTTTAAAATGCAAGGACATCAAATAGAGTTATGAAAAAATGTGCAAATCATTCTGTGCATCAGACAGGTAAATTTTCATATACGTACCATTGTATATACTTTGAAGGCATATTTGTTTACCAGGGTCTCCTCTGGGGTATGCATTATTCTATAAAATACCATATTAATTTCTTCTAATAATATCAACACTGTAAATTTTAACAGTCACGTTAGTTCTTGCAGAATTGAATTTGTTCATTATTTGAATAATAAAAGAAACATTTCAAAATGCCATTAATCTGAAAGATTTGGTGATAAACTGTCACTTCATAATTTTGAAGTTTCCTTACTTTTAGAAAATTATTCCAAGTGTTTTGGTATTTGGGGGGATGAAGGAGTAGATTTTGTTTCAGTTAAAACCTTAGATGCTGGATTAAAGAAGTTTCAAAAGAATCTGAGCCTTTTAATTATTTTCAAGCAATTTTTAAGTAAAAAAGTTTGAGAAAAGTAAAGAAAAGAAAGGAGGGGACAAACCCCCCCCCCCAAATGAGTCTTGGAAATAAAACTAGAAAACAACTTTATGTCTCTGAAGGCAGTAAATTTGGATTACCTGTATTGTCAGTAGTGAGGCAACTCCATTACAACTACCTAACTCCATACCAGCCAGGCTGCAAAATCTTTAGCGCCACTGTAATCATCTCAAATAGCTTCATTTTTAGCTCATGACCCTCCAAAGCTGACACAAACAGCAGAGGCCACTGCACCTTACTCCAACCAGACGCCTGGCTACAGGCATGGGGTCCTGATGGTTGAGGCACTCAATTAGTGCTGCACATCTGTAAGCTAATTCACAATAGATGCTTCCAGGCTGCATTGAAGGCAGCTATAACTTACCTTGCAAGGTAACACAGATGCCACCCTAAAATAACTGCATGGAGAAAGCTTCATGATATCCATGGACATTACAGTGTTGTAGTTGCTGCAGTGGGGTTATACATCCTCCTGTGCATAGGCAAGCCTGCCTTACTGCCTTGAAAGGCACGGAGGAAGAGGCACCAAACGACCACCCAGAGAGGCATGTGCACACCAATATGCAACACACTTGTCCAGGAGTATTTTGCAATCAGACAGCTGGCTGGCTGAGGCAGAGAGGAGCACAGCGTGGATGTAAGTGGGTTTGTTTAACAAACTCTTCCTAAAAACTGCAGTATGAAAAAAAAAGTACAATCTGTGCATGCTGATGCTGATCTATTAAAAATTGTCAGCTCAACACTTTCCTAATTACAAAAAAAATGTTTAAGACCGAATAAACAACACATACACAAGAGCTTTTCCCCACTGCAGCAGCAACAGTTCAATTTATAATCAATGAAGAATGTAACATGCCATTTAAAGAACGAGGTGACACCAGAGTTCTCAGTTTACATAGGCTCTTTCTAATTTAAAAAAAGTCTTCAAAAGGCACACAAATCTTTCTGCCTACATCAGTGAGGGTATAATGTCAAAATAGTCCTTTTATTTCTAATACTTCTCAAAAACATGGTCTATTCAGAAAAAAGCACCATTAAATATTATGGACCGCGCCTGTAAATATGCACACTCCTCTGTAAACCTACAAGAGGAAATAGTAGGAATACACATCATACTTTCCAGATAACCTGACTACCAAGGAACCTCAGCCACTTAACAAATCTACTACAAACAGATTTATTCATAGCAATTACTTCATATCCACTCAGAAAGGCTGCCGACTAAGCAGGGAAAAAACAGTTTAGCTTGCACTGGGGAGTAACACGGTAACAGCATATAAAGCAAAGTAGTCTCAAATATTGGATCCAGTGAATATCAGTAGCTGAGCAGAGCACAACTACTGAAGCTGGAAACCACCCAGGATACAGGGAATGATGCCAGTGGTCCAGAGAAAGCTACGTAACTAATCACCACTGTAGTCTCCCATTCAGTTTTACACTGAATGTGCAATGTGACACAACTAACAGTAGAGTTTACCTCTCACCTGATGGCTTAAAGGAAAGATTGTTTAAGTGTTAAGCTTAAACATTACACAACGCTCTAAGTGCAAGGAAACAGTTTAAATGCATTTCAAAAGGCATATGCTGAAGTTGTGCCCAGCTTTTGCGTTTGTGTCAGCATTACTTCAAACTGTACTTAAAAGCATCACCAGCAAGTAGGCAATAATAACAAGTAACCAACAAACAAAACAAAACAAAACAAAAAAGGAAAACTAAAGCAGCTACAGATAATACAGAAGAAAGAGCAGATTTACAAATGAAGCACAAAAAGATGAAGAACTGCAACCTGGAAATATATTCAATATAAAACCAGACCAGGAAATAATTGTAACTTTGCTCACTTGGGTGGCCCATGCTCCTCGAGACAAACTGATCACATCAATTCTTGAAACTAAAAAGGAGAGTATCACACTTCCACTGAGTGACTGGTATTAAATAATTGAATTTCCTGCCCTTTGAATTGCAAGCAGGACCTTTTGCAACAAGTCAGAAATAATCAAAGCAAGAACCACTGTGCACAACCTATTTCTTACAGTAACTTTCTGTATATACACATATATATGTAGCCTCCAGCATACAACAAGATTCAGCAGTCAATTAGAAACTTTTTTTGTATTAAAAAAGTTTTGGATAGTGAAAGCAAATTTTGCTTAGTGAAAGTGAAATAACTATTTCCAACAGGACGGTGCCAGAGCTCAGTGATAATTCATGGTTTTATGATGGACATTTGCTTTCTTCTACACTTGCTTTCATTCCATGTCTTGTAACAGTTCCTTTAGAGGTTTGCAAATGTGCATATGAGCGATAAGGGGATGCATAGATTTTTGTAAGTGATATTCTTCCAGAGGCACTTAGAGCAGTCACCCCCTTAATGCAATTTCAAACAGCTATCAAGATTTAACACTTGTTTTGCTAGACAAATAGCCTATTATTGGCAAGTTGGCTATTCTTCTAGTATGTCAATCAGGTCAGGCTTAAAATCAATACCCGGCATTTGTCAATTGTATTTCATGTGTCTTCAACCTGATTATATTCATTTAGAAAGAACAGACTACTAATAGCATTCATTGTAAATCAGGTTATAGTGTCAGGAAACAAACAATCTTACTGCAAAATAATGAGCTTAAATTCTTAGCCAGAAGAGCCACACAGACAAAGCTCAGCTGTAAAAATCATAATGCATGTAGTCTTTAGTCTAAGATGACCTTCAGCCTACAAAAACCCAGAACAATGTTGCCGTAAGTATTCCATCAATCCATATTTAATATCAGTCACGAGAGGAAAGGTAAGCCCATTGGGGCCCTTCTTAAAAAGAAATCAGCTTATATCCCCTATCCCATGGTTGTGTCTCACCATTATAAACACTAATATTTGAACAGAACCCATTTCAGTTTTCAACCTTCCAGGCCCCAGAAAAACGGGAACACAGCTGATCAAGTTTTGAAAATTACCTTTCAAACATACTCCTATTTCTTCTTAGCAATACAAACTGATGAACATTAGTGAATCACATACACTCATCAAATATATCAGGTTGCAAAAATTGGCTCAGAGTAAGTGTTTTATCTCAATTTGTTTCCAATACAACTGCAAAAATAGAGAGCAGACCCCACTCTTTTGCACCTTCAGTCCCAATCTGCATTCCAGTTGAGTGTGTCACCCCTGATTTATGTTCATTAATCACAAGGGCAAATGCAGGTGAGCCCAGATCTGGTTTTCAGACTGCAGTCTGTAAACTGGATCTATCACAGCTGATTGGCATTCGGAGTCAAACTAGGAGAATGTGGAAGTAGAGATGCTGGTTTGGAATGAGAAAAAAGGAAGCAAAGAGACAAAAGGGTAGAATATAGCATAAATACAAAACAAAACAAACAAACAAAACCCAAACAAACAAACAAAAAAACCCCACAGGTCTGAAAAGGTTGAAAAGCCTTCACATTTTTGAGAGAGGAGAAACTAATTATTTAGAAGCACGGGGAATTCATTTACAGTGTTCCAGCTTTTTAGTGGTGCCTCTACCAAAGAACCAATTAGTAAATGTTATTGCAGGATTGCCAGAGTTCTCATTTTTTGAATTGAATTATTGTTGCATTGTAACCACTGGCTGAAGCAAAGGATTAAAAGACGCAATATAGTTTCTACTTGTTACCATGGAAGCAGGTGAGAATGACATTCAACATATTTCAGAAAAAAAGACCTTTAATGCTATTCATTGATGGCAATTATTAACTTCTACAGACTTACATATCACAAACATTCTCTTCAGCTCTGTAAGATATCAAATACACAATCAAAGAGGACAACAGAAATACATTAGAGAAAAATGCTGACCACTCATGAATTTATTCAACTGAGAAAACCAAAACACAAGCCACAGTGTAAACTGCTAAACACTTGGCAATTTTCCTACCAGCATGCAGAAAGGGTCAGTTACAGCTTACCACCTTTTTCATATACTCTGCACTTCATTGGTCTGATCGGTCTAAATATTGTATATTTTCTCTGCAGCACGCAGAGGATAGGGTGACCCAAAATTTTAGCGGAAATGGCAAAGTAACGTTAGGCAAGCTGCATCAGTATTGCTGCATTGTTAATACTTGTGTCAACATGGACTGTAATACATGCTTGGAATCTTTAATTTCAATCTGCATCTTGCCTTCCTTTGGATAAGTTATATCATTATTATATAATTGTAATTATATTACATATATATAATTACATTATTATAGTTATTTAAGAATTAACATATTGCTTTATACAGCTGAATGTTAACATGAATGAATTATTTATAAGACAAGCTAATGGTTAAATGATACTGACTTGAGAAAGAGTAAAAAGAAAATGTTAGGGAAGTCTTTACATCATTACATCTTACCAAGCAATTAGACTTGAAACACAAGCAGATTTCTCCAAATAAATGAACAGAAGTTCCAAACAGTGAGACAACTGGAAATCCTTTAAACCTGCTTAAGGCCGGGGAGGGGCGGGGGGCGGCTTGCGGGGGGAAAAGCAGAATAAAAGGACAAAAAACTCTTAGAGAATCTTGGTATTCAGTTACCTAGTCAGATATTTAGACATAGCTCCTCAGCTGGGAAAGTCACTTTTTCAGAAAACTGTTCCCTGGGGTGGCCCCAGTAGCACACCAAGGAGGCCACCCACTTTGAACTAGAAGATACGGCACAGTCATGATATCATCACTCACATGGAGTGATCACTAACTACTGAACTACAGTGAAACAGAGATAGCTCCAGCTTCTGAGTCACTCGCTCTGTCTGCGCTTCTCTCCAGTTTCTATCAGAGGGAAGTGCTGGAGCCTCACTCAGGGCAGGCAGCAGTGGGACCAGCCTTGTGCTCTGCAAAGTTCAATGTCATCAGCAGCCTTTAAATACTGCTCACAAAACAGTATTGCTTGGGCTCACAAAAACGAAAAGAGGTCATGAAACAAAATTCCTGACATGTTTTACAAAGTAGTTTTTTAACTTTCAGATACTTAAACCTGGGTCATCAATCATACTAGAAACCCCTGACATCTGACCAACAACAGCATTTTCCCCTGTAAAAGCTGAGTAGGTTGAGTGTTGTTTATCTCATTAAGATGAGATTCTGTGAATCACATACAAACTAGCTGGTCACACCTTGTAAAAAAGTCTCTATGTAAATAAAAATCTAAAGTAAAATGCCCTGTTATACAGACCTTTTGTGAACAGTCAACTGAATGTTCAAAACATATTTTTTTTCTGTGCTTCATCTATTTAAAAGGAAAAACTGCACAAAAAGCACCCTCTGCAGGGGATCATCCACCTTGAGAATCAGAGCTCTGCTCTCCCACCTGCACTCTCAGGACAGCTCCCTCTCCCAAATGTACAGGAAGCAAAGGGGGTGACACTGGCAGAGAGAGCAGGTTCATCTTTTCACACTTTTCATCAGTGAAAGAACTCCCATGTAGCAGTCCTGCAAAGGAGGGATGGGTGTGTGCACATGTTAAATTAAGAAAAAAAGCACCTTTTACCTTTAGGTTTGATATTTAACCATATTCACAAGGTAACACACTAGGGCTCCATGTTTCTCTCTAGAGTATGTAAATCCTCTGGGAAACACATGCAAACAATTTCATAATGGAACCAGCACTAACCAGAGGCCACTGATAAAAATAACACTGATGAGAAAGTGAATAGCTTTGGGACTATTTATATATGCTGTTCCTCTGCAGCTCTGGAAAAGAATGAAAAAAAAAAAAAAAAAAAAAAAGCAAAGTGAAAGAGTTTGAGTTCCTCATCTGTGTACAATTAATAAAAGACTGGATCATTCAAGCATGGGTTTTGGATGGATGCCCTAGATCCATTTCAGTGCTTCAGAGCAAAATAAAGCAGCTCTGCAGTCTCACTCCACAGGGAATAAGCACTGCTTGCAGCAGAAACAAACACACTGCATTTCATCTTAGAGTAATACTAATCACCAGTTTGTTCCATATTTGCAAAGGGAAATTTAATAATAAAAGAGGTTTCAATTTATAGGCATAGGTAGATTATTTTTGCTGAATAACCAAATGGAAAATGACATTGACTTTACTAATATATGATTAAAAAGACAATTTCTTGGAATATGAAAGGATACAGTTGTCATTGATCAGTACACCACTGTCTGTGGCCATCTTCACCATAACAGATGCCTTGCAAATATTTTCAAGTATTCATATTCACACGTCTGCAATTTATCAGCCTAAAACTTCTTCAGAACTGCCTTTGAAGTCTGTTAATCACATCTGCACTTTTGAACCCTATATAGGAACCTTCCCAATCCACTGACTTCAATTAAGCTAATCACTTTCCCATCTAGGAACTAAAATATGAAAATTAAAATATGAAACAAAGTTTCTGTGCCCATCTCAGCATAAGAGGCACTATATTATGTCAACCAGAAACCTGTTTCAAATTAGTGAGGGTTTTTTCATCAGTGTTGATAAAACATGCTAAAATTGAGAAAATATAAAGCAGTGGTTTTTCTGGCACACCTCACACTTCCAGAGGTTACATGGAGATTAGAGAGAGATCAAAACGTGTGAAGTTAAGAAACCATTCCCTTCTACAGTGCAGGCAGTGACACTACATTTATATCAGTATGTCTGTGGGATAATATTTTATTAAGTGTTAAAATTGGAAACATCAGTCTGAGGTTTTATGATTTACTACCTTTCTAAAATCTGAGAACAGAGGCAGTGAATGTCTGAGTTGTGAAAAACTCACATTAAGTGCTCCAAATTCAATTGATTTTTTTGCCTGAAGTTACTTCTTTAAAAAGAATTTATATGCTTAGCTTTTCCTCAAAAAGCTTACAAAATTCTTGCCTGAGCAATTTGGCATGTAAACTTGATGGATTTTTTTTTTTCCAAATCCTTTTGCAACTTCAATAAACTGTGTAGACTTTAAGGAGGTTCTATTATGACATGCAAATCCATTACAGTTACTAAAATGTCCTAACAAGAACAAAGTAATTATTTTCCCTGTCCAAATTACTTCTACCACTGAATTAACGTACATTCTGCAACTAAACCAGCTTAATTTCAAATAGAAAACTAAGTTCAACTTTATCAAACTCATGCCTGTTGTCTACCCAGTGCTCTGTTTGCTTCATCTTCTTTCCACAGCAATATTAGATTGCCCTCTAATGGATTACCTGCACAACTGCACAAGCATGTTTTTCCTGTTGAGTCTTGAATGAGTAAACAAGGTTGCATGAGAAATGGGAAAAGTAAAGTTGTTTTGTTTCAACTCTCGTTTCACTATCTTTTTAGATTTGAATTAAACTTTGCAAAATTTAAAATTTAAACCTATTCATTTTACTATAATCAGTTGCAAAATGAAGCAATGTGTGCTGCAGGTTCAGGTTTTAAAGTGGTCTCAGCCTGTAAATTGAATTTTAAATCTAGAGTCAGAAAGCTGCTTATAAAATAATAAAGTAGAAGCTGACCCAGCAAAGGACTTATCAAGAAAATTTCATCAGGAGACTCCAACTCAACTTTTGAGCTCAATTACCTACCCCAAACCAGACATTACACTTGCTGACTCCATCACTGTCCTCCTGTGTCAGCAAGATGACTGCCTTCGTTTCTGCCCTGAAAGAGCTTACCTCTTCCAGATGGGAAACAACTACATTTTACTAAAAAAACTCAAAAACAAAACCCCAAGATTTTGTGAAGAGATCTAATTATATCTAAAAGTGATATCCAAAGTAAACAACAGACGTAGATTTACTTTACATAGCTCTTTGCAGATATTCTGTTCTTAAAACTTATAAAATAATTGAACTGAAGCTTTTGCTATATCCAGCCTAAAAACCCAATTTAAAATACCTCAGCGTGGATCAATGAAAAAAACTTTCCTGCATTATAATAAAGAAACACACATGTATTTCCCTAAGCACAAGTGAGATATGAGAAGGAAGTGACCACCTCCAAGGTATCACATCCTGCAGAGGAGGAACAGGCTTGTGTTACACAAATGTAAACCAAAGACTTCCTTCAATAAGCGCTTCTCTCACTCCATACAATCCACAAATGTTATGGTGGATGCAGATGAGGCAGCTGAGCACAGAGGAGTGGCAGAGCGCTTCATGCAGTTCAGGAAAGTGAAGGCAGGCAATCTCTCTTAAGACCTTTAGAGGTGTGGCTTGCAGTAGTGGCCACAAAAAGGGTGTCCACACTGACCTCTCCTAGCACATGCTGCCAGCCCTTCTCTGCCAGCATCTGTAATATACTTCATATATGATCCAATTCCCCTCAACTCTTTAAAATACATACACACTTCCAAGTAAACACCGAGGGGGTTTTTTTGTTGTTGTTCGTTTTTCAGACATTTTAATGATGCTCCAGCAATATTTTTCAATTATCTTCATTCTCAAAATGCTAAATAGCCATGATGTATGCAAACAATTTAAAAAAAAAAAAGTCCAATAAATGTCAATTTAATGTAAAATTTAAGGTGCAAGAGTGCACAAATTTAGGCACAGCAAATATCATCCTGTAGTTGCCTAGATTTATCCTTAAAATCACCTTAGAACCATCATTTGTAAGTTGAAACAATTTATCTTTAAAGTATGAGGAATAAGATTTGGAGAATGTGAAGAAAATGGAGACTTGAATCTCTGAATGCTCCAGTTCAAACAAGGATCTTCTTCCTGGGAGTAGCAGGATAAAGGGGGTTCAAGGAGAAAAAAAGAGAGACTGAAGGAATTTCTAGATTGCTAAATTCATGAAGTATAAGTAACATACAGACAAGTGTCAGCATCCAACAGTAGCAGAAAAAGAGACCATCTTAGACCTACATCATAAAGTCAAATCAAGTTGTACCAAAAACTGTGGATTAAAGATTTTTGAGTATTAATGGGGTTTTTTGCTGCAAGAGTTACTTGATTTTGGTGATATCAAAGAAAATTACATTTTCTTCTTTTGTTCTTATAACGAGGTGCAAGCTAATTCAGTCTGAATATACACATATGTACAAACAAATAAAACAAATAAGCCTTTCTGACAATATCCAAACAGTGTACCATGGGACAGAGGTTTCTAGCTAAAGTTCTAATCACTCTGGGATTTTTTTTCTCTAAAGCTTATAAAGGTTAAGCATCTTCAGCAAAGCTGTGTAATTTAATGTAGCAGTTCTTGTCCTGTTCTGGTTGAACTCAGATTTGAGCTATTATATTTAAAACAAACAAAAATGAAAGAAAAGTCCACTAAACTGGCTGTGACACTTTCACCGTTGGAACTGGGTCTATCCTATGCTCTTGAATAGAACAACTTCTGGCACTTGCACACAGAAACAGAAGTAATTTTTACACCCAGACCACCCAGCATCTGATTATCTGACTAGGGCAGGAACAGACTAAAGTACTGAAGACGATAAATATTGCCATATCCAAGCAGTCAAAAATATGCTCACCCAAAGAAAAGTGTTGTTTGGGAAGGTTATTTCTTCCTTTTTTGTTCTCTTAAAGTTGTAACTTAGCCTAAAACTAATGGATCAGTTTCTAAATGAGTCAAGTTTGACTAAATGAGCCAACTAACTAATACAAAATAGGTTAAGGTAAAAAGCATTAAAATAAAATAAAAAACCAACCAACCAACCAAACAAAAAACCCTAAAATCCTCACTGACATAAAGAAAACAGGCAAAAATTTCTACTCTCCTTAAGGAAAATTGGGGATTGAAAATTAATTAATGAAGCAACAAAGCCTTACTGTGAAACAGGTATCTCTATTCAGGGATATGCAAAGGCTGAAAGAAAATGTTGTCAAGCACAGAATACCAAATTGTGGGAAGAATAAATTATAAACGCTGACTTCCAGTTCCACAAAAAAAAAAGTGTGTTTGAGATTAAGGGTAGCAAATCCCACGGTAAAGAGGGAACTCTCAAACACACAGAACAGTCACACTTAATCAGCTTTTTCAGGAAAATTCTTGAAAGCCTATTCCAAAACTCAAATATGAACTGGAAGCATAAAGGGAGAGATGCTAATATATCAAAAAGGTTTCTTGAGTACCCTGGTCTAGTGGAAGATGTCCCTGCCCATAGCAAGGAGGTTGAAACTAGGTGATCTTTAAGGCCCCTTCCAACCCAAAACTTTCTATGACTCTATGAAAAGTATTATTCAGTACAAACTCCAGAGATGTTGTGTAGAGTAAAGAAAAGGAGAAAATGCAAACTGATGTGTAACCTCAAATTTGTGACACTTTGTTTTGCAAAACAAAGCAGGGAAGGTTAGATGACCTGCTACAAAGGCCATAGAGAGGTCCTTAACAACAGCCACTGAAAGTAAAAAGTTTCAAAACAGTTTAGAAAAACATATAGGTCTAATTTTTTTTATTTGTCATACAAGTCTCAGAATGTTATCTTTGAAAGGGCTAGTAATCAACAAGGGCTCTGCCGCGGGCTTTTGTGTCATGAGCAGCTTTAGATGATGCTTCTGTCTCTCAACCTTAGTGTTATTGTTTTAAAAAAATACAGAAAGGAGGAAAAAAGTGATTGTCTAGGTCTTTCATAGATCAATAGGAAGCAGAAATATTTATTCTGCAAACAGCAGAGGAAGCTGTCTGACTCCATGGGAAATGGTGCAACATGACATGAGAAGTACTGGTAAATAAAGTAAACAGATGAGGAGAGTAATTCTCTATTCTCCTGTGGTTATAGCACCTTTTGCCTTTTTTTCTAAGCAGTAGACTATTTTTCTAATGATACTTTAAGTTTCTTTCAAACTAAATGGAGGACTTTTAAAACTATTGTGGATTAGTGTGGAATCTGGTTCAGTTTTGGAATGACAGCAGTTATATTTCTATTTTGTTTATGAAAATGTGGAATAAAGTCTGAAGTTAATTTTTCTCCTCCAACACAAACCGCTAGAGTTAAATAAAACACAACATCATTATCATTAATTCCAGTTAATCTCTTAACACCAGCATGCTTATTCTGAGGAAAACAGGGATGAAGATCCTTGCTGAGACACATCCTGATGCAGCAGGAGCTGAGGTCCATGCGTGGAACAGTTCATCTGAGCAACTGGCTCCATTGGAAAACAGAAAATCCTGAAGGGTCCTTAATTCACACTGAAGACAGAAAGTAGTAGTTCACCTTCACATCTTTTATGGAGGCAAAAATGTAGTCAAATGACCTTTATCCTTAAAACAACAGCTGCCCATTTCAGTGAGAGCCTACCACATTCTCATCTGTGCGTTTCAGAGACTCTGCATCCATATCCTATACAAATCCAACATGGAATGCAACCACTTAATCTGAAGGAACTAGGCCCTCTGAACGCTCTTGTTGCACACCAGGTACTTATTTGAAATTACTACACATTTAGTGTTTGCTGACATCAGTAAAAAAAAATTCTGTAAGTATAGAGTTAATTTCAGCTTAAAGCAAGGCAAACAGATTTTTAAAAAGTATTAACAGAAACAGGGAAGGACTGGTTGCTTTATCGCAAGCACTCTAACTTGGGGGGAAAAAAACTAACCTGAAAGTTAATCTGATTGCATGACTTGCAATTCACATTTCTTACCGGGCACTATAATTACTCTGCAGAATAACTAGGTGCTCAACTAGACTACTAATTGTACCCTATGTGGGTGGGAGATAGCATCTCTGAGATTTTGTTCATGTTGCATTAGTTTTCTCCTGTTAGAAATGCATTCCTCCACTTCTTCCACCTCATTTCTAGATCCATATCTAATGGTGCTATGAAGAAAAAAAACCAACAAACCATTGTTTCAGCATCCCTGTATGCAAACCTGGCGATGACATAAGAGGGTGCTTTGGAACAAAGGCTTGATATGGTTGGGAACAAGTCTGGGATTTGGTTTCATCTCAGCCCCATCTTCTGACAGCGGAAGGGAAAGGACTATCTTTAAAATCAGCTGATGAGCCTGGAGAGGCTTTACAGGACAGGTGAATATCAGAGATCACAAACTATATTCCAGTCATGCAATTCCTAGGAACTAAGAAACATATCCTAACAGGAAGATGCAATTTACAGTTCTGGCAACAATTCTTGCAAATCTCAGGCAAAGATACAAAACTACATCATCAGGTGGTGAAAGATAAATGATAGGGAAAGAAGAGAGAGACAACAGAAGGTATATACCTGTAAAGAGCAAACAGGTAATTAAAAAAATATAATAAATCTGTGCATATTTGTGAGGTGGGGAGAAGTGGCTGAAGCTGTTGGCAATAATGAAGCTTGGAAGGGAGTGTTTTCTACATATAACTCTATTTTTAAATGGAAACTTTCTGGTTAAAATTATTACACCTTCTGGCTCCAATATTTAAATGTATAAACACTTTTTTTTGTTTTTTTGCCTCAAAGCCAGTTTACAAGGACATAAACTCTTACAACTCTGGAAGTGTCAAAAAATATATGTACAAGTGTGGACACTGACCTACAGAGAAGGTGGCTTTGTAAACCATCTTTTTGAAAGACTTGTTTTGCACCAAACAAGATGTCTATAACTACCCACAGCATCAGTCTCAAATCTCTACTTCCTGTATTTGCAGTGAGGAGAAGCATTTTTAATTTGATTTTTTGGTTCAGAAGAGTTTCTCCAACCCCACTGCAGGTTTTTTTTCCTTCAAATCTTTCATTTGCAACAGAAAAACAAATTTTAAATGCACAGAATTTAGACTAAGAGATCTATCTTACAGTGACCTATTTCACTGTGCTTCAACATTTTTATTCTCTGTAATTTGGCTGATACCTGAATTGCAAGTTATAGCTGAAATCATCTTTTTGCTCTGCATTGAAACATTGTCAAGTCCAACAGTGTTAATCATCATTTCAGTTCCAATAAATTACTATATATATATATATATACAAACTAGTAAGAGATTTCCATTTGTTTTAGAGCATATAAGATTTTTGCCCACTAATTCAGCCTTATGTAATGAAAATCAGAGGTAACAACCTTAATAATTAAGAAAAATACTTCTAATTCCCCGAACTGTTACAGCTGCTTCTTATAGAAAGGCACAGACAACTCTGAAGTCCAGCAACAGTTGCAAAAACATATACAAAGAAGATGCAAATTCACTGCCACCAAGTCACACTCTATCATGGAAAACCGCAATGAAGTTGCATTCAGACAGTTCTCAGACATTTCCATAAGTAACCCAAACGTGCTCAGATTGCCTGTGGGTGAAATCTTGTTTCAGTATATTCATTCACATGAAGTGGGCCTACACAACACAACAGGGAAGAAGGTTTCAAAGTCGATTTTTTAACAGAGAAGTTGGGGGTTTAGTAACCTTAAGATTCCTGGATTTTTTAGTATTGGGCATTTTTTATCCCAATGAAATATGAAGGAAGAAAGAAAAAGCACATACACACATTTGATGGAAAAAGTAGTGGCTACCAATGTAAGCCTTTCCACACTGAATATACTTAATCTTCCCAATAAAGGCGCTCTAGGGCTCACAAGCTGAGATGTGCCTGAGCAGGCATGTTTTGTTATTGACAATGAAGAAGTGTTAATGTATTTATTATCCCTGGAAGTGCTAACATCAGTCAAGGTCTGTATGCTTCAATATCTACTATAGTAAAAACATCAGCTTTCTATTAACATTTTCTTCTGGTAAAAGTTGACATGACGGAGTTACGGTTTGTCTTTTTTTGAGACGAGAAGGTGCTCGATACTCTCATAAGAAAAAGACATGCAGGTTCAATGATTATCTAACCAGTCACAAGCAAGGAAATGATTTTTTGTGATGTGAGCTGCATTTCTGAAGTGCTGCTGGAGGCACTGCAAAGAAGGAAAAAAAACCCCAAAAGCAAACCAAAACAAACCAAAACAAAATAGCTGCAGGCAGGTTTTGACCCTGTGATTCAAAGAGATAACCACTAGAGATTTCAGGAGAACCCGTAAAATCTCTAGTCAAAACTCTTCTACTTTAATAAATTGGAAAACAGAAAAAAAACTTTCAAATTCTCTCTGACAGCATTTTCTCATTTGTTTTTATTTCGTTACAAACTTTAATAGAAAATATTCTTCTCACCAGAGAAAGAACTGCTTTTCTCAACAAGGCATCTTAACACAACAACAACCTGAATCGCAATCCAGGTGCAAAACAAACTTGAATCTTGAGCAACTTTGTTCTGTCTCATGTTAACCTTCAGAACTGGTATCCACAGCAGAAGATATACTCCCTCTGTTGCCCTAAGGAACACACCCTAAACCTCCTTCAAAAGACCTTTCTACTAACATTTTCTCAGCATGGGTAGAAAAATGTTCAGATTATTGTGGACTTCAGGAAAACCTGTTCTGTTTAACATTGAGGAATTCACTTGACTAACCAAGTTGGGTTTTCTTTTACAAACTAGTAATAATCAATGAGCATATGCTGATTACATTAATTGAGATACCTCTACAGTCAATGGGGTTCCTGGCAATACCAGAATGAACATAATTCTGACAATATTAATAAAAAAATTAATGAAAAAAATTGGTGTAATGAAAAAAAATGCCTGCTGCTACATGCTAACTAAAGCAACCGTACACCAAGTATATGCCATTGCTAAAGAGGAGACAGAAGATCAGGTGGACTATTGCTGTATTCCAACAGCACTGTACCATTACTCACTGCACCTTCTTAATATGGGTAATCATCTTTCTGCAGTAATGTCTTCAAATTACTTGGCTGTGAATTGCTATCATTAGTTTTTCTATGATGAGATCAGTTAGAGTAACACCACTAATTAGTCCCACCTTCAGACACTCTTGGAAATAACTCCTTTTAGACACACCCATCAAAAGCAAATACTGAGACACTGCAGTCACCTTATCATTTTGGTTTTGTCAGCACTTTTAGTATACCTTCAAATTACATATGAAAAGACTTGACCGTCTTGACTGTCTAGAGCACTTTCATTCAACAACTTTATTTTCTTTAGCAGTTTGCCCCAAGGATACAAATTCCTGATGATGTGTCAGTTCATCAAGATCATCTGGTACAATGCAGCAGTCATTTATCATCCATGTCACCAGGCTGCAAAAATATGCTGTATTGACAAATACAGCACATTATAACAGCTTATCCTGGCTTGAGTTGCTGCTTCTTTACAAACTCTGTCAACTTCATTTTCTGGTCATGAATATCAGCCCTTGTTCTGGCATTATATGCTAAGTGATTTCAGACAGGAAATAAGACAACTGACAAAATGACTTATAGCCATGAAACTAAAGAGGCAGCATGTTTGTTTATGTGGGCCATGGCTTAACCCTCCAATCACTCTAGGAATTTTAGACTTGCTGTTATGCATATTTGGAATGACATGTCAGAAGTAAATTCTGGGGGAAAACAAGACAACAACAACAACAAAAAAAGAACTAAAAAAGGCAAAAAATCCCCCCATACTACATCAAAAACACTGAATCTGAAGTTCCTGATGCTGAGCACAAACAAAGCCATCAGTTCAAAAAGGAAAATACACCCACAAGAAAAGCCAGTAAATGCGTATGTGTGTTCAATAACATTGCGAACAGATGGAACTGACTTTTGAATTGGTAAAAAAGATACTTCTGTGTACATTTGCTTAAGCATTATATTTTTGAAGCTCAGCAACACTTTTTAAAAATGCTCATTTTGTATTTTGCCTCATTCTATAAATTGTAAGAATCTTCAATAATATTTAATAGAGAATTGAAAATACACAGGAAATCTGTCACTTAAATTTAGCCTGATGGCTTAAGTTCAGTTCCTGCATCCCAACCATGGGGCCATAAGGCTTACTGCCCAAGGAGGCACCACCTTCTGCCTTCTTAAACTACTTTGCTTATATCTACAAAACCATAACCAAGAATATCTCAATAAAAATTAACAAAATACAAATGCCATAATTAAGATCTGGGGTTTGATTAACTGCATTTTTCTTTCAAATTCAGAGATATGAAACTGTGGTGACTAACAGGGTCTGTTGATGTGCATAGAATCCCATTAGATACAGAAGACACCAAGTGTATTGTTATTTCTTTCATAGAGTTGGAAAAAAATGCTATCATAGGCTCCAACTGCTTCTAGGAATTAAAAGCAAGTATCATCTCAACATGTGTAAAGAAAAAAACCCAAAACCACAAACAAAAAAACAACCAAAACACCCCCAAAACAATCCAATCACACATTTCAGTCAAAAAAAAAGAATCTTAATGAGTCCCAGACTGCTTAACAATTCTGGACTAACAATACTGTTTAAATTGCTCGCAATGCATTTAGACCACATTTTTCCGGCAGTAAGTGCACAAGCTAAGTTAATAACAGCGAATGACTAATAAAAGTAAATTGTAAGCTAACAAACCTTAATTTATTGCTGTGTTCATACTATATTTCTAAAGTGTTCATAAAAGTGAAAACTTATCAATGCATCACAAATATGCTGAGTTGGAAGGGACCCACAAGGATTATTGAGTACAATTTATTTCTCTTCTGTAAGAAAACAAAAAAAAGGAAAACGAAATTGATACGAAAATGTATAGTTAGCTCAGCTTGAATACTGCAAGGTGACAGAATATGACAGAATCACGCTGAAGACAGTGTCAGACCACCAAACTCAGCAAATCCGTCAGTTAAAGCAACTGACACTCTTTTAGAGACTCCATGTGAGATAAAAGTGCTGATGGCCTTGATGCTCTCACCAATAGTAGCTTTTCTTATCAGCAAACTATTGATGAATGAAGGTAAGATGTACTTTTAGTGCATTCTAAATATGACAATGAGATTCTACCATCTGACCACATTTTCTGAAGCAGATTATTTCTACTGGTGTCAAGTAATCAACGAATTCACCATCTGAGATGAGAATGCAAAACAGCAGAAAAGCTTACAGCAAAACACCTCCTTTACTTCAACACTACTTAAAACAAATGTTTCAAAACATTACAGAAAACACAAGTAAAGCACATCTTTTGTATTTAAACTGTGAAACATAAACACTTCCTGATCACTACCCAATGAATGTAATCCTCATTAAGGTTACCCCTGACAAGATACAAATCAGCTTGCAGAGGACAGTTTTATGCTATATTACCCACTTATGCTAAATTTCCCAATATTCTTTAACTCTGAACAGATACATACCTCCCTTGCAGTACTATGGTGGTCTCTGCCTTGCTGTCTTTCTGTTAAAATACAGACTTTCTTCCATCTGTTGGCATCTTCAGTTAATTATTGCTTATTAACTGTTATAGCTCACTTCAGTCATCAAAAAGTGCACTTTGCACTCCTAAACACAATTTACCTCCATCATCTCTAGGTACTTGACAGTATAAAATAACAAACAATGTCTGAAGTGGATTTACCCTTTCTTAAGGCTATTTTAATCCATTTTATACAAATTGCTACACTAACAAATTGCATTTTCTCTGTTCCATCCTGAACACTTATATGCATCTATACATACACATGGGAACAGTATTTTCAGAGCTTTTTAAAGTTGTGTCTAGTCAAAAACTAGCAGTATCACAGTGAAACGTTCTCTACACTGTGAGAACAATACAATACATACAGATGTACTGCATCTCCATCTTTGCAGAGACTTCTGTATCATCAAAATGCTGTGGCATCATCCAGTCTTTCTTAGGTTTCATGCAGCTTGAAGTTACACTTTTGACAACTTTCAAACAGTTTAGCATGAATACACCAGTACCATATACAAAGACCAGACATGACAATCTGCTTAACTTGAACGACAAAAGGCTAACTTTCAGAACAACCACCCCTCAACCATCCTAAAGAGGTGCAACTCACTCATCTTTCTTCATTAACTGCCTGCTCCATACAGGTCACTTCCTGGCTGCCTAGAGCAACAGTCCTGCCTAGCACACATTTTGTAAAATCTTTCAGCAAATGGATTGGTGTCAGCCTCTCATTCAGCTGAAATATCCAGTGATGTTACAAGTTCACTAAGCTCGTGAGCTGCAGTCTGCCTTCTGCCAGAGGTTGCAAAATAAGCCCTTTCTCTGAGAGTTTCTGCAAGTAAAAGAGTTATTCTTTCTCCCTCTAATGCATCCAAGCTTCTTCTCAGTTTGTTTACATGGATTATGGCACTTTTCTCCTTCATTTAATCTGCACATACACACAGGTCAATGCTATAAATTGCAAAATTAGTTTGGATTAAAAAAAAAAACCAATACATTTTAATTACAGTAAGATTAACTCTCTGAGTTAATCATGTTGAAATTACATTCTCAGTGAACAAAACTAATTACACAGTGTTTTCTTTAAAAAAAAAAAGAAAAGAAAGAAAAAAAAGTAAAGCCACAAGAGTCTCACTGTATTGGAAATAGCCTCCGGTCCTTAACAACTTCTATTAAATAAAGCAGTAGCAAGCCTTACTTTATTCTTGACCAGTTCTTATTTGCATATCTACCCTTATGAATTATCTCAGCAATGAGGGAAAACAGAACATCACAAAACACCCAGGTGTTAATACTTCAAAGGATAGCCAGGCAGAAGCTGCAGTGCTGCTAGCATGTGTGAGAAAGGAAAAAATGGAGAAAACATATTCCTGAACCTGCTGTTTTCCAAAGGCTTTCACCAACGGCCCAGACAGCCACTGTCCTGGAGTTACTATGGGGAGCAGCATTATACCACATATAGCACGTATGTGGAGGACTGGGGCACATTGCTCAATACATGATTAAGACCATCTAGTTGTAGCAGCCAGGATAATCATTTAAGCTTTAAGATGACTGCAGCAAGAACCTCAAAGTCTCTACAAGGCCATGGATTCACTCTCACAGAGAAACAAAGTCATTAAAATTGAGCTAGAAATACTGCAACAGGGAATTAAGCTACAGATTTGGCCAGTAATGAAAGGAATGATGATGAACAGTGATTAAAGCACAGGACTGAGTTGCAAAAAAACCTGAATGCTCAGTTCAGCTGTTTACTTGCCAGATGACGTGACCCAGGTTACACAAAGCCTAACAAGCAGCCTTATGTGTTCCCAGGTTGAGAGTGCCTGACCCACCCATAAAAGTAGGGGAATTTCTGCCGTTAGGCACATCATTTTGTCTCCCTTGCCTTCTCCTGACCAAAAAGGCTCATGAAGGCTTACCAGTGGCCCTTTACAGGTGTAGAGAAAAGGCCATTTTGGTTGGAGATGTGCAACTCAACTGGGAGGCTTTCCACCCACAGCCTGGACCTGCAGCCCTCCATGTCCCCAGCTTGAACAAGCAATGCTCCTTAGAAGGCTGCTGGGTAAGAACTAAACTTGTCAGACAGCCTTTACTCTCATGAGCAGGTCAACAACTTAATTGCTCACTGCTGACCAAAGAGACTCCCTGTATCCTGTTTGCCTGCCCCCAGACTCTGACAGGAAAAAAACAACCACCTGCCACACAGGGATCTTCTGCTATTTTGTTCGAGTGCAATGATTTTCAGTGGTAGATGCTGAAGTCAGATTTACTGCTATATTGTTTTGGGGAATAATATTTGAGTTGTTCAGTAAGATTTGGAAAAAATCTTTACTGCGAGTAACGAGAACTTTGTATGATCACCTCTGTTATTGCAAAAGTGTTTAAGGTGAGGAAAAAAAAAAAGAGAAACCCATTAGGTGAAAAATGGATAAAATTATCGGAATATTTAAGAAATGTTTGGGTTTTTTTCCTCAAAATTCATTAAGCTGGCAAGGAAGGCAGGTAGGATGAGCACTAAGCAATGGACAATAATGGGTGTGGGAAAAGAAACCCTCAGAAGACAGGGGACTAGTTCAAGATAAAATAACCTGAAAGGTCAAAGAGGCCATGAGAAAAATCAGATATTTTCTTGTAGGATTTCCTTCTAAAGTATCCAAGCAGTACTAGATCAAAGGACTACTCTGAAAATCCCTATGAATAACAGGCAGAGAGCAAGAGCAGAAGAGGCTCCAATGCTCCACAACACGTGCAACTGCATTTGTGTAATCATTTAAAGAATAAACATGCACATACAGACATCAGCCAACAATGGTGCTCCTGCCATGTCTCCCACGCCACAGCCATTGGCATCTGAAATGCAGCTGCAGACCAAAGTGGCATGTGCTGGTACTGGAGATCTTTATCACAGATTACACACTGCACGCCGAGACAGTCTTTCCTTTCCTGTTCCACTCTGACACAAAATACTGTACCTTGCCCAAAGCAATTGGCATTAGCTGGGCATCTTCATGTTAAAAACAAGAGAGAAGGAAAAATATGATCAGGTGTTTTTTCGTGCCAGAAGGTGGATACCATGAGCAGACACATCCCAGCTGGGATCACCTGCTGGATTCCACCAGCACATGCAGTCAAACTGCAGACTCTAAAGAGGGCAAGACAGTGAAACCATTCCCACAGCTCCAGGAACTTCACTTTCCTTGTCCACATCCTGGGGTACTTTCATCCCTCCCAGTAAAAGTTTAACTGTTCAATTAGTGAATGTTGAAAAACTGTCAGGAAGACCTTGTAAGAATACAAAAAGAAAAAATCTTCTTTGCTGATTACTGGGCAGAAACACTGCCCTATGCACCTAGCTATGGAATCCCCATCACGTTGGAGGTGCTGCTGCATATCACAGCAGAAAATTAACTACAAAATCAGCACAAAAGCATTACGTAAACTACAGATGCTCTGCACACTTTCAAATGTTAACTCATAGTGTAAGAGTAGCAACTTTTCTTCTTAAAAAGTCAAAATATAACTACACTACTAGCAAGTAGAATAATAAGCAGGATTCATGACAGACCACTCAAACAGGGAGGAGTGGGACAGAAGACAGAACCTTTAGAAGAAGTGATCAACAAGACAAAAGAGTCCAGAGGGCATGTAAAGCAGCAGGATTTAGCAATATCTTAAATTGCTATGAGTTAACAGCTTGCTGGGCATAATAATAACCAGGAGATTAATAGATTTTTCCAGTATGAGGTCAGAAAATGACATAAAATAACATTACAGTGCTGACATTTTAGAAGAGATAGTGAAACAACAGGTATTAAACGAAGCCACAGCAGTGGGGTGTGGGTGCAGGGCACGGTCACAGTCCTGGTGGACACTCTGCTGAAGTTTCTACTGCAGCAGATTATTCAGTCCCCTAACTTTCAAAAGTAGCTGCAAGTCATGGATACCAACTTCTGGTCCAAATTGGAAAGCACTTTCTGTGGCTGTAGAGAGACAATATGGTGCAGTCTTTACCTGGAAATTTTTACAGCACAGAAAAATTCAAAGCAGGGATGAAAACTGAGCAGGCTGCTTTACACATTTAGCAACTCACCCTAGCAGAAGTAAGTAAGAGAAACTAAACCAGGAATTCTTGTAACAGGAACAGAGCAAACAGAAGAAAATGTACTCCATGACCTTCAGAAGGGTTAGTACCAGAAACACACAAGTGCTACATCACTGCTTACTTCATGGCTTCCTATACACTCTCTAGTACTTTTATTACACATTTTTTTGTATTCAAACCATTACTCCTCTACACTGTGGTACCCAAAAGCTGAGCTCTGAGTTCTTTTGACTACAATGCAGAAACCCTTCACTTTTGACTGCTACACTTCCTGCTCAGGATTTCAATATTCACCTCCTTTACTGAACAGCAGTACAGAAAGAAACTTTGTTTGAAACTCAAAAACCTCAACAGAAATTAAGAATGAGCATATATGATTGTGCCTTATTTTTAATAATGGCAAAAATGTTTTTCGATTGACTACTTCAGGAATTGAAAATAAACTGATAGTCATACTGACAGCATGGATAAATTCTGTGTCTCAGCTCACATTGCATTATTGGTCACGTTGGAGCAGAGATACAGATGTGTAAGCTCCTTCCTTTCTTGATACTGAAATCTCTTGCTTGCCTATTATCTTGTTCGTGGAGGAATATGCAGGCAACACAGGAAAAATAGCATAGAAGACTGTAGAGAACAGTACTGCCAATATCTACAATGATAAAGTAAGCACTGGTAGATGAAGTCCACATTTACAATGCTACAAAACCCCCCCATATTCCTAGACAGGTTTTGATAATAACTATGTTACTATTTTATGAGGGGTTTTGTGTCCGTTTGTATACTGTACAATATTTAGGCTGAATATGCACACTCAGAGTGCTGCAATAAGGTGGAGAGGTAGGATGAGTATTAGTAGGAATTAATTGCTAGGATACTTCTAACTTTTTCATGACTAATAAAGATAAGCTTACTTGCTGTTGCAAGTAAAGAACACATGGTGTTATTAGAAATTGGCATAAGGAGTGCCTAAAACATCCTCTGGCAACTCATTAAAGAACTGGATTAGTCCTAAGGAAAAAAAACGTTTGCAATCAACTCCAAAAGATATAAACTCAGCCTTTTCTGAGTGCATCAAGAAACTGATTACCCATACAGGCACACCTGAAGAAGAATTAGCTGCTGAGTTATGAAAAAGTTGAAAAAGTAAAACACTTTGAAAACATCCAAATATGATGCAAATTTACAAGAAGAGCCAAGATGCAGCAGGACATCTCAGCTCCCTCCTCTCGTGGTACAGGCACACAAATACAGTCAGCAATGAGAGAACAGGAAAAGGAAGTTCACTTTCAGGCTAAGATGCCAAGATCCTTCAAATTACTGCCACAGGTATGAACTTTCCAGTAGAAAGAGCCTATAGAGATTTTAGCACTGCATTGGCAGGTTTCATCTGTGTCAAATCACCCATACCCATGCCCCCATCCCTCCCCTTGAAAACAGAAATATATGCTCCCCAGCCCTTATGCCCACACCCAATTTATTCATGGTGTATTTATGTAATGTTGTACATGCCACAACAGTGTCCAAAGGATTTGTCTGTTAGTTGCAACTACAGGCTTTTATGTGCAGTCCTGATTAATGGCAGCTCTGTGAAGGTGTCCTCTACACCTTGTACTAGGGAAGCTACTCTCCCTTCCTGAGCACCTGCTATACAGCATGACTACCAGTCTATTATGTGCACGAGGTTTCTGATTCAGCTACCCTCAAAAAAAAAAAAAAAAAAAAGGCTCTAAGAAGTAAAACCTTTGTCTCAGCAGGAGAAGCTGATCTTGCAAGTCTCTGGGAAATGAGAATGAGAATCTGTAATATACCTAAGACAAAATAAAAGGACTTCATTTAACTTTCAGAAAGAGTTCTTCAGACAGAGCTGCAGCACTAACTGACTTAAAGATGCATGAACTCTATATCCAGGATCCACGCAGAGTAATCTTTATTACAAAGGCTGAGCTTCAGGAGGGGCAGCAGTGTCTCAGAATTTTGAGTTCTCCTGACTTTTTTTATCTGCTAAACCTTCATTGGTCGAGGATGCTAATTCCTCCCCTCACAGTAAGCAAATGTGAAAAAATACTTATTAGTAGGGATTGCAAAACTACACTATCTGAACACCCAGTGAAGCACTTTCAGACACCACAAGACATGAAGCCTCTCTCATTCTCAGTGGGCAGATCCACAGCACTAATACACATCAGGGTCTCAAAGGGGAAGAGTTGGAAGAGTCCAACACTGGAAAGAATAATTCAAACACTGTCTTGTAGGATGAAAATAACATCAATATTCTTCCTCACTCTCAGGATACCTCTATTTGTGCTCCTCTATTTAAACAGATGCCTGACCTTCAATATTATCATAAAAGAGGATTGTAGAAGGTGCAGGTAAGAAGAAGAGGGAAGATTGTCATTAGAGCAGGCAATTAAATCTGTCTGGTAAGAGTTGAAAATAAGCCTACACTGTTCGTAACAGCAAGCTAAAAGGTCCTAAAAATCACTCATCACTTACACTGCATTTATTCATGTCCTTTGGTACAATCCAGGCAACTGCAAGGTATCACTTCAGAGTGGCTGGTCTCCCCAGCCAAGATGCACAAACTGTGTGCTAGGTTGAAAAACAAAGCAGAATTAGTTAATTTGGGCCATCTTTAGTCTTACTTTACAACATTTCAGCTGGGTAGAGGTTGTAGCTAGCTCAGATGGTGGGAAATGTTTATGGAGCTCAAATACCATCCAGACTCTAAACATAAACATGTCTTTGCATGCTTGCCTTCTATCAATGTAGCCCTATGTGAATTACCAGTTCTTTGAATTCAAAAGACATGGTCTCACCTGATCCTTGAAAGCCAGATATCATATCTCATTTTTGCAAAACTCTAGTTTTTTTTTTTTTAATGGTTAGCTGTGATAAAATCCATTTAATAGAGCGTAACAAATTATCTTAAAACGGGTAACAGTTAAACATACACCAGACAGTAGCAAATGGTTCAAGGTTACCTTTCCTTTATAAACACTTCTACCTTTTTAAGGAATTCAGAAGTTATGTGTTAGTTGATTGCTCTTAATACAATTTTTATTTCCCTGACCTTTTGAGACATGCATGAAATGGAAATTACATAATGAATTACATAAAAAGATGCTACTACTTATTCTTCAGTGTTCAAAAACTCATATTTGAAACAAAATGGATGTTGGGAATAAATTCTGCAGTTACACTGACCAAAAAAATTCAAGGAATGGCTTATGGAAAACTCATTAAAAGAGTTCAGTAGTGCTACTATTGTCATGCATAAACACACATTGTTAGCTTACGCCTTCCTTAGCTGGATTTTTAGCCTTTTGTAAACTGTTACTGTAGTTATAAACCCAAAAACTTTGCACAGAATTTAAAAGATACATTAAATATTGTTTTGATAAATTTTCCAATTCAAATGGTAATTAATTCAATATCCAGGTCCTCACTTCCCCGTTTTTCTGGAAGTCAAACCTTCTCACTTATTTAATTTTATATTTATAAATCTATGATGACATGGAAGAGTATATGGCAATTGATCTATACTCAGACATGCACAAGAAACAAGAAAAAAAAATTATATTGCCCTTCAGTTCTCTCACTAAAAACAGTAAATATAATATGTGGCAACTGGTCCTATATTCTGAGGACTGTTTTCAAAAGCATTTTTCTTTTGCCAAAAAAATTGCAAATTATCTTTTCAAGCACAAGTATTGAATAGTTCATTGCTTTTTGCCTTATTTTTAAATTCCAGAATTGACCTGGGGCACTCCACTTCTTTAACAAAAAGAGGAAGACAGATAATGAGCATTTCTTAAGGGTGTCTCACATCTGTCATTGTTATCAGGACAGGAATGGAGATCTTTCATGCTGCTGTGCTGATAATTCAAGAAATTCATGATGTAAGCAGCCTTGAGTTCAGTATGTTTGTTTAGTACAAGAGACTTCAAGTTCTACAAGAAAAATAAACACATTCTTTCAGGCTAACTTCAAAGATTCAAAAGTGACAGTTGAAAAGAAAAATAAAACCCTCAAGCTCTACCTTCTGTGATATCTTAAGGGAACTATATTTTTAGCTCATCATGAGCAAAGCAATCTATGTGGAAGTCACGTGGTCAAGCCTTCCAGCTGATTTTTTTCTCCTTCTTTTATTAACTAGTTCTTGAAACAGCAATCAATTTTGATTAAACATGGAAGCTGTGATTTTAGGCAATGTTCATCTGCTAATGAAAATAGCAGCAGTCAAACCAGCACAAAGAGGCAGCTGAAAGAGAGCTGCAGGATGGAGAGCCTGCCTGGTGGATAAGCCCCTGTTAGCAGCTCTAGTACTCAAAGCAGGAGAGCAGAGGCCTGTGAGGGGATCCATTTTCCTAAATGCATGTTTATACTGGGAAGTGACAGGATGTGAACAGAGACAGCACACAGTCACTGCATATTTTTAACATGGTAGGATAGGGAGGGGAAGAAATATTTTCTTTCACAAACATTTCCAGGTAGCCTAATCTCCCACCTGCTGCCAGAATCTTCTTCCTCCTTTACCAGATCTCTTCAGGCAATTTGTCTATTCTGTCTTTACAAACTTGGCCATCTTTCACACAAGTCTTGTATGCATAGACAGGTGACCCAGCTAACTTGCTGCAAAGGAAAAGGTGCAGCAAGCTCTAAATCATGGCTCCACGAAGCTGTCTGGCACCTCCTGATGGTCTACACCACAGCTTCTATACTACACCCATGATCAGCGTTCCCCAGATCCCCTGTGCTCTCCAAAGCAACATGAAATCAATCCCACAACCAACTGAAGGTGGTGATGTCTGGAAGCAGACATTCACAGATAGGTACTGACATGCATGTAATGGAAACACTCGGAATCTCCTGTCTTTTCCAAACACCAGAAAGGACGGAGGTTGAATAGGTGATACAAGAACCTTTAGTAACTATCCACAAGGCAGTTCCCAGTACATCTCATTCAGCTTGTTCTAGTTCCTGCTCTAATCCATTATGCTTTATCTTAGACCAATTTCCTTGCCTAGACAGACAGACAGACATTATATATATAATCATGACTCTTTTTTGTTTTTTTTTTTTTCCCTAACCAGATGACTGTACTTACTAAGAAAGGCCAGAGGAAGTCCTCAAAGTATATTGAAAACTCCTGCTCACAACCAAGGTAAAACGGTAAAACAAATACCTCCTGAAGTAAAGACAAATTCAGATCATCTAATTCATCCTCTGCAAGAAGCACAACTGTCTTGTCATCATAAAAAATGCTCTGGATAGGTGTTCCTGAAAGGTGTATATAGAACTGCAGACGTTTATCTAACCCTCTAACCTCTTTCATCGTAGGCTGCAGAGGTCACTTACACAGACCAGTAGCTGACTTCAAAGCTGATGGCTGAAAAAATGTGACAGCAATGTATCCTTCCTTACCCTCTCAGCATGCCCACTCCAATTATTCTCATATTTACTGACTTCTGTGCTCACTCACATTTCATTTTTCCTCTCTTTGATGATACAGACATCCTGGCTCCATCTGTCATAGGGTTAAATAACCATCTCTGATTTCAGGACATTCTATGAACTGCAAAAGAGACCCCTGAACCAATAAAGATTTAAGAGGTCTTTTTTAGTTTTGTTTTTTTTAAAACTGGTCCCTTCCAAGCTGAAGCCAAGCAGAGTTTAACCTGAGTTTCAATAGCCATAGAAGCAGAATTATATTTATTACCATGGCAGTTACAAATAGTAAGTGTTCTCTTCTGCTTTTTAAAAATCTATAATCACAAAATGTTATTTTAGGAAAAGAAAGTCAAAGAATGCTTTAACTTCTGTAAGTTATTCATTATTGTTTAAAATATGGAAATACGTGGGTTTTTTAACTTTAGATTACTAAATCTGATAATGTGTTTGGCTACTGAGCCATTCTGAAGGCCTACAGAAGGCAATGCTCTCTAATAGATGTTCACCGTAACTAGTCTGGTGCGCTAGGATGTGCATCCCTAAAACCATCCACTTGCCTGTCTCTCCTTAATTGCATTTTACTGTTTCTACTCACTGTGCGTTTCCCATCAGTGTAACTTTTCATTCATTAAGAGACAATAGCTGAGATATCCCAGTACAGACACTGACACTCTCAGTTCTGTAATACAGACATCTTGCCATCCGTTCAGATCTTAGTATTCAAATTTCACTAGAGTGTATACACATAATTTTTGGCTATGAACTGTGAGATTAACACATCATAAACACTTTTGGAACAGAGAAAGGCATTGCCAATGAACCTGAGGGCATAATATATAAACTGTTTTCCAGGAGGCTTTTATTTAAAGATAAATTATGCTACTGCCCAAGACACTAAGCAACATCAGCCTCATTGTTAATCAGTGCCATTACTCTTTTGCTATCAGTCCCTGTGGGTGAGTCAACAGGAGGCTGGCTATGCAAGCAAAATGCATTGCTTGTGCAGATGTCGGCCGCCTCACACTTTTGCAGTGCATCCTACACAGTGGCTAGTGCTGCAGAATGGCAGCCCATTTGGCTTTTTTACTTCTATAACTTTTGCCAATGGTATCAGTGAAACATCAGCCTTAATAAGAGTGCTGAAGTCAGCAAATGTGGAATGAAAGGCTTTAGTGTACTTTCAAAGGCTGCTTCAAAACTCAACAGGTGTTATATATAAAAGAGATCTTTAACACAGTTCATCATTCTCCAGTTATCACCAGACACAATGCCCTTACATATTGACAAAACAGTCTACTTTAATACCAATATCTGCAGTCAAGTTTTTAGGAATAAGTTAAAGTGCAATTACGTATTAAATAATTCTGACACATTAGGATCAGCAGAATGTAGAGTATAATTTGTATGCAGCCTTCCCAATTCAAGGAAGTCACTGTCCCTGGTTTATCTGAAATAGGCTAAAACATAAAACATAACATAAAACATAAACTACTAAAACATAATTCAAAACAGGAACCTCATCCAGAAAAAAAAACCCAACACAAAAACAAACAAAACAAAACCAAAACCTTCAGAAGAGGATATCTTCATCTGAAAATCTTAAAAAGCTGTTTTATCAAACATGCCAGATAAGGAAAGAACACAAAAACATTTTACATACTTTCAGTAACACCCCAATAGAGAAAATGTTTTGGTATTTTTTTAGCCAACTTTAAAAAACAAACAAACATCCACCTAGACATCCTATGAGGTTAGCTAGGAAAAATTAAGTCTTTGGCATGGGAAATTGTGGCCTACAGAAAACACATTTGTTTCAAGGTTATCATAGGGTTACAAAAGGAAAATAGACATTTGGGCTTGACAGTGATCAGATGGTCGAGGTAGAGCTGGGACAGGAAGCGCGGCTGTCGCAGTAGGACGTCAGTGCAGATACACCCTCGGCACCAGCTTTGACTGCTAATGAATGTGATTTGCCCAAAATCTCACCAAATGCAAAATGCTCCCATAGGAACTGTGCTGACTTAGCCAAAGGACCATCAAGCTCAAGGTCTGTTCTGCAGCTGACCAGTATCCAGAGCCATTGGAAAAGGTCATTGCACAGCAAACACATGCCTTCTGCAGTAAGCTCTCACAGCTTCTACTGGGAAGAGACTCACAGTGGAGTTTACAGACCTTGAGAGTGTTTTACTCCATTAATCTGTTACTTTGTTGTTCATTTATATCATGTGAAATTAAATGTAACAAGTAATTTATCATGATGATTTTTAAAAATGTTAGAATGGAATTTGGTTATATTCTAGCCAAAGCCTTTGGTGTTTGTGTGATAAAGTTTTACAGTTCAGTATAGAACTTCAAAGTCTTAAATCACAAAACAGATTAAATGGCTGAAGACAGCAATGTAGCGTGGGGTAATGGAATAATTTGGCACCACAGGGAAAAAGGCAGACAAAAAGTGGATTTGGATCGTATTGTGCTGACAAAACTAGAATTTGGATCCAATTGTGACTAATCCTTATGAGTTATTGAAGTTTTATTTATAGAAGGCAATTTTCAAGATTGTGCTTCCCCCTGTCTAGAAGAACTAGTTTAATACTGAGTTTGAAGAAAATTTATCTCTCTAGGCTACCAGAAAAATGCTCCCTTAAACCCACTGCTCAAGGCAAAGTAGAAGAACAGAAGAAATACTGCCACCATCTCCAACGCAAGCAGACTATGTACAGAGAATTGCAAAGCACTTTCTGTCTATTCATGACAAAGTTGTCTCAGGCCAGGCAGGAGTGCTCACAGCAGCTTCCTCTCTCCAGAAATGCTGTAGGTGAAAAAGAGACAGTGACATGGAGAAAATCGGAGATCTGATTTGCAGCTCCAGGCACAGAAAATGCCAGCTGTAACTTCCCAGGTAATGTCTGATACTGCATACACAGCAAAACAAAATCCAAACTCTCCTCAGACTTTCCTTATCAAAACCCAGCCATTCTGCTTCGTTCAACTGCAGGATTATTAGGAAACATTTTATACTATTTACTACAGGGCTAGAACCCTTTTATTGTTGAAATACAGATATGTACCACAGACTAAATTTGGCATGTCAAAACACAAATTCAACCACTACTGACATAAACACGAGTAACCCACAACTCTGCTTTCAGACTGGTTACAGTCATATCTGTCAATTTAAATGTAATGGTCTGGAAAGTGCTGGAAGTTGGTTTCGGGGGGGGGGGGGGGGGGGGGGGGGTGTTTTTTTTTTGTTTTGTTTGTTTTTTTTTTGTTGTTCTTTTCCTCAAGAAAAATCAATTTTCAAGTAATATTTATAGTCTGTCTTTATATCTTTATGCATTCCAGTATGAGATAAACACTGAGATATCAACTCTAGTAGCAATTATTTGAGTCTGAAATATACCACTAACTACTCAAGAGGTTCAATAGGTGCACTTTTTTTTCACTTCAGGCAGAGAAACTCTCTAATGGAAGCAAAGCTTTTAGGCTTCCCTGTTGACTACAAGGGGTTATCTTTACTTCTAAGTAACGAAATGGAAACTGTCATGTAACAGATAAAGGCAGTCTGCATGCATATTTGGAGGAAAGCAAAGACATTTCAGAGAAAAAAAAAAACAAAACAACTTTTTTTCATGTTAACTAGGAACTTAAATCACATTCCTAAGTCCAGAGAGCTACAAGATGTCATTTCATGTAAAATATTCAATCATGTTTCTTTTGTTTCTTTATCAGAAAATTTATCAAGATATTCAGATAATGCCATTCTGATTTTTTGCTGTTACCTTAGGTTTTCAAAACGTTTATTTAAAACAAATGTCAGTCAAACTTTTGATCCAGCAATGTGGTGCAGTTAATTAAAGTTAACCCAAAAGCAAAAGCATCAAACTATGAATTTCCTTACTGTATTGCAAGATTATTATTGTGACAGGTAAACAGCCAGATCCTGATGAGTGGCTTCCACTGTTCCAGAGATAGAAGAGAGCTTGAAAATGCTTTATCTGTGCTTTCTGGTAGAGGAAGATTAAGGAAAGGGTGAATAATAACCTTTCTTATTACTCTCAAACATAGGATTCACTCTGTCTGGCTCCATGCTGAATTATTGCTTCAGTCAAGGTTATTGTCTCTTCTCACAACATTTATAAAAAAGGAAAACAAATTTCAGACATGCAATTTTTAGCTCCTTTTACATGATGAATGCCATTAATAGCCTTCTAAACAGTTCACAACACTGTAAATCATTTTACTAAGTTGTAATTATAAAAGTCAACATATTATGAATAGTACCTACACATAACAGGTTGATACCATCTTGGTTTTCAAGTATTTTAATAAAAATATTTTCCTTACTATAATAGTTAATATAGAGAGGTATGGCTTAATCACAATAGGTAGAATTTTTTACAAGCTAATCATAAATGAAATTTGTAAAATCACATTGAAATAAAGAATTACATCTATTTTTCTTTGTGATCTGTAAATGGGATCTGAAGAGATTTTTCTATGCACTATTAATTTCTAGGTTTATTTACCTTAAATATAGCAACTCTTTTCTGACCTGTTGTGCTCAACAACTTCTGTAGAAACAACTATGAAAAATATAACGTGTTCAGATTCAATTTTTGAAGAGGTTGTTTGGTTTGCTTGTGGGGTTTTTTTCAACTTCCAGAAACCTTCACTATTTTAATTAACATCCACTTAGTTAAAATTCTGGATAACCAGACCAAAACAACAACATACAGGTTATAAAAACATTTACTTCAAATGAAAATTGAGGAAACTCTACAACATTTCCAGTCTTCAATACATAGGAGAAAGAAATAGATATTGCTATTTCCAAATGGAAAGAAAAGATATACATGATTATCTGTGAACAGAAACTTTTATTTCACCATAAATCTTCTAAAGGGAATAAAGAGATCAAGCCTACATTTGTCCTTCTTCTTCTAAGGGGTCTGTAATGGCAGGCTGATGCAGCTAGAGGGAAGGCAGCTGAGGTCTTTTCAGGAAATATATGTAAATGAAAATGCTCAGCTTGATTAAGCATTACAACTATTATCAAGTGTTATTATCTGGATTTCCCATGCTCTTAAAATATTCTCAAATTTATATCAACCATGAGCCAATATTAAACAGCTGAATAGAAACATCTGCAACAACCCAAGGAAACTTCCTGACAGGATCAACAACAGTAATTAAACTAATTAAACATCACCAACCACTAACATTATTGAATAAAGGAAATCAAAAAAGAGGAGGTAGGAAGGCAAGTCTGCTTTATGAGCAAGTCACAGTCTTGATGAAACAGTCACGCACCACAGCCTATAAATCTCGCTTTGGAAAACTCTCTGTATTCTTTAACTACAAAATACATGGAGTGAAAGGTCTGATCTGACACAAAGATCAACAATACTTAATCAGTAGCAGAGTTGTAGGAAGGGATAAGTTATAGCACTGCCTCTCAAGCATTTCCAGCATTTCCATGAGTAGATTTAGCAGGCGAGCTGTACTCCACACCTGAAGATAAGAGGTCAGAGGAAAGAGCAAACATCTTTTGGTTCTCAAAGCTGCTGCACAGCACATGAGACACTATTCACTACAATTTAAATAATACTTCATTGTGCATTAACCAGGCTTCTCCATTTTTATATCCTTTTATCAGTCTCGAACTTGCTTTCAGTTTGTTCATCATGCTGTTCCTCATCGTTTCCCTTATTGTTACTGTTATATACATAAAACCAGATTGACTCCAAAAGCAGTGATGCTGATGGCACTGTGTGCTGTCCCACAGCACAGTGGCAGCTGCTCCTGGAAGCTTTGCTACCACAATGACTATACAGGATATTTCACACCTACATGCAATTCCTACATCAACTGCAACACTCAGCATCTAGTCTGAAATGATGCAGACCTCAGCTGACTTCCTATGGACTGGGCTGCTCTGCATCGAAGTTAGGTATGAATGACTAAGATACGTGATACAGCCTGCATGTGTATCCAAATACATGCATTCAGATCCTCATGCACAATGCTTTTCTGAAGGACAAGGTATTTGAAATTTTTGTCTTCATTTTTAAAACAAGTCTCTGAATTCAACGAAGTGTCTACAATAAAAATACTTAAAATACAATAAATTTCATTTATAGAAAAATAAAACAAACAGCAATGTCTGCAGACATATCTCCTTTGGAATTTTTGAATGGCAGTAAAATTATTTTTCTCTACTGGGAGAGAAAATTAATTAATCAGTAATAAAGTATTTAATCATTGAAAGTGAGGAAACAAAATGAATAAAATATAGTACTATGGCCAGTTAGCATTTTATCACAAGTCAATTAATGCTTCATGTAATAATCATTCTAGAGTCCACAGAATTATTGAATATCCTGAGAGTTGAAAGGGACCCACAGGGATCATCAAAGTCCAGCTCACGGCCCTGCAAAGGACCATCTCCAAGACTCACACCATGTGCCCAAGAGCATTGTCCAAACACTTGAACTCTGTCAGGCTTGGTGCTGTGACCACTTCCCTGGGGAGCCTGTTACAGTGCCCAACCACCTCTGGGTGAAGAACCTTTTCCTAATACCCAACCTAAACTTATCCTGACAAAACTTCAGGCCATTCCCTTGGGTCCTGTTGCTGGTCACCATAGAGAAGAGATCAGTGCCTGCCTCTCCTCTTCCTCTCATCAGCATCATGGCTAGGCTTTGTGAATGAAGATTTGGGAAGGGCTCTACCCACGCTTGCTGCAAGCGTGCTGATGGCTAAAAAGGCCAATGTGAGACAGGCAAGTCCGGTTGCAAATGGCACAGTGGAAAGTCTCCACAGGCGGGATTGGCAAGGCACGGTTCTTTCTGCGTTGTCTTTTTTCTTCAACACTGATCCTGCGTGTGCTCTCAAAGGAAGCAGCAGCATTATGA
>JAWWEU010000040.1:27988138-28050392 GCA_035583155.1 Acropternis orthonyx | reverse complement strand
TAATGGCTCTGTAGACACTGATCTTTGTACTTTTCTTCAGGTGTTTATTGCGCCAGACTCTTTTATGGAGTTTTCCACAAGAAGGAGAAGAAGGAAGGATGGGAAACCAGGACAGGAAGGAGATCCATTTTCTTCTGGAAGATCTTCTGGGTGCAGGCAGTACAGATACAGCAATATGGCTATACTTCCTTTGCCATACCAACTCATATTTCCCTATTTACAGCACACCCCATCATTAACATAAGCAGCAGACAACCTTAGAACCTAGATACAGAGTTAATGTTGCAGTCATGTCTCATCAAATTTAATGTCACTGACTTTTACTGTTAGTGACTCTTCTAGGTGCTGACTGAGTGGGCTGCAAAAATATAAAGACAATAAAAAAATAATCTGTGCTCTCTGTTCAATCTTAATGTGGTCAATAATGCCTACCCTTTCAGAGCTAGCCCCTTGGTTATCTGCAAAATTGGTCAGGCAGTTGGAGTACACAATTAGAGTAGGGCTCTTCCAACTGAAAATAGTCTAGTCTATTACAGTTTCTTACTCACAGCAGCTTTTATAGCTTAATCACTTCCAAGTCCTTGTAAAACAGTAGTTTGGGAAACTATGGTAGCTGCCTTCTGAACACAGAAAGGCAGAGCTCACAAATTGTAAAAAGAAATTTTAAGTTCCATCCCAAAAGCACAGTTTTATGGTCATGTAATAGATGAAGCTGGAAAACGGTTTCAAGGAAAAGATAAATGATATCCAGAATGCACAGCTGAAAAAACATGTTAAAAAAATATCAGACTGGAAAAATCTGTTTAATAGATAAAATTTTAGCTGTTCCTTTTATACTATCCCTTACTGCCTTAGCTCCTAGCCCATTAATATCTTAACTGTATCAAATAAAATGTTACACATCCTTCCGCTAAAACAAGTTTTAAGAAATCCATACTGAACATTCGTAACTTTTATTCTGACTCAATTTTTAGACTGTTAATTCATGGTTATACTTTACACTGGTGTTTGTGCTTTTGCTGCATTTCCTATTTTCTCTGTAGCCTCCAAATGCTTCCAAGGTACTTCTAAAGCCAACATATCCTTCCAGCCCTAGCTTTTAATGCCTCCCCACAGAGGCATCCTCAGAATCAATGTATCTCACATGTGTGCATCCTAAAACCTGATATGCTCATTCAATCCTCAAATATGCTCATTGAAATTGAATAAAAATACCCAATCATGAACATCCAGAATAAACTCATACACATATCAATAAAGATGACTAAGAACAGGAAAAGAATATTTCTCAGGAGGCAAACACCACATCTCTTAACTTCTCAGTCCTGGTTTAAAAAACAATAACAAACCAAAAAACTCATTTTAATTAGGTATCTAATGAACCCTTCTATGACAGACTTAATGAAAACACCCTTTGCCCAAAAGCCTGCCCACATTTTACAAGTGTTTGCCAAAAGACACTGCCTTCCTTCCCCTGTGTAACTTAGGTCTCCAAACAAAATACTAAACCCAAAGCAACAGAAGTGCAGATAAAAATTTCTTACTTTGAGCAATGACGTAATTTGTATTGTTCTCTTGCCAAAAGAACATCTCCAGTCTCTCAATCTTTGCTTCGTCTGTTTCTCTGAACAAACTCCAGCTCTCTAAAGACTGCTGAAAAATGAAGCATTGCCGCACTGCTTTGGATGGCTGCTGCTCTGTACCATTTCATACACACACCTGCATCTTCACTTGCTAAAACCCATCACCAAGGTTCTACAAACAGCTGCTCAGGTTCCTCCACGGACTGCCAAAATCAGAGTTTGCTGACTTCTAAAGAGGCACAGAGAACATTCACAGCTGAGATCTAGGAAGCACTCTCAGCCAACACAGCAGCTCATTTCTTTCACTGCAGCAGAGTCAGCTAAACCAGTAGTACACTGACCGTTCTCTTAGGGAATACAGATTGCTGCCCAACACTTGAGTTTACTTTATTCCAATCCTAAAGATATAGAGATTAAAGAGACTGGATATAACACGAAGCCATACGTCAAATGATCTCAGAGCTAGTCTCTAAATAGGGAAGGTTTACTGGAGCACTCCAAGTTGCATCTTTTTTCATGCTAACTCCTGCCAGATTTTGAATAACAGTGTTCAAAATTTAGTAATCGAAATATCTGAAACACAGAATAAGGCTTGATCTTCTTGTATGCCTATTTTGTTCTGTTAGTTTAATGAAAACTAACATAGAGCCATTACCATGGAGCCGAAGCAGGCCACCTGAAATAGGAGTACCACAGCACAGTAGGTGGATTCCAAGCCCAGTTTTGTACCTGAATTCTCTGTTCATACTTAAGTTGGCATTTTACGTATTATGAACATGGAAACTAAGCTTCCATTTAAATTAGTGAAATATGTAATTCCAGAAAAATGGAATATCAGACCTACATGAAACATGATGGAAGAAGAAGAATGAAACAAATTATATTCTTTCTCAAATTTTATTTATTCTTGAATGACACAAGACTCAGTAATCTTTGTCTACAAAAAGACCTTTTATCCCAATGATCTAACCTCAAAAGCACTAAAAAGCAATAAAAATATGTTGGTTCATACGAAAATGCCAAAGAGTTTAAGATATATCACTAATATTTTCTTTGGATGAATGTCATCCTAATTCAAATGCCACTACATTAAATATTTCATGCTGAACTAATCACCTTTGCTAAAATATAGGTGCCTAACTCATCTTCAATCCTCAGAGAATGAACATGTTAGATATTTATTAGTAGGCAACACGCATCTGATCTTAAGTGTCCTGTGTGCCTGATGATCTCTGACACTATTTTTAGATTGGTTTTTTTTTGTTCCCCAAGGTTTTGTACACTTTTGAACATGTGATTGCTATTCAAAACAGCAAACATCAGGCAGACAGCTTGGCACAGGCTGGTCAACATTACCTGTTATTTTTCTCCTATTTGGTAATATAGATTCATCATAGTTTGACCAGTCACTACTTCATAAAATGTACAATACATGAACTCAGAGAAAACTCAAATCACTTAAAATCAGAAAAAAAGCAACACCAATCATGGTGCTTGCAATTTATAATTGGACTCCACTGTTCTGCGATAGTCTAGCACACATTTCTTTATCCACTCCATTACCCTCTAGGGTCTCATTCATCTCTAAGTAGGTGAATCAAAGGTAAAACTTAGCAACTGGATAATAGAGTTGAGGCTTCTTCTTCCAGAACAGAGATCTTTATCGGTTCAAAGTAGAACAGCCAGACAATAGGACCTTTGAAACAACAGGGTACTTATGCACTAAGTGCTATGGTTAAGAAAAAGGAGGGGTTATCTTTGGGTTTTAAAGTATATAAAAACCGAGGGACAAACAGCAAGAAGTCAATAATGCACATGCACAATTCTTCATTTTATACTGAAACTCCCCAAAGTACTTGTTAATGCCATCAGCAGAACAGCTGTAATGGACTGTAGGACTCTGACTAACATAAGACACAAGTTTAGGCAATCAGATGAAAACTTCACTTTTAAGCTGTTCTGCTAAGACAGCAACAGCACTGTCTGAGCAGTTCACCCTCTGTAAGGTGTTCTGAAATGTCATTGTGTTCTTTAATCTTTAAAATATTGTCCATGGTTTGTTCTAATTAAAAGATAAAACCTCTAGATTAAGTGATGAATACTGATTCTTTAGATTTCAATTACCTCATAGCAGGGAGGAAGGAAAAAATACAAAAAATTGCACACTCTTAGTACATGGGTACAGTACTCAAATGACTTAGGAAATAAAGCTGAAAAAAGTGGTCTACATTTATTTAAAGAGAAATTCTAGCAGTAGAGTTCTTTAAAAAAGAAATATATGAAGCATTTTACTTTCTTATGGTTTCTTTTTATATTGAAAAAAGAGAAATATTTTTCCTAGTTCCTCACACCCTTCCTGCTCCATTTTTGAATAAAAAAGAAAAACAGAGAAATCATTAAAAAGAGAACATTTACTTGAAAAAATAAATTTTAAAGTATTTTTAGTAATTGGGAACCAGAAAAGACCTCTATATTTTTGAAAAATATCATATTTATAAGGAGATGTTCCTTCCCACCACTGGAAAAAAAAAAATAAATAAAGCCATAATGCACTTGCTAACACAACTTAACACCATTCCCTTGGTCACTAGAAAGTAAATTTCAGTTTAAAATCTTTTCAGAACAGTCAGTTTTCCATTTAATCACATGTTTAGAGCATGTTAAAGACCAGTTGTGCTGAGTACTGGGAGATTTCATGGAGAAATTGAGAAAACAAGATGCAAGGAACACAATGCGTAAGTCAGAAAGTGCTGCTACACATCTGGCACCAGCACAAGGTATCTGATTTGGATCGGGGCTCTGAGCACTTCAGGGGAAGTGAAGGATTCAGCTTTCTGGTTCAGATGCTGGATGCTGAACCATGCAAAAAATGCAATTAATCCATTCAAGAAGGGCACAACAGCCTGAAAGCTCCTGGAACATTTATCTCTCAGGTCACAGTAGCAGCTACCATTCGAAGGCTGGGGGGTAGGCAGAGGTATGTGCTGAAAAAGCTTGCTGACAGCATGAAGACCATATGGCTCCATATTTGCCATGTGCCAAAGACTAGCCCAAATCAATCAGACTATTACAGAGAAGTGTAGGGATCCAGATGTTTTAATTCATTCAAGACAGCAAATCCCTTCCGTTTAAAATAGCATGACTACTTCCCACAAGCTGCTGGAAGGACTTCAGATATTTACCCGCTTGATCAACATGCTTAAAGAAACAAATGCAAGATTGAAAGACTGTACTTAGAAACAGATGGGCAAGCTCTGGGCCATGGGGTCCCTCAAACGCTTGATGCTCCAAATGGTGAGGAAAAGAGAGATGACGGGGCAAAAAGCCTTGTATTACAAACCTTATATCAACCCACTTCAGAACTTCTCCTACATTAGTTGCCTACATCTAGACACACAGATTCATAATTTAGCCAATTTTTAAGATGCTAAACCATTTGATAGGTATTTGGAATACAGTGATGTTCAAATAAGGTTTTCATACTTAAAAACCAATTAGAAACCAGCAGAATGTCAACAGTTCTGAATTAATTTTTTACCTGTAATTTTTCCCTCTTCCCTCCCTGTTTAACAGTCTTGCTACTTGAAAGACAAATATTTTCCTCAAAGAAAAAAAAATGTAAATCATATCCTGTAAATAACATATATAAACTTACTATGTAAATAAACATAGCAGCCAAGAAACAGTGTTGAGCCATTCTGTGCTCCTTTCCTGAGGCAGCACTGATTCAATCAAGTTGGGTCTACATACAAAGTTGCAAAATTACATTAGATTTGCAATTCCAAACGAGACATATATTTACTAAAATGTCTGTGTATTAGTAACAAGTGTACTTTGCTTAGTATATTTGATTTTACTTAGCATAGTCTTTGATGGTGGTTTGAAGAGACCACATCTGCTCTTGCCAATTTGAAAATTAGTTTTTTCCACTACAGTATGGTTTTAAATACTGCAGAATTTTGCATATTGGAGAGAAGTTCCCAATAACAGCCTTTTTTTTATTTAACATTATCGCTTCAATTTTCAAAGCATTTGGAAAGCACAATGCTGTACACACTTCTTAATACTCCTATTCAAAAGTTCTGAGGAGCATTCTCCTCTTCAACACACTGCTGCATTTCACAGCTTCTTAAAAATTGGGTTATTAGTTTTTCAAGTGAACCCTTGAATAATTACTTAATTTTTGCATTTCTGCACTGGCAGACACTAATGATTTTTTTTTTAAATTCAGCCTCAAATTATAGAGAACTCCTTACAAATATAATTAGCTGATAAGGAAAAAGGGCAGAAGAAACAAAAGCTTTTCTAGATATATCCTTAGATTGCAACAATCAGTACAGTGTCTTAAGATAAAACACTGCATTCACACAACACATGTAAGCTGTCATCTCCTCTAACTGTGAAGCTGTCTCAACCACAATAAAGAACAACCTTCATGAAAGGCTGAACAAGGCTCTTTTCACTTTCTGAAAATGCCAAGAGCTTCTGGGGTGCCATGGGAGGCACAGCTTCCTTGCACATCCTTCAGTTCTAAGCAACAAACTCAGCATGGTCTCAGACTTTATCAGAGCTTTTTGTAGCTTGGCTTACCATCAATTATTCCCACTAGTCTTCTTCATATAAGCCTCAAAGGGTTAGTTCTCCCTGATATACCCTGAAGTGCTCTCTGAACTTTCTGACCTTTTCTATTCACTACATAACTGACAAGGTTAAGGAAAACCATTGGAAAATGTCTTTCCTCCTCTCAAATCTTCCATAGTTCATCAGGGTACCTGAGCTCCATAGCAACCATCAAATCCACTATATCAGTAAAACAGACTTAGTCCAAGACCAAGGCAGTGGTACACAATCACACCTACAGCCCAGTTGTCATGGAGATTTGGCTTGTTAATGGATGAGAATGCACTTTCTTCAGGGCTGACCAAAGAATATGCCCAGGGCAAAGACCAAAGAGCAAGGGTTTTCACCACAAAACCTTGCCACCTCCAGTAACAAATATAAAGATATATTCCTATGACCTTGTCTTCTCTAACATAAACAGGCACCAACATGTAAACATGTGTGTATGTAATTATTTGAAAAATTCCTAAACAAATTAGCCTTTCTCTTCCTGGGAAAGGGATGAAAGCAGCAGCATTTGACAGATGTTAGTCAAGTTATTTAATGCATTCCTGAAAGTGCTTATGAACACCTCTGAAACATCATATGAAAAAAATTTCCTCCAAACCTACTACTATAACACTACATTGCTCTCACTGCTGGGCAAGATGAAAACATGCTAAAGTCCCGTTGTTTTGCAAGGTTTACTTAAAAGTTCAAAAAAACCCCGAAAGCCTCGTGGAAAGGAAGAGAAAGATGACAGGCAGCAAAGGCAATCTCAAATAGGGCACCTAGGAAGATGCTGAGTTTCAACTTGCCAAATTTCTGACAAATCGTACTTCAGGCTGAGAATAGACACTTCATAAAGGAGATGGGTACGAGTAAGCCTTCACGCAGTGCCTAGGGATCTTCAGCCCATGGAAGCAACACCATTTATGGAATCTTGCAGGTTCCTATATTAGTCAACTCTTCCACAGCTTAACCAAAATCCTTTCTACCTAACAGCACCGCTGAGTCACCAGTGTGGCTACTGCCCAGTTCTGCAGATACAGTAGTTATAGAATCATAGAATAGAATCATAGAATCAATTGGGTTGGCAAAGACCTCTGGGACAACTGAGTCCAACCCCTGACCTAACACCACCCTGCCTACTAGACCATGGCACTAAGTGCAACATCCAGTCTCTTCTTAAATACCTTCATGGATGGTGACTCAACGACCTCCCCGTTTTTCTTTTTCCTTGCTTCACTTTCCTCTGCTTCACTCTTCCCCTTCTTCTCCTACAGTGATCCATCTGCTATAGAGATCCCCCACAATCAGAACAAAACAGAAATATCTTGTGGAGAGAGGGCTTATGGACATTCACGTTCATGCAAGATCCTGAAGCCTCTCCTACCATGCTTAACCTAAGCCACCTAGAAAAAGGTCCAGCATGGACCTAGCCTAAAACCCACCGTACAGGATGATTTTCACCACTTCAACTTCACATGCTCTCTTGACTCCTTTCATGCTGCATCACATTTCAGAAATACTCACACCCTGCTCCTTCTGCCACATCTGCCATGTGCCCTGTTCCAGCTACTGTAGCATCTCCTTCACTTTGCTTACTGGGACTCCCTTGTGAAGAACCATTCCAGGCACATACAAAGGTAGGGTACACCAGATAGCTGCATCTCAAAAGAGCTATAACTCACAAGCCATAGAGACTTGCTGAAAAGGACAATACTGCCTTATCTCTTGAATATACCAATTCTGCAAATAAACTGGTTGGAGAGTTCATCTGGTGGTCATATTCCAGCCACATGTTTGGCATTTCTGTCCTTTTTTAGATAAAAGTACTGTGACCATTCATATTTCCACAAAAATAACACAGTATTGTACTTGCACACCTGCCTCGTTTGTCTGTGAGAACAAGTGCAAACCAACACAGACAGGAAGCACTCCTACAAGGTTGTGCCTCTCTAAAGTTCCCAGCAGACAGAAACTTCTCAGTTTATACCTCAGGTTTAAAAAAAAAAAAAACAACAAACCCACAAAAAAACCCACCCAAACAAAAAAAATACCAAAAACCCCAAACAAACAAACAAAAAACCAAAAAAACCAACAACAACCAAAAAAAACACCTCTTAGAAGCTAAGGCTTTTGAGAACTTTTTCATGATGCTGCATTACATAAGTTGCAAAATATTATTTTGCCTGTTTATGAAAGTAAGACTCTATTCTGTCAACTAAGGGATCAAATACTGAATTTTATGATCACAAAACCTTAAGTCATTATTCCAAATTAACACCAGCTTCACCACCTGAATATAATTTTGTTTGATTTCTTGCTGTTCTTCAGCATAGAAAGTATTTTGTGAAGTCTCAGTAATATTTGCAGGAAAACATTATATATGGAACTGTAGTTATCTCAAAAGTCCATCCTCTAACATACTTCACAATGAAAAACAAGTGTCTCACTTTTTCTGTTTAAAAAAACATAAAGTGAATTGCTTAAATTTTAAGAGCTTTTTGCAAGGAACATAACCTGTTTTTCCAAACACAACATTTGCACTTCAGTGCAGAGAATAGAAAGGAATGCAGGCACTCTAAAGACCTACAGCAAGTCCAGTCAAATTTACACTCCTGGGAACTTGGACAATGAAGTACAAAATTCAGGCATTACAGGATAGCTACAGTGAGCTGTCAACTTCTAAAACAGACAGTACCTTGAACACTGAGGTCCTTCACCTATGTGAGATCCAGCCTGCATGGCCAATGGGGGCACCAGCAGCAGTAAACACCTTTTAGGTAACACAGCAGCTAGAACAAAGACCAGGAGGAGGAAAACCCCTGAAACTGGTATTTATTCAGTCAGGGAAACCCATCTTTCATATCTAGGGAAGTGTTCTAGCTAGAGGATATCTTGGTTAACAGCATTTGCCACCTCCCTCTCAGAATCAAGGCACTATGAAGTCAGAAATGCAAGTATCATTAAAGGAAGTGTCATATAAGACAAGACTGTGCAAGAAAGAGGGACATTCTATCTAATGTTTTGTCACAAGCAGTTACCTGGAAAAGGGCAGGACCAGTATTCCAGATACAGCTTCCTGGAACTAGTGTCTATTTCACAGCAGATTATCACTGGGTAATCCTTACTCTCAATACACCTGCTGGCACCAAGCTACCTTTGAGGATGATGGGTGGATGCTGGTCTAACACAGGACAGCCTCTGCTTTACTAACAAGGGCAATTACCTGGATAGGTAAGCTCAATCCTTTGCAGGCAGGGCAGAGACCACAACCTGGCTCTCTCACTTCTTTGAGAAGCACTTTAAGACTTTCTGTTAAGTAAAAAAGCTGGTGGGGGTAGTAGCTCCAATTCAACTGAAGTTATGCACAGACCTGGTCTGACCTGATTTTTAAAATTTTCTTCGGACAGATGAAAGACTTCAGGTGTCCAAAAACCATTACCTCAACAAGTGAGGGAGAGGTGAAAATATGCTAGATATTTTTAAACCTGTGGCATAACTAATTTATTATGCCAGGGTCTTTCAGATTAATTACAAGTTTTCTATAATGATTGCAGATGCCAAACCTGGTTACCTGCAACATAACATTATAAATTTGTTACAGACTTAAGAGAATATACCTAAGACTACTTTGGATGTATTTAGATACACTGAAAACCACACCACTAAAATTAGCTATTTTAAGTTTTCTTAGCTACCACACAGATCTTACTGGCCACATCTGGTGCAGCTTTGGTTTAAAGTTATCCCAAATCTTCTAGCTCTGATCCCAGCAAGACATTTTAAAACTCACTACTTCTACAGACATAATCTGACAGTGGAGATTCTTAGCCAAATAAACATGACTAGTATCAAAGATTTTGCTTGAGCAACATAGTGAGTGTAATGACAGAAATATGCAGAAGATAAAACACCACAAGGCTGACACACAGCACAGTCAGCAGTCTGGCAATAGTTAAAAAAGTTTCTTTGTAGGCGCTTAGCAGATGTAAGTTATTCTGCCAGAATAAGCCTCAAGACTTCATCTTTATTGAAACTGGCTTTGCTGACATGTGCTTGAAAGCCATTGTGCAAGTACTCTCCAAAAAACTGAAAAGAACAAAGGGAAACACGGAATAAGGGATGAAGTCTTATTTATTATCTACTTATGGAGCTCCGGCTGCATAAACAAAATATACATAGTCATGGTATATACATGCATGTATCTCATTTTTCAAAGACAAAGATCCCAGATTAAAAATGTTTTCCTTTCCCTTCTTCTCCATCATGCCTGCTTCTTAGCCATCAAATTAATGAGAATCAACTGACTAAAATACAGAAAGGCCAATATTCTCATTTCACTAGAGAGTAAAAGAACAGAAGCCTTTTCCTTACATTGCAAAGAACAGGAAAAACACTTGAGCCTCCCAGAAGATGATGTGCTTACAGTTCCACATATGAATATTTTGTTTTCAGCCTGAGCCCTTTTTATCTGCACACAAACTTTTTTGCTGTTTTGTTGTTTGGCAAACCTTCTTTGGCAATGGGAATTAGCAGTAGCTCTTTTCCCTCAAATTGATAAAATACTGCTCTTTCTAAGGAAAAAAAATTAATAAATCAGAAATTCCATTGGATTGCAAATTCTGTCGAGGTCATGTATTTTCTGTACAACACTGAAATGAAAAGGTAAAATCAGCATATCCCACTTTAGTAATTCAACAGTGTTTTGCAAGACACTGTAACTTGCAGAATGGAAGAGGAGAGGAGAAAATCAATCACTGAGGTGCTTTTTTTTCCCCTGAAGCTGGGCTCCAAAGTAGAGGAAATGACATACCAATTTCTGTAAAATTTAATATCACACAAAGAAAAACAATGGAAAACAAATATAAAGAACTAGTTCTGAATGACTTACTAACCAGGCATTAACCACCATGCTTGGAGCACTGCTGCCATACTTATGTGAAGCTGAACTGACTGCAAATTCAGGGTCAAGCCTTCCTCCATATGGAAAGAGCTACTTCCAGTGTTAACTGATCAGAAATACAACCATGGATTAAAAAAAAAAAAAAAAAAAAGCAGCAGGTATAGCCTGTCCGTGTATCAGTAACACTGCCAAGGATCCTAGCTGTTTTGTGCTGCCTTGAGGAGGCAATTAGCATGAACAAAGCTGAGCAGTGAACTTAATCAGTAGGAAAGATTAGGATGCAGAGAGGAAGATGAAGTGATGCTGAGCTATACAACTGTGAACCATTTTAAACATACTTTGTATTTTCTCCTAGCAGCAACCGGAATTCTTTAAACTAGCACAGACTAACAGACAGTCCTGTGCATGGCTTGCTGCTTGTCTCCTCCTGATGGGGATTCACAGGCTGGGTGGAAAGGAAGAAGACAGAGATCCAAAAGTGAGAGGTTTGGCAGGTTTATACTGCTGCTCATATCCAAGGCTTTCACGTTGAGAGTCACAAATACCAATGATGCATCTAGTTTTATGAGATGCTTTTTATAGCATGTGAACAGTGTTTAGTCCTGGAACACTGTGTCAATTTAGGAAGCTAGATTTTTGCATATAAGCTTCTGAAAGCAGCAGAAGACCATAACATCTAGAGGAACCTGCTACATAGAAGTAATTCATGAGGAATGGGTTCTCCTTGAAGAACAGGTAACAATCATTTGGGGCTTGTATTAGGACTCCAGGAAGTACATACCACCAATATGACTGTGCACATTGCCGTCCCAGGTCAGCTTTAAACTGTCTAAACAAGTAATTTTTTTCACAGAGAAGTTAACTTTGAATAAAGAGGGCAATGCTGTGCCTGAAATCTATTCTTCAGCAGAACAGTGAAAATGATCAGCAAGGGTCCTGTAACCATCCCCCATGAAGAGCTGCAGCCCCTTGCCACAGAGTACCTGGGGCTGTTACTCTTCACCTCACCCTGTCACCCTCACCTCTCACCACTCTGCCAGCCCACAGGTGTTTGTTTCAGCTTTCAGGTCATCAAGGACAAAGTATGCTCAGCTGAGGGTAAAGCCCAAAATAAACACCAGCCATTTTCAAATGAAAGTGTCAGAGGCTCTATAGCCTGGGCACCTTGATCTCAAAACCCTCCAGTAACTCAAGTCATTTTTGTGGCATTTTTACACTTGGAATAAACACCTTAAGAAAGAAATCTGATTTCTCCCACTAGCATCCTTCCAAATACCGTAACAATTATTTGGCAATGTTGCTGCCATAGATAATGACGTATATAATGTAAAAAGGAACACTACTTATGTCTGCCAGCCTTGGCTCACAATTGCAGCTGCCAATGCCATAGGACTGTGAAATCCATTTGCTGCACTAGGTTACCCACAAGATGGTCATTTGAAATGTGCACAACTCCCTGTAGTCAAACACATGCAGTTAATAATTGTTAAACATGTGATAAACCACTGAAACAAATTACCTTCTTTATTTTGCAACATGTCTTGAGAAGAGATTTGCTCCTGATTTAAGCGGGATAGTCCTGTCCATTATCCCATTAGATACACGTTGCTAGAAACACCCTGAGCATCACACTACCAAACAAATGACTTAAGCTATTAAAGACTCTTCAAACAATATCACTTCCTTCTGCTCCTGATTATTGAAGAATAGTCTCATAAAATAACACCCATTAGATCAGATCACCAAATAAGTGATAATAAGCAATAATAAGTCCTACTTCCTATCTACTTCTCACCAAAACTCATATTCCACATATCCGCCAACATTTTTGAATTAGTTACAGTATCTAGATTATTTCCTCAAAGCAAAAGCTTTCATACTGATCTTTCACAACCAACCACAGCAGTTACAGTGGCATTTTGTGAAATGACCTCACGTTTAATAAATGCCGGTTTGTGACTTTATTTTTTTTTCTCCAAAACCACTCCATTTCGTCTTAAAAATCAAGGCACCGTAAAAGCACAATAAAATAAGGCAGGAAATGTTCAGCAAATGCATGAAAATATATAGCTGAGCAGTCTGTAAAAAAAACAAAACCAGAACAATCCAATGTGCTAAGTGAAATAGTAATGTCAGAAGAAAATAGATTTTTACAGCATAAGGTTGCTGTTACAAAAAAAAAAAAAAATTGAATATGAAAGCTTTTGAATACCTGGGGGAGGTGTTATGCTGCAAGTTCAGTTCTGCTCAGCCCATTGGTCTCTACTAAAGATGCATGTATCTGCCAGTTAAGAGCATAAGATTGACTTTTCCAAGAAAATATATTGATTTGGTTTTACACACTGCTCTAGGCTCCCAACATTAAGAGCAATGCCATCATTCAAACACTCTTAGCTTATCTTTCTAGTCCTTAACAGCAATATAAAGCAAGAAACCAGCAGCAGCTCTCTGCATTTGTCTTCCAATCCACTTGTTTCATGTGTCTTTGTTCAAGCACCCATCCAACTGGTAAGTTCACACCATAAGTTCTAAGCCTCCCCTAAACTCCCAAGGCTGGAATGACACAGCCTAAACAAAACCAGCAGCTAGTGGCATATGCTGTCACTCAGAGTTGCATTAGAGCTGTGACGTGAAATGCCATTTTGACAGCATCCTAAGGAGCCTATTTTGGCCATTGTTTGAAACTGTTCCCTTGAGTCTTCTTTTAGGGCTACTTACAGTTACACACATAGGCTAGACAGCAACCTATTTTTCTGACTGAGTTACTGGGGTTTTTTTATTGTTTATACAATTTTTATGGGAAAAACTGTATGCAGTGCAGGAAGAAAATAAAACTTCCATTAATTTATTACTTGTTGGAAAAATCCATCTTGTGTCTTCAATTCTAAGAAACGTTCAAGCAGTTCAGTGTACAAGAATCATGTTCAGACACAGCAAAAGAGGAAAATTACAACATACTTAGGGTAAAGACCATCAAATCCTTTATTAATCTGATAATATGACAGACTAATCCACTGGTGTGAGTTTTTTCTTACCTCAATAATCTTGTCATGAATTTGCAGGCCTTCTGCTTTGTCTGCTGGTCCATTTTCCAAAATCTTTGACACATAAATTCCCTTAGCAGATTCCTCCTGATTGTTCTGTACCAGGGAATAGGGAAGTTGCAAAAAGGGCCACATTAGTGCAAAAAATGAGACAGTACTAAAATCAGCAGCAATGAAAAACATAAATCCACTTTTCTAGCTAAGAATTAAGCTCCTTGGGACTTTTTTAAACTTGCTTAACACAAAGTAGTCATTAATCAACAGGACAGAATTAATGAACTATTCCAGCAATTTTTATAAGATTATCCATTTACTTCCGGTTATTTTAGTCTAAATGAGACACAGGGTGCAATGGTAATCTGATCCTAGCTAAAATACTTAAAGCAAACCTCAGGCTTTACAGCAGCCAGTGACTAGCACATAAATGCACAGAGGAAGATACTCATAAAAATGGGTGCACAAGGGTTTCTGTCAGGAAGGAAAGGGCTCCTGCAGTACTGCTGCTTGCAAACTTCTCTACCACATTTCAAAATAAACCTCCAAGGAACAAAGTGACATTAGTTAGCTGGCATGTAACAGTGACAGGATTTCGCTGAAACTGGTTAACCTCATAAATCCTATTCACATGGGAGATTGAGAACCTGCTCAACTATGAAATCCATACAGATCAGCTGTGGACAAAAAGAGAGCCCATTTCCAATTGATCTCTAAACATCACTAAGTGCAATTCACGTAATTTAAACAGGTCAAATTTAAAACAGACAGGTTATCTATCACAGCTGCAGCAATATAACTGATATTGCTGTACATATTGGAATTACTTTATTTCACCAAATGATAGTTAAAAGTAGTTTTAAATAGTTGTTATTATTAAAGAAATAATGCCAAGCTAACACTGCCTACTTCAGGTTTTTTTTAAGCATTTATAAAATAATAACCTAGATAGCAATAAATGAAGGAAACTTTTTCCAGTTGATTTACGCTTTACATAAGCACTTATATGATGCTTATTTTCCTTCTGTGACTGGTGATTCCCTGACCAACAGCACAGTTCATATGCCCACAGGTGTCTAGGTCTTATACATCCATGAGGAAAATGTCTTACGAATTTTTCTACTAAAAAAATTATAAAGGCATATGTGAAGCATACTTTACAATATGTGGCAACAGTCCTGTGGAGACTCAACACAGGTAGATTTCAGGTCAATAAATATTTGTTCAACACAATGTTAGTCAAGACTATGACTTCATAAACTCCTTTTTTATTTCCTTTGTCACAGAGACTCATAGGTATCCAGTAAGATGCAAAAGGGAAACATATTAACAGTTCCAGCAATATTTTGAAATTATGAACAAACAGACCTCCACTCACTTCCCATCTAAGCAGTGAGAAATGAAACTGATAAAAGAAGCATAATAGTTATTAGTGAAAATGAAGGAGGGACATGGTTTGTTTTCAGCTTAAGAAAACAAAAAGCTAGATTACAGCATCTTCACCCACATAAAATTGTATTCCTTTTCATCAGAAATTTCACTGACTTTTTCAAGAGGAATGTATGAGCTGTTAAGAAAAAAGGGTATTTCAGTATTTTGTTGGTTGTGTGTGCTGGTACACACTACTACTAAGAGGCAAACACAGCACAGGGCATACTGAGCTCCAGCACCACATCACACAGACTATAGGCTGTGCGGCAGCACACACCTCCCTCCAGCCTGCCTTTGACGTGGTGTCCTCCAGGGAAACAGTCCTCCCAGCCAGACAGAGATGGGGCCCAGCAAAGCAGCCTTGCTCCCTTAGAATAATGAATCACCTCCCAGAAACACACATATGCAAAGTGTGTCCCTTTCCAACAAACTAAGACAGGCCCGTGATGAACTGTTCCTTTCCCCTCCTCACTCCTTCAAGTAGAAGTTGAACAGTGGGGAAGCCTATTACAGACCGATATGAAACACAGCCAACAGAAAGTAGGTATGTACATTCCCCAAGACACCAGGAGTCACCTGCTTTCTAATGGGAAAAACCTGCATTGCACTTAAAAAACACACAAAAAACATGTGATGCAGGAACACATCCCCACAAAGGTGACTAATATAAAGACATCACTGTTCTGCTCTTCTGCTGCAAGAGCCAATGCTTGCAAGGGCACTTTTCCTTTGAATATACAGAGCACCTTCATGAACTCTGTCTTGTTTCCTGTCCTATCCTTTGGCTCCAGATATGCTGAGTAAATCTTATATTGATATCTGGGAAGTGCCAATCAAACACCTGTGGTATTCACATTTATCAAAATAAGAATGAAACAAAAAGAATTTCCAAATTTAACTTCAAAGACACAAAAACACCTGAGACCCAGCCCTGCCTCACAGCCCCTCTAACTTCCTCATCTCCAAATATGAATGTTAATAGAAATCCATGACTATTTCCTTCTCTCCAGTCAGCAGTTCTCTCAAGAAACAGTGCTACAAACCTTTACACATTTATCATTTACCCTTTAAGCTTCCAGAATACTAATTCAAAAAGCCTGATAGTTTGTAATACAAAAAATTATTGCAGTATGCACTGTCAACATCTAACTACTTTAAAGAAGTTCAGTTGCCATGCCAAGAAAACTGAACACATGCTCCCATTTCCCTGCAGTTTTTCTGTAGATGTAAATAACAGAAGTCATAATGCAATCCAAACTAAAAACTGTCTGGATTTTATTACTGGTACACTCACAATAGGAATACAATCAAAGCCCGTGTATTTTAACTTGTAGCCACCTGTTATCTCATCCTTCCTCTGGAAAATCTAAAAACTCTTGCTTTGGATTTACAGTACCAACATCTGATAAGTGCTGGTCTTCATATTTACCCACAGGCAACAGTAATTCTGGAGCACAGACAGTGGACTTAAGCTAATGGGAACAGACTCTTTGGCACCGCTAAATACACGTTTAGAGCAGAAAATTGTCAAACTAATATACAGGGTCCCATTCCCCTTCTCAATAATAGCAGGAGGCTACAATTCTCCCACTTAACAAGAACCTGATCAGTACATAATTATTACCATGTCTTTTTAATCAACTATTAATTTTCCAGTTTAACAGGTTTCTTTACCCTTCATACACAATGATAGTCCTAATTAATGCTTTTGGAAAGATGAAGTAATAATTTAAAAAAAAAAAAAGTAAGCATATTCATGTGCATATTATAAGTGGGGGTTAGTGATCCTTATGCATATTCTGTGGTTTGCAGTGAACTTTTTAAACCTCAGCTGATGAGATCAGATTGATTTAAGATACAGTATCAATGCAAACTGTTTCAATTCACAAAGAAAAATTGAAAGAAGGCATGTGAAAGCAGGACATATGCTTAAATTATCCAAGTTACACAAGCAAGTTTTCGTCTCTCCTTTAAATAAAAAAAAAAAAAAAAAAGCTGTTTCATAGAATTCCAGTGGCCTAATCCTGCAACAATGACTCTTACAAGTAGTCCCAGAGATTTTCATTTAACAATTTGCATGGGAACTGAGTGTAGATCAGCCTAAAGTATTCAAGCAAAAACACTGTGAACACCTTTCCTGAAAATGACAATAATCCCATTCTCATGAGACTGTCTTCCAAAAAATTATGCCAATTACACCTCGTAATATGCAGTTCTTTTATCTATGGAGCTTATTCCATAGTTACTGTCATCAAAAGTAACTGTTTAATTACTGACATTGTAAATAATAAAAGAAAGTACGGTCAAAATCACCTACAGTTACTTTTCTCATTACCTGATTTGATCGTCCTCCTATAATATTGAATCCCAAAGTATCTTTTTCTCGGTGTAGCATGATCATTAATGGTTTGGGTTCACCTCCCTAAGAAGCAAGAGGTAAAATGTTGTTAACACAGTCTCAAAACGAAGTTCTTAAATGAGAGCACTAATGTACAAAAGATTTTCTGCTGGAGAATATATAAGATAAGGCTTAAATGAAAATTGGGCTGAAAAGACTTGGCAATGGAAATTAAAAAAAAAAAAAAAGAAAAAAGTCAGGTGTCACTGAAAAGTTAACAGGTAACACCTGATTATCTTCAGATTATGTTCAGCTAAACAGAAGGAAAAAAATGCAGCACTTTGGTGCAAGGAATACTCAGCACCACAGAAGAAACTCAGAGCTCTAAATGTCTGGAGGTCTCTATAAACACAAAATCCCTATGTGTGTCAACGTTTCAAACATTAAACATACAGGTTAAAATACACAACATTATAATTTTCAGACTCTAAAGCCTTATCAGGATACATTTCATAGCAACTTTCATGGAAGACATGCATAGAAAATGAAAACTCTTCATCCCAAACTTTCACTTCTCTCCAAAAAGGAAGCACCAAAACCACATCTGTAAAGTATAAGGTTTTTCTGAACAAGGTTTAAAATACAAAGCAAACACTCAAAAGCAGAAACGTATTCAAAGTTAAAAGTGAAAAAGAGAAACCTTTTCTCTCAGTGGACCATGTAAATAACTTTCTTTAAAAAAAAACATTTGGAGGCTTTAGCACAGCCAGTTACCCTATTTCACACTTAAGTCCATATTTAATTAGCTGTTACAGTGACGTGTTTTATTGACTCATTATATATTTGATTATAATGAAGTATATTTTTACTCTATTGATAGTTTGCTCCCAAACTCCTGTTTTATTCGTTCCCTTGCTCTGAGCGGCGGGAGATCCCTGAGCGACAGTTCATACAGCGGCACCTCCTGGCAGCGCTCAGAAGCGGCAGATGCTCCGCCGCTGCCCAGGAGGAACGATGCTCCACGCCTATCCCCACACCTCCTGACACCTCCTTACTGATGGTCCATTCATCTCTCCTCCCTTCTTCAGCTACCGCTTTCCTTGCATATCCCATACTCTTAAGAGTCTCTGCCGCCCCACTTCACGTGACCTCATCCCACCTGACAAGAGATGAAGCAAATGTATGAGCACACCTCTCAGATTCAGCAGCTTAAACCTCATGGATTAGCTAACTAAAAGAAACTTGAAAAAAAGAATAAAAAGATTCAAGTCTTCAAACACAAAGTTTCCCTATGCAACGAAGCCCTGCGAGACCTGTGTTCCTAGGCGTGCAGGTGTCCTGCGAACAACATCCCATTTCCCTTTTCCCACACGGCACTCAGATGCCCAGCACACCACACTGCTTCAGGCGCGGGTTTGGCTTCTCAGACCTTTTCCACTTGAGATTTTGCTTCCCGAGGTCCGTGAAGATTTGGATAAAAAGAAAAGCCCTTTTCATTAAAACACTCCTCACCGCAGCTGCAACCATCATTGCCTGACCCTGCACAGTGAGCTTCCAGCCAGGAGTTAACACTTAAAATCAGCCAGCTCCATGACAGCGAGCGAAGCCAGCTCACCCGTACTCTCAGATGGTTTGTTTCACCTAAAGGAAGCGAGTCGGTCTCTGAGCAATGCCCTCAGATGTGAGAGGAGAGCGCAGCACTGCTCCGGCCTCAGTTATCAAGGGCGATAGCTGTCATTCCATTCTACTGAACGACAGAGTCTTTGCTGTCCTTTTACCATCGTTTCCAAAGTTTAAAAAGATTTTACATTCCAGTTTTTTAAGACAACTTCTCAGCTACTCAAAAGTTAAAAGCCAGCTCCATGCCCCTGAGCTGCCGCCAGCTACAGCTCGAGCAAACTGAGCAAGAAACCAACCGGGTCCTTTGCGAGGCGAGGTGGCCTGCTGGGGACACTTTCCTCGGAGGAACCGGGACCCGTCTGCCGGCTGCTAGTCCGGGAGCGAAGCCATCTCCCTTCCCGCCCGCTTCCCCATCCTCGCCAGCCGAGCAAGAGCTCCGTCACCGTCGCTGCCAGGCACTGCCGGGCTCACCCCAGTGCAGGGTTTCGGCCACGGAAGGGCGCCGGTAAAGGGACTGACAAGAAGCGTATCCCCGGTGAGGGCTGGCGGGTCCATCTGCCCGAAGGCGGCGAGGGACGAGAAGGGGCGGCTCGCACTGTCCGGGAGATGCGCAGCGGGACTGGGCTGTGTCCCGGCACGGACTGCCGTGGTGGTGACCGCGGGCCCCCGGGGACACCGCCCGCACGGTCCCACTCACAACTGGGACACGGGCAAAGCAGGGTGAAGGAGAGCAGGGCCGGAGGGGCGCGGTGCCCCGCCGATCCCCGCCGCCGCACTCACCTTGCCAGGCTGGCCGCCCGCCAGGTCCCGGGCGATGCTGCCGATGTGGCTCATATACTGGCCGAACTTCGCCTGGTATCGCCGCGCCGTCAGCTGCACCTCGCTCTGCAGCGCCGACAGCTGCGCCAGCAGCGACTTCTCCCTCCTGCTCCAGCGCAGGGCCTCCCTCTTCAGCTCGGGTCCTGGCTCCGGGGCGCTGCCGCTCCGCGGCTGACCCGCGGCGCTGCCCCCCGAGCGGCCGGGGGGATGCCTGGGGCCGGCGGGATGCCCGGGGCCGGGCGGGGGCTCTGCGGGGCCGGGCGGACCGTAGGGGCACGCCGCGAGGTGGGCGGGCAGCTCCCGCAGCCGCACGGTGCGGCCGCAGCCCCGCGGGCTGTAGTCGCACCTGACCCGCAGCCGCTGCACGAGGCTGCGGAGGGGCAGGACGGGGCGCAGCTCGGCGGCCGCCAGCGGGCGGCAGCGCAGGGGGCAGCGGCGGCGCCGCGCCGCCCAGGGCAGCAGGCAGCCCGCGCAGAAGACGTGCCCGCACGGTGTGGACAGCGGCTCCTCCAGCACTCGCCGGCACAGCCCGCACTGCAGCTCCGCCGCCACCGGCCCCGCGAACCGCGACGTGTCGAATCCCATGGCGCGGCCGGGCGCCGCGGAACTTCGGACGCTGCGGTCGCGGCCCGGCCCGGCGCCGCTGAAGCCGCTCCCGGCGGGCGAGGGGCGGGCGGAGGAGCGGGGCCGCGCTGGGGGAGGCGGCCGGCAGCGCCCAGACGGAGATCCCGGCGGCTCCCCCCCACCCTCTCTCATTAGCTCGCCCTCCCCGGCGCTACCGCCCCACGCCCAGGCCGGGCACCACCTCCCCTTTCGCGAAGCATCCTCGCTGCGCGGCGCGGTCAGGGGATCGAGGTGCGGGAACCCGCCGCCCTGCCCCGTGCGGGCACTGTCCCGGCGGGACACGCGGGGCTGCGGTCGCGGAGGGGCAGAGTTGACAGACTGCGGGGCAGCAAGTCGCTCAGGCTCTGACTGCTGCACAAATATGCCGGTAAATAACGCGCACGTGTAAGCACGCCTGTTTCATGTCGCTCCAAGAGGCTTCCTTCTCTCTTTTTCCCCTGTTCTGAGATATCCGTCAGGGCACAGAATCCTGAAGTCCTCAGTACTAGTGCTGTCTTTGTTGCCACACCGCAAAGGAAATACAGTCAGGATAAGAAAATTGCTTGCTGAGCTCCCTTAAACAACAACATATGTATAAACAACACTTTCATTTAAAGAAAAGCTAAAACATAGCAAAATCTGGAAAAGCATAGTTAGGATCAATAGTCTGCCTGGATTCTACCCCTTCATTGCTGCACAACCCGCAGCACACTGAAACATGAAACCCCTAACACATTCCCCACATAACTTCACTATTGAAAACACAGGGCCAGATTGCTGCCCCCCAGCCCTGTAGAAAACCTCCCAGAGTATAGGGGGATGGAGCTGTCTGAGGGGTTTATTCAGTGGGCTCCTTCACATGTGGATCAGACACCATCACTTTGGGAAAGGATGACAGGTTTGATCTGTCCAGGCCCAGATCACAGGATGTTTTCTGGGATGAGAACTTCTGAGGCAGAGCCAGGGTGTGTCCTCACCAGTTCTGCAATTCCTGTCTCAAACTTTGAATTTCCCGAGCATCGCTCTGGGAAAGCCATGAGGGCTTTTGAGACCTGCTAATGAATGGTTCTTTTCCATGACTAAGCAGACATCATGGGGGCAATTTTCCCAAAGCAAGAAGGAAAACTCTGCACTTTAAACTCTGCCCCTAGAACTGTACCTGGGATGACAGATCTGATACATCTACCCATAATTTACTAAACAAAAGATTGGCAATGCCTCACAGGACATCTACAGACTGAAATATTACTGACAAGCACCCCCAACCTACCATTTCTGACTTGGCAAACAGAAATCCACAGTTTCTGTTGGATTACCATGGCCACAGAATAAATAAGGAAATTAACTGCACTATCAAATAGTTTCTCACCTTGAAGACAATGCACTGTAATACAATATTTTGTTGCAGATCAAAATTGCATTCTCTCACACAAAAATGGAAATCAGATACCCTGAGTAACTAAATTGTCCTATTCATACTGGTTTTGACCGTCTAGGCATTGATTTTAATTCCTTAGCTCATAGGGTCAGAATCAGTGTCATTCTAAATGTTATAGAAAATTATTTAAAAACACCGTTCTCTCCATCTTTGAATTTAACCATTCATTTTCTCTCATGACTTGTTTATACTATCTCTTCTGTCCCAATGTCCTGGTGTATCTCCTTTACCTCATTGTATGTGGCCCAGAATCTCAGGTCTGAACACAGGCAGTAACGTCTCCATTCCTAAATTAAACTGGGCAGAGAACAGGCCCTGACACTGGCTTATGATCTGTTAAACTGGTATTGCCTCTGTTAGTCTGCTAGTGTGAGGCTTGAAATGATTTTGGCTGAGACCTGTGAGCAGCCTCCCAAACCACAGTCAGGCACTGCACAAGGGTTGCAGGGGCCAGTTGCAGTGGGTAGTTTGAGGTAGCAGGCCTGAGTTGGGGAGTACCAGCTTAGGGACAAGGCTGTGAGTCCTTCTGGGGTCCCTGCAGTCAAAGTGATGAGATAACCAGGTTTGAGCCTCAGAGCCTTTAGGCTTCTTTTATATTAGGTGATTAATTAAACAATATTTTAGGATCCCTGTGTTAGGCATATTTGAAAAAAACAATGCTGTTCTTTCTGGCCCACTTTGGGTGTTGATGAAATGTCAGTGCACGGGCAAAATGGTTCCAGGCACTTGCACCCTTTTCTCTGTTTGTGCTGGACTAAGAAATGATCTTTCTTTTCCAGGATGGCAGCACAGGCAACTGTGTTAATAGCAGAAGTAATTTTCCAATGTAGGAATCTGTAATATAGACATATACTCTAAATTCATCCAAAGATAACAGCTGTCTGCATACCAGACCTCCACGGAAATGGATACACATGGATAAATAAATGCAAATGTTAGATGGGATTATTCCTACAATTAGTACTATTAGTTCCGATGTATTCAGGAAATGAAAAACACAATCCTCATACTGTCCTAAATTATTCTTAAAGAGGCAACATAATTATAATTTTGTTTGCTCCTTCAAGGTCTCAGTGCTTACAGCTCCAGGTTTCATACAATCATTCCGGCCATGCTTTCAAAGACGGAAATCCAGATTCAGGGAGATGGGGAGAGGCTGAGGAGCATAGGAACAGCAATACCCTTATGAACATTGGGGACAGCTGTGATAGCACCACACTGGGCCTGCCCCCAGTCATGGATCAAATAAAAGTGCAGTGCCTTGTTTCCACCTCAGTCCATGTTTTCAACAGCTTCTGCCATGTTCCCTTTTTCTCTCCTTGGTAAGGCAGCAAAAATAATTTGAAATAGGAAAGCACTTGCTTCCTTAGTCCCATATACCTAGACACACACACACACACACACACACACACACACACACACACAAGTACACTTCAAGAAAGGGTTTTAGTGGGGGTAACTGCTGCTGAAGGAGTTCTTTATCAGCACAGAAAGCCGCTGCTCCTGGACATCAGAGACTGGAGGAAAAGTTACTTCAATTATAAATCAAATGTCATTTCTGCCCATGGTTTTTGTCTCACCCTAAGAGGATATGCAGTTTAAACAAATTATACAGCTGTTTCCAAATCTGATGAAAGAATCCTGAGATAAGAATTTCTGCTTTGAAATCCTGAAGGTAACTGTAAGGCTTCAGGCTCCCTTGAAGTAAAAAAAAAAAATCCTATGAACTTTCAACTCATATGTGGGAATAAAATATTTATTTTTTTTATATTCTCCCTCATTTTCATAATAATTTTGCCCTATTATTCATCTGTAGGATTTCACAGGAAGGTTCTTTTCCCAGTCACACTACTAAAACACTAACTAATTTAAAGCCAGAAGGGCTCAGCAACTTCAGTCTGAGAGAAGAATTTTGACCTGAGCATTTGCTATTAAAACCTGTTATTATCAAAGGTCTGGAAAGAATGAATGTCATTGCACATTGGCAAAGAAGAGATTATAAGCATAAAGTTAGCCCATATTACTCATGTTTTATTGTAGACAGCCACCTCAGAAGCTTTTTTCCCTCCTTTATTTTCAAGTCAACAAGCAAATTTCCTGTACCACAGATTATCATTGAGCATGGTAAGGAGAGTCCCTAAGGTGGAGGAATAAAAAAAGCCTGAAAACTCACATTTTTTGCTGAAACCTGCACAAGTATTTCCATTCATCAGTTAAGGAAAGAAATTTCAGAAAAACGGCAGACATTCAGTGAACAAGACTACATACAGAAAATATTTGTGTTCTATGTTGTTCATCAGCACAAAGACATTACATGGTCTCTGTGTAACTACATTTGACATCAAAAAAATTAACAATCACTAGAAAAATGAGGATGTGCTTGACCTAGGAGGTGTGCTCTGTGGTCACACCCTGTGGACTGACAAGGAACAGTGAGATTGTACATGGTCTAAGAGTCAATTTGCCCAATTCTGTAAAAACCAAATGCTCCCAAGTATGTCTGTTTAGCCTTTTAGGAACTTAGCTGGTGGAAATTAATTATGCTATTGTCTTTAGACATCTGCAACAGCTGAACAGTTGGTTTTTTTCAGTACTACATTTTCTACTTAAGTCCTTGGCACAGTCAGAGCACTGGAAGGTGGCTTTTCCACACACCTTTTTAACAGAACATTTTAACACTAAACAATTGTGAGGGAGGAAAGTGCTCTTATCCCTGTTTTCAGATGATGAGATATCTAAAATTCTTTAGATTCTGGGTCAAAATGGTTCACATACACTCGAAGTATGTGTACACACATACACATACACCCAGAAAACTGGGACTGCTCTTCTCTTTAGGTTAAGGAGACTATGGGCAAGGCAAGGCCACTCCTAAAATGGAAACCCAGATCTGTCCTGGCCTTCACTAAGTACTTTCTGATGGTCAAGAAAACCAGCAGTGAGAACAGGCAGTAGCTCAAATGGAGAGAGCAAAAGGAAAGCCAAGAGCTGCAACCCCAGGAGTGAGTGGGGAAGGGAAATGAATACAGGTGTCTGGGCTGCACCAGTGCCTGGGGATATGTGTTTCTTTAAATCTTTAACTGCAAACTGCACTAGGAAAGGCAGAAGACTATGCACCTGACCTGTATCAATACACTTGTTCTGGGGTTGAGACTGCTTTTTCTTTATTTCCTCATTCTTTTTGGTATTTTTTCCCTCTCTTGTTCAATGTTAAACAAAAGCTACTTTTTAACATGCCAAGAGAGAGGGAGCAAGGAGAGGTAAAACTCAGGCTGAGAGAAAGCAGGTCTGCTGCTATTTTAACCTCTCTTACTTGTCAGGTCTGTACCACATTCCCACAGCCAAGCTGTGCTGGCTGCTCCCCCCTGCCTGCCACTCCCGCACTGCCTTACACACCCTGCTGGAACCGTAGGTCTGGCTGCAGTCTGAGCAGAAGGCGCTAGCAGTGGGTGTAAACAAACGAACATCACTGCTTTGTCTTGGGTGTTACTACCTGATTTCCCTTTCCCAACACAACTGTTGCAACCTCCAGACGTCCCAGTTTCTAAATTTGTCCCTGCAGAGCCAGTCCACAATGCAGTCATCTGCTGTAGAGACCTTTCTGCATAGAGTTGCTCCCTAAGGGTATGTGGATACCACAAGCTTGCTATTTTAGCACCCATTAACTCAAGGAAAAAAATTCTAAGGGTGTAATTTTTAACATTATGAAGTCTCATCAGTTGTTGTCACTGAGAAGAGCCACTCACTGTTGCCAGGCTTGTATGAGATGACACAGCCCAAACTGGATTGGAGAGGGACCACCTCATTGCTGATGAAAGTCCCTCCTCATTACGGTTAAGTCCTCTTGCCCTTGCAGTACTTGATCAACCAGCAAACACCTGGTGAGGGTTCCTGGGGCTTCCTTTTCAGGAAGCAAAATTACTTAAAAGTCAAAGATGGAAAAACAGTCACCCAGTATCAGTAAAACAAGGTACACCACAAACTGAGACAGAAGCAGAACCTTAGTTTCTAACTTCAGCAGACCTCAGTGGAGGCTTTGACAGCTGTTCAGAGTAGTGGAAATGCTTCAGGGTATTTCTACCCTTCTGTCTTCTGCAAATTTCTCGCCAGTGTCACATTGCACAGTGTTTAGAAAACTGCCTTTACCTATGCATTTTTGTAGTATTAGCTTGCACATCAACTGGTAAGAGAAGTAAAACATTTAAAAACATGCATGAAAAGTTCAGAGTGAAATAGGACAAACTAAAGAGAAATAAATGTGGGAACTTTGTGGTAGGATTTTCAGAACTCTTATGTAAATCCATTAATTTAAGCCTTTGAAATTAAAGTTTAATCTCTTTGCCACCAGAATGTGGCTGGTCTTAGTCTAAGCCAGGTGAGCAGCCTAAGAAATGTGTGTAGAGAATTTTTATTACTTTATGCATTTTAAAATAACACAGCCTGGAAAAAGCTAAGTCAAAGAAAATAAGTCAAAAATGAAAGAAATCAATGATAATCAGTGCATGGGAATATGAGAATCCATGCACTGTTTCATTGTTATTAACCTCTCACAAGATGCAGTACCAAAAAAAAAAACAAAAAAAAAAAAAAAAAAAAAAGAAAAAGAAAACAGGCTCGAAGTATGGAAGCAATACACAAACAGGGAAATGAAAAACTAATATCTTGGTGTTCATATGGGCCTTAAGATGAGCATATAATAATACTAATAATATGCTTCTCTTTCTTCCATGTATTCTATTTGTTTGTTACACATACTGAAATTTATGCAGTTTAGAGTACCCTCTTCAACCCCATGCCTGTTGCCTCCATGTACAAAATGAGCTAAACAGAAATGGCCAAGGAGCACTTCGTTGGTATTCCTAACATATGAAAGCTGTGATACTCCAAATATTTAATTGATCCCAAGGTCAGTCCCTTTGAGGCTCAGGTTATATTAAAACAAATAACACAGTCCTAAAAATGAAAGATTTTTCTCATATAATGAAGTATTTTAGTGCTCTAGTAAACATGATTCCTAGTTATATTTTATTTCCTTCATGATAGATTTGTAACATTAAAGTCTCTTGTTTGCATTTGACAGTGGAAATAATATGGCATAATTATCTATAGTAGCAAATCTTTAGAAATGTCAACATAATATAGAAGCAAATATTATGAGCAGTAAGAAAGAATGTTTTTGGATTTTGTAATTGTTTCCAGCTCTTGGTCTCTTTAGCTTTATTTTTCTTCTGAGTGCTGTTTTTCTAAAGCCACGCTTTCACAAATTGCTTATTAATGAATCTGAACCAAAATACATACAATTGCTTCTACAAGTAAACTTAAATTGTCTGAATGGCTTGCATTTCATTTGACATATAATTAGGATTTATTGTACTTGTCTTATGTGGAAGACCACCTTGACTAGTTATTCTAAAAACACATTTAGAGCATTACTCTTTCTATCAACATGTCTTGTTTACCACACCAACTAAAAGTAGAGAGAACCTGCTCCAGTTTGCTATTTTTCACTTGTAGGTGTTATGAGATTCACTGTTATTTGACACAGCTCTTCCTTGACTGCCCTTGACAACGCTGGAAACCATGACCTCTTCTGAGAGACAGCGACTTTTTACAGTATTTTGGGTAACACGTGCAAGGGCACGGCACTGAAGGGATTGCAAGGAGCTGGGATCAGGCTCCATTACTGACGCCTCCGTGCTTTCTGTCCCCTTCCCTCACTCACTGTGAGCCTGTAACCATGCTGCTTGGGGACTGTCAGGGTAAAGAGGGGTGGTCTTCCAGTGCCCTTGTGGGTGGAGGGCATCCCCAGGCTGACTAGAGGACCCTGGCAGAACGAATGAACATGGTTTTTCTGAGAGTTATGAATGGTGTCTGGGTTTTCTGGTGTCCAGTAACAATGGGGTTCACATTATGTGTCCTTTGGTGGGAAGAGCCAGAGGAAGGGGTTCCTCCTCCAGAAGTTTGTCAGGTTTTATTAAACTTCTTGTATGTTTCTATCTCCTACACATTTGAAATATGTGGTTGATAGAAATAAAGAGTTCAAATATAATTAACAGGGGACCCAAACAGACATGCACACACAGAGAAGGCTGATGCCACATCTCCTTTCCTTAGGAGACCAAACTAAGAAGTAGTCTGTACAGGAAAAGCCACAGTAAAGATGCTGTGGCTGCTTATCTTAGTACCTGAGGGAGTGTAGTTTAGCTGAACATCTCCTGGGAGAATATTCACGAAAGAAGTTGATACTCTCTGTTTCTGGAAATATCAAGAGTGCTGAATTAGCAATTTTAAACTTCATGGTTTAATAGTTTTTATCCTAATGAGGCCAAAAACGGAAAAGAGAAGAGAATTAACTTTCTGATGCTTAAAAACTTATTTAAAAATATTTAAAAATTTCTACTCGTCTCTTTGTGAGAGACTCAGACCTGAAAGATCAGAGATGACACAATTAAAGCATATTTGGACAAGTTAAATCTATATTGTTCCTAAGCTGCCTATCATCACGGATTCATGAACATTAATTCTTGTGTACTAATGCAACTTTCTAATGACTGCCTACTGCTGCACTGAGGATTGACATGTACAGCCTGATAGTCTTGTAGGTGTTTTGTCAAAGTGATAATGCAGCTCCTACCTGCTGTATTACCTCATCACTATTTTTTTAACCTGTACAGGTTTTCAAGAAAGAAGATTGAGTTTTAGAAATGCTGAGCAGCAAGATGCTCCAGTGACATCAACAGGAGATAAACAGGTCAAAATCAGGTGTGCTTTTAGAACAGGTGAACACAATTTTTCTTCATACCTATTAGTATTGTCCTGTACAGCCCACTCAGATGCATTTTATTGCATTGCCACCCCTTACCCTCGAGCTGTATTATAGCTGCATTAGGTTCTGCTTGTATCAACAAAGATTCGGATCAATATAGCATATAATTTAGTAAAAGAATCTGCTATTAACTTCTAAAATGATCCCTGCCTGAGATAAACTGGCTTTGGTCCTTCACTAAGTTTTAAAGTGGACCAAGGCACAGCAAAGTGTTTTATATGAATTTGATATTTTGCTATCTGTTTTTTTCTGGTTTAAATAGAAACAGGCAATACGTAAGCTGAGGTTTGGGAAAGCTTAGCATTTCAGCTTAAATGGGAAAATGTAGATGGCAAGTGTGTTATCTGGTATATGCAGAGGCAGGGCTTCAAATTTATTACATCTCATTTTAGAACCAGAAAATTTTCCAAAATTAGTAGTGATTCAAACTGTAATAAAAGCTGAAGTCCCTGCTAGATCATACATATTAATATGCCATCAGCATAAAATGCCAATTTAAATTCACTGTTGCCAGTCTCTATCCCATGTGAACCTGAAGCAGCATTAACAGCTTCTGTCAAAGGCTCTCATGTTAAAATAAAGCAGCACGCATGTTAAAATAAAGCAGCACGGTGTTTAGAGAGACACAGAAAATACCTTTTTTCTGTAGAAATCAGACTTTCAAGTTCCCAAGTTTTCTTACTCTCTACAACATCAAAATGTATCCAGCTATGTGTTTGAGCCAGCAGTGATTCACTGCTGACCAGGATGAGATCCACAAGTGGCAGTCTTCCCTGAGACAAAACTTAGATGAACAGGATCTTTTGGCAGCCTGCATGTTAAGAGCTGCCCTATTCCCAGGTTCTCCATTGATGACATCAGTGAGGTTAGCAAAATTACATTGGAATCTGACTTTGTACTTTTTGTGAACTGAATTTCAGTATATCGCTCTTCAGGCTAGTTTTGTGAACATCCCAAGATTCCTTAACAAATAGTACCAACCCACTGCAACACCCCATGCCTTCAAGCAGTGTGATTCAGACAAGTAGGAGCTTTTCTTTCCATTAGTCCTGCTTGCAGCTTCATTTTTGCAACGAAGCTACTCTCTCCTTCCCTTCCCACACAAATAATCCGTTCCTAAAGAAGTCCAGCTTTTAGTGAATAATAGCATTTCACAAAGTCTGTCTAATCCTTTAGCAAGAACTGTCAGATTGTCAAGGCCAGAGCGATCAGAGCTCAGGGCTGACTGTCATTATTCCTGATTCTGCCACTGACGTGCTTTGAGATCTTTATTAAGTTAATTAACCTCTGTGACTCAGTGTGAGCACTGGTGTAATGCAGGTAGTAATGCTTAACATATAGTCCCACAGATGTAAAGGAATGATAAAAGGGTAGAGGACTATTATTGTTACTGATGATCATTAGTATGAAATCCTAGTCAGGCAAAACCAAAAATAACAAGGCCATTAAAATTAGTTGAAATGTAGGGTTGTGATATTTAATCATCATTAAAAGGGTACATGATGAAAATATATTACGTATTTTCAATGACACAAAAAATAACTTTGTGGGATATCTGCAGTAAAGACCAGGAGTAACAGCTCTGAAAAACAACATTCACTAAATCTGATTTTTTTTCATCCAGCATAGAGGTTATTTTTCCTACTGTGTTGTGCGCTGTGGCTATTAGACTAAGTCTATTTTCATACTTGTAGTAGGCTTGGGCACTGAAAACTAACAAGCCAGAAGTCTGTAAGTTTACCTCTACTTCTGTCATTGTTACTATTGTTCCTACTTTGCTTAGTGCTAATTCTATGTAATATCTAGAGAAACCTAGGTTTGAGTCAGAACACTTTTGTCCTGTGTGATGCACAAATCCATTATAAGACATTCATGGTCTCAAAGACATAACAAAAAGAAGTCAACATCTTTATACAGCACAATTGTTTATGGCTGTCTTTCCATTTCTTTTAAACATTGCCCCCAGGATATAATTAGATAAAGAAAAAAAAAAATCTCATCCATCAGTTGAGATATTAGTGATCAGAACTGAATATTGGCAGTCTCAAAAAAGACATTCTTTCCCAGCTATCAAGAATTTTCCTTTATTAACTTGTCTCTTTCAGTCTATCAAAGTTTTAATTTGCAGCTGAAATCCTGATCCTCTGATGAATCATGTTTTCTTTTGGATGCAAAGGGCGTCTGTCTGGCAAAGTTGGCAGCCTGACCTCTATAAATATTGTTCTATTGATAAAAAGAGGAACTGGATATAGAGACTATCCAAAATAAATATTTTGCTGGGATCCTGAATGTCTGAATACAATAGAGCAAAGGGATGTTGCTGTATTTTAAGTCATTAAGACAGTTGAAGTGAGTATTAGTTTTAGTTGAAAAACTGTCAAATGCAGTTTGCACCTTTCCTTTTGGAAATGAAAATGGACAACTGTTTAGGAGATACTTTTTTGCCTTTATTATCTGTAGGGATTAGCCATTGATTTTGTTGGGAGCAAGTCTGGGCTTCTTAGTTTCTAGAAGATTTAAAACAGTATTTCAATGAGGTATTTAGAAACACCAGCCCATCGGGCTCCTGCTTTTTGGGTGGAGGTGAATGGAAAAAGAGTCCTTTGTGCTCTCCCCATCAGAAGCCTTTGCAGGCTCAGGGTGACTTCCTCAGCATGCCCTTGGGACAGGTGTGCAAGTGGGAAATCAGCTGTGCATGGTAGACAGCAAGCAGGCCGAGTTGGCCCAAGGATTAAGGGAAAAGGAACCTTTATGCCCCCACTTCATACTGGGGGAGGCATGACTTCTCTCCAGAAATCACCCCTCCAGTGGCTGTCCTGGCATGGTGCATGTCTCCACTGCCCCCAGATGAGGCTGTGCTCCAAAGGATGAAAGATTTGCTGCTGTATGCTGGCATTCCTCCTCCTTTCTGCCCCTTTTACCCCCACAAAAACTGCTTACATAAAGCCTGTGCAGAAGGAGGAGGTGTATGTGAAGGATTACAGTGTGAGAAGTCCTCAGAAGGGCTTACAAGAGGTGTCTCAGCACCGAGTCACAGCAGAAAATGGTCTGACACAGAGGCATGAGCCAGCTTGTGCTGCAGTCAACAGAACCATACCTCTGCCTATCCAGTGTCACTCACCTGCTGCTCTTTCCCAAAAGGAGGAACTGGGGCATTTTTCCTGTCAGAGACTTGTTCTTCTTATCAATGAATTACATTATATTGCTGCTGCAATAGATAGTCTGTGAATAACAGAAGACATATATTTTTATTGGCTCATCTATTTAAGGAAAGAGAATTCCTGTCATCAGTGCAGAGCTGTAAATGAAAATTTGAGGATAAGATATGATCTACTATTTCTTTTTCTTATAACTCACAGAGCTGCTGTGACTGCCATGCAAGGGAATGTTTGTATAGTGTATGTGACAGATATGCTGAGACTGGCCATTTACCTGCTTCTATCTTCCTGTGAATCATTCTCCTTTCTGTACTGTGTACCTCTTGAAAAGGGTCTCTTGTTTCAAATGAATTTAATTTTTTTTAAAAAATGCATGTTTACAATAAAATCTTAATAAAGCAATACCTCTGCAATAAAAATAATTACTGTATTTCCTTGGAATTATATTCTTCTGAATATAATTCAAGCTGAACTTCCCTTTTTGCTTATTTTCTAGGTCATGGAGAAGCTTTGCATCTATCAGCTTTCCTTGCCTTAGGCATCTTTTGGCACTTTTACCCCCTCAACATTTTGAAAGGGTTTTCCACTTTTATAAGGCAGTCACACCACTTACATCCTCTTTACCATTTGCAGGAGTCAACCAAAGGCCTTGGCACCAACTGAATCTTAAACATGTATTAGTTACTTAGGAAAAGTAAACAGAGTGAGAGATGAAGATGGCATTCTCTGTTAAAATGTTTTCTCTTAAAATTCAAAGAAAATTTAAGAAAACCCAGAGAACACCATCCACAGACAGAATCCACCATCCACAGGCAATTCCCCATCATTCTGAGTGCACAGGTGCTGCTATCAGAGCACACCAAAATACCTTTTTGAAGTCCTGCTGAGGCTGCAGGAGTTTGAACCAGGAGCGCAGTCCTGGGCAGTGTAGGCAGTGCCTCATGCTTTGACAGCACTGTGGCACAATTTGATGCCTGTGACCCCAGCCACAGCCTGCTCCATCTGTGCCTCAGGCAAAGCTAATGGTGGCTTCCTGACTGTGCTCCTTGCACGAACAAGCAGCACACCTGAGGAGGAATAAAGAACAACTTGTAAAAGGACTTAGGTAAAAACCTGAGACAAAGAAAATGGTTCATGAACATGTCATGTGGTCAAAGCCAAGGGCACAGAATTTCTCAGGCAACCTAAGAGAAACAAAACCATGTTTTGTTACTGTGCCATCTGCTAGACTGCAGGTCTTGAAATCTGTTGGAGGAAGGCTGTGTACCTAATCAAAACACAGCTCCTTCTCTTGGCTCAGTTATTTAATACCATTGCTTTTGGAAACAAAAAATTCCCCAAAGTACTACTGTGCTGCAAGCTACAAGAAAGTCCTGGTGTATCTGTCAGAAGTCTGATTTCTAAGCACAATCTGAAGTTACTGAGAAATTTTGCTTAAAGCCAGACTATAATATGGATCTCTGCATAACTATTTTTGCCTTATTCATGCTGCTCTTTTTCTACTTTTTGCTCTAATTTTTACAACTAGAATTGGTGAAGTGATTTCTGGGCAGGGCAGGGGGTGGTGGGAACTGGAAGAAATTTTTCTTCCTTTAGGTCTACAGTATTAAAATTAAGAGGTATAAGAAATTTTTTTTTCTCTGGGACTGCAATGATTTTTCACTGTCAAAAGAGTTTTGTATCAGTACGAAGAGTTACATTCTGGGAAAAAGTTTTAAAGCTATGCTTACTGTTGTACTACAGAGCCACAGCAGACTCTGCATTAGCACATCAGCAATGCAAAAAATGATCCGTATTAAATTATTTCAGTCCTATCTTAGAAGGACAGAACCAATCCAGCTTTCTGAATATAGGCATCCAGTGCCACTTGCGTGTCCTGCCATGTCCCACTTGGTTCCTCACCCATCTCTCATGTCAGAGAATGCCAGTTCCCAAGGGCTCACAGCCAAACCTGGCAAAGTCCTTAGTGTATTTTGCCTCTCAGGAGATATAATCAATTCACTGATGACTGCACATCTAATTTACTTTGAACCTCTTAAATACATCTCAGGATAAAAGGACCAGCTTCTTCATATGTTTTTTGAGCAAAGATGCTGTACTTAGCGGTTTGCTTGTAGAGAAACTCACACAGCCATCATGAACACCCATGTGTTCACTGGAAAAGTTTTGTTAAGTTTTGGTGAGCTTTGAACTGAACTCACAAAGTCATTATTACTCTTAAAGTGACAACTAAAGGCCTCAGCTGAGACTGACAAATACTGAATAAGAGACAAGAACTTCCAAAATAGATTTGAAATCAAAACCATAAGATATATGCAATAATAGGCAAAAAACCTGCCCATTGTATTTATATATTTTTAAAAAATTATACTCGTTTTATAGCTTTAGTTTCTACTACAAACGTTTGTGGTGGAATCCAAAAAACACTCACTGCCCCCCGGTCCCAGGCCAGCACTTTAACTACAAAGTCATTCTTCTTCACCTATCAGTTGTGAGATAGGTAACATTACTAAGAATTCAGGAGTTAGAAAATGGACGATGCCCAGGAACTTTGAAATAAGGCAGTTCGTGTTCCTTAGGATGCCATCTTTTGTCACATGCTCATGTTCTCTTTTCTGCAGGTTCTTTCTTAGTGCAAAAACCTGACTGTACTCAATTAATGAGTAACAACACAATTTTATTTTCTTTCCATTGTTTAGTGCAAGGCTGTCCAGGTTTCACCTGAGAGAGAGTTAATTTTCCTTCCAGTAGCTGGTACAGTGCTGTGGTTTTTGAATTCATTATGAAAATAATGTTGATAATAAACTGATGTTTTAGTTGTTGCTAAGTAGTGATTACTCTAAGTCAAGGACCTTCTCATGCTTTGCCAGTGAGAGGCTGCACAAGAAGCCAATGAGGAAGCATTGCCAGGACAGCTGACCCAAAGTGGCCAAAGAGACATTCCATACCACAGAACACCATGCCAAGTACATAAACTGGGGGGAGCTGGCTGAGAGGCGCAGGTCACAGCTTGTGGATGGACTGAGCATCATTCATTGGGTGGTAAGCAATTGGATTGCACATCACTTGTTTCTCTTAGGTTTTATTTCTCTCTCTTTTTGCTCTCTTCCTTTTAACTACTGTTATTATGATACTTATTACTGTTATTATACTGTAATATAATAATAATAACTGTATAATACTGTTATTATACTTTATTTCATTTTAATGATTAAACTATTCTTATCTACTTCCACAGGTTTTATCTTCTTTCCAATCCTCCTCCTCATCCCACTAAAGGTGTGGGTGGGTGAATAAGCCATCTGGAGTTAAACCACAACAATGACCCAAGCTGTCTTTCTTTTCCACTGATGAAGCTGTGCTGTCAAAGTAGGGTTATTCACATCCTCAAGAGCTCTTTACAATGCCTTTCACTGCAGCATGTGTGTGTGTTTTATTGTAATTTGTAACCTAGTTTCACAAAGCTCCTCTGACACGTGGACTTTGCATTTTTCCCATGTTTCAGGTTTGGAAATGCAGTGCAGAATGACTAATGTCAAGTTGAACAGCATATTCATGCTTAGGGCTGCAAGATCCTTGGATGTGCTCTGGAAGCTTGAACAGGGAGAAGGTCACATCTCTGAAGACTTTCATTGCTGAACTACAACCACTTTCTATGGAGAAGTTTTGAACTTCTCCATAGAAATGTGGTATTTCAAAAAGCTGTCACTTGACCGAACCTGAATTTTCACAGTAGAACATCATCACAGGACAGTAAAACATAAGCTACTCATATAATGTTTATCCTTTTGTGAAACTTCATATCCCAGCTCCAAATGTTAGACAAAACTACATTTAAAATAAAAGATGCTATGCAGTCTTGAGACAAGTACAAATACATTCTTTATCCCCAAAAACTGGCAGTACAGTTTTAGCTGAAATATTCTTTGGAAAAACAAAAGAAGTTAAATGGAAGTTACATGGAAAATTGCATTCCATATGGAAAAAATTTGGAAGAATTGTGAGAAGCTAATAATGGGGTATTACAACAGGAAATGTCCAACCTCAGGAATATGCTACTGGCTTGACTACAAACTTAAACAGCATTCAAAGCAGAGATGCAAAGAAGTGTACTACAATGCTGAAAAGAAATCACAATAAGAACACCTAAGAAAAATGTCTGTCAAAAAAATAAAGAATGTTTAACAGAGAGTAATCCAGAGAATGTTGTATGTATTTCTCTGGTCTCAGACTTGTGGCACCATGGAAATATCCTTTTCTTGTTTTCCGCTGCCAGTTTATACAGAAAAACAGCTTGCTGGTTATATAAAATAGAGGTTATCAGCAATATTGCTAATTAACGGTGTAGTTGCCAAATAAGAAGTTAAACCCTGACAAACATGACCTAATGTTACACAAATATGCTTCATCAATCAGAGTTAAATAATTACACAACAGCCAGCATTATTTTTTTTTTTTGGACGAGTCATAGAACCTATTGGCAGTCAGCATAATTAAAGGCTAGTAAGCAGTTTAAAATGTTTGGGGCTTTGTAGACTTGTCTACAGAAAAAAAGGATGGGAGTGTTTTTAAAATGCCACAGCTTTGAACTGGTTGTTGCTTAAAAGGGGAACAGTTTAGTGGGAGCCCAGGGACCTACAGGCAAATCCTGTTTCAGCATGGGGAGATCTCAGGTCTTTGGGCATAGCCAGGCTGTCTTGGATGCCCTCTGATGAATGGTTGCTGTTGCTGCCTCTGATCTTGCTCACAGCAGCCAGCGGTGCTGTGCTGTGGGACTGGCATCCCCCAGGGATGTGCCTGGTGTTGTGACATACAGGGCTATTTTTTCTTTCTCCCACTGTGTCCCATAAAACTTGAAGCTCTTGTGAAATATTGGTCATGTGGAGAGCCCAGAAGGGTTATTAAGGAGAAGGGTTTGTTTGGCCTCTTCCCTTCGAATGGAGCAGAGGAAAGTATAGTTTATCTGTTTAATGTATTAAGTGAAGAATTTTTTGAATGATGGCTTGCAATGGATGGGAACTGAAGAGTGCAAGGATGATCAGGGAGCTTCAACAGCAACCCCAGATAAGACTTTCAGCAGATTATGTTCTTAGGCTTACAAGCAAAAATTAAAGAAGCAGGGAAAAAAATCTTGCATGTGAGAATTCACTTAACTCATTTAATGAAGTTAAATTCAAATTTTTACAATTCATTTAAAAAAAAAAATAAATTCTAATGATGAGGCTGAACCAAACATTTGAACAGTCACTCTGAATGCCGACTTCCCATGTGCCATGCAAGGGAATGGATTGATCCTTTTTCTAATGCTGTCAGAAAAATGACTCAACTATTTTAGCACAGACTAAGTAAAACAAGAATACATTTCACAGTCATATTTATTTAAGCAGCAGAATATTATTCATCGACATAGAGAACTAAAGCTCAATTTGTGCTTGGCAATTTATCGTTAGATTCACAGACCATTCTTGCAAGGCAAGGAATGCTATGAAAAAAACTCTTACTCATAAAAAGGCAAATCAAAATGTGAGTATTAAATAGATTGCACCACACTGTGATGGAGGTTTTGTTTTAATATTGGTGAAAGAACAGCACTGTAAAAGCAGAACATGCTATGTGTAAATAACATGGCTGGAAGTAGTGTCAGTGATCATTTGCTCTGAACCTTTTGTGAGCCTGTTGACTTCAGTGATGTTTGGATGAGGGCCAGAAAAAAAGCCACATTTTAATATGGCAGGAAATTTGATAAAGGTGCAGTCAGAATAAGAAACAAGAAGTAGTGGGAAGCTTTGGAGAGTATCATAAAGCCAAAAGAACCAGTATTTGCATTCAGCAAATACTAATCCCTAATCACATATCCTCAAGGGTCTATAACTTCTCCCTCCTTTCCTGGGATCGGCTGGCCAGCTCCCCACTATTCTTCCAGCACAGCCAAGTCCCATGAAATGCAACATAAAACCACTTTGTTTCCTCATGAACATGGATAACAGCTGTTGTTCCCACTGATGAAGGACTGGGTCTCCAGTGAAAGGTTTCCCTTGTTCCTGCTGAAATTGTGAAAGGCCCCTGCTAAGGTGACAATGCACCAGAAAGAAGCACACAAACATGTAGCATGGGTTTATAAACACAACTGCAAAGCAGCAGTGGCAAACCTCTTCACATCCCCCTAGGTACTAGAGCTCTTCAGGTGCCTTGGATTTTCAGTTTTTCCCAAGATCTTTTGAATAAAATGCAATTATCCAAGTGAGTCATTTCACAAGCAGAAGACAGTGAATCCCTCTTTTTGTTCCAGTAAGGATGCAATTTGTCCGAGCTTGTTTTCAGCTTCTGTAGAAGGAGGGACCCTTTCTGGATCCTAGAACAGCCAGTAGATGGGGAGTCAGGACACTCTTTAAGGACCTGAGCCATATAGGTGCAAGCTGGGAGGGGAAATTTGGATGAGCCTTTTATTTTCTCATCACTAAAGTAGTGACTAGAAAGGAAGAATAATAGTATGTGATGCCTCCCTGGAACAGGGAGCTAGTGGCTGCAAATGCCAACCTGTTTGTACTGGTGGCAGCAGTTAATGCCAGATTGAAGACACATTTCAATGCACAGCAAGTATTTTATCTATGTATTAGGTATTTCCTGCTGATTGATTCGTAAGCATGAACAGCTTATCTTGTGCTAGCAGTAGCTTTTCCCACTTCTTCCTGCCATGGAGATCATGGCTGTCCTGCAGGGACAGCAGAGACATAGGTAGGAAAATGTGAGAGCTCTTCTAACTCTCTTGTACTGGCCTGTGGCCTGTGACTCCTTTTTCTGTTCCACTGCTGATTTTTGTATTTGCTACAGAAAATTTTCCACAGATACTGGAAGAGATCATGGACAAAGAACAGATCTGCAGACAGATCACTTTATCCCTTAGCAGATACCCAATGGGGTTTGTACTACAGGATCCCAAAGAGCTCTGCTGCCATGGTGCTTTGGCCAGCATCTTTCCACCAATAATTCAGACCATAGGTATGCTTAATTTAATCATCTCCTTGCATGCTTTACGAGTTATCTCAAATGCCTTTCTGAGGTGTCTTATGACTTGTGTATCTTTAGAAACAAATGTTAGTGGCTAAAATAGATCATTATTAATGTGCAAAAATGAAATTTTGTCTATAATCTTTCTTCCTCAGGCTTCTGCAAAGATGTCTTCTTTACCTCCTCCTCTCAGGACATCATTTGTGATTCACAAGCAAGCTGCTTTCACAGCAAAATATTATCAAGCTAGAATGGCCAAACTGCCATAATATTCTATGTATAATACATTAATATGTTTTAACTGAGAGGCAAACCACATGACATTGAACAAGAATAATCGAGGTTTAAATAGGCACCCAGAAATAACTGCAAATTAAAACATGGCATGTGTGTGCCACACTTTACAGAAGTACTTGTGACAGAAATTATATTTGCAAACACAACACTTTTACACAAACATCTAGAAACCAATTTCATTCATATTTACCAAATGTTATTCAAAGCATTGTTGATATCATAAAACTGGTCGCTAAGAAGAGACTTGTGTTGGGCCTTAACTTGTGTTGGACCTTATCCACATCTAGTTGATTATCTCAGCCTGGAAATACTGTAAGTTATGTTTTAGAAAAAGTTGCAGTCACTTTGAGATAAACTGATAAAAAAAATTCTAAATTTATTTGCCACAGGAAAAAAACCAAAAGTACACTGGACCAAGAGTGCTCTGCTCAGTCACTGATATGTACTCTCATCTTTCTTATTTAGGTATCTGTGCTTTCAACCAGTGGTCAGCTCAAAGTCTGTCTACCACTGTTGTTCCTATCCCTCATAATAGTTGTCTTGAGAAGCCTCAGATAAGGCTGTGCCTTGAAGAAGACTAAAATAAATACTCCAGAGATCCCAGAGAAGTGTTGCTGCTTTGCTGGTATGGTTCATATATTGAGGTATGCACAGAAGGTGCAAAAGAAAATCTTAGTGTTTTTTTTCCCATTCAGTATGTCTTGTTCTGAGTGTGTTTAGACATGGACACATTACAACATGGAGCTTGCACTACACATTATTTTTGACAATGTTTATTAGTTCTGAATTAAACCTAGCCTGGCTTCTGTGTTGGTCAGTCATGCATCTGACTGGTTGGATGGGCCTGGGTTTCTTGAGAAGAAGGTTTGCTTTATTTTGGAAAGAAAAATGAGGCTGTGAAAACCTTGGAACAGAACTTTGCTTTGCATATTAAAATTACTGATGGAAATACTTTTATTTGTTAGCTAAAGATAAAATTTAAATGTCCTGTTTTGTTATTTCAGAGTCTTGCAAGCACACCATTTCATTTAGGTTCTTTTTTTATTGGAGGAAGAAAGGACATGTTTACAGCAGCACAATTATGAGGGTTTAAAATTTTACAAGATCATTTCTGCTATTAAATTAGAAATCATTTGACCAAGGATATAATTTTAGAAATAGTTAAATAAGTGCTGAATAAGCAGTAACATGTCTTTCTATCACATTTAACCATTGCACAGTCACCTCACACACTTAGATGACACCTTTTTTCTCCGCTACAATGTTGTGCAATAGTTTCCACATGCATTCTGAGGACTGAGAAGGGGATGACAGACTGCTTTATCTCCTTCACTTCAGGAAAACAGGAACTTGTTGACAGTGGATTCAAAGAGAGAGAGAGAGGAAGATGAGAGAAATTTGTTTGAAAACCACCAATGCTATTACAAAATATCAAGTTCTAATCCACATGACTCATACCAACTACTCTACCCAGGCTGGCCACATGACAAAACACATTATAATTATGTGGCTAAGATTGAAATGCTCTGGAAGCCTACGTAACCAGTCTGTTGGACTCCACTAAAACCCACCAAGGGCAATAGACCTCCCAACCAAAGACCATACCTAGAGATTACAAGTGGCAAGGCCATAGCCCAGTGAAAACATGGTGCTACTTGCAAATTGTTCCTCCCTAAAATGATTGCTCTGCTGAATGCTCGAGGACAGTGACATCAGTTAGTGGTCACCCTTGACAATTTTATTCCTTCAGCCATTTCCTATCAGTTCAACTGCAAGGAAAAAGGTTTTCTTTCCTTGCATAAAACTCCATTTAGAATGAATAGGAAGGGGAAAGCTTTTCTAAAACTAGAGCTCTTGCTCCTTGAGTAAACAAGAAAATTCCTCGAAGGACTTATTCAAAGCAAGATCGCTGTTATCAGCATGCTGTTATTCAGCAAAATAAATTCGCACTGTATATGAAAGAATTTGACCAATTGAGGACAAAAGGAGAGCACAAACTGTTGGTTTCACTGGCTGGAATCGATCAGCCTTCCTGATTAGTTTGTCAGTGCTTTTGCTCCCTATTCCATGCTAAAATGAAAATAAAATTCTACAATGTGTGTGTAAAAATGTCTTCTCCATAAACAAAAATTGTTTTTGAATAGCCAGTACTCAGTGCACTGCAAGGCCGCCTAGAGAATCTTGAAAAGGCAAAGTAAAACAAAAGAAAAAAACACAGTAAAATCAGAGGAAATATTTTCAATGTCCAAAAAAAAAAAAAAATCTACTATCTTAAACACAGACTAGAAGCACAGATCCACAAAAATATACCTACAGACTTCTGCCTTCCTTTACTTGCTCAGACTTTTCCTATTCCTCTTCCATTTTTCTTGAACATCTTAGTTTTAATGTTTATTTGCTTCTTTTCCTATAATTTTTTGCCTTTCCCTATATCAGTCCCTGATCATCCTTGTTCCAGTTTTCAAAATGCTCAGTTCTCTTTACCAGATCTCTATCCCTCTCCCTTTTCATCTGTGGCTCCTCAAGTTTATGTTATTTTTCCTGTTCCTCCTTTGCTAGCGAGGAGCCATGAGCTAACGTCTCCTCCCTGCCACAGAAGAAAGTAGAAACAGGAGCACACACTAAAACAGACTCCTGTGGGAAAGAGGGAAAAGTAGGAGAACTCCCACCCAGCCACTGCCTTGTGCTGCTTCCGTTCAAAGGCTTGCAGCTTAGAAATTCTCCCTCCTCCCTGTTTGTGCGGAAACAGTGAGTAAGAGATCCCTCATGGAGCTCGCACACCACAAGGACATCAAGAATAAGAAACAACCCCTTCTAGAAAAAGAATAACAGTTGTGCATGCTTTCCCATGAACCTTTAGAAAGACTGCACAGTCACATCCATTGGAAAAAGTCATTCATCAGTTTTCTGTCTGTTTTCAAATCACTTCCTTTACCCTAATTCTTCAGATTAGATCATCACCTGGCACAGGCAGCCACCAGGAGCTCACCCTGCTGTTGCAAGTCCCAGGTTTCCCAACGACAAACTCAGGAAAGTTAGAATATCAATCTTAATTTGATTTTATTTTTTTTTCATTTTTTTTCCCCTTGCAATGATTTTAAAAAGAGCTCTTAGAGCCCTTATCTTTTTCTAGCAACTCAGTTCAAATGCCAGGCCTGCCATATCTGTTGCTTTTCCCACTAGCCTACAGCTGTTTGGTCTCTTTTGTGAGACCCAGTAGGTGTCCTACTCAACCTGTGATTTATTTTGGACATTGGATCAGAATTGCGTATTCAACTTGTGAGATTAATATGGGATAATGCCAATATAAAACTGGGCTGGTCTGTTTCCCTGAAATCAGAGAATATATTACTCAAATACAGTTTACACAGACTAATGACTACTGAGTAATTCTGGGTAATATTTTCTCCTTTGTTTTCAATTTTGGGAGCAGTGCTTGTATTTTTGGTTCATTCTTCTTAAGAGAGGTTTTTAAAGGTTACAATCGCTGTCAAATTACCAGGATGTTGTCACAAGCTGAAGAACAAACTCTGCCTCCAAAACAATGTATCATTTGGATGTATTTTACTATAATCAATATTGCAATGCCAGTGTTTTGGTTTTTTTCTTTCTTTATTTTTTTTTTTTCTGAACTCATCAGTACAGAGATATTGAAAATAGCTTGATGTTTCTCCTTTGCCTCCTGACATTAATCATGGTCAATTAAGTGAGAATAAGGTTTGGGTTAATGCAAACAGGCATTAATTCTTGTCATCTCCCCACACTCAGGAGCATTCAAGTTGGACAAGCAGAGAAAAACAACATTGAAAATATATCCTGGAAAAAACATTCAATTAACTTCAGCATTGAAGGTCCTGTCAGAGATCTGTTAGAATGTCTTCCCCATTTTCTCCCAGTAGCTGCATGAAGACAAATCCCAATGTCTGTTCAGAGTTAGACATAGGACTGAGGTCTGTTTTATAAGCACTAGGATGCAAGCTTTTGTATCGTTGCAGCTGAATGTATGCCAGGCAGTGTCAGGCAGCATATATGCCAGGTTCATTTTTCTAAAGAATCTTATAAAAAACACTGAAGTGTTTCCTCACGCTGCTCAAATGTAGGAAACTAAATCAAATTGGGGGCTGAAGAACAAACAATATTTCTTGGGTGCCAAAAAATAGATTTAGAAGGAAAGGTTTAACAGATCTCTCTCTCTCTTTTTTTTTTTTTTAATTTGAGAAAGAATAATTAAGAATCATCTTAGAAAATCTGAATAACTATCACTAAATGAAATATTGCTGTCCCAACATGTGTTGGCAGTAGTCCTAACATGCTTCTTTAAGCTGATTGAGGTAGCTATGTGCTACCTGCTTATACATCACTCACAGCTCACTTCCTAGTCATAGAGAATTAGCAAGGAGATCTCTTGAAGGTTATGAAATACATGAGATCTGTTACTACATTCAAATAAGGTGTTCACAGTTCTGTTTCTAGATACAATACCCACACAATAGCTCCATCTTTAAACATGCTCCTCGTGGCTTCAGATCAACTTTGGCCCCCACCAAACCAACGCTCTGCTGCTCATCATCACCTACTAACCAGCCCTGCAACACTATTGCCACTGGCACTACTTCTCTGAAGCTTGCTGCTGCTGCTGCATCCCCATCAGAGTCTGCCCTTACTCCCCATTCCATGGTGTTGTCCGCCTGCGACCATCACAGCACCCCTGCAGCACTTCTGCCTGCTGAAGAGGTTTTATGGCCTGCAGGACTGGCTCCTTTCAAAAGGAGAAAGGACTAGAAGTTGGGATTGGAGTTTTCTGATTCTGCAGTAAAGAAAGGCAATCTCTCCATGTGCCACTTTGGAGAGATATCTCTTGTGCATAGGTTATCAGATGTCAAACCACACATTACAATTTTGTGAACATTAAGTGAAAAGTTGATTTGTAGTAAAAAGACACACTTGAACTGTCCTGTTGTCTCTCATGACTCTCCAGCAGTTTCTTGGAAAGAGTTCCTACCTGTAGCTTTGGCCACTTCTACTGAGAAATTGCAAATGCTTTTCAGGTCTGATGCGGAGGCTGCAGCTATTGCACCTTCCAGGACCCCTTGGCAGCACCTTCCATCTCCTCAGTCCCCAAAACAGAGGAGGGGGCTGCCAGCATGGCCAGGGGAGCTGTGAATGCTCACAGGGCATTCCAAGGACATGCCAGCACTTCACAGAGCAACATGCAGTTCCCTGCACCTCCACTGCCAAGTGGCCTGTCCTGGGCTCCCCACCCTGAGGGTGCATTTATTTTCACTCTGAATAAGACCAGATAAGCTGAAGCAAAGTGCCAGTGCCTGTTGTGTAGGCTTATGGATGACTTGTGTTGGAAGAAAAGTGTCTTCAAAATGAAGTCATGGAAGGCCATTTGCAACAAAGAAAAGGTACTTACAGAATTTTAAGTTTCTCGTAGCAAAAATTTTAATAAATCTTTTAATTTGAGCACTCTTTACATAACCTCCTGAACATATAAATGCTGGCAGGTAGAAAAGCAATCTTGTGTTACAGTCACAGGAAGAGAATCATTATTTACAAGGGGAGGGAATTTTTTTTCAGTTTGGGAATCATAGTCAAATGGAGAAAATTAAAAATCTCAACTACTGCATAGTGCAAAGGCTGTAAACAAAAGATCTCCTATCCCGATTTTTTATGTGGCTAAAGGACATCTATATTCCACACAAAAATAATTAATGTACAAGTGGATGCGTGGGGACCTGCTTTTCCCTGTTTTGCCTCCTTTAGCATTAATATGTGCTAAACACATGATTTGACACAGAAACTAAACTTCCTCTCTGAATTGGTTATCATTGGTCTATTTTTGGCACATACTGGCTTTCATGTTTCTCCTGCTTCTGTGCAATATTATTGCACTTCTATTATCTTAATTTTTGACTTTGCAGCACCACAAACCTGCTGGCTGCAACATCTCAGCTATTTTTCTCCTCTTATTTCTGCATACAGCACATATACCTAATAGAAGTGATGAAAGGTAAAAGGAATGAGGAAACCCGATAGAGATATTTGCAACTGTTGCATCATACAGATACATAAGTACCTATGCTCTTCATATATGCCGATGCAAGAATTGGTTTTTTTTAAAGATGTGGTAGTGTATTTTAAGAAAGCAATAGTAATGCATTCTTGTGTTCATAGTACAGCAACATTTATGGAAAAGATAGGCTTTATATTCTTTCTGTAACAAAATTTGTTGTAAGGACAAGTCTTTTCTATCTCAGTTTATAGGTGTTTGTGCCTCCAGAAAAAGCTTTTACTAGAAAAATAGACTTGGCCCTCACATCCTATATCAGGATGGGGACCTGAGCTCTCCCATGCCTTTGGCTATAAAAACAGGTGCACTTGCCCCATTTTTCAGAGCTGAATCACACAAAGGACTCTATGTACACACCTAGATTCATGTGTTACAGCTGCCCTTTCTCATGGTAAGCAACTAGAAGAAAGGAAGCTTGTTTCCCCATTTCTAATATTAGACAGCAGCTCTGCACTTACTTTTGTTTTTCATTCCTCTAGCAAAGGCGCTGAGACCGTGAAGAAATCAAAAGCTGTCAAACCTCAGACTCTTCATTGAACCACTATGTGGGGAAAAAACCTCTGCAGAAGGAGAAAACACAGCTACCTTCTGCTTCTTTTTTACCTTCTAGATACTAGACCTGAGGTGGAGATCACAATATTTGGCTGCGCTCCTTGAAAAACTTGATTAAGAAGTGGACAAATTATGCCGAGAATATCCTCCAAGAATTCTTTCCATAAAGGCAACATCATCCCACCTGGTAGAAGCTATTTTTCATCTGTTAAAAACTCAAGGGGAGGAATTTTTAAGAAAGAAGAATTAAAATCTGCATAATGTCTTTCCTTTTGTTCTTTCATATACAGATTCACTCAAGCTCATTGCTGCTTATGATGCAGCTTTGCTTTAAAAATATTACAAAAAAATCAATTATGACTGCTAGCTTTTAAATACAGAGGTGACACATGGGAGAAATCTGGATTGCTTTATAAGCTGGGTTCATTTGAACACTATGCAGTTGAATACAGTTAACATAATGTCATTAACCTTGACATCAGAAATGTAGGTTACTGCTATAGAAGGGTGATTATATTTTGGAAATCAGTAACTATGTTAAGGATTTAAGGGTCATCATTACCAGCAAGCTAATCATGCTTTCCTAATGTGAGGCTGATCCTGATTCCACCTCTGCATTTGTGCAGAGTGTGAAATTAACTATTTCAGTTACTAAGGTCTACCTGAGTAAGTAGAAACTCCAACTGAAAGGAAGGAATGAGTGAGAATTTTTGTAAGTAGCATATTGCTTTAAACAATTTTTCAGTCAACTGCCTTTGCCTGGCCTGCCAGTATCATGTAATCATGTCAGAAATACAGCTTGCATTAAAAAGTAAACAACCCTCCACCACATATTGCTGCCTAGTCCTGATTGCTAGAGAAAAAATTGAAAGCATGAACCCTGTGTTTGTTTCATTAAATCTCATCATGCTTGGACTTGCCATGCTACCTATACACCAAATAGAGGTAACAGGATAATTTTCATTTTAGAAACAGGAAAAAGTAGCTAGACTTATGATACTTTGAAACATGAAGATGCAGTTCTGTCACCAAAGGCATTTCAATCTTCAGTCTGAACTGGAGAAATGAAGACTAGAGCTAGGAAAGACATGCTGAAGTGGTTTGGCTTAAGTATGTCTGTAGGTGGTGAGTAAATTGGGATAGTCCCACCTAACTCTAAAGTTTTGAAGCTGTCCATGTTTGGTTTCTTGGCTCCGCTCAGTAGGGCAACAGAAGCTCATAATCTGTGTGAGCTGGTAATCAATTAGTATTGTCAGCTCCCCGCTCTTGTAACCTGAAAGGGGTTTTGTGCATCAAACCGCTACAGCCAGCTGGTGTTTCTAAAACAGAGCTTGAGGCCTGCACTGGGGGAACATTAAAAATAGACACATTTAAGATCAGAACTCCTGAACTCTTTCTTTGTGCCAAAGCAAGTCTGCAAAGATTCACCACATTTAGTCCTGGCATGGAATGGGACTTATTTTCAGCAGTTTGATTTCTCTCCTAAGTAAAAAATTTCAGTGACCAGGGCAGACTTTTTCTTGCCAGCTTTGCTTCCTTTCCAAGTCACAGCCTTGCAGCCAGTGATGTGCACTGGCTCTTCCTGGGGCTGACAGCTCCTCTCCTCAAAGTCTCCCCGGGGGTCACCATGCCACCTTCACACCTCTCTCCTCAAGCAACAGATAAGCTCTAACCCTGTAACCCAAAAAGAGAAATTCAGGGGGCCCAGCATCAGGCACGCTACACTTTTCCCCAAAAGGAAGACCCTTCCTGTATTTCGTATCTCTTTGTGGTCCTATCTGAGATTTTTCAGGTGGATAACTACAGCCTACTGCTTCCTTGTGCCTCCAAAACAATTTCACTTTTCCTTTGGCTTTTTTCACCAGAGAGAAGCATTTGCAAGGCTTACAGCTTTCCTGGCAGCCCTTAGTTTTGACCAAAGGGCCTTTCCCCTCAGAGGTCCTTCCCAGTACTCTTCTGCCTTTATCTCTATTTCTGTGCCAGGATAGCTTGCAGGAATGGGGCTTATATGAGGATATAATCACTTGGGAAAGGAATGTAATTAAAAGCAACATATAAAGCAATTAAAAAAAAAAAATCTTCTGAGGACACTTAGCTGGCACAGTGAGAATTTTGCTGAGAATATTTAATGGTTTGCATTATTAAGTGCAGACAGGTTGGTTTTAATTCAAAACAAACATGGCAATTAAATAAAAAAACCTGTATCAGTACAACATTATAACTACAAAGTTAAAAAAAAAGAAACCATGTAAGAAACACAAACATTCAGGCTTTCAAAAAATGGGAAAGATTTACTGGATTAAGAAGATAATAAAAAAAGAAAGTCCTAAAGTTTTATACCAACTACACTGTAAGGAACTGGATGTAACACTGATGCAGCTGCCTTGATCATTAGTAATTTTTATTCCTGTTTTTCCAGTTAAATCTGCAGCAGAACATACTGCATTTGATGGTATCAAGTCCATGTCATAATAAACACTTCGCAGATGAATTTACATTTGTTACATTTTCTTTCCTACATATCCTGTCTTACCATTTAGTTTTTGAATTATTAGCACATTGATACATTAATTTAGGATTTTAGCTTCTTTTCAGAGAACACATGGACTTGTTTTCATGTTTGATGGAAATGTTTGATAGAAATACTACCAAACATCAGATAGACTTGTGTGAGGTAATGCCTAAACTGATCAGAAAAAGTCAAAGCTAATTTTTTTTATAAGTAACTAAGGAGAAAATCCAGAGTTCCTATGAAAGATACCACTTAGCTTTAAGTAATATGTCTCTTCTGTGGATGTTAACCAATTAACTTATTCTTACCTGAGAGAAGTCGGAAGCATTTAGTTCTCTTTGGGAAATGGAAAATCTAAGTAGGGAGATCATTTGACTACTATAAATCCAAAGAATGAAACTCCTTCAGTATTCTTTTCTGAACTCCTGTATCTATTCCTATTGCACCCTTACTGCATTCAGACACTGCCTAAGCCAAGTCTAACACAAAACAATTTTTCTCTTGTGTCAAAACTGTGTTGGGGAGGAGGGAATGGAGGGTGCTTGACTGACAGTGTTGACACTTGAGCTGCTGTGAAGAAACACAAACATGGTGCTCTAATAAGTAATCCCTGCTGACAGGTTAGAAATCAAAGCTCATTAGCACAGAGAGAGGATAAGCATTTTAATGCCTCTGGATTCTATGCACTGCAATTAACACCACATACAGCATATTGTTCACCTAAAGCCATAAATCACAGAAAAAATTGTCATATTATACACAGATCCTGAAACCACAATAATGAAAATGAGGAATGGCTTAAGAAAACTAGTAGACATCATATTTTTTCATATGATCAATTGGAAACTAAAACTAGTGCTGAAAATACTTTAAAATTCTTGCAAGATGGTTGGTTCTCATAAATATGTATGAAGGACTTCCTTTACCTGAATAAACTGCATTGCTTTAATGCCTGTGAGCCAAACCCTACCAGGGGAAGTAAGCAGGAATAAGATAGTGGTATTCCTGAAGTGAATATATAAACTCACGTGCATTAGTCTGTATAGAACTCGATATAATTTTTGGTAGGACTCCTACTGAACTTTTTAAAGAGAAAATTAGTGAACCTTAAATTCAAAAGACCTCAAAGCCAAATCTGAAGCTGAATGTGCCACCCAGGTTCAGGTTAAATAAACCAGTGATTATTTAAGAGTATTTCTATTTCCAGGTGAGTTTGATCCCAGGAGGGAGAGTTGTTAGATTGATGTTACTGTTTAAACTCATTATGAAATCCACTGTGTTCAATTTTTTATTTTACCCACTTGATGCACTGCAGGAGAAGGCAGACTTCTTTGCAAGTCCTGTGCCTCGACTTCTTTCTTTGTAGACTGTAAGTTAATTATATATCTTTTTTTTTAAGCTGTCTTTTCCTTCCTGTTTAGGGCATTAGGCACACACACCGACCAGCTGAGAGAGCGCCATGAATTGAGACAGAAACCCTAGATACTCAAGTGCTGGACAGGGAAAACACAGTAACACCAGTGAGGTGGCACACAGCGCAGCTGCTGCAGTGCCTGTGACAGCACCAGGGAGGCACAGGGCACTCTGAAGGCCAGCACTACACTGAAGCGCACAAAGGATGCTCAGGAAGCACCACGGACCTGCAGCCTCTGCCTGCTCAGCCACATCACAAAGCCCCCATGTTGGCCCTGCAACAGGTTATATTCTGAAAAATGTTCCTTCTGCTTCCCAGATGCATTGCTCCACACTTGCCTCTCCCTTAAGCCAGGAGAAAAGCAGGATGGCAAGATGGTGCATGGCCTATTTCCACATAAGCTACACCACCATCCCCAAAAAGGATTCTGATAGCCCATCTGCAAGTAAAGATCAGAAACTACTCAGAGGTTATCTCAGAACAGCATCATTGCTCCTTTGGGACAAATAGGACAGCATAATCAGAGCCACCTGTTATGACTTTGTCAGACTCACCTCTACTTTCTCCTGGCCTCTTGATCAGACCCAATATGAGTGAAACCACATCTCAGGAGGGATCATGCAGGTGCTCTCTGGTTGCATGGAAAATTTCTCAATGATCTGGGCTTGTCTGGGTGTGGAGGAGGGCACAGGTCTCTCTTGGGGAGCTCCTTGGTGTAGTAGGAAATAAGTTTGGCACTGGCCATGTATGAAGAGTGGCTCTTTCTGCTCTTTAATTACCATTCTGAGCTGCGGACCAGGAGAAGTGGGCTCTTGCTGCCAGTTGCTTCATGTACAGCTCCTGCTGAAAGGAGGTACAAAACCATATCCACTGCCAGCTGGGTGTGTGCCTGCTGCTCAGCAGTGGAAAGAGATTCCTCTGAGAGGAGTCCCACTGCCGGTCCCTCATCTGGGAGCCAGCCAAGGAATGTCGAGCTGCCCTCCCACCCAGGGACTCTAACTATGGGATTAGGCTCCATTTTGCTTGCTCTTTTCCTGCCCCATGGCTCTTACATTCCTGTCGGCAGGGGCTGGGGTCTGACAGGAGCATGAGTTCATGCCTCTCCCCTATGCCTCCTCTTGAGGATGTTTTACTGGCTAGTGATTAAAGACAGGCATTAGAATCCCCTGAGAGACAGAGGTTGTCCAGGTGCTCTTTCTAAGGGAGTCTACAGATCGGACCCTATCTGAGAAAAAAGCTGGTACCACACGTGTGTAGGCAAGCTCAGAACTTCTGTCCCTGTAGGAGACCATTAACGCTGTCATGAACCTAAAGGTCTCCATGATCCATGGACAGAGGAACAGAACATGGCCTTCAAGTAGGTCATGCTCCAGGGCCAAAGGGTGGCAGAAATTCAGGTGTACCCCTGTGCCTACTCTGTCCTGATGGTTTGCTCTATCCTGATCCCTGCTTGGCATGTAAAGCTTACTGGATCAAAGTTTAAAGGCAGAAATCTTTCTTTGAGTAGAAAATCTGTATCTTACTAAGGTGGTCTAGATTTTCCTGCCAGATATCTCTTTCTGCCTGTTACAGCTGTCTGCTTTGTGTGTTGCAATCTCTGTCTTGCCCTTAGGCACCAGTGAAAGAAAAATAATGATCAAGTTTTATGTCAACAACTGGGTGGAAACAAACATATTCCCAACACAGTATTATTTCTTGTCAGATGGACAAGAAAGACCTATAGCAGGGCAGTGAGAGTGAGCCTCACAGATGCCTCCCCTTTTGTCATGTTCCACAGGTATTTAACCACTTAGGAACAGGAAATGCATAGCAGAATAAGGGGTAGCAAGAATTTAACCTTTGTGCATGTTCTGAAGTGGTCTTTTTCCCACTTCTCTTGTATTTCAACATATTACTCAAAGCACTCAATTACACATCTAAATTTCCTCAGCTTGTCAACAGAAATTTAGGAATTTGGCTCTTCTCCTAGAAGGGTATGGCTGCAGCTAAAAGAGAGCAGGATTCTTACCATAGTTTTCTAATCAAGTTCTCTGTGGGCAAATATTCCCAGTCCCACCTTAAGTGTTTCTGAGAAAAGGCATATGCTGTCCCACTCTCCATGGTCATCAACTATCCAAGCACGACCAGCAGTATTACTAAGATGGAAGAGAGCACTTTCCCACAGATATACTTCTCATTTGATTCTCATGCAAAAATAATTTTCAATTACCTAAGCAAATATATACCACAGGGAACACATGAAGGCTGCTGGCCACAGCTGGTGGGTGGATTATTCCACACATGTGGAGGGAACTCAGTATGGGCCTGGTAGGTGGTTGACAGTCATGGCATCAAAGTCCAGCCTGGTCTTCACACCACTGTGATTAACAAATAATTTTCTGAAGCCACTGGCACACTGTGAATGGCATGGTTAGCCTTCAGTCACTTCTCTTTGACTCTCCAGCCTTGGTGACAACATCATTTACTGTTCCAGATCCAATGATCGTATGATTGAATGTGGACAGCTTGTGGCACAAGTCCAGTTCAAAGGTTTGGCCGTGCTACTGTGCCCCAGTGTAGAGTCCTTACAGCATCTCTTACAGATGAACAATCAGAGAAGGAGATTAGACACTTGTCTTGGTGTATTTCTGGACTATGAATGAAACTGTGTCAGCTGTAGCTGCACAAATTACTTCTCTGCATTAGGTAGAAGGTTGTGACCAAAGTCTCAACAGGACCCTCTGCTTCTCTCCCTGCCTTCTGCAATCACCCTTTTGCAGTAGCCACCATGGGCAGAGGTTAAGAATTTTTTTCTCGTATCTGTCACTCTTTGGGTAGGCAATGCAAACAGTTGCCTCTGTTGTCTCTGTCAGTAATACTACTGTACTAGGGGTAGCAGATTACCCCAAGATTATGGAAATCCATGTGAAAGAAACCACAAGCCTTCTTAGTTGATCCACATACCTGAATCTGCTGTGACACTTTTGTGGGCACATATAATGAAGCCGAGAGCAGGGATCAGCCTGCCTTGACCTGTTTTTTCCCTTCAGGACCTTCTCAGCAACCCTGAAGTTTTGCCCGAAGTAACCCAAAACTGCCTCTTACATTGTCATACTTGTTCTGTGGGGCTCCCAGCAGTTATCTGGAAAAACAAACAAACCCAAGACATTTCCAACAACAAATTAAATAAAATAAAACAAGTGCCAACAATCAAACCTGAATGAATTCTGTGGGCAAGACCTATAATAACTTATTGGCTGTTTACATTCCTTTAAAAACTCACCACTTATTCTACAGATGTGTTCTGATGGCAGCATTTTGGGCAAAAGCCAAGCAAGGATAAACACAGAGAGTTGGTGCTTATAGGGGAAGCACAAGAAATGGAGAAAGGAAAGAAAAAATTGCACACGTACACACAGAAAAAGCAAAGGACTTTACAAGTAGATTAGGAAATGGGAAGGGTATTTAGAAACAAGTGTGTAGTCACTGAGCATTGGGAATGATTTTTCTGAGGGGAGCCACCAGAGCAGCAGGACACAAAATGTATGACCACCCAGTGAGCAGGCAAGTGTGAAGTCTGCTGTCCACATTGACCCAACACAAAGGCATAGGCCAGTGCTACAGGGCTGTGTTAGTGTGGCAGTGTGCCCATGCTGAGAGGAAGATGGGAGGACAGCTCTCAGTCCAAACCTGATTTATGTCTGACCAGTCTGTTGAGAGTGGGAATGCCAGGTTTGCCTGCATCTGTGAATATGGGGCTGGATACAATAGATTGGCTGTGCTGAACCGTGAACTCCCCAAGGGTCATATTCCTTGGGGATCAACTGGTTGGTGAGTTGTATGAATTGATTAAAGATTAGGATCTCCCAGAATAATGTTTCATCATCAGTTAGAGGGAATATATATTTGGATGTTCAAGGTCTGAACAATTTCTCCAAATTAAAATTTCTCCAAAAAGGACATCTTTGCCCATGCCCTTCTCTGATGGCCATTTTCTGCTTCTCCACTACCTTAGCCCTAAACTACTGCCACAACCTAGTGCTTCCTTCCACCCTGTCTTTCATGAACATCTCATTCTCAAAACTAATCTCCTGGTTCTTCTATAACAGCTGTGCAGCTCAGCTTTGAAAAAGTTCCCAAATACAAGCCATTTTCCTCCTCACCTTTCCAAAGACCTTATTAAAGAGCTTCTGCAAAAATGATGGTTTTAGAGAGGCTGCTCCTGCACAGGAGGCCCTGCAGACTGCACACTGCTGGTATCTGCTTGTCTGGGCATACCACCTGAATGCAGGACTTACTCTCCTTGAGAAATGGGGGAAACGTGCTGTAAAAAAAATGATGTTTAAAGAAACTTGGCTAGTTAGCACCCAAAGGTGTCTGAAAAAATAACTAAGATCAAGATTGGGTATCTATATGCAGATTTGGTGTTTGAAAATACTCATTACTGTCACAGAACAGCTAGATGAAAATATGATTGTAAGAGAAACCAAAAGCTAGGAGGCTGTGTATGCAGCTTAAATATCAGAAGGGCCAAGCACCCAGTAAATTCCACTGAGACCAACATCATGATTGTGACTCCAGTGACAGACAGAGAAAAGGCAAGATTGCACTGGGTTTGAATGGGAAAGTCGATTAAACGCATTTTTCTCTGTCACTATTCATTGTTACTTGTCACTGTATCTACCCATTACTCATTTCTTCTACTTGTCATGCTTGTGTTTGCCATGCTAAACCACACAGTGTTATTCAAATAACCCAAATGCTAAAGCGTGAGCTGGTTGCATTTTCTTGGCAAGCTACAGAAGGATGAGATACTATATGTTTTGTATATATAGGAGGTACTTTATCATAGCTTATCCTTCTTTGTAGGGGAGAACAAGGAACAATCTCCACCTTTTAGCAATAACTCCCATGTTTTTATTTAAGTCTTTTAGGCTCTTATCTATGACAGGTAATAATTCTAATTCCTTACATTACTGAATTTTTGCAGGTTGAAATACACTAGACATGGTGAAGTGCTCCCATACTGTTGTAAAACACCAATGACAAATACCCAGATGTGTAGCTGGTTACCAACTTACATAATTCAAAAGTCACCAACCTGGTTTACAAAACCTACATATCTGATTATTATAATCTGATGAAAATACAACTTAACCCCAAAATGTTTTGCCCCTGGATATTTTAAGATCAGTGACTGATGTTATTTAGGCACCACAGACACTCCTGGTGGCTGGTAGGATGTGCTATGGAGCGGATTTAACACAGTGAACTGCTGCTGGTGGAGGTTTACAATCCATGTAGTCGAAGGTGTAAATTCAGCTCTGGTCTCACACTCCTGGGCTTTGTTTCTTTTAAAACCTTCTGCCTCAGCAATGCTCCTACTGCCACCACCCTTCCCTGCCCATGGTGTGGCTGCTGTTCAGTTCACTTGCTGTGAGTTATCATAGAGGCTCTGTTAGATGCGACAAAGGCATTCACTGTCCTCTTTTTCTTGACACCAGAACTGAACATACCTCTGGTTACTCACAAGAACATCTTTACAGATAAGCTCAATCTTGTTGGCTTATCCCGCTCTAGCTGCATATCAGCTCAGAATAGAACATCTAATAGAAATCCAGTATTTCCACAGTCCTCAGCACCATACCTGAAGTGTAAGCAGGAGGTGTGCTGGGTGTGAGGAATGTATTCAAAGCACACACATTTGAATGTTAAATGCCTACATTTGCCAGCCTTGCCTCCGTGGCCTCCCTTGATAGTTAGTGCAGACAGAGCGTCTCCCCCAGCGGGCAAGTCAGAGCCTATAACCAAGGCTCCTCTCTGAGTCACCCCCAGAGAAGTTACCCTCATCCACTGATTCTGAAAGAGGAGAGGGAAACTCATTTCACTACAAAGGCACCCCAGTTCAAGGCCTAAACCTTGGCAGTGTCATTGTCCTCCATCTTCCATGAATATTTTCTATTTTCATTTCTTAAGGGAATAAAAAATAGTGAAAGAACCACAGGTATTACAAGCAATTGAACTAAACCCAGACTAGTGAAAATAGACTGTTGCCACGTTGGCTTAATGGAGAAACAAGCCCTGGCCAGGAATGTGTGACAACGTCTAAATCTGAAAGATGGACTGGGATGATAGATGGTGAAGCCAATCTTCCCAACTTCTAATGAATCCTACTGCATGTATAGACCCATAAGCAAATGTTCCATATATGGGAGAAAACTGGTTGTTTTCCAGCGCATCCTCAACTCTATGTAAACCAGGAGGTGAGCAACTAAAATAAGATCCAAAATGAGATACCAAATAGTTCTTTCATCCAGTTTTAAATATATGAATACATAAATCAATATGCATGTTTATGTGTCTGGCTCCAATTAATAAGCACCCGTCCTGTGCCTCAGGCTTGCTGACAAGCATCAGAATTAATAATTTAATACATGGAAGAATGATAATCTTGTGGTTAAGTAATTTGAAAGTTGGATCAGTTTTTGGCTCTGCCACAGATTTCCTGTGTGACCGTGGGCAAGTCACTTAATCTTCTTGGCCGAGTACCTCAAAGGTATGTAGGTGCCTGATCCCACCAGTTAGGCGCCACTTCTATCTTCAAAAAAACATTGCTTAGCTGTTCCTTCAGTTGGTAGGTGTCTGATTTCTGTCAGTAGGCATAAACAGTGTTTGCTGATGTCATCCCACAAGTTAATGAGCTGCTTTTAGGCCCTTTTCAAGTTCAAACTCTTGGGTCCCCACTGTGTCACAGGTGGGAAAGCTGGCTTTCAGCTCAGGGGACCCTGCATGGAGGTGCAGAGGATGTGCCTGCCCAGCTAGAGAAGCAAACTTTTTTGGCTGGAGAAAGCACTGCCTTTTTGTAAGGACTTTGGCTGGCGGAAGTTCCTTTCTCAGCTGGGAAGGGTTTTTTCCCATCCATCACCTGTCTGGACCACTAATTCAATCCTGCACATTCAGTTAGGTAACAGGAAATTACAGTATGGGGAAAATTATAGGAAGGACAGAGGGGAAGGACAGAGGCCCTTAGTCTGGGCCAGGGCAGTGCACCCTCTGTGCCTCACAGGAGGGGAGCAGCCACGTCCAGGCATTGTCAACCTCCCAGAAACAGCCCAGCAGTGCCTGAGGATTGTGTCTTCACTCACTGTCTCTTTTTAGCTTGGAGCACTCATTGTCCTCACTTTCCCTTCCTCCTGGTGCTGCTGATTTTCCAAGGGGGGGAAACTGATGTTCATCACTACTGAAAGTCCTCACAACAGCAGCAATGGTCTGGTCAGTACTCTGCTGAGTCCCCAAGGTAGCTGGAGCTGTGATCTGAAACTCCTGAGAGCAATTTAAAGAAAAAGAATCCCCCAAATTTATTTGCCCTTGTGACAGATTTGGGGACATTTAGCAACTGGGTGATAGGAAAAATCATGCATTCCTCCTGTCTCCAGTTATTGTCTGAGAGTGGTGTATGGGGCATCTTAGAATTCTGTGGCCAGAGCTGTTGCTCCAAGCTCCCTGTCCATCCTTCCAGGACATGGGAATCTGAGCAGCCCTGAGTAAATCCCAATGAGCTGTGCAAAGAGGACAGCCAGAGGGAGGTACTTTCACATGTTGCTGTACTTTTCCGTATTTCTCTGGAGGAAGAATGATGTTTTTAGACTCTTGGGAGTTTTAGACTTTGAGGACTGGATTTAAATAAGTCAGTCGAGTTGTTCAGGTCTTTAGCATGTGTTCTAAGCTCAGCCAGCTGTACTTCTTCAAAAGAAAGTAAAATGAGATTTTACATGGCAGAATAGGAGTAAACACAAAATACAGCATTGAAATTAATTTAGTGGTTTAAGAAATCATGCCAGCTATAAACTAACTTACCCTGTTGCCTGAATTAAGACATTGCAAACCAATCAAAGTGATAAAGAAAGTTAGATTTTCCATACATGCTTTAATGCTTTCCATAACAATGTGTAGCAGCAAAATCTCATGACTCATACATGACAAAATTGAAGATGTCCCAGCACAACTGAAAGGCACTGAGATGCCAAGGTAAGGAGATTTCAAGCTGGTCAAAGTTGTTCCCTGCGGTCAGTGTCATTGTGGATGTCCAGGGCTGTCTCTGGTGCATGTGTTGTGGTGGTAGCTGCTTCACTGGAGAAGAAAGAAGGCCCTAGTGCTTATTTCTCGTTCTGCTGAAAGGACAAAGCTATCTTTTTTTTTCTCTTTTGCTGGCACGGCCCCACAGAGTGAGCAGGCTTGCTGCTGCTGCCCACAAGAAAGTTTCCAAGCAAGAGTATGAAGACCTTTCCCAAGAAAGCTCTGCCTGTTGTGCCCTGTACAAACAGATGCCAAACAAACCCTGTTCTCTCCCAGTAACAATAGCAACTTAATGCTTCAGTCTTGTTTTGTTCCCTGTTGTGCAGTCATAGCCTCTCTCTTCCTACAGAAGTGTGGCCAGGGAGGCACAGAAGAATTACACAGCAAAACTCAGCTGTTCCCGGGAGGGTAAAGGATTCCCCAGCCCTACAGGTCAGGCTCCGCAAGATTTCAGCTGGGATCACAACTCCCTTGGCTCTTGGGTAGATTTAATCAAGCTGGAATGAAAGCCAGCTCTACTGAGTTCAGGGCAATCTTAAATAGATCAGTGTTTCCCCAATGAAGTCCCTCACACACATTACAGGAGGAAAGTTAGGTCAAGGTATCTCCTGTGCCTCCATATCATTAAGGAGTGCAGCATGGTAAAAATGAAAATTTAGGAACACCCCTGTGACTTTTAAAGATGCCCAGCAAGTGCCTGGGGTGTACAGACTGGGACATTACAGTAGCAAGCAAAAAGAGGCAGGAGATACATAAAAATAGCACAACATTTATAAAATAAACATTTCAGAGAGGAAAGCAATTCTTCTACACCTCTGCTGCATGTATTCTTCAGAAGCAATCTTCTCATCCCCAGTCTGCTGTCATTATAGTCAGCACCTGCCACAAGTGCCTTCAGGTTTTGTGTTGTCCTTCTGGGAAGTTTTTTTAAATGGATAATGTGATGAATACAGCATAAAATTGTGCTGGTCAATGCTTTTCCCCTTCAGTCCAATCACTACAAAGGTTGAACTTTTTGACAGTTGGTCCAGCATACAGGCATTGACTAAGTAAATACCGGATGGAGGTTTAGCCAAGGGATGAATCTACCTGTCAGTGGAACACTGACCACAAACTGTGGTGGAAATGCTCCCACAGCTCTCAGACTACTCTGGGCTGCAGTTTTTCCACTTACTGTCTTGTAGGAAGCAAGTGTTTTTTTTATAGTCCTAAGCAACCTGGGATAGTGGAAAGTGTTTCTGCCCATGAAGGGGGGTTGAAACTAGATGATATTTAAGGTTAATTCCAGCTCAGCCATTCTATGTTTCTATGATCATGCATTACTGTTTAAAAAAGAGTATACTGCCTTTGCTCTCCACACTTTGTTTTACAAGCAAATAAGCACAAAACACTGTGAGCTTAGTCACTATTATACCTAATGATTAGCATTTAGGAAGAGTTTAGTAACATCTGGCAATCATCAACTTGTAATGAGAGGTAATTTTAATACATCCATTCCAGAGAAAATTAGTTTTTGATGCTTAATGGACAGAAACATTAACATCCGTATTTGAAGGATTTTTTAAAACATCTTCATTCTACATATTTTATTTTTTTTAACATGAATTACTTTTTATTTCTGGTTGAGCACACATACTTTGTAAAGGAAATTAATGAAGGCTTCCTGTTATGAGCCAAAGACAGATGCATGCTTTAAATGGGTATCTTCAAAAATCCACACATAATACCTTTTTATGGGTCCTTAATGATGTGTACATATGCTTTATCTAGATTTTGCTTGCAGTTATACCACAGATAAGTGGGATGATTATACATTTGATATAGCTACTGTTTAACCTCTTTGCTGTTCTTTCAGCAGCTTGTATACACAAATAACTTACAGGTCCTGTCCATGTGTCTCATAGGAGATCAGGATTGGGAACTAGAGACAAGAGACTAGGTATTAGGAAAGATGGTCACAGTACCAGCCACGGACAATCCAGGCACTAGTCAACAAAATGTCCCTCATAGCCCCTTAATCATAGTTACTGTCTCCATGAGCACAAAGCTGATTACACTGCTGTTTAACACACAGCAGCTGAAGAGACTGCATGCACAGCGACCCAATGCTGGCTGCATCTTTGTGGAACTGAGCTCAGACCCAAACCTTGCAACCCAGTTTGAGAACAAGGTGTCTGATAGCTGTTGATACCAACAGTGACTGCCTTCATGCATTCATTGCTCTTAGTGCTTACAAACTGTATCCAAGACCTATGACTTACTTGGGCTTGTTCATCTAAAGTTCATGACCTGTTCCATGCTTGCTGCTCCATGAAGTGAACCCATGAAGTTTACGAGTGCCCTCTCACTTCATCCACCTACTCTAGACTGAGTCCTGCTCTGTGCTGAACTTTGCAGCTCTGCAATCTTCACTTCCTACCGTTCTCAACTAATTTTGATGCAGAAGAGAACAAAAGCTTTCAGAAATACTTCTTATTGTTTTCTGATGCTGTTCACAGCTTCACTAGTGGTAAACACACAGTGGAGATGATGTTTGCATACATAATATACTGGAACTATTTCTTACTTGCCTTTGATGACAAGATCAGCTGCAACTTATCCTGTCTGTCTGCTCTCACCTGAAGTTCTGGGGTAGGGGTACCATGCTCCTCCCAGACTGGCATCCCCAGGAGATCCCTGGATTCCTTCCCAATCAACTATGGCCCACTGCAAAGGAAAGTTCTTTCTGGATTGGGAATGGCTCACTCTACATTTTCTCCTTTGTTCCTTCCCAGTAGAGATTGGCTCTAGAAAAGAGGGGAAACCTTCAAAGGAAACAGATCTAGCATGTTTCCTGAACAGGTCTGCAGATAGATGACTATCTTGAGATTCACTCTTCTTTTCCACCTGTTCTTTCAAAGCCTCCTGCCCAGTTAAACCCATAAACCACTAAAAAAAAAAAAGGAAAAGAAAAGAAGCTTATTTACCCATCAGTCATACAGATCTTATTTTCATGGATCAACCCTCAATCCACCATGCTGTGTCACTGTTCCATGTGAGGTGCAGTAATGCTATTGCCCAATGAACACTTTACTTGATTTCAGAACCACATAGATTTTTTAAGGCTCTCTATGGCAAATCTGTCAAATTCAGCTGTTTGTCACATCACTTCCTTGAATACCTTAATAGTTTCTGGCACTGATACAGGAGATGTCACTGGCAATGGCAGAGCAGGGCTGCAGGGAGCTGGACACTCTTCTTTGTTGATGTGTTCATGGAGAATCTATTCAAGGGATAAAGACCTGCAAAAAGATGTAACTTATTTTTGCATATTTATCCCAAGAAATTATCAGAGAAAACTAGGCCAATGAAAAATCATTAGTCAGTATAGTAGGAGTACAGAAATCAGAAAACACACCATCACTTTCTAGAGATAGACATGAAAAGGGAAATGCTTAAAATACTGACCATATATTTGCCATTTCAGGAAAGAATCTTCTAGATGCAAGATCTCACATTGCAGTTTTACAAGTGTCCTTTCTCATGAGTTTTTTTTTTTGTCCTGTGTTTACTCACATTTTTAAAGGTCATAAATGGAGTAGACTTCCTTGGAGTTTTCATTTTGTCAATTTTCAGTACACATCACAGCTTCTGGCATAACATCAACATTATTGGAATTTACATGCTCCCAGAAGGTTCTAGTTCATTAATTCCTGAGAATCTAATACTGCCAACAAGACTGATTTTTAATGATATCATTAGAAAAGATCTTTTTACTTCTCTGTTTGTTCTTTCTGCAGTGGCACATTTCACAGTACTAATGCTTTCACTTCAGTTGCCCTGAGTTTCACCTGTGTTAAGATGGTACAAACTCAGTTTCTCTTGAGCAGACATCCCACAGTGTTATAGGTTTAAAATGTTGGAATTTTTCTTTCATCTACCAACTCTGCACCTCAAAGGAATCACCTTCTGTCTCCTCTTCAACCGTGGAACCTG